>CM060835.1:55850000-57050000 GCA_030762175.1 Metallyticus violacea
TGGCACCCACTTTGCACACATTTTCTGCATGATATGATGCAACTGTTCACCGGGATTCCTGTTTGCTCTTCTAATTCCACAAGTATACAGCTCCTATCATCGCATATGTACTGTTCCATCACCATCACCTGTACATGCTTGTCCATGTCCACTGCAACAAATTTGAAGTCAACATTCTGTCCTGATTGAAAGTTTCTGTCCATCTTGCTACGGCTCAATAGAGCAGGGCACTCATAGCCAGAGCTTCCTGTAGCTCTGTGTGGATTCTTGCGCATTCCTGCCATGGAGAAATGCTATTCTCACATACACTGTTGTTCACTCTTAATGATCCCCATTCCTGATTGCTGTTGCTCATTAACTGAACTTCAGGGCATGCTGATACATGCAGTTCTGCTCACATACATCATCTGGTGGCTTCATTCAAAAGCATATTCCATGCACTTTCAATTGTATATCCTAGATTTTTCATGTTGTCCTTTGTTCTTGAGAAAAAAAAAATAGTTACCATGACTTATGATTTATCTCTTTGTTGTCATTACAAAGACATTTTTCAAGTACTGGAACTAATTTATTAGCACATGCCTGGCCAATTAAAGAAAATACTTCAGAGGTTTTCCTTAACACAACAAGCAGTTTGCCTTTTACTAATCCATTGATACTAATTGTGGCATTATTGTATATAAATGGAGAAGAATATTGATATTTGCTCTAGACACAACAGTTTTTGCAGCTACAATCTCTACAGTTGATTCATTATGTATTTCCTCCTAAAATCCAGATTATTCTGTAATAGGAATTCCTTCTCATAAGCTGGAATAACTTCTCTCATCTTCCAATGCATCTTTGTGCTTCTTTTTGCTATTCAGAATTAATTTTTAGTCTGCTGCCATGATATAAATTTGGTAATATAATGGCTTCTAATATGCCTTCCTTTTGAATTTCAAAAGCTAACTTATGCTTGTTTTGAAATTAGTGTAACCAATATCTTCAAAATTTGAAAGCAGTCTTTTTCATGGACAATTTGTTATGTGTGTTACAAGCCTCCTTAAATGTGGCAAACCCGAAAGTGTTTAACTGCTTAGTCATATCTTCTCATGACATTTCATAATGTTTTTCTTATGAACCATTTATTCATACTCTATATCAGTTATATGGAATCAGTTCATTATTGTCTTTTTTTGTTGGGTATTTGATTATATAGCTTATAATTTTTGCAAATTGTCCATGCATCTAGTATATTCAGTTCCTTTTCAGGTGATGGAAGTTTGCCTTTGAGCTGGAAGAAGCAGATTGCTCTGTAAACTAAATCATTCCCTCCACACACATTTACTTCATATGATTCTTACATATCTGGCACCATTTCTTCACTGTCATTGTAATGAAGTGTAAATGTTGTTTTAGTTTCTATGTCATTTTGGAAATTATATCATCAACACCTTCTTTTTCATGCTGCAAATTATTCCCTGTTGCCTTCTGTTTGTATTTAAAAGTGTACAACTGTTGAAGCAAAAGGGTTAAAGGATGTTCTTTTGTGCACCACAAGAAGTTGTTGGGTGAAACATGTGAAAATAATTCACAAAATATATTATTTTACCAGGCTTTGCCATAGGAAAAAAGAGACAGTTGTTGCTCTGTCAAAGATGGAAAGATGAAGATGGGACAGGAATAATTCCTAATCCTTGAAGTGATGATGAAGATGGTTTTGAAAATTGTGATCTGTATATTTGTAGTTTATTTTAATTTGAATAATTTAATGCATTTAATTTTTAAAATGAGATACCACATGGTTTAAGTATCCTGGCTTTTGACTTCTTCAAGTTGGCAACCCTATATTCATTCTAATTATTTCCATGTTGTATCTTTGCTACAATATATTGTTCACTCACTCTGCCTTGAAGCCAGTCATTTAAACTTGAAACACAAGGTGCCATTAAACATGGATTATCATTTTACTTAAATTTAAATTGGAACTTGCACAGTGAAGCCAATCATGTTAACTGAATCATACAATGAGATCAATGGCTTATCATGTTTTTTGAGTTTTCTGGTTTTCCAGTTGGTTTTTTAAAATTTGTAAATGGCACATTAATAAAAATCACCTTTTGTTTTTTGCTGGATAGAATTTGTTTTTATAGTACACTGCAGAAAGAATCTCCTTAGTTTTGTCAAAAACCAAGTCAAGAAGAGTCAATAGTATATTCGTTAAGTTTTATCTCTTTTGTAGGCTGTTGAAGCAGATAATGACTGCAGATTATGAGATGTTCTTTCAGTTGATCTTGTAAGCAGACTATAATTTTCATGCTAAGGTTTACAGGGTAATTATTAGCCCTCACACAGAATTATCACCATCAGATGACTTAGGTTTTACTTTTTTAGTGAAATAGTGAAATAAGAAAGCAAATTGTCTCCTTTACCTTCACATTTAACAAACAGACATGCTCAAATGATTACTGGGTTTATCAAACAAACTTTAGGACATGTGTGGATGGCAGACTACTATCAATTGACAATTAAGTTGGTGGAAATGAGGCACACATTGTAAAATGACAATGTGCAATGACAGGACATACTTATTTTGTTACGATAGATGCAGGCAGCTGTTTATATGTGTGAAATGCAAAAGCCTTATTCCAATTGTTTACAATTTATGTATAGCACAAATTTTTGCCAGATTTCAGTAATTCTCCATCTAACAGAAAACATAAATCTATGAATAAAATGCCATGCCATTGTTTAGATTCAACATTTTCCTTAATGTATTATTGCAGTATCATCAATAATTATTTAATTTCATTCTGGGTGGGGGGTAATTGACTAATGTGGGGGTTAATGCCCCCACTCCCCTAAAAGAAACTGTGATCAACATTAATATTTAAACGTATAAACTCATGTACACTTTTATATTTGCTTGTGTATTGCAATATATTTGTTGTCATAAAATATGATGGTTGGCATGTGTTGTCATAGACATATGTAGGCTAAGTTGAATGTTTTTTGTTTCATATACAAGCCATTGTAGCCAAATATTTCAAAATGTATAAAGTCTCAGATACAACAAATTTATTTTAATTATTTGTGCTTCATTAACATTATTTTTTTATTTTTACATGTAAATGTAAGTAAAGTTAAAAAAATTTGACCTAAAGATGTGGCTAGAGCTGTAGCCCTAAATGATGATGGATGCATTATACGTTACATTGCAAATGTAATGAACATGACTAGAAGCTCAGTCCATGATGCCATAAAACAATTTAGAGAGACCCTAGAATATACCAGACAACCAAGAGCTACAAATCAAAATGAAGACAGGTAAATGGTGTTGACAGTTCTTAGACAGCACAACCTGCCAACCTCAATTGTAGCCCAACAATTTGTTAATATGCATGGATGCCTAATTTCAGCCAAAAAGGATAGAAGAAGGTTGAAAGCAAGTGAACTGATATCAAGCATACCTGCAAATGGTACCACTTTGCACAGGATGCACGAGTCGAATGTTTGCGTTTTGCAAATGATCATAGGGGTTGGAGAAATGAACAGTAGAGCTATGTTCCCGATGGATTTGATGGACTTGAAAGAGTTTGGAGAAGGAGGGGAGAATGATTTGCATAATGCTGCATTTCCGAAAAGTTACCATTTGGAGGTGGTGGAGTGATGGTTTGGGCAGGAGTGTATATGGATGCTCGTACTGAGTTAATTTTAGTAGAAAATGGAAGTATAACAGTTGATAGGTACATGAATAAATGTTTGGCTAATCATGTTGCAAGATTTGGCCCATTTACAGGTGACACTTTTCTGTTATTGCACAATAATGCTTGCCTGAATATTGCCCATGTGGTCAGAGATTATCTCTAAGAAGTGGGAATCCATGTTTTACCATGGCCAGCAAGGAGTCCCATCATGAATCCAATTGAACATGTGTGGTTCATGCTGGAAAAGCCTGTTAAGACAAAACTGCCACTGCCAGAAATTTTACAGGAGTTAATGCCAGCACTTCTTAAAGAATGGGAGCACATTCCTCAAGAAGCCATAAGTATCCCGATCAAAGCATGCCAAGACTTATAAATACAGTTTTTGAAGTCAGAGATGGGTGAGGCACATTATTAAAATGCATTTTTAATGTTTCAAGCACTGAAAAATGTAATCACAGTTAAAACAAAACTTATCATTATTTTACATCCTTCGTAACTTTTCTAACCAGAGTTAAGTTTATGTTTCTATTGTTGTAATTTAAGGTGCTTAATAAAGCAATCTTTTGTTAAATAGGTATTCTTTCATTTTAAAATAACTAAGAACAAAATATAAGAATTAAGAACAAAATATAATCAAATATAAAAGTGTCTGTTTTTTTTTTGTCCCTGAGTGTATTTAATGCAGAAAAATGACAACAATGCTCAGAATCACACAGGAATAGTTCAGCCTGCATTAAATATAAATACCTTTAATAAAGTATAGAAAGAAACACAAGTAACAGCAACATGAGTAAAATAAATAACATAAAAGGAAACACTATTACTCTCCTTCAGAGTATTATCCAAATTAATTTCTCTTACAATCTTACAGCTGATGAGATGAATTCAGCAGTAGTTTTACTGAGTGTTAGAAAATTAACATTAAAACCTCAAAGGTAAGCAAGCACTTGTGTTCCCTATTTTAAAAATTAAGTAGTTTCACATTTTTCTAGAAATAAGTACTCTGGTAAACTATATATGCAAAATATAATGTATTTTGTGCATTAGTTTGTGAATTTCAGGCATTGTATGCTCAAAGTGTTTTTCTATATTTAGGTGGTCTGAGTGGTTTCTTGGAAAACCATTTCTAGCAAAAACAACTTTCCTGCCCATTTCTTAACTCTAATCTGCAATAAATGCTTGAAAGTGTGAAGTTTTGTATTTTGTAGAAAGAGGTTTCACTGTTCTGAAGCCATGTTTAGAATAACAGAATATCCAAAATAATAGGAAGACAAAACAGGAGGAGGATCAAACATTAATTAACACAAATCATTTCAACTCCTCCTCTTCATTGGGAAAAAATTGTAATATTCATGTCAGCATCCAGACTCTAAGATCCATCTGTTGCTGGGATCCATTAAAGGATTAATATTATATAACAAATTATCCTAATATATAAAAATTGTAAAGATACTGTTTTAGGCTTAATCTGAAGAACTATATAACTGATAATTGTGTTTATAAACTGAATGAATTTTAAATTTATTGCAAATATAAAATCGCAATTTCAGAAACTTGTATCAAGCCTATTAACAGTAAAGAAGAACAACAATCACCACCACCCCCACCACTGCCACCACCACCACCACAACAACCACCACCACCATCACCACCACCACCACCACTGCCACCACCACCACCACCACCACCACCACCACCACCACCACCACCACCACCACCACCACCACCACCACCACCATCATCATCATCATCATCATCATCATCATCATCATCATTATCACCATCATCACAGATAGCCTGCTAAGAAAGCAGTGAGTTCAAACTTGGCCTTGTTTGCAATATCTACCTGATCCGGAAGACTTCTGGATTACTGTAGTCTGAATGAATATGAAAGTATACATTCAGATCAAGACAGGAGATTAACACCTTGGCATCCTTACAATATTAGATTCCCATGTGATCATCTAGTTGGAGTAGCTAAAAGTGGCAGGATAAGCCTTGCTTTTTGAAGGTGGACATTTTGAGGGAACTTGAGGCATCCAGCAAAATGGATTCAAAAGAATACATTGATTTTATGGATGGGTCGGTCCTGGTGGTGTAGTGGTTACCATACTTGCCTCCTACACCCAAATTGCGGGTTCGAACACTGCCAGGACATATGGATTTTTTTGGGTGTAAAAATCCTAAGTATAGCTTCCTTCGGAAGGGAAGTAAAGCCGTGGGTCCCATGTCATACATTTACGGCATGAAAAATAACCTCAAGCCTGAAAGAGAGGCCTCTGAGCAAAATTTGTCCGCCGTTTCACGCCCTGAGTTGAATGGGACGCTGATGACCTGAGATGTTAAAGAGCATCCATAAATAAATGAATAAATAATAAATAATTTATGGATGGAAGCATGTTACCTAGCATCCAATAGATATATCCAGCTGAGGATACACCCTTCATTAACTATGTGCCTGTTAACAGCAGTGTACACACTTCCTTGTCAATGAAGGACTTCTCTGCTGACGATCCTGAAATTCACCTTCTCCAATGCCTACCAAATTTCCATATCTCAGTTCTATCAAGCATATCTGGGCAATTATGATTTGAGATTAGGACAGTAGGACAGAGAGAATGACTGCTGGCCTAAGAAATTATGTGAGAGAGGAATGGGAGAGCATCAGAGGATACTTAGGAATCTGCTCCTTATTAGTCCAATTCATGCTCTGAAGATTTGATGCTATAATTTATAGTAGAGGACGTTGGCCTATATACTGAAAATTGCTAATATTTCTTTTTGTTCTGCCTATGTATTTCATATTGCTCTTTGTAACTGATTTCCTAAATGCTGTTGTTTTCCTGGCAGAATTTTGTCTTTTGTGTTGGTTTTTGGGGGGTCTTTAAACTACATTTGTTTACTGGATCCAAAATGTTTGCCTCTTTAACAATCTTCTGCAATTTTTGGTGTGCCCATGAGTGAAATGTGAATTTCTTATATATATATGATCTCTTTGTAGCCTTTCAGTGTGGAGACATCTTTTATTTTATTTTTTTTTTTAAATTTTAAATACATAGGCAAAACAAAAAGAATTTTACATATGATTTAAGGAACACATAAGAAATGTAAAATATAAACACAGAAAAATCAGCAATAGCAGACCATTTCTGGCAAAAGAACCATGAATTCCAAAAGGAACCAAAACTCTTAAAAGCTCTTCAAAAACCCATAGAATTAACATATTCATAAACAAAAGAAGGAAAATTTGGTTAATTTTGATCTCCCAAACAATAATACCTCATCACCAAGTTCATAAAATCCACAGAGCAACATCGTAATAACACCTGGGAAGCAGACAGCGGAATCATGCTGAAGATGAAGGCAACAGCCTTTGAAACATGTCCAAGTAAGGGGAACAAAATTAGTGAAATGTGAGTGATTTCTTGAATAATAATTTGTTATATTAATGCAACAGAGGTTTCAATGTTAAAAACTGAGTTATATCCTGAAATTTGCTTCCTCAACTGAAGTACAATAAACATATATATATTTTATATATGATATATAAAATAATAATCTATACACATGCATGAAATGTATATAATATAAATGAAAAATAATGTAACACTATTAACAATGTAACTAAATTTCTTCTTGTCATAGAGGAACTCAAGAAGTTCGAAATATGTGATTACAAATCTGTGACTTTTTCTAAGTGTTTTATCCTTTTCTGATTTTCTAGTTATATATAAGTTAACAGTAATTATAAAAGTAGAAAAGGATGAAATACTAAGATAAAGTCACACTTGAAATCGCTTGTTGAGTTTAAAATATAGCGATTTTAAGTGTGACTGTATCTTAGTGTTTTATCCTTTTCTACTTTTATAATTACTGTTAATTTGTTACATTGTTAACATTGTTACTTTATTTTTATTTTTATTTTATATTATATATATAAAAATCAGATCATACAACAGTTTCTAGAATGTCAGAAATTTGAGAAAAATGGAACAAATACAACAGTCCCTCAAATGTTTAGCCAATAGAAAATGTTTTAATGTCAGCAATCAAGAAACCAAATGTGAGTTTAAGTTACATGGCTAGCAGATTTGACATAATCATACAGCTTTAAAATTTTTTAAAATAATGAAGTTCCATTTTTATAGATATCACGTCATAAAAAATTATTAGACTCTGATTACCAAAAGAGAAATTAATTCTGTTTTCAAATGATGGAAATGATAGTGAGGATAGAGAATTCCTGAAGAATATTTGTTTTGCTGATGAGTGCACATTTACATTGAACAATGAACCAAATGTTTAGAAATGTCAAATATAGATTCTGAAAACCTACACTATCTTTTACAGATAAAAATCTAATTCCTACAGAAGATAATGTTTTGGCAGAAATAAATGGGTCACCACATCATTAGTTCATTATTTTCCTTGTCAGAACTTAACAGGAGAAACATTCTTGTACCTACCTTAGGAATACATTGATTTAGCAGGAAAGAATTAGCAAAGGAAACTCAAGAAATTTAGTTTCAGATGGATGGTATTTGCATACAAGTAAGAAAATTGTTGAGAGATACTTTAAGCACAAGATGATGTCAGTCAGATTACAGCTGATGATGGGAGTGAATGCACTTGAAATAAATCCTACATTTTAAACAAGTGGAGTACAAGTGTAACTACTGCTTGACTGCTATTATCAATTTTTTTTAATAGTGTTTAACGACTGTTTTTACTGCTGAGGCACCACACGAAATAGATTCTGATGATACATGAAATGATAATGAAAATTGGGAAAGGAGTATTATTATAAAGGAAGGAAGCATTCCAGGCCTAAGTTTAGGGTACCTTCCTGGCATTTGACATTTATGAGAACTGAGGAAAAACCTGGAAAACACCTCAGTCAGGTAGGACAATCCTGGTGGGAATCAAACCCCAGACCTCCCACTCATAAGGCCACATCTTAACGACCTTGGCCACCCATGATGGTCTATTATCAAATAATATATTGCTTCACTGTCAACAATTTGTTTAATTCATTATATTATTAATAATAATAGACTTTGTAGAACATTACTGTTTTCTCTAGCTGTGATGATTTAATATTGTCTTATTGATATATGGAGAAAGATACTACAAATGGGGCTTATATATGTTGCAACTTGTTACTGGAAGCAGAGGTATATAAATCAATGTGTATAAAAATGAACTTAATCATTTAGGAGCAACTGAAGATGGGAGAGATTCTCCCGAAAAGCATATTACTTTTATGTAAGTAAGTGGAGTTTAGTGTAAAAAAAAAAATGAATACACAAGTTTAGGATATATTACCACTCCATTGTCAACAGCTTTGTAAGTACAATATTTAATCATTTATATTTGCATGGCCCTGTTACTGACACTGTTTGAAGGGTTCATGGTAGTGACATATGGTGACAATGCAGCACATATATTTTTAATAATTTTTCAACAGCCAGCTGCAGAACTATTTAAGGTGCTAAATTTATATTTATTCTTTATAGGTGCAGCATTCTCCAGAATTGGATTTATTGGTCTTGGCAATATGGGAAAACCAATGGCACAGAATATCCTCTCCAAGGTAAATTTTATTTAAAAAGTATGAGGGTAAAGTGGAATTTAGTTTCCAGTATATCAAAGCACTGCAGTTAAGCTAAAAACACATTTCTTAATTAAATTTCAATCGTCTAGTCATTCAGTTATTTCCTGAAGCTCTTAAGCAGTTTCACTAATGTTTACATTAGTAAATTGTTAATACAGCAGAAAATTACACTTTTAAGCAGCTTCATGAAGGGTTAAAGTACATTAACAATATTTAAATTGTACTTAGGAAGCTATAGACAATAGAGTGGTAATATACTGTAATTTACTTATTTATTACATATAAATAAACAAAATTATTTATTTAGTTTGAATCATGAATAGATATATTGACATTACTCATTTAAAAATTATGTATTGACCTCATTATTCAAGGGCATAGATGAAATATTTATGATAATAAAACTGAAAAGCAATATTGTAGAGTAAAAGAATTTTTACATAATTGATAATATTAATTTTGTATTTATATTTTAAAACCATTGTTATAATAGACACTAAATAATAATAATAATAATAATAATAATAATAATAATAATAATAATAATAATAATTTAAATTTACACATTTATTAACATTAGCTTTTGTATTAATATTTTAATAAATGTTTACTATTCATATTATTATTATTATTATTATTATTATTATTATTATTATTATTATCTATGTGTAAATAATGTAGGTTTAAGAAAAAGTTATTTTCAGAGTATTACAAGAAAGTTAAGAAAGAAATACACTCGAGCTGCCATTACTATTTGTTAAAATAATTATTAAAAGCCATCAACTGTTTTTCTGATGTAAAACATATAACTAAAGTATGTTTATTAATTGACTAATATGTTATTCTTTGTTTATTGTTAATTCATTTTTTAGTGTACTATTCCAATATGCAATTGTAATTCATTTAAGAACTTTTGAAAAATAAGACATTTTTAAAAAGTTCTGTTAGAACTTACACAGTGAAGCTTGTTAAATGTACATTATAATTAATCTGCCATCTGCCATCCAACATACACTTACTTTTAAATACGGTAGGACCAGTTTCGAAGAGACATCCTTAAGTTGTCAAGTTGGTTGAAGATGGAGAGGATGTCTCTTCGAAACCGGTCCCACCATATTTAAAAGTAAGTGAAGCAAAAGAGTGTGTTAGATGACAGATTAATTATAATGTACATGCAATTGTAAGTTTACTTTCTTCCTCATTACCAGAGATTTCCAGAAATATAGATGAAACCTTGGGGCAACATATTTGCATTTGCATGTTGAAAAAATACAATGCTAATGCATTTACAAAATGAAATCTATGATGTAAGATATTGGTGAGTGCTAAGTTATCAGTGAAGGAGAGAGGTTGTGTTTCTTGGGAGCAGCAGGAAGAAGTTGAAAAGTGACATAAGTAACAATGGCAATCAACATAGAGAGTTATAGAGCAAGAATAGGTCTGTTCAGTGGTATGAAGTGGAATCTAAAAAAAAAGTGCAGCATGGAGAGATGAGGAATATTTTTGCTTTGGTATTTGTAATTGGTGTGCTAATAATCATTGGAGGAGTAGAGATCAATCTTGGGCCTAATGGTGATTATGGAGCAGGTCAAGAAATCCGAAACATATTGCAGGGTATGGAAGAAAGGTTGGGGAATGAAATGAACGATGTGGGGACAGAAACCAAAAATGAAATCAAAATTGAAATGAAAAACATGAAAAAAGAAGTTCAAGTCATCAAAACAAGAGTAGAAACTTTGGAAGAAAGATATTGAAAATTTAATTTAGTAATATGAGGTATAGAGTAAAGGAGAGGAATGTGGCCCATTTAGGAAGTGAAAGAGATTTTGAAAGGGAGAGTGGAGATGGTTCTGAATGGATGGGAAATTGCTGAGGCTTTTCCAGTTGGGAAGAATGGAGGAAAAAGAATGATAGTGGTTAGATCTGTAACCATGCATATTCTCTTATGAGGTGTTGAAAAGGTCTAAGAAATTAAAAGGAACGAGTTTGTTTATTAATAGTGATTTATCAGTGGAGCAGAGAATCCTGGAAAAAGAACTAGTGCAATGGATGAAGAAGGTAATATCAGAGGGTAAACGTGTGTACATACGCAACCTATGGCTTTGGATCTATGATCAGCCAGTTGATGAGTTCAAAAAGAATCTAAGAAATATCAACTAAAGAATGAGGAGGAAATGAGTTGGCAAATTGCAACAAAAACAAAGGAAAATGAAAGGACAGGAAATCCAAGGGTCGAAGCAGAGCTAAATCAACATGTCAGCAGAGTAAATGGTAGTCCACTTGCACTTGAAGAGGGGGAGGATGACGCCACAGATGAGGAGAATATCATCGGATAAGGGGGAGTCAGCTTCTGCCACTCAGCTGGCGAGGAAAGTAGATCAGGAGCACGAGTGTGGAGTAAGACAGCACCAGCTGAGTCAAGGTCTAGTATGTCTAGTGTCATATTCACTCCGAGAAGGAGTTTATTGCAAATTGGAGCCATGGTGGAACATAGTGTGCCTGGTGCTGGTGATGGGGAATATCGGGAGGTACTGCCTGTCAGTGTCCAGTCAACATCCCAATAGTGGGAGAATACTCAAGAGCAAGAGCAAGTTGGAATAATTTAGGTTCCGTTCGGTTCATAATAGGGTGAGGAGGAAAGAGAGAAGCTTGTGAAACTTGGTTTTTGGAACTGTGAAGGAATACATAGAGGAATGAATGCGGGTTGTTTCAAGGAAATTTTGAATAAGGTCCATGTGTTAGCATTAGCTGAAACCTGACTAGAAGGCAATGAGTTCATTAAGGTTCAGGGGTATGATTTCATTGTCAAACATGGTTTAAGGAAGAATATTAAAGATCAAGTTTCTGGAGTTTAATTTGCTGCTGAGGAGTAATTTTGCAAGCAAAGTGAAGGAGAGGCAGTCAAAAATTAGTGAGATTATGTGGGTGTTAATATGAGAGTGGAATTTATGCATTGGTATATTGTACAATCAGCCCTTAAATCCCAAATTTCACAACCTGGATCTCTTTCGACAATTAAAAATGGAATTATTAATTATAAAAACGAAATTCCCTTTAATGGAGTTTATGTTAATAGGAGATTTGAATGCAAGAGTGGGAGAGTTGGAGATTAAGGGATTAAATGTGTGGGAAGATATGGGGAGAGTGATGAATCTAGCAAAATATGGACTAGGCATAGTAAAGACAAGATTGTGAATGAAGAGGGGTTAAAAACTAATTCATTTTTGTGAGAACAATGGCTTTGTAATGCTAAATGGTTTCTGTGGAAAAGATGAAATTGGTGAATTTACATTTACAAGTGCATGGGGACAGAGTGTTGTGTATTATGTATTGTGCAGCAATAATGGAAGGTAAAAGTGCAATGGAAATGGTCAGTTGATAGATATAATTTAGATAAATTTTAAATGATAAAGAATACCCTGTATCATTGCAAAAAATGTAATTGGTCTAGGAATGGTTGGGAGTGAAATTATGTTAAATTTATTTATTATTGATTTTGGGACATTGGAAATTGCTCTAGAAAGTGAATACATGCAGTATTACAGTTGGCATTTGAGAAATAAAAGAATTAGTAGTTTGTAGAGACTGTAACTAGCTGATAAAATAATGGTATAGGTACAGTAATTGAAATATTTCAATTTAGTCCCCTGGAATTCCAGTAGGCTACTACTGATGAACCGGGTACGGGGAAATTTTGTATTTTATTTAATTATTTAGATAAAGGATTAGTATAAAATCATCAGTATATTAAAATTTCTGAAATGGCAAGGAGGTTCACCTAAAATGGCCTGGGCCAGTTAGGTGGAGGCCCCTTATAGTTTGTAATTTTCTTAGCACTTTCAATAAATTTTAATTTAAGATATTAAAACATTTTAAAACTTATTTTTTCTTGTTATTCAGGGTCACAATGTCATAGTATACGATATTGTTCCTGAAGCAATGGCATCACTGCAAGAAAAGGGAGCTACAATATCAAAAAGTCCACAAGAAGTGGCATCTCTTGCTGACTGTATTATTACCATGCTACCTAATAATGCTCATGTTTTGGAGGCATATAATGTTGAAAATGGAATTTTAAGGTATGTACAATGAAAAATGTATATTAATTATAGAAAAGAAACAAGAAGTTTCTTGAAGAATATATTAAGACTATACACAAGGATTTATGGACTTATGGGAAGTAGAAGTAACAGTGGTGGTGACTGGTGATGATGGTGAGGAGTAGAAGAATGGAGAAAAATAAGAATAGAATAGAAGATGTAAAAAGAAGCAATGAAGCAAGAGACTACCAATTACTGCACTGCACTATATAAACTATCATTCCTGCAACCTGACATTCTTAAGAGAGAAACTAGAAATGAAGAAGTAGTCCAATTTGCCAAGAGAAATCAGGAAAAAAAGATGAGCATAAAATCAAGAAAGAGTTTAAAAGAAATAGGAAATTATTTAGGTAAAGTAAGAGTTCAATGACTCAGGAAAATTAGTAAGCAAGATAATGATGAAAGTAAGACAGTTTATTAGATAGTAGATTTAAAAAGAAAATAGGCCTCAGCAACTTAGTGTAGTGATTTGTGCATTAATTGATTAGGTGAGATATTTTAAGTGGTTTTAAGTATTTTTGTTAGTATTTGTTTGATAAAGTTAAATTTTTAGATATTTTGTTTGTGTTTTTAGGAGTATATAGGTCATTTTGAAACAAGGGAATTACTAGTGTAAAAATTGTAGTTAATTCGTTAAAATAATGGTTTATATATAAAATATTTATAGCATTGTGTTATTAGTTGGATCAGAGCTTGGCCCCATGAATGAACTGGGGAAAGGATCCTGAAGTTGTCAAATTGAAAAAATTTTGGATTGAGTTATATAGAATAAAATATTGTAATTGTATGTGTGATACATGTGTGAAATGAGTAATAAATACTACTGCTACTACTATTACTACAACCTGAATATATTAGAAAGGCATTTGCTTTCAATAACATCATTGGATTCATATGCTCAGATCTCTTTCTTACCTGTAAAATAATTGTCCAGAGTGCTTGCATACTCCTGCTCACTGCCTCCAGATACACATTTAAGTTCATAAAAATTTCACACTGGTGTAAATAGAACAAACAAACAAACAAACAAAAATTTCCAAAAATGCTTTCTGTGTTCTGCAGTATACCATGCAGAAGAAAAGTTGTTAATAATCGTATTATCCACTTATGAGGGGTATTCAATAAGTTATCTATCCTTTATGTTATATCATTGCTAGGAATGAGCTTGCATGTGCAGATTGGGACATATCTTGGCTTCAAATAGAGCTATAAATTAGTTTGCAGTATGTGCTAGAACTGAAAGGATGGCAAATACATTATCATCCAACCCTACAGTAAAAATGTGTGATTTGGACCTTTGTTTGTTGATTAAATGCATCGCAAAAGAAGGAAAGAAGCCTAAAGAACTCTAAGGGAGGATGAATGCTTTATATGGTAAGGAATGCCTTCCAATCACCAAGGAAAATTTTGGGTGAAGCTATTTAAAGAAGGCTGGAAGTCCATTGAATATGACATCCATTCAAGACATCCTGTGAAGGCATCTTTATAAGAAATGTGTCAAAAAGTGAAAGCTATGGTTATGCAAGATGGTTGTGACAAGAATAATGTAATAATTCATGAACCAGGCTTTTCAACTAGCATGATTTCACAATTATTCATACCAATAGGAGGATGTCAAGGTGAGTTCCCGATATGTACCCTGAATGCTGACACCAATGCAGAAATCACCAGGAATTCATTTAGGAGTTTGGACCTCATTTAAGAAAATCTTAAGGACTTTTTCTCAAGGATTTTAACTTGCAGATGAGCAATGCTAAGTAACAATGGAGGAGAAGCGTTGTATCTACAGTGAGCTCCTGAGTGAGAAGAAAAGTGGTACAAGTAGCTATGGGAGTGGAACTATCAGTGTACAGAGTAAGGATAGGAAGAGATTTATGAAAAAGAAATTCATAAAAAGTAAGAGGAGGAAGTATTATGATAAACTGTTTGCTAATGGGAAGTATAATCTTAATGTTAATGACAGAAAGAAATGAACCAAATCCTGGTCCAGTAGAGATACAGACAATTTTGGAAAATCTTGCAGGAAAAATTAATAAAATGGATGGCATGGAGCAACAAATAAATAATAATCTAAATAAAATAGCTAGAGAAATAAAAGAGGATGTTGGAAAAGAAATTCAAGGAATAAGGAGAGAAGTTGATGAGATGAAATCAAGAATGGAAAGAATAGATGAGAAGATTCAATTTAGTTTTTTATAGGCATGAAAGTGAGAAGAGGTATTTGGCTCATGGAAGAAGTAATACAAATATTGGAAGATAACTTAGAAATAGATTTAAAAAGAGATTGTGGAAGTCTATCATGTAGAAAGACATATGACCACTTATTGTACAGTTCTCAACAACATAGTTAATCAATGAATTCCTAGGAAAAACAAAGAGCTGAAATGTTCAAACATATTTATTAACAGGATTTAATGCCAGCCCAAAGGAATATAAAATAAAATTCAATCAGACAGATGATAGAAGTGAGAGCAGCAGACAAGCAAGCATGCATAAAAAATGTACAACGAAGGAATGAATGTAACTTCTATGAGCAAGAAGGACACATGATGGAGAGGGACAGTTTAGAAGGAAATAAGTCAACAAAACCTACAGATCTACAGGAAAAAAAAAAATTGATTGATTGGCAGAAATCTTATTCTTTGAATTTTAAAATTATTGAAGGGTATAATAAATAATATTAATTGATATAACTAAAGCAATAATACCTCCTAATTTATTAGGAATGGATCGTAAAATGGCATAGGCAAATAAAAAGTATCATTCTGGTTGAATATGAATAGGAGTAACTAAGGTGCACGCATTATGGTACAAAGTCCAGTAGTGAGGTGGGAAGTGAAGGATATGATAACAGTTGTGATGTCAGGAGATATATCCTCAATGGAAGCAGGTTTTATCACCCTGGATAGAGAAGTATGTGTTCTGGTAGAGAAAGGGAAGTAGGATGGCAACAGACTAGTGTAATAACCAGTGATGAGGAGATGGGAGAACAGTCAAGTGCCTGTGCACATAGAGGAAGGCAAAAGCAGAAAGGGAGCAATGGCATACTGTTGTCTGAGCACAGTAGCATCCTTGGGTTGCAAAAAGATAAAAAAACTTAAGTGAGGGCATTTGGCTAAGAATTATAAAAAACATTAGAAAGGTTTTCTTTTAAGAACAGAATGAGATTACAAGAGATGAGATATAGCCAGAAGTGAAAGTAAAGCTCCTAGGGTTTTAGAATTGTGAAGGTTTAAAAAATAAAATAACCTGTGGAACTTTAGAGCATTTATTGGGAGAATTAGATTTCTTAGCAGTAGTAGAAACTGGCTAAGGGATGATGATATTGTGTTAAAAGATTTTAATTACTTAAAGTCCAAACGGACTTTAGGAAAGGAAGAAAAACTGTTTGTAATGTGTTCATTATAAAAATATTAGTAGATAAACGTTTAAAGGAGAAGAGGAGAAAATTATACATGACTTTTATTAACTTAGAGAAAGTATTTGATCAATAGAGTTGAAATTACTGCGATATAAATTGCTGGAGAAGGGTATGAATACGGTGAGCATTTTAAAAGATTTATATAAATATAGTACTTTCAGCAAGATATGAGGAAGAGGTAATAACTTAATAAAGGGTTGTAAGTTAAGTCCAGTCCTTTTTAATTTATTCATTGACGATATATTACAGAATATAAACAAAAGGAATCATGAATGAACAGTAATGAACAATGTACAGATTTCAGGTTTACTTTTTGCTGAAGATTTGGTAGTTGTATCAGTGAACATTAATGTTTTAAATTGTACCTATAAGAAATAGATAAATGCTGTTAGAGAATGGAGATTGAAGGTAAATAGAGGAAAAACAATAATTGTAGTGTTTAAGAAACAAATTAAACTAGGTAGATATGAGAGATGGATGGAAGGAACGAATGAATATAAAGTGGTATGTGACTCAATCTATTTTGGAATTAAAATAGATATAAGAGGCAAATGGGAGAAACAAAAGACATTAGCATTCTCAAAAGGGGAAACAGCAATGGCAGCTATAAATGGATGTTTATTCCAAATGCCTGAGTTGGAGGTGAAATGGCAGAAAAGGATGCATGGCACAGTAGTAGAGGTTTGGATGCTACCTGATACTGAATTATGGGGATTTAATAATGGATGGGAAATTTTGAACTCAGTGCATAGTTTGCAATAAGGTTTTAAGGTTCAGTTGCCAGTTGCAGCAGTTAATGAAATTGATCAAATTGAAATGGGAAAAGTAGCAAGAAAAGAATTAATTATTGGACGGCGTATTGGAGTACTAGTGTAGGATTATGAATCTAGATGATGGGAACTTATTACAACAATGTTTAAATTATGAAGAAATGAGCTTAAAAAATAAGAGTAAGGCAAGTAATTTAATTTGAAAAATAATGGTTTGGAAATGTATGGAATAGGAGAGAAACCAATATTAATGGTTTCTGGAGGGATATAAGAAAAAGATATGAAGATTATTGAGAGAAAACAATTATTTAGTAAATTGACAGAAAACTATTTAATGTAAAACAGTTGGAAAGAAAAAATATACAGATAATACAAGTAAAGAAGAAAGAGAGGGGCTTGCATGGTTAAGAACAGGGATGTGCAGGTTAAAAGGGCAAAGAAATGAGAATATGCAAAGTGGATGTCCGTTATGTAGGGGAAGAGATAATGTGGAACATACATGTTTTATTGTAAAGAAACTAAGATATGGAGAATGGAAAGCTTAGGAAAAAAATTGTTAATAATGAATAGAACAATTGCTTTACAGCGTATTTTTAACAAAAATTTCCAGAATGTAGGCCATTATTATTCAAAGTAAAAAACAAATGGAAATCCACAGTAAAAAGAAAAAATGATAATTAGATAATTAAATACGTAAATGTATATATAAGAAATTGATTAAAGGAAATGCCAAATGCCTGTCTAATTGAAAAGGTCCAATTTAAGCAAGCAGTTAATATTTAGTACTCAAATATTATTGGAACTAAGAAGGCTAGTTGTAAGGATGGGGAAATTTAATTTGGTATTTTGGATTTTGTTTATTTTATTATTGTGTCTCTGGTTGAGTCAGAGCGTGTCCATAGGTAGCTGCTGATGAACCAGGGACTGGGGTCAGAGGCAACCAAATTGTAAAATTATGTATTTAAATTATTTAGAATTTGATGTAGTAGTTGATTATAAAATTTTTAGTAATTTATTAATATATTAATTACAAATGTAAAAGTTTAGAATTATCAATAAAGAGAGAGAATATTATGGATATGTATGAATGTACTGGAGATGAGACATAGTTTCATTGGTATGATCCAGAAACCAAACAACAGTTAATGCAAAGGAAGCATAAACGCCCCCCGCTTCCAAGTAATTCTGCATCAGTTGTCCAGAAAAGGGATGGAAACCATCTTTTGCAACATAGAGGGTGTTCTGCTGTTGGAATTTAAATAAGTCCACCATCACTGAGAAAGAAAGGGCATAGAAAACTGACAGCAATTATGTTGCTGCTTTATGATAATGCACTTGCCATAAATTCCAAAAAGCAAGAGCTGTTATCAAAGATTGAAGCTTAACAGATGATTTTTACAAACCAGCCAAATTTGTTTTAGCATTTTCCGGCTTAACTCTTCTTCTTCTTCTTCTTCTTCTTCTTCTTCCTCCTTCTTCTTCCTCCTCTTCCTCCTCCCTCCTCTTCCTCTTCTTCTTTCTCTTCCTCTTCCTCCTCCTTCTCCTTCAATAGTGTTTAATGCCTGCAGATTGATTTTTTTTTTGATTGATTTATTTATGGACGCTCTTTAATAGCTCAGGTCATCAGCGTCCCATTCAACTCAGGGCGTGAAACGGCCGACAAATTTTGCTCAGAGGCCTCTCTTTCAGGCTTGAGGTTCTTTTTCGTGCCGTAAATGTACGACATGGGACCCACGACTTTACTTCCCTTCTGAAGGAAGCCATACTTAGGATTTTTTACGCCCGGAAAAATCCATCGATCCTGGCCGGGTTCGAACCCGCGATCTTGGGTATAGGAGGCAAGTATGGTAACCACTACACCACCAGGACCGACATGCCTGCTGAGACATCACAGGTGATGATACTGATATACATGAGATGAAATGATAAATTGGGAAAGGAGTTTTTTTTTAAAGGAAGGAAGCGTTTCAGGTCTAAATAAAGCTGCTTCATGGATACAAATGTTCCATGATTTAATAAATAGGGGGTAATGAGGTGGTTGTAGGACTAAGACACATTTTTAAATTCTGAAGAAATGAAATTTCTGGAGATAATATAAAATAAGTGTGTGGAAGTCAAGTTAAACTAAATTGAAAAATAACAAGATGAAGTTTCAGTGTCAACTTCCATTTTCATACTCAGATAGATAACTTATTGAATGCCCCTTGTAATGGTCAAAGCTATTATATTTCTATTCCCTTTTCGCCCTTCCTCCTTTTCCAAACCTACTTGCACTCTTGCCTCCACTATGGAAAATTCCACTGTAACACACGGGTCTGTTGCTCACAATTTTATTTTAAACTTTTTGACATCAAAGGAAATAAAATAGTTAAATTTGGCATAGAGTAAAGTTCAACAGGATAGCACAGCAGATTTACTTTGCATTTAGATTCTTAGCACAAGGAAAATTATTGAATAACATTGTTGTCTCAATTTGAAATGCTCCAAGTCAGTCATTGCCTTTGTAGAATTAGTATAAAAATTCAGTTAAACTATTTAGGTTGGATGTATGTTCTCCTTTTCTTAGCCTGTTGGGCGAATTGAAGTTTTTTATATACAAAGGCTTTCTTGTAAGAGCACTGCTTTTACACAATAAAGGAATATCTGCAACTTATAAATATCCATACACATAAGTCATTAACTTTACTATCTTGTATCACATTATCCTTCATTCTCGTAGTTACATTAATCTATTATATATTGTAAATGAATTTAAGTTAAGTATGTTTGATATCTAAATTGCATAAATTTAATTATTGATGTATGCTGTATCAAAGTACCATGTATAGAATTGATTTTAGAGGATTAATAAATTGATTTGAATTTCATTGAATTGAATAATGCAGTCTGGATGTTTTGGTCTTTATACTCCCCAAGTCAAAAATTCATGCATAAAGCACTTAACTGAATTACATGAATGGAACTTTTAATTTGAACATTATAAACTCAACTATTATATCCATTCCTCTGCATTAAGTAACAATGTGAACCATTGAAGTTTGAGTTTCTTGAAAAGAGCATATCATTTACCATTGACATTGGTGCATGTTATAATATGAAAGATCCAAAGTAGTAAACTTCAAGGAGGGATCAAACAAGAAATCATGATTTGCAGGAGAGGATTGCTACATTTGGAGAGATCAGAGGATGGCAGCAGGCATCTAAATTTAATAATTTTTAGAATACCGAACAACAGGAATGCAGAATTTGGCAAGAAATAGATGACCTTTTACAGAAATTGGAGTTAGAGTTGGCCGGTTGGGAGATTGTTGATACTTTCCACATTGGAAGAAGAGGGGGAAGATCTAGGTCCATTATAGTGAAAGTAGCAATGGCAAAATTCAAATGGATTGTCTTAAGCAATACTAATAAACTGAAAGGCACCAGAATATACACTGAGCAAGGTTTGGGAAAAAAGAAGAGGGAAATCAAGAATTTGGCAATAAAAGGACGAAAGCCAGGGATGAATGCAAGAAAAAGTATGTGAAAGGGATAGATAGATTTATGGATAGACGGAGTAAAATAGGATATTTGCCAGCATAACATGAGAAGCAAAGAAGGATGTGTGGGCATGAGTAAGCAGCAGGAAGGTGATTTTGAAACACAGAGAGAGAGGAGTGCAGCCACACATCAAGATGCAGGAAGAGAGGGAATACACCAAGAAGACAGGTGCTTCCACCAGCTTAGATGATTGAAGATATGCGGAGAGAGGCCTTGGTAATATCAGCTGGCCTTGATATATGGCATGGAGAGGGCCTTAGTGTGGTGCAGTATCTTAGAGGCGCGGGATTGAGACAGTCATAGTAGAGAAGCAGTGAGAGTGACTAGAAGTAAAGTGAAATTGGGCCAGTTTAGATTTGATAGAAAAGGCTCAGTTTAGGGTTTCACTTTGTCACTGCTAAGTTGGAATGCAAGGGTTTATTCACAAAAGTGATAAGTGTAAAGTGAACCAGGTATTAAAGTTAGGTGATGTTATTGGGGGTGGTGGAGACATGGATAGTAAACAAATTAACTATTAATATAGAGGGTTTTGATTTCTATGGAATTTGTGGAGTCAAGAGCAAAGCAAGAGGCCAAGCAGCAGGAGGGTTGGAGTGTTTTATCAAGAAGGAAGAAAACTGAAAATTATTGAGAAAAAGAGTTAGGAAGTAATTCAGTGCTATGGCTAACTCTCAGAGATGTATGGAAACCTAATGGTTGTGTGAATGTAGGAACTGTATTTTATCTGCCAAGCACATCAGATTATTTTGACCCAAATTTATATTAGAAACTAAATGAGAGTATTGAGTATATTTTTGACAAATATGTACAAGTGAAAAAAGAGTGTTACTGGGTGATTTTAATGCTAGAATAGCAGAGGAGCAGTTGCTTCTAAAGAATTTGATGGAAGATTTTGATTGGGGATATACAGAGGAGATACAAAGTAGTAAAGATAATTTTTGTAAAAATGAACGAAAAAAAATTATTGGAATTTTATGAAGAGAATAATCTTATAATTTGTAATGGCATGAGAGATAGGGATAAGGTAAAAGAGTTTACCTTTGCAATGGTCAAAGTGTGGTGGACTATATTTTAAGTTCAGTAGGATTGGACAATGTATTGCAAGACTTTGAGATTGTGAGTTGTGTTACAATAAGTTGCCATTTTCTGCTAAGAGTTAGCTTCGGAGCTGTGAAGAAGGTGGTAAGGACAAAAAATCTGAGAGCAAAGATCAAAATCTACAAATGGAGACAAGAGAAATGTGAATTATTTATTAAAGAATTAAATTCAGGGGTGACAACAATTGGGTTGGTTGACATACAACAATTATTTTTTATTTTGTTTATATGTACCATTTTTGACAATACCACATCATGTCAATATGATAATATGGTCACAATAAATGAAATGAAATTAATTGATGAAGGTGTAGTGGACGAGGTAATATGAAAATCAGGATAAATGGGAATAGTAAAAAAAGGCATTGGTTTGATGAAGACTGCTGAGTGGCAAAGAAAAGGGTTGAGCAAGAAATGAGGAGATGGAGGCAATCAGGAGGTAATGAGGAAAGAGAACATTTTTTAGTTTGAAGGTGGAGTTACAGATGCCTCTTAGAAGTGAAGAAGAAAGAATTGGGGATAAAAATTGAGGCTTCAAAAGTTCAGGATAGCCAAAAGATTTAGTTAGTAGTTAAAAATATGTATAGGAATGTGGTAAAAGAGAATAATATTGAACCAGATGAATGGTGCAATTATTTTAAGGGACTACTAGCATGGAATAGTATTATTAGACAACAAATTTTAGGAAGAAAGTATCAGTAATACAGTGCAGATCTTTATAAGAAAATTACCATAGTATAAATCTGAGTGGAAATTAGAAAAGTAAAACAGAACAAGGGAGTGGCATTGATGGAATTACAGGCAAATTTTGGAAGTTATGTGCAAGGATAGCAATAGGATGCATATATTAACAAAGTTATATAATAAAATTTTAGAGAATGGTGTGATTCCAAGGAAATGGAGAACAAGAGTGATAATACCTGTATACAAGGAGAAAGCTGATATTAACAACTCAGCCAATTATAGAGGTATAAGTCTATTATCAGTAATAGGGATGATATTCACTGGAATTTTGGCAAATAGATTATAGCAGTGGGTTGAAAGGGAGAAAAAATTATCAGAGTTCTTGTGGATTCAGAAGAGGAAAAAAAAACAGATGACAATATTTTAGTAATAAAAACAATTGCTGATAAGCATTTAAGTGTCAAAAGGGGAGTGTATACATGGTATTTATAGTTTTTTAAAAGGCTTTTGATTCTATAGATAGACAAGCACTGTGGATCAAGTTAAAAAGGAAGGAATAAGTAAGAACTTTATATTTAGATAATAAATTTTTATAAAATGTTCAAGAGATGATATAACAGATTGCAGACAGAATTTATTTGGAGTAACACAGGAATGCAAATTAAACCCAGAGCTATTTAACTTATACATTGATGATTTTATTGAAGGGATCCAGTACATTCACCAGTAATTAATAATAAGGAAATACCAGCCCTACTGTATGCAGATTACTTGATTATCAGTTCTATCACAAGTGAAGGTATAAGAAGAGCAATTAAAGTTATCCACAATTACTATAGAATGGGGCTTAAATGTGAAGAACAGAAAATCCAAAATAATGATCTTTAAGATGAGCTTTAAACTGAGAAAGGATGAGGAACAGTGGTTAGATGGGCAGGTAATAAAGGTGGTTAAGAAATTTTATTATCTTGGAGTGAGGTTAAGTCCAAATGTTATTTTTTATTATATCAATATAATAAAAAATGATATCATGTAAGACTTTAAGTTATTTATTTGAAATTGGAATAATCAGAGAAAGTTAATATTTGCTAAAAGAAAAATGTCTATGGGGGTTGTAAGGGCATATTTAAGAAAAATGACAGGAATAAGGGTCAAATGGATAAAAATGATGTATGAAATACGGGGATATGATGATAGCTGAAAGGTCCTGGATTTAATGAATAGATTAGTAAATTAATACCAGTACTACCCAAGTGTGTTAACTAATAATGTAACCTTAGTAGAATTGTGTAGGCCAACTAGTAAAGGGAGAATAATTGAAAGAAGTATGAAAATACATTGGAGGATGAAGAGATTGTTAAGGAATGTCTTAATGCATAGGAGAAATTTAAATGGAAAAGGGATTGTTGGACAAATAAGCAATGTAGATATAGGGGGTTTTGGAAAGAAGTAAGAGATAGAATTGAAGATATTGAGAAACAAGAAATCTTTGCAAGTTTTAGGGAGAAGAATTAATTGAAAATGTATTGAGGGATAAAAAGAGTTTGGGGAAGGGAGAAGTATCTAGAAATTTGTAATAAATTAGGGAGGGAAAGTTTCACTCGGGCCAGATCTGGAGTAAGGAATCTAATGGGATTGAGAAAAATCTGTGGGAATGAATGTCTCATGTGTGGGAAAGCCTGATAATGAGTACCATATTGTGAGCAAACAAAGGGATGGAGGCTACAGGTTTGGAAAGAGAAATGGAATAAATTTGAGGAAGAATTTAGCAATCAAAGGAGATAAAAATATAAAAACGATGGGATAATACTTGCACAAAGTTGGGGATAAATGGCGGATGAGGATTAGAAGTACTACAGGAGAAGAGAGTTTAGATATAGGAGATTAGAGAGAGAGGGGGTGAAAAATAATTATTAGAATAAGAATGGAAATGATGAAATGGATTTTGGTTTGGTTCCCAATGTATCAACCCTAGAGTTATGATGTATGGGGACTGGAAAAAGGATAGATAAGTAACTTTTGATATAAGATGCAGGGTATGTTAGTTATTTTGTAATATAATTGGTGCTAATATAATAAGAACATAGTAATAGTATTTTAGAGCCTTGGATTGAGTTGAATCCTGGTCCCCAAAAATTCTAGTAGGCTGCTGCTGATGAACAGAGACTCAGGATTGATGCAAGTAAGGTGAAAATATTGTATTTTGTTTAATTGTATTAGAATTTAGGCAAAAGTAATAGTATAAAATCAATTATTGTATTTAAATTTTTTTTTTGTAATTATGAGCGGGCATATCTAAAATGGCCTGAGCCAGATAGGTGGAGGCCCCTTTGTATTTTTTGTATTTTTGTATTTTTTCTTAGCATTTCAATATTGTTTTATTAATCTAAGAATTGATTTTTATAGTATTAGTGATTTTTTTGTTATTTGAAAATAAGTGTGGAGTATAGAAGGAACTGAGCCAAAGTCTTCTGGATATTCCAATAGGAAACTATACTGATGAACTGAAGATTGAGGTTCAGTTTCTATTATTATGGTTAGAAATTGATTTGAGATTTTGAAATCATATGTTGAATATTATATATATTCTGTAGTTATATTTGAGTGGTAAATAAATAAATAAAAAAATATAACATGAAAGTTAGAAATACGAGAAAATGCAATAACTATTCCCTTTTTTTTCTATTGCAGTATAATTCAATGTTCAGTAATGTAAAAAATATGAGTTGAAGTCACTAGCTGAGATGCCAAATCTTTTGCCCATCACATTACAATACCAATACCATTACTCATTATTTTCTTCCCTTCTAATGGTTTTACATTAAGACCACACCATCAATCACACTTTTGTCATGAGAAGTAGCAAAGCATTTCCAACTGAATTGTTTTTCTTTTCTTTATTTTTTTGAAGGAAAATTAATTAGTCTAGGTATATAATTATTCTTAAATTAAGATGCTGGCCCATCACTCCAAGTTACTACTTCAAGGAGGGTGCTGTGAATCTCTTTCTCTCACAAATATTCTGTTATAAAATTTGGTATCACAACAAAATTATTATTCTTAGTCTTGTGTGCATCTGAATGAACTAAAAATGTTTTATATATGCTTATGATGATTGTGGCAACTCAAAATTTTTTTATTTATTAAGTGTGTTCAGATAACAATATAACAATGTGGCATGGTACCCAAGTTCTACACCAGGACAATATTGAAACACATGCCAATACAATAATTTTTATAAACACATTGTGAATAATTATAATAATTCTAACATACATATTACCCTGAACAAACCCAATGAAACACATGCCATTACAATAATTTTTACAAATACACTGGTCAAAAATTACAATATTTCTAACACAAGCAGTTATGGTTGTGGCAACTGTAAACAAAAAGACACTTCTGGACCATAAAGCATCAAGGGTGCCCACAATTTTTCAAATCAACAGGGACAAACACATACTATAGTACCTAATAATTTAAACTTTTCAGTAGCATCATTCTACCTTCACCATCTGCCCTGCTTAGTTTTTTTTTTTTATAGACTTGTGTTTTTCATAGTAGTATGTTTCACATAATTTCTGGAGATTTCCAACCACAATCTTCTTTAACTACTGCCTCTGAAAAACAAAACTATTATTTTTTGATAATATTAAGGACATTTCTAATGTTTGGCAAAGTATTTACATTGTTCAAGACTAAATTAAATCTAAGACTGGCACATTGAAAAATTAAACTCTCAGATATTTGTGTGATATTATTTTCTGAACTCCACTAATTTTCTTACCAATCATATTACATCCACCATAAACTTGCCCTACCATTTTATCTAGATTTATGCACCTAATCCCTAAGAGCATAGTGAAGACATTCTTATTTTGAAAATATATTATAATCCAATCTTGATATGCGTGTAAATCCAAGAAAATCTTCATTATTATTCTTGCATCATCAAAATTATGTATAGCAAAAAATAGTTGTCCTGTATCTGAGTTATCCATTGTCTCAACTGCTAAAATGGAAACGGATTCATTGTTACTGCTTATTGCCATCATGCATCCCAGTAATAAGTTGCCAGTTTGTTGTCTGATCCATCTGCCTTCCTTATGATGGAGCAGAGAAAGTTCATGGTGCTGTCCAAGTTGTTGCACAGGATGTAATATATATGTTTAATTTATGCATGTGGTCAGCCAGACAATCATGTCCAGTATGAAAGATAAATTGACTATGGCTTCTGTGCCTAGAGACTCTGAATTATGATCTCATTGGTGACTATGTTCTGCCATGATTTACCATCACTAGCTAAGTACAGAGATTCTTTAGAGTGAACTTTCAAGTGGTTTTTAATAATTCATTCAAGGAGAATATACAATTTATTGTATATTTTATTCTTGTCCCCTTTTTTGTCAGATCATCAACTTTCTTATCTCTCCAGCCTAACAATGTTCATATATCCACTGCAGAGCAATTGGTTTGTGAAGCTTTATTAGCATATGGTGGATTTCACTTAGCTTTGATGTACAGATAGCTGATAGAACAGATAGCTGATAATGAATCATATGAATCACATAGTATCACAGCTATCTTAAAAGATTGAATTTGATTTGGTAATTGCTTCAGTGCTGCGTTTATTGTTTCAATTTCTCCATTATAGTGTGTGTAGATTCTAAATTGAAAAGCTGTATATAACAGCTGCTCTTGCAGCTCCGTTTTCTATCAAAGATCCATCTCTATGTATATGTGTAGTCATTCCAGTTCTGGGCATCAGGAATTGTTTCTAAAACAAGGAATCTTTGCACTTCTGGGTTTATCCTTCTTCTCGGTGTTCATAATAGATCAGTTGGTATTTCCAGAGGTTTTAATGGATATTGTGGTTTTTAGTTTAAAGAAGAATTCATGCTTCTTTGTAATCTATGTCATTTATTATAAAATCCTTCTTGGGTTTTCTTCTTTGAGTATTCTTTGGGGTTCTCTCTTCCTTCTTCATTAATTATTATTGGGTGACCTTACTAGTTTTTCAAATGCTCTAAATTATCTTGTGTTGAAGTGTTGTTTGTTAGCCTCCATTGCTGGTTTGGGTGTGGATTTGTTATCACCTGTGATAATTCTGAATGCTTGATTCTGTCTGGTTTCCAGGTTATTTATTGCATGAGTTTGATGCAGTTATCAGTGCTTCAGAATTACATTGGAGTAGGTTTTATGAAGATTTTATATGTTGTATTTCAAGTGTCTTGAATGTCCCCATTAAATAATTTGTTAGAACTTCTGAATATGTATTGATTAAGTCATTCTGGGTCCTATGAGAAATGTAGGCTGCAGTTTAGAGGCACTTTCAAAATGTTTCTTCAGTATTTCATTACCTAACTGTACTTTGAACTGCAGTAAATACAAGTTCTAGAAGCCAAACATACAACATGATTCTTCTGAGCTCCCTTTTGTACTCTTTTCTTCACTTTTTATTTATTTATTTATGCAGAATGTCCCAATGAGCTGGCATCTCTAAGAAGGAACTGCCATTTACAAAGATATTAGGATACTAAATAATTAACCAATATAAATATAAATTAAATCATGTATATCCTAGAACTAAATAAGTTAAATTAGTAAGAATTTGAAATGATTGAGTCGAATTTGTAGCACTTACATCACTAATATTTTAAAAAAGAAAAACTAAGTTTCTGGAGCTGATTGCTTCCATCTTCAGTTCCAAATCGACTGTCAGCCTTGTTCTTCATGGTGGTTTGGTTTGTCTCTGGTGGTGGTTGGATGAACTTCTGTATTAACATGTCATTTGGCAGGATTTCGAAGTTGAAAATGTTTTTGTTCTTCCAGAAATAAATGTTTTCCCAGACTGTAAGTTTCCTGTAATATTTTAAGTAGTTTGGGATTCCTGTTAATATTATATTGTTCCTTCCAAAAATGCCAAGCTACTGCGATAAAAATATTAGTGATGTAATTGTTACAAATTCCACTCAATCATTTTAAATTCTTAGTATTGAACATCATTGTTACAAAAGTCCGCCATATTTAACTAAATTAAGTTAGGTTAAGTAAATTTTGGTAAGGTATTTAAATAATTTCAAGTTCCAAGACTTCTTAATAACTAAAGGAAGGTTATTATAGGTTTTAGCAGCACTATGTAACATACCCTTTAATCTGTATTTTGTAGAGTTTACCAGTTCTATGGAAATTTGATCAGCTGATCAGTTGTTTTGTAGGAGAGTACATCTTTCTCGTATCTAATAGCGGAATTGGTACATGGGGGATTGTTTTCTAACTTATACATAAGTACTGATTCATTTTGTAAGTGAAGCATAGAGATTTGCAAAATGTTTGTTTCTTTAAATGCATCCTTTAAGAGTTATAAACATTAAACCCAAATTTAATTCAATAGCTCTTTTTTGCAGAATTTCTATAGAACTAATTGTTACACCATATTGCATTCATATAAAATATATTAGAATGTATCAATGCAATCACTGGCACTGTTGTTTTACATTATTGCAGTTCTTTGACTGAAGTGTCCTTAACTAAGATAGTATAGTATAATAGTAAGTAAGTGAGGGATGGAATAATGAGGGGTGGGTGGATAGGCAGGCTGGCTGGTAGGCAGACAGATAGGTAGGTGCACTGGTGTCGATGGAAAAAGTTCATGAGAGTGAAGAAGAGCAGGTTATGACTATGAATTGGATTCTTAGGTTTTTACATATCTAGTTCCTTGTTTCCAAATTTTAATTTCAAGTCATACTGTGATCCTTTTAAAGAGAAGAAGAGGAAGGGAAAAAAACATATATATATATATATATATATATATATATATATATATACAAGGGTAGGTCCATAAGTTTCCAGCTTAACCATTTTCTAGGTATGACAAAAACAAAAACTCTATTTCACTTTTCAATATAGTTACCCTTTATTGGAATACACTTTTCACATCTTTGAATTAACATTTCAATCCCCACTTCCTAAAAATAGTCACTTCTTAATCACACTTAAATTTCCTTCCTTGAAGGTCCTTCTTGAGTTTTGAGAAGGATATTGTCAATGGGAGCTAGATCCGGCCTGTCGGGTGGATGGTTGATCTCCTTGAAGCTACATTTCCTCACAGCTTCCTTTGCAACAAGAGATGTGCGCACAGGTGCATTGTCGTGAAGAAGGTGCACACCACCTCTCAACTTTCCTCACCTTTTCTCTTTGATGGAAGCACATAGTCTTTGCAGTAGGCCAGCATAATACTCCCCATTTACTGTGGTGTTCCACTCCTTGAAGTCAATGAACAGTATTCCTTCACAGTTCCAAAAGATTGTGGCCATGATCTTTTTGGTTTACTGAGTGACCTTGGCCTTTAGAGGTGGTGGTTCGCCAATTTTACGCCACTCCATTGATTCTCTTTTGGACAAGGGATCATAGTAGAGGACCATAGTTTGATCTCCTGTAACATGGTTTGCAGAACTTCTCTCTTATTGCCATGGCAGAGCTCCAAAAATGCCTGACAACAGAGGACTTGTTGCTGTTTTGGACTGAGGAAAGAAGTCCAGGCACCATCTTGCACTAACCTTATTCATATTTAAATGTTCATGAATAATTTGAAGGACTGTTGTTTTAGAAAGGCACAACCTTGCTACTATTTCTGTAGCTTTGAACCACCGGTTTTCCATAATTTCTCCTTCCAAAGAGTGATGTTTTCAGGAGTGAGCACCTTCAATGGCTGACCTGCATGCCCTTCATCTTCAATGCTTTCTTGACCCATTAAAGTTTGACTCATTCTTTTACAGTAGTATATGAGAGGTATACTTCCTCATATACACCATCCAATAGCTGTTTAATTTCATTTGGAGTAAGTCCTTTTTTCGTGAAGAACTTAATAACAGCTTGATATTCCATTTTGAACATGTCACAATTTTCTACACATAGCCTTCTTTATGCAACCATATCTGAATAACTAACACAGCAGAGTAATAGTTTCAGCTGCAATTATTTACTTAACAGTTAAGATATGACACCAGATAAGGATTTTGTGAAGGTGATAATCCTTATCGGTGAGACTGGAAACTTATGAACCTACCCTCATATATATATATATATAATAAAATCAAATAATGCAACAGAAAATCAAATATCAATCATTCAGTATTATTTGTTTCTTTAAGTTAAAATTTCAAGGGAGTATTGTCTCTGAATTATAGACTAACTTATTCAGTCATTAAGCTGTTTATTTGCTAGTATACTAACAGATCTAATAATGAGGTGCTTTGTGATAAATGTGTCCATTGCCTTTTGTATTAAGACCTAACTGGAATGATTTTATGTGTGCTACAAAGAAATGAATTCATTAAAGGCATAGCATTTCATATAAAAATGTATTTGATCATTTTTGAGATGAAAGTGAACCTCATTTTCCAGACTTTGCAGGCTACTATTATAGTACTTTATGCTTGTTCTAGTTCAGTTAAGACAGAAGCAATATTGATTGATAGCAGTACTATAGATCCAGGGATATCAAAAGCCATTTCTGTGACAGCTCAGTCTAAGGGAGCAGTGTTTTATGATGCACCAGTTTCTGGAGGTAAGAAACATTATATAAATTTTTTTTATAAATATTCTTCACTTATCTTATTCTTGGTAGTGTTTGTTAATTTGTCATATAAGTAAAAACATATCCAATATTATAGTGTGCTCAAAGCAAAGCACCGATTATAATTTATAATTTTATATATATTATATAAGGTAGGTTTTATTTAAATGACAATTCTTAGATTATAAATACCTGTAATAACATTAAATGTGGTTTTTCACATAAGCTAAGTGTCAGGCTAAGATATAAAATCAGAATCAGATGATGGTATGTTGCCTTAAGGTGTGAATGCTGCAAAATCGGCTCAGTTAACCTTTATGGTTGGTGGTCCAGAAGATATGTTTAAATCTGCAAAGGATTTATTGCTCACAATGGGAGCTCGAGTTGTCCACTGTGGACCAGTAGGATCGGGCCAGTCTGCAAAGATTTGCAACAACATGCTACTGGGTATTAGTATGATTGGTACTGCAGAAGCCATGAATCTTGGGATCAGGTGAGGTGATGCTATTTATTTATGATGAATCATGTAATCCAGATATATGGAACTTTTGTTTCATGTATATAGGCAAAAGTGCTGCAATTATAATTTCTAGAATTCATAAATAATATTTGAAAAACTCGAGCATACTAATAATTGCAAATTTACAAGCAAGTCCTTCTAAAATCAGTTCCCAGTTTCAAATGGGGATAACTTTGGCAAATATTTAGTTTCAGCAAAAATGAAAGCACCACTTTGTTCACATTAAGAAATGAGATTTTTATTGAATAAGAAATAGTCATTCTTCTACATAAGCTATAAACAGCACTAATAAGTGCAATTCTAAGAATGTTTTCAATGATATCCAATATTGATCAGTACTTAAGGAGTAGTAGGTGTATTAAAAATATAACTTCTTTAAGGTAATCCTATAATCAGTAGTCAGCCAGATTCATATCTGGTGACCTAGGAGGCCAACTGCTGAGAAAATGCTTAATAATTACATGATCACCAAATATGTTGCTTAATGGTGTTTCTCCTAATTCTGTACCTTAATGTTGGTATTACAAAGTCTTGTAATATTCGAAAATATCACTGTTTTTTGCTGTTACTATTTTCATTTATTAATTTTCCATTTCTTTACAGAAATAGGTCCTATCATAGAATATGACAAAACCACACAGACAGTAACCTTGACATCATGTAATCCTTGTTGAACAATTGTATTTAGCTTATTTTCTTCTTATATCTTGCAATTGTGAATGTTAGTTTAATATGAAATGTGCCTAATTTGTCCACAAGCTTTTATCTAATCATTCAAGTTATTTTGAATTTCTGCTAACTCTTGCAAAGCAAATGTGATGTGAATTTGCTTATAAAATGCATTTTCATTTTATAGGAATTGAGCTGTAGTTATATACTCAGAATTCACCACACTGTTAAATAACTCATTTCCAAAAGCTTTGCAACTTTATTAGCAATACAATATTAGTGCATCATTTTCACAAACTTCCTGCACTTCTTGTACAATTAGAGCTGCACTTACTTCATTTTCTACATTTTAGTCTACCTGATCACTTTTTATGTTCTGCACTAATTTACAAAATAATTTTACAGAGCAGGGTCCATTTCTGAATCCATGTAATACTTGAAATTTTCTGAATGCATTGTTGTATTGTCTATTGCATTTGTAATAACACTGAACTAGGCCAATACAAATTTGTAAATCAAAACCATTCTAAAAATTGTTTGAAAATTGCAATCAGTATTCTAACCATAATTATTTACAGAAGTGTGATACAGTTATCATAGCAACAAAAGCTAAATAAATCATATGAAAAAAGAACCCCAAACACTCTAAAGTGTAATAGTATTTATATGAAACAAAACTGTTAATATGCACAAAAGATAGAGCTGTTTCAAGCTGGGAACTTTTAATAAACCTACACTTTTCTTTAGAATCTACTTTTAGATGAATGCCAAAAGGAATGCTCACTCTGGCTTGTAAACTAAATAAAGGAAGTGATACTGGAACATGTATAACTTTTTAAGCAGTAATAGGCACCATTTTTACACACATAGTTTTATTATAGCCTTTTTGGGATGTTGTGAAATTATTTTGTAAAGAATTTATGCTCCTTATTTTCAAATTATTTATGGTGGTGGTAGTTTATTCAATACCACTCCATTGTCAACAGCTTTGTAAGTACATTTAAAAACATGTATGTTTCCAGCTTCATCTCATAATAAAATAAATTAGCTTTCATTTCATTTATGTTGGTCCTGGGGTCTAGTGGTAACCATACTTGCCTAGTAGACTCAAGATTGCTTGTTCAGTCCTAATCAGGATCGATGGATTTTTTTTGGGCATAAAAATCCTAAGTATGGCTTCCTTTGGAAGAGAAGTAAAGCCATGGGTCTCATGTCATAGATTTACAGCACATAAAAGATCCTCAAGCCTGAAAGAAGAGGCCTCTGAGCAAAATTGATTGGCCATTTCATGCTCTGAATTGAATGAGATGCTGATGACCTGAGATGTTAAAGAGTATCCATAAATAAACTAAATCAATAACTCATTTACAATTAAAATTGCATTAGAACTGTTCTAACTATAATGTAAGTTCTTTTGACCTGAGATGTTAAAGAGTATCCATAAATAAACTAAATCAATAACTCATTTACAATTAAAATTGCATTAGAACTGTTCTAACTATAATGTAAGTTCTTTTTCTTTTTATTTTTTTATGATATATCTTACACATAATAAACAGCTACTACCTGCAATGACATGATAAAATCGCTGCATTGCACTATTTACAAATATATGTACTAAATTACAGGAAACTATAATTCATCAATTCTGTGTAAGTATTTTTTCAACAAGATAGAAAATTAATAATTCACTTCTGAGGACCACATCTGTGAGCTCTCAGCTGTTGAAATTTCATCCCTGGATGAAGAAGCTCTGTTTGAGCAAACCTCAGATTTAGAGTGTAATCATCATAATTTTAAAAGAATTGCCTTGTGAGGATTTTATGCATTCTGGTACTTTATTGAATAATATAGCTGCTCTGAATTAGGGACCTTTATCTGTTGCAGATAAACCATGCTTAACATTTTTGGTGAAAATTTGGATGCCCAGAATGAAAATAATGCATCAAATCAATTTGTTACAGAATCTAGTTGGATTTATCCTTTCAGGAAATTTGTAAATTTTCATTAAACTCAAAAAAATATTATCATGATATAAAAAGTTTATGCTGAGCCCCATTTACCCTAGATTTACTATGTTAAGCATTTTAAAAATGTATATTTCATTTGCAGTTTGTAAAATTATAATGTGTCATTCAACATTTCTGTTTTTAGTAGCATAGTTGCAAGTATTTTACTATATTGCCATTTGGTGTTGGTAATTATTCTGGTAGCCAGCAAGTAAAGCATGAAGAAGTTATGCTCTTTCTATAACACAATACAACTGTATTGGCTGTGCATTGTTATGAGCATTAAAGGGGGATTCGGATAGGAATCTGTCCAAGTTATATGTGTGTGGGACACCAGTTCTGGTGTTGAATAATGTTACAAGACAATAGTCAGCTGTTGTACTTCATAATTTCAAAGTTTTAATAATTATTAACCCTGCAATGGTCACATGGTGCCTGAGAGATGCTACATTAGTTTCTTTTCATTATTGCAAGAATATGTGCAAACCCACTGCACTGACCTGTATTCTACCTTTCAGTAAACCATTAATAAGTAAAATGTTAAATTGACACACTGCCAGTTTTTATTGAACCATTGTTATGCTAAGTAGTTTTATACTAGTGTTAACAATATCTGAGAGATGCCATGCAAGCTTTGCCATTACAAAGTACATTTTTATTTCATTTTACAATTATTGCTTTAAATCTTAATTAGAATTTTGCCAATTATATTGGTTTTTGTTATAAAATATTTTTATACCATAAATCAGCACTTGATCCTGACAAAGAAACAAAAATAAACCAGAAATAATAATGTAAAATGCAATTAAATTAGGTTTTGACTGTGGATGAATTGTGTAGTACATATAACATTTCCAGGAAAGCAAATGCATGGTCCACAGTTGTTTTCTACAGAATGCTGAATATAGCTGGTATAAATTCACAAATAATTTACCAGAGCTTGAATAAAACTGTCAGTCAGGTAAGTAATTTCTAAAGGATTTGGCTCGTGAACTTATTGATTACTTGCATGTATGTTCTCAGTGCTCTTGTTTACCAATAGCCCTCAAACAGGATAACTTCATTCTATTAGGATCCATGAAACATGTTAACACTAGCTCCACTCATGAATACAACATTAGGACATGCTTCATGGGCAACCGCTCCAATCATCAGCTGCTGGCTGGATCCTGGGGTGCTTCTGTGGAGGCATTGGATGGTGTGAACAGGTACTAGCTGAGTTCTCCACAGGTGGAATATCAAAATTAATTAATTTTCCTCTATTTTTTGGGATGAAAATTTTTTCTATTTTGGGTTGTAAAGTTCTTACATATCAGATTAGCCTGGTTTAATTTCATGATTTTGGGTCCAAAATTGTACTGTTACTGATGATTTATCTATTTGTTTAAAAAAAAAAAAAAAACAGCCGTAGCAGCACACTTTTGTATACAAAATCACAAAGTTAAACCAGAGGCTAATCTGCTGAAAGAACTGTGCAACTCCAATAGAGCTCTAGGTACTTGGGAAAAAATGTTCATCCTGAATAATAGAGGAAAATTAATGAATTTTTGCATTCCACCCGTGAATGAACTGCACAAACTCTTATTCAAACCATCAGATGCCTCCACAAAAGCACCTTGAGATTCAGTCACCACATTGAGTAGTTGATGAACAGCTGATGATTGGAGCTATTGCCCTGGAAACACAAATATGTAAGTGGAATTAGTGTTAACATATTTAATAAATTCTAATATTAGACATAATCACTTCACTATCTATAGCTTCCTAACTGTAATTTAAATAAGAACATCTACAGTCTAGATGCAAATCTTGATAAACTAGACATGACAACCATGTATTTGGTTAATCCAAATACCAAGAGAAAAAGATGTTTTAAGTACAGTCATTCAAAGAACTAGGCTACAAAATACACATGCCATTTTTGCAGATGGTACATTTGTCTAGAACATGCTCAACAGATTTGCTCTGAATATGCATGCACATATTTTTCACTGTTTGTTGTCATCATATTTTGGACCATAAGATGCATCTTTTTCTCTTAGAAATGAAGCAAGAAATATAACTTTGTCTAATTTAATTTAATGATAATTATAAGATGCACAATTTCCTTAAAATTTGTCTCATTAACTAAGGAACCCTGTTAAGACCCAAATACCTTTATATCTAAAATATATGCTGAAATTTGATATTACTGTACTCTTTAGTCATTATTATGGTTACTAATCAGATAACTTATTTTTTATCAGTGGTTAGTATTAATTGTTAATTATGATGCTTTTAAGCTGATAAAATAAATTAAATATGTATTAAACATTCATTAATGAATGAAAATTAATTTGAAGTTTTTAATCAACACAATACTCTGAAAAAATAATTGGCATCTGTCAGATATTGCATGACCTTTTATGACACTCAGGAGCATGGTCAGAGGGGGAGGGTATAAAGTTAAAGAATTTTTTCCATTTACTTTAGTCCTAGTCCTTGATAACTATCAAGGACACAATCAAATTAATTCTGAATTTAACTTTGGTGCCAATATCAGTTTGTAAAGTATAGTATTAATAAATCATACCTTTTTAATAAATGTGTTAGGCCTAACTGACTAGATGCATAATGCATTGAGTTGAAGTATTACAAATTCATGATTGAGGAAGTGATTTTTGTGTTAGTATTTTCAGTATTTTACAGTTAAATTCATCACTGTTTCCTAATGTTAACATATAAATGGCTACACAGTTCAGTTGTTACTGTCATGGTAAACTTGATCACTCATGCTGACAATACCCCCATCTCTTAAAAAAATTCTACCTATGCTCCTGATGAAACTACATTGCCTTCGACCATTGCAGGTTAAAGGGTAGCTTTACTGAAGGGGAAAACAGCACTGAAAGCTATAAGAGTTGTGTCAAAGTTAAATAACTAAATTAGTATATTAATTTTAATCTTATTTTGATTTAAAGTAAAACACTAAAAATCATGTCGTCACAATAAAACTCTCTTTAAGTTTCGATAGTATATTAATTGTTTGAAAGAGTTTATAATGAACTAGATAAAGGCAAAATGTTATATGGAATGTGGGAAAAATTTGCTTAAATATGGATTTTTTTGCATAGAGCCTTTAACAGGTAAATTCTAGGTGCTTAGAACATCAATAAATAGGGTAACAGAACCATAATTAGTCAGGTTAGGTAATAAAGACAAAAAAAAAAAAAAAAGGATCTATCAATAAAATAGTGCTTAAATGTAAATTGGAACTTACACAGTGAAGCCAATTATATTAATTGATATCATTGTATGATTCAGTTGAACTACACACTCTTAAAGCTTCACTTACTTTTCATAAATGTATGGAACCGGTTTCCAGAACATTCTGTTCCCATCTTCAGCCATGCTAAAGTTCAACTGTCGGATCATTCGTTGAGCTGTGAGAATGTATATTCTGCTCTGGTGGCGGTGTGATAAACTTGTAGTTTATGTTTTCATCCCCGACAATGTCTAAGTTCATTATGCTGTCTTTGTATTTGTAGATGTAGATTTTCTCCCAGGTTGCTAATTCCGTAGGTCCTTGTACTGATTTTAATAATTTTGTTTTATTTATTATGTCGTGATTTTGTGTCCAAAAATGATATGCTACTGCTGATTTCTCTATTTGCTTGTACTTTATGTTCCTGAAATGTTCCTTTAACCATGTGCCTATGTTTCTCTTTGTTTTCCCTATGTAGATTTTTTCACATTCTGCAGAGTTTATTTTGTAAATACCTGATTTTTCTTCTTGTGGAATACTGTCATTAACATTATCTATCAGCAAATTTTGAACATTAAATCTATTAATCGGTGCCAACCTGATATTAAAATCTTTAAGAATATTCTGAAATTTTTTTGTGGCCCATGGATGATATGTGAATTTTTTAAAAATAAGTTTATCTTTTTTTGCTGGAAGTGTTGTGGTTTCTTTGATATGTTTTTGTCTCTTGAATTTCTGCACCTTTTTATGTACTAGTTCTTTTTTAAAAACATTTTTAACTGCTGTTTCTTCTATTTGTTTGTATTCTTTAAAATATTCTTCTTTGCTAATTTGTAGGTTAACTAGCCGGTGTGTTAAACTGTTAATTACTGCATGTTTGTGTGCTGTAGGGTTAAAACTGTCAGCTTTGATGTGATTATCTGCATGTGTATTCTTTCTGTATATTCCAAATTTAAGTTTTTCTTGGCATTTCATTATTTTAATATCCAGGAATGGCAGCATGTTATCTGTTTCTATTTTGTATGTAAATGAAATGTTTTTATCTTGAATATTTAGAAGTTTTAAGGCATCGTCAATGAGTTTTTTGTCAACTATGGCAAATATATCATCCACATATCTGTACCATACCTTAAATATGAATGGAAACGCTGTGTTGATGTGTGTTTCAAATCTACTCATGAAGAGGTTAGCTAGAAATGGAGATAAGGGGCTGCCCATTGTAAGTCCTGCTTGTTGTTTATAAAATTTTCCTTTAAAAGTGAAAAAGGCTTGGTTTATGCAAATTTCTGTCAGTTTGATGTATTCTTTTATGTGTATATCATTAATTCCACTTGTTTTTAGCCAATCATGTAGATAAATCAGGAGTTTTTCTTTTGGTATGCTAGGAAACAGAGATTCTACATCGAAAGATATAAGAGTGTCAGAGGGGTGCAATTTTATGTCTTTAATTTTTTCTATTAACTGATATGAATTATTTATGCTCCTGGTTTGAAATTTTGGTAATGCCTTGAATCTATTAGCTAACCATTTTGCTAAATAGTAAGAGGGAGTATTGATGTTGTTAATGATGGGGCGCATACCATTTCCAGTCTTGTGAATTTTTGGTAAACCATATAACCTAGCTATTTTAGGGTTGCTCTGTTTTATTTTGAATATTGTTTCTTTTGGAATGACTGTACATGTTTTCAGAACCTCATTGATGGAATTAACACACCTTTTCAATGGGTCTGATGGGATCGGAACATATTCTTTTTTATTTAATAAATTCTGCATTCTATTATTATAATCTTCTTTATCCAAAATTACTACTCTGTTTCCTTTGTCTGCTTTAGAAACAGAGTAGTAATTTTGGATAAAGAAGATTATAATAATAGAATGCAGAATTTATTAAATAAAAAAGAATATGTTCCGATCCCATCAGACCCATTGAAAAGGTGTGTTAATTCCATCAATGAGGTTCTGAAAACATGTACAGTCATTCCAAAAGAAACAATATTCAAAATAAAACAGAGCAACCCTAAAATAGCTAGGTTATATGGTTTACCAAAAATTCACAAGACTGGAAATGGTATGCGCCCCATCATTAACAACATCAATACTCCCTCTTACTATTTAGCAAAATGGTTAGCTAATAGATTCAAGGCATTACCAAAATTTCAAACCAGGAGCATAAATAATTCATATCAGTTAATAGAAAAAATTAAAGACATAAAATTGCACCCCTCTGACACTCTTATATCTTTCGATGTAGAATCTCTGTTTCCTAGCATACCAAAAGAAAAACTCCTGATTTATCTACATGATTGGCTAAAAACAAGTGGAATTAATGATATACACATAAAAGAATACATCAAACTGACAGAAATTTGCATAAACCAAGCCTTTTTCACTTTTAAAGGAAAATTTTATAAACAACAAGCAGGACTTACAATGGGCAGCCCCTTATCTCCATTTCTAGCTAACCTCTTCATGAGTAGATTTGAAACACACATCAACACAGCGTTTCCATTCATATTTAAGGTATGGTACAGATATGTGGATGATATATTTGCCATAGTTGACAAAAAACTCATTGACGATGCCTTAAAACTTCTAAATATTCAAGATAAAAACATTTCATTTACATACAAAATAGAAACAGATAACATGCTGCCATTCCTGGATATTAAAATAATGAAATGCCAAGAAAAACTTAAATTTGGAATATACAGAAAGAATACACATGCAGATAATCACATCAAAGCTGACAGTTTTAACCCTACAGCACACAAACATGCAGTAATTAACAGTTTAACACACCGGCTAGTTAACCTACAAATTAGCAAAGAAGAATATTTTAAAGAATACAAACAAATAGAAGAAACAGCAGTTAAAAATGTTTTTAAAAAAGAACTAGTACATAAAAAGGTGCAGAAATTCAAGAGACAAAAACATATCAAAGAAACCACAACACTTCCAGCAAAAAAAGATAAACTTATTTTTAAAAAATTCACATATCATCCATGGGCCACAAAAAAATTTCAGAATATTCTTAAAGATTTTAATATCAGGTTGGCACCGATTAATAGATTTAATGTTCAAAATTTGCTGATAGATAATGTTAATGACAGTATTCCACAAGAAGAAAAATCAGGTATTTACAAAATAAACTCTGCAGAATGTGAAAAAATCTACATAGGGAAAACAAAGAGAAACATAGGCACATGGTTAAAGGAACATTTCAGGAACATAAAGTACAAGCAAATAGAGAAATCAGCAGTAGCATATCATTTTTGGACACAAAATCACGACATAATAAATAAAACAAAATTATTAAAATCAGTACAAGGACCTACGGAATTAGCAACCTGGGAGAAAATCTACATCTACAAATACAAAGACAGCATAATGAACTTAGACATTGTCGGGGATGAAAACATAAACTACAAGTTTATCACACCGCCACCAGAGCAGAATATACATTCCCACAGCTCAACGAATGATCCGACAGTTGAACTTTAGCATGGCTGAAGATGGGAACAGAATGTTCTGGAAACCGGTTCCATACATTTATGAAAAGTAAGTGAAGCTTTAAGAGTGTGTAGTTCAACTGAATCATACAATGATATCAATTAATTAATAAAATAGTGTTTTAAATTTAAAATTAATTTTGTGTCAGAACTTAATGCCACAAAACAACTATATATTTAAATTTGTTAGTGAGTCAAATCGTATAAAATAATATGAAGATAAGGTTATGAACTTCGAGATTTCAACTGAAGACAAATTAATCCAAAAGTTCATAAAATGTTCACAAGAGCTATACCAAGTCCATTCAACCAATAATGAATTCAGCAGCTGACTCACCTGTGAAACATGCTCTGTATAATTTAATGTTAAGTGGAGCATAAAAGTATTAAATTGACTCACTAGCTAATTAAGAATATACTGTTTTAAAATTAAAAAATTAATTCACGGAAAATATTTGAAAAGATTATTTAATGTTTAGTACAAAGTTAAGACAATAGAAACCTGGATTGCTAGAGTAAAAAAAGTTCTAGAAGAAGTTGGTAGTTTTATTCAATGATATTTTGGAGAGAAATAGGGGTAGTTTTCCCATGGTAAAATGTATTTACATATATGTTGCTGGGTAGCTAAAGTCACCATAACATATCCTAAACTTAGGTATTCATTTTTTACACAGTGATTTCCACACTGAAAAATACAAAAGAAGGATACAAATTCAAAAGTTTCACCTATCATCCAATTTACTACAACAAGTTTAAAAAAACTTTCAAAGGACATGGGATAATGTTAGCCCCAAAGAACAGATATAATATCAAGAATTTATTAGGTTGCACAGTAAAAGACTCCATACCAACAGAACAGAAATCAGGAATTTATGTAATAAAATGGGCAGATTGTGAACAGAGCTACATAGGCAAAACAAAGGGAAATTTAGAAATTCGGAAGAAAGAACACTTTAGGAATATTTGGATTAAGCAGGTGAATAAATCAGCAGTAGCAACTCACTTTTGGACCAAAAAGGATGAAATAAAATCATAACTTAAACTGATGAAACATCTGCACAACCCAATGGAGTTATCCACTTGAGAAAAAATTTTCATATTAAAAAAATAAAGAAAACCTAATGAACTTCGAGTTTCCTCCTATAGATGAACCCAGCCATTTCCTACTTCAGCCAGCAGATGCCAACACAGGAAATTCTGGGTGTCTAGCCATCATTTCAAGTAATGGCAGTTCAGTGAGCAACTAAAGATGGGAGTGATTCTCCTGAAACACATCTTATTTTATACAAGTAAATGGAGTTCAGCATAAAAAATGAATACCTAAGTTTAGGATATATTACCACTCCATTGTCAACAGCTTCGTAAGTACAATATCACCATAACATATTATTATATTGCTTTCATTTCCTTTACATCCAGAAATATTAATACACATAAAAATATTCTTACAGCTGTGATACAGATTCTTAAAGAAAGAAACACTGCAGCTATTGTTTTTAAACATATTCAAAATCCCGGCTTATATTTCTTATTTAACTTCCTCACAATTATATATAAAATTATAGTTATCATTGTGAGGGCACCACATAGAACATATTTACCCATATTTGTTGCTGCTTAGATGGAAAAACAAATGTGACATTAAGTTGAAGTAGAAAATTAAAGTATATAAAATGTTGGAAACGCTAAGCATTAGCTGCAACAATTTGAGAACCTAAATTTCTGGAGGAAACAAATGAAATGAAAATACAAATTCACAGTTTTATCTTTTCCTACAGATTAGGGCTAGATGCAAAAGTTTTGATGGAGATAATCAACTCCAGCAGTGGTCGCTGTTGGTCATCAGAAGTGTACAATCCAGTTCCTGGCACACTTTCTAATGTTCCAAGTGCAAACAATTATGAGGTAAAGTTATATTTTTGTTGCTTTTTATAACCATATTATTCAGGTTTGTTATTGTATTATGTTTTTTAATATATTGGCATACTGATGTAATAATTGCATTATTTTAAGGATTACAGATGTAGTATTTCAAAACCTTTATGAGGGTTTTAGTTAAAATTTTAGGTATTTTTTAAATTTCTTATAAATGGAAGCTATGATTAATCTCCATTTCTCCTTACCTTATTTGGACTATAAACAAACTGAGCAATATTCTGCTGCATTCCCTTGTCCTGATTGGTTAAAACAGTTTGCTGAGCATTGGAAAGCCCTAATAGACAAAAGGAATATGATAAAAATATGCAAATAATTCTTTGGGAAGCATGTAAACTTAAAATAAAGTTAAATTCTAGAATAGTAATCTGTTAATGAACAAATTGAAGATTTTCTCTGTACTCTCTGTTGAGTAAGGCAGAGGGATAAGTAAATGCAGTATTCAAGTTGCATGTGCTCATGTCATAATAAAGCAAGCTTTAATAGTTATTCTGAGAAGTAACCTCCCACCAAGTTTACGATAATGTTGCTTGAACTCCAGATGTGTCAATGTTATCATAGTTCATGTGCTAATTAAAATAAAAATTCCTGAGATTCTTTAAATATATAAAATGTATAACCAATCAATGAGGTATTCTTTGTCATTCTTGAATCTGCAGAGAAGAAGGTATTTAGCATGTGCTCATTTAATTCATTGCCAAAGGTTAGACATGCCTTCAAGTTATGATTTTTTATGATTAAAAAAAAAAAGAGTTTCAACCCAAGCAATATTATGAAATGTTCGCAGACAATGGTGCAAGTAATGCTCCTGTTAGGTGCCACAGTCCCTCATTGACCATTAAAATGCAGTATGTGTTGAATAATGACAATTATGCAGGAAAAATTAAAGATGTTGAAAATCTAGATGTCACAGTGACAATATATTTATCATTTTGTTCTGGAAACTAACACTTCATAGTTATGAATGACTCTGATGCTTTGAACTGCATGAGCACTAGTTTCCGCTGATGGTGAAGTTATTGCAGTATATATTTGAAGGCTGTGGACAGTGTGGATAGAAAATTTAGCAGGAAGCATTTTCTGAATGGTTCGTGAGGATCAACAAATACTTTAAATGTCATGGGAGATAATCGGAAAATAAATATGGTGGTTCCATTTTATAAGGATGAAAGAGACATAATCCAAGTAATTATAGAGGAATTAATGTGTGACTTGTTTTGGGAAAGATTTATACAGACATTTTGGCAATAAGATTTTAAGAATGTGTTGAGACAAAACCAAGCTATTATAATATAAAAGGGGGAGGGGTTGGGATAGGAAGAAGTGCTATAGACAATATTATAGTGATTCAAACTATATTAAATAAATATATAAGTAATAAAAAGGAAGGGTGTACATGTCAGACTTTGAGAAGGTTGTTAGCACTATAAATAAGCAGATATTAAGACATAAATTGAGAACAAAGGGGGTAAGTGACCAATTTAATGAAAAAATTATGATTATCCATTCTATTTTCTGCCTTGAGAAATAAGATTTAATTTGTAGGAATCACTGTTTTATGAATGACTATTTGATCTTCTGCTGTTGGCTTTTAAATTGAAAATTATTTTTATGATAATTATTACCAAATTGTTGACCATTTCAATGGTCTGTCACGTTAAGATGCACAGCAAATTCATCTAAGTGATTTACAAATTATATAAGAGCAATATTACAAGAATTGGGTAAGATACCTATGAATTTACTTCCCTTAAATAAAAGATGTAGTTATTGGTGTCCAGACATTTAGATTTCAGAAGGTATCAATCCTAAGAATAGAGGATAGGTCTTAGGAAAAAGTATAAGTTGAGTCCCATTTTATTTTATTTACTTATTAGAAATAGTATGTGCAAATAACCCATATTTATTTCCCAATAATTGGAAGAAAAAACCTTATCTGCTTAATGCAAATGATCTTAAATTGGGATCACTGCTGTGGTGGGATTATAACTTGCCGTCATTGCCATGAATTGTTTTTGCAATTAATGGGAAATAAAGAGTAATACAAGAAAGATGGTTTCTAAATGGACAGCAAATGGAAACAGTGAAGGAATTTGACTATTTAGACATCAGATTAAGCATTTGTGGAAGTAGGAAGCACTAAGCATGTGATGATAAAAGGGAAAGCATCAATTAGAATATGCTTAAACATAATTTCAGAAATATCAGTTAAATGGCTTGAGAGGATGTTTGAAGCATTTGTAGAATTTAAATTGTTGACATATGTGTTTATAGGGGCCGAGAATAATTTAAGCTATAGAATGTTCAGTAAGGAGGAGTTGGAATTTTGTACAGCTTCACCAAATGGTATGACTTTTGCTGAGGATACTTAGGAGAAAAGAAATTATTATGGAGAGTGTTATGAAGTACTGGTTTAGGAACTTGAGGTTATAGCATAATAATACTGAACATACTGATAATCTTTGGGGTTGGATATGACTGATCCTGGAATAGAACTGTGCTAGATTATTTAGAAATCAGATTTACATACAAGTTGATTAATGTAATAGTGTGTATGGTTAAATATTTAGTTTAACATTAAAGGTGATGTTTGTTTAGCTGTAGCTGAGCACAGATCTTCTGGATATTCCAATAGGAAACTGCTGATGAACTAAAGACAAAGACTCAGTAATCAAGTCTATAAACTAAGTTCATAATCTTGATTATGTAAGAAGGTAATTGTTAATAAATTAAAATGTGTCATTGAAGTACTTCTATAAAATATAAAAGATTTTTGAGAAAGTAATAAACATTGGGCATGTCACAGATATCCTCTACACACACACACACACACACACATGCACATACAACTGACTGGGGGGGAGGGGGTCAGGAAAAAAAATTAATTGTTAAAAGAAACAAACAACCAATTTGGTTCTTTTCTGTTACATTGCTGAATGAAAATATATTCATTTGTCATAAGCTGCTTTATTTCACTGGCCAAATGTTGTGAGATCATCATTTATGTGATTTGTACATCAAGGCTCTCTGGATTTTATAATGGCTTGTCTTTTAAACATTTCATCTGTATATTATGTTTAAATTAAACAAAAATTTTTGCAATAAAAAGTATGGTTGGGTTAGTCTTAGGAACTGAGCAAGTGCAGCAAGCAAGAGTCAATATAAATGATAAATATTGAGACTATGAATGTGCATGTTTTTTTAATAATGTAATGTCTTATTAGAAACTCTCCTATTCATGAAAACCATTCTTCCTAATAATTGTGTCATACATGCAGTGACATCACATGTGTGAAGTAAGTATAAATAGTTTCAAATTACAAATCAGTGATTTGTTGTGCACATCCATATGCAAAACGGGTCATTGCTAATTGTCAGACATGGAAGGAATATGAGTGCAGTGCTTCTATTGATAAAAATTAAGTACTTATTATTCAAAACAATAGAAAATTATGACAGAAAGCAACTTGCTTGATGCCTAATGCAGAGTTGAACATTTGTTATTAACAAGAAATCTTATACTACATATATTGGAATGAGAAAGTACAAATTCATAGTTTTTTCTTCTGGATCTAGAGGTAATTATTTCTTCCAGAAAGTCAGAATAAAGGAAATAGAATTAAAAGTTACTTGTCTTACCACTAGCAGTATCAATTATTAAATGCTGGTGATTACAGTAAAACATTTATTATATTTCTGGATTCAAAGATTCTTGCTAATTTTCCTAATATCAGGAGTAAATCTACAGTCTTTAAAAAAATGTGATCGCCTGAATTCTGTGAGAAACAGTATTAGGATATAAGCAATGATGGATCTTGTTGTGCCATTACTATTGATGCCTCCAAACCAATAATTAAAAGACTTTTTCCTGCTGTTGCATATTACTTCACATGTAAGAATGAGATTGTAGAAAGTTGCTGTACTTGATAATTTTAAATCTAATTTTAGCTTAAAATAATTTTAAAACTAAAATTTTACAGTTAAATAAAAATTTACATGCAATTAACTCTGAGTTTCTTGAAAAAGTAAAATTGATTCTAAGCTAAAAGTCAATGAAACTTAATCCAAAACCTATCAAATCATTTCTATTTATCATTGTTTTTGAGGTATCTTAGATCCACTCATCATTGTTCCCAGACACTGACACACACCTTGCACAAAATGCCAACATTCCAAGTTTCACTTAAAAGCCCTGTCAACTTAAAAATCTGATTTTTCAAAATTGCATTATTAGAAATTTAATTTATTAAAATGCAAAAATGACAACAAAATATATTATAGTTTCTGAGTAATGTGGTATCATTCCAGCCATCTATGCTGTTACTAATTTCTCTCCATATTGTCTGTTACAGGGAGGATTTGGAACAAAGTTAATGGCTAAGGACCTGGGCTTGGCACAGGATGCAGCAACAAAAACAACAACTCCTATACCTCTAGGCTCCCTAACACACCAGTTGTATCGCATTATGGTGCAAAGAGGGTTTGCTAATAAAGATTTTTCCAGCATCTATCAGTTTCTTAAAGGGGAAGCCAAATAAAGAACCAGAAAAAGACTGTTTGCACTAATGACTAAGCTAAACAATTACTATCCTTCATGATATCTGTTTTATCAATTTTACCTCTTCATTATAAGAAGGAGATAATAAACCTATTGCTGTCTCCCTGAGCTTCTTGAACAGGAAGAAAAAAATTCAAAATATAAAAAAGAGAAATAATATGGAAAGTCATAACTTTCTGTAAATATGATTTCCACTGGCCTGTTGAAAACAAATTCGTTGCCTTTCATTGATTCAGTATATTTCAGAATTAATGGATGTGGGTAATTGTCAAAAGGATGTGTAATGTCACAGTTTATAACCAATGCTATTTCCTTATGCAGAGGAATAATTAGTACTGAAAAATACAATCAAACCCCATCATAGTATGTACAGTACAGACAACTTGCATCAGCATTTTGCTACTAAATTCATTTTGAATGGGTTGACTTCTCATTGAATCCATTTAATGTCCCTTCTATTGCTACAGCTAAATTGTGTTTAACAAACAGCTGCTAAACATGGAAGTTAAAGATTCATTAATGAAAACAATGTGTAATGAAAATGTACTTTTTTTTTTTAAAATAGATGTAAATTTTTAATATGTGTCTCTCAATAAAAGGTAATTTATGAAGAACATCATATCAAGATGGGTAAATCATGTTTTTCTACTCTGGTTTTTCTTGTTTATAGTTGGTTTCTGATGACAGTAAAGCATTTTTATGCATTATTATTACTACTTTATTTTTCTCCTAAATTATGCTTAGTTGATTTGGTTTATTTACGGATGCTCTTTAACATCTCAGGTCATCAGTGTCCCAATTTATGGCGTGAAACAGCCAACAAACTTTGCTCAGAGGCCTCTTTTTACAGGCTTTAGGTTCTTAATCGTGCCGTAAATATACGACATGGGATCCATGGCTTTACTTCCCTTCCGAAGAAAGTCATACTTAGGATTTTTACGCCCAAAGAAATACATTGGTCCTGGCCGGGATCGAACCAATGATCTTGGGTTTAGGACACAAGGAAGAATGTTTAGCTGAGAAAATGTAACATTCCTGAATTTTACTAAGACAAAAAAGTTCAGTTAAGGAGCTATGAGCTTGATTTTGTAATTACCATAAATGACTGATCTCGGGAAACTTATATATTGTTTTCCATGCTTTACAGCAGTTTTATCAAATAATATTTATTACTTGATAAAGTGGGGTAGGTAGAGGAGTATATTGCAAAGAGATGTGAGTGGTGTTCTGCCAAATTACTAAATAAATCAAACCATTATTCGGGAACAAACTTCACTGCACAGATGCTACCTTGAGCTAATTTTTCTGTATTAATTTTCTTGGCAGTATTTTTGCTGCACAAGAACAGCCCAACATAGTCTGAAATTATAATAGTCAAGTACATTTTGTATGTCCATGCTATAATATTTCCATGTTCAAAAGCTGCTTGAAATATATGCACGGCCCCAATGAACAGCACATGCTCAGAGTTCTGAAGAAAAGATCACCTGATTTGGTATTAAAGTTTTAGTATCAGTATTAATTATTCATGGAACACTTTTCAATGTTTTTAAATTTTTTCAGTAGCAAAAAAGCAAGAACTTGGAACTTCTAGGGTCATTTGATCAGATTATTCAGAGAAATTTTAGTCAGCATTAAATTTTCTATTATAGCCTTAAACTATGTAAACAGAAAATTAAGCATGGCTTTAAATCACAGGAGCAGGTAACTGTGAACCCATTAATATGCTTTTCAAGAAAATTGAGAAATATAATGTAAAAATGAGAAAAACAAGTAAATAAATTTATCTTAAAACAACTTTATAAAACACTTCAACTTTTTCACGTATGAAAACTGCAATTCCTTGTGATGTTATTCAGTGTTTTATATAATATGAATACATGAATGATTTCAGTGAAAAAAATAATACAGAATGATAATTTATAATAAGTTTATATACAACTATATCTAACTTCATTATGCTGTGTGCTGTGGATGCCTTTGGTAAGCCAGAAGATATTGATCTTATTCTTAAATATACATAAGGAAAGATCCTTGCCTTCAGCAAAATCCTCCACATTGCTATCCTATTCTTTACATTTACATTGTTTCAATTTTTTTTTATAAATCACTTCCCACAGACAAATTTCATTTTTGTTTACTATAGGGTAAGCAAAGTTTTAGTTTCCATATTAATGCAATTTGGAATCGAACACAGTGAAATTGCATTAATAACCTCTTCTGAGTCAAAATATTTAGAACACTCTTTATGATTTTACTTACATGAGATTTACACAGCACATGTTTTTTTTGTTTTTTTATTTTTTTAATGGTGTTTAATGCCCGTTTTTACTACTGAGGCACCACAGGTGGTTGAACATGTAAGTGAAACCATAAAGAGTGTTCTATACATTTAGACTCAGAAGAGATTATTACAGTTATAGTTAATTGACTGCTGATTTTCCCATCATGATACTGTGTAAGTACCACTCAATTACCAAGAAAATTAACAGTGCCAGTGCAAACTCAATCAAGCTAAACTTTGCTCACCTGATATAATATGCAGAGGATGTCAAAAAAATGTATACATACTTCAAGCAAAGAAAAAACTGTGTTAACATAAGAAAAATGAATTCATACAAACAGAAAATAATGAGCACAAATCATCTTAGACTTTTACAGTTACAACAGTTGCTCAAAATGCCCACCATTGACGTCGGTACACTTCTGAGTACATTGAGCTACTGATTGAGCAATGTTTGCGAAAGTGTCCTCAGCTATTGAAGTATATACTGTTTCAATTTCTTCCCGAAGAGGTGCCAATGCAGCTGGTTTTCTATGGTATACAACATCCTTAAGAGATCCCCATAGGTAGAAATCCAACGGAGTTAAGAGCCTGAGAATGCGCTGGAAACTCAATCGAATCTCTTCGTCTTATCCAGTCCCTTGGATCCAGTGTGTGGGACTTGTTGCTATCTGAGGTCTCCCAAATCTGCCCTTGTGAACATTGCATATGGTACCATGAGTCCCAAATTTGTTTCGAATGCGTGCAATTGTTACTCGTGTTGGTTGTTCTATCCTGTACACACCTCTCCATTGCCTTTAAACTTCAACAACATTCTCAGATGTTTAATATCAATTCAAAATGCTTTCCACTGTTCAAACGATAATCTTGGCTCCATTTTGTAGGAGCAACACTAGCATAACATAATGTGAGTCAGAGTCACATCTGTTTACAGAACATCATATGATAATTTTAGTTTCATTTGTTCATTGTTGATTTACCTGTCATGTACCTAAATGTATGTGAGTCACATCTGTTTACTGAACATCATACTATAAACTACTATTATTTTTCGGCACCCTCGGTATATATTTATACCTGAACATCCTGGTCGTTCATATGGCCCTTATGTATCTGTAAACTCTTGATATCCCTAAATAATAAATATTGTCTTTTTCTGCTCTTCCTGCTCATCTTTTTTTATTATTCTTTTAGCCATATTAATCTTTCTTCCTCATTTTCCCAATATACTTCCTAATATTTTTCAACTACTCTCCCCATTTATCAGATAATTTATTTATTATAAATTCTGACCCATTTTTCATGCTATACTTCTCTCCATAAGTTTGTTTTATATAATGTAAAAGTAAAAGTTCTGTTTATTTTTTTTTTGATTGATTTATTTATGGACGCTCTTTAACATCTCAGGTCATCAGCGTCCCATTCAACTCAGGGCGTGAAACGGCCGGCAAATTTTGCTCAGAGGCCTCTCTTTCAGGCTTGAGGTTCTGTTTCGTGCTGTAAATGTACGACATGGGACCCACGGCTTTACTTCCCTTCCGAAGGAAGCCAAACTTAGGATTTTACGCCCGAAAAAAATCCATCGGTCCTGGCCGGGTTCGAACCCGCGATCTTGGGTATAGGAGGCAAGTATGGTAACCACTACACCACCAGGACCGACAAAAGTTCTGTTTAAAAAGTTGTCTCTCTTCCATAGGTTTTCATGTACTCACATAATGCTAAATGTTCATTGGCTTGCATTAATTTCTCTTTGCTTATGTTTCAGTGAATTAAAGCACTAAGTTCCTTCCTTTGTGCTTTTCTTAATATATTTAGGAAAACAATAAAACATAAACAATGCAATTTAAAGGCAACATTAAGATTCATTAAGCTTATGTAATTACTGCTGTTGCCACTACTACTCTCAACTCCAACTCAAACACAACTCTAATAGAAGGAGAAAAAACAATCTTCACAGAAAAACTACAGTAGAATACTATAAAATGAAATGAATAGCAAAGCATTATTTCTTTCTTTGACCTGCACGATTTTGAAACAAACAATAGATCTTATAAAATTTAAAGAGTAGGGAAAGTGTGTGGTATTAGATACCTTAAAGTTTTTTTAGAACATTATAAAATTAAAGTAGATAACCCCTACAATACCTACAATCTACGGTCTCCCAAAAGTACACAAGCCAGGGAAAACAATGAGACCTATCATAAATAATATAGACGCTTTAACTTATAAACTAGCAAAATGGTTGACTTACAAATTTTCTACTTTTCCAAGATTTGAATCTCTTAGTATAAAAAACTCATTAGATCTTATTCAAAAAATTAAAGACATAAAAATAGAAAAAAAACAAATACCTTAGTTTCGTTTGATGTTACAGCACATTTTCCAAGTATCCCTACACCGAATTTATACTCTCTGATAAAAAAATGGTTACAAAAGATAGGAATAACCACAAAGGATATTCAAGAACACATTACATTAATTAACTTGTGTCTAGAACAAAATTACGTTACATTCAATAACAAATATTACAAACAAAATTTTGGTCTGACAATGGATAGTCCACTATCACCAATATTGGCAGACATTTTCATGAGTGCTTTAGAAATTAGAATAGTAAATAGTTTCCCTTGGATATTTAAGACTTGATATCGCTGTGTGGATGATATTTTTGCAATAGTACCAGAAAGACACTTGGATGTTGCACTAAAGTTACTTAATATACAGGAAAAAACAGTTAAATTCACTATGGAGAGAGAATGCAATAAACAGTTACCTTTCTTGGATATTAAGATAATTAAAAGAGAAAATCACCTAAACTTTGGCATATACAGAAAACCTACACACATGGATAATTACATTAAATATAACAGTTTTAATCCAGTTCCCCACAAACATGCAGTTTTAAATAGTCTTGCATACAGACTGGTTAATGTTCCAATGAACAAAGAGGAATATGAACTGGAAATGAATAATATAATGGATATAGCTATAGAAAATGGCTTCAAACAAGAAGTTGTGCACAAGAAAATAGACAGAGCAAAGAATAAAAAGAAAATTAGAGACACCACTACACTTACTCCCAACAAAGAGAAAAACAGAACATACAAAAAATTCACATACCACCCATCAGCCTTTCATAAATTTCAAAAGATTTTTAAAAGATACAACATTGTTTTGGCTCCAAAAAATAATTATTCCATTAAAAATATCCTTAACTCAAGACAAAAAGAAGATGACCTACAAGAAGAAGATAAATCAGGAATATATCGGATGAACTGTAATAATTGTGAAAAAATATGTTGGAAAGACCAAAAGAAACATAAAAACAAGAGCTAAAGAACACATTAGGAATATATAAACAAAAAACAAGAAGAAAAATTGGCGGTAGCTTGGCACTTTTGGAAAGAACAACATAACATTAATAAAAACCCCAAATTACTTAAAAATATTAAAGGAAAAACTGAACTTACAGTCTGGGAAAATATCTATATTTGGAAGAATAAAGAGAAAGTTTTAATTTCGAAATCCCGCCAAGTGATGTACTAATACAAAAGTTCATTAAACCTCCACCAGAGATAAATCGACCTACCACAAACAACGAGACCGGCAGTTGACCAGGAACTGATGATAGGAGCGATGGCTCCCGAAACTAGTCTTCCATTTTATTGAATTTTAGTGGTGTGTATGTTACAATTTCGACTCAATTTTTTTAGAAAATTCATTTACCTAAAAAATAAGAGGATATTTAGCATTTAAACTGTTATTTTTCTTTTAGAGATATAAGGTGGTATCAAACACTTATTCTTTTCCACAAACAATATATTTCTAATTTTGATTTAATGATTATTTTACTTTGTAATCATTGCACTTCTAGATTGATGCTATTTTCATGAGTTTTGCATTTGCCAACACAGCACTAAATCCAGTTTTAAGCAAAATTTTCTCTGCAAATTATGTAGTCAGTTTTTCCTTTATCCTGTGCATAATTCAGTGTTATTTTATAGCTTTTTTAGTCTTCATTGTACCTGTACTCTTCAAAGTCCCCCCCCTTTTTTTTCTTTTTGCCTTCTAAATGTATTTGCTTTTCCTCAAGTTGAACTTTGTAAGGAGTGGAAGTAAAAATTTCACTCTTCTCAACATCATTTTCAGGTGTCAAATTTTGCAGTCTGTTGTTAGTGGGAGGTAAGATTTTCTGAATAGAACTTGGGATATAAAGGGCTTCGACTGAAATTTTCAGCTTCGAGACAGAATGATATAGCTTCTGGTGGTCCTGCCTGTTTTTGAAAAAGATGATTGATCTAGATTAAATGAACCAGATTAAAATCTAATTAATATAGAACTCCAACTTGAACATAGCTTGTGGAGGTTCAAAAAAAGATGCATGAAAATCAAAGTCATTAAAAATGTTGGGGTTGAATGGGTAGACACCTAAACAGGTAAAAGCTGACTGAGAAAGTTTCATTGTAGAGTTTACCAGTTCAGCAAAGACCCTGACAATAATTATAAGATTTTTATATTTCCTCACTCATAATGGACATACTTCATTACAAGTAGTTTTAAATGGTTTCATTATAACTCTGTCAAGTGGCAGCTTTTTATGTCATATGGGGTAGAAGATGGCAGCTTGTGCAAAGTAATGTTAACACAGCCCTACCTCTGTATGAGTTTACCCTGAAAAGAATGTTGAGTACTACACAGTCTTTTATGGTTTCCCTTGGTGAGTATGGGTAGTAGCGACCACCAGGTATCTCAGCCACCCATTGTCCAAGAATATAACTGGACCACTCTGAGGTACATTCGTGAGGAATGTACCTCACGAAACATGTACCAAAATTACTTTTATAAGTGTGTTTGTGAAACTTAGAGTTTTAATGTGACGACATGATTTTTAGTGTTTTACTTTAAATCAAAATAAGATAGTGAATAAAATTTATCATATGCTTATCAAAGCAAGGTATACTTGCCCCATTATAGATGTAAGGAGTTGTAGAGGCCCAAACTGTGATTCAGTTCACTTTCTGGTAAAGGTGAGAATGAGAATAAGAATAAAGAAAATGGAAACAGTTCAAAAGAAGAAACATTTGGTGGAGTAGAGAACAAATGGAAAATGAAGAAGAGAAAAAGAAATATTGGGAGCTAATAAAGAGTAAATTAAGGGAAAAAGGAACAAAAGAAGATACAGAAGAACAATAGGAGGTATAAACCAGATAGTGAAAGAAGCAAAAATAAGCATAAAGTGAAGAGAAGATGAAAGAAATGTACAGTGGTTTGATAAGCAATGATAACAAGAAATAGAAAAAAAGAATATGGTCAAAGATGAAGGGATTCAAATAAGCTCTGTAAGAAAAAGAAAAGAGAGTACTGGAAAAGACAAATACAAGAAATAGAAGAAGGTAAAATTTTAGGAGAAGATAAAACGTATTCTAGAAAGATTGGGTTGAATATTATAAAGTGCTGTTAAATAAAAGTATACAGTAAGTAGTAATCAGCAGGAAAGGAATAAAAATGGAAAGAAAGAAGAACCTGATTTTTGGTATGTTTAAATAGCATAACAGAATCTGAAGAATTTTAAAGCACCAAAAGAAGATGATATAATGTATGAGTTAATAAAATGTGCTATGAAGGAATTATTAAAATTATATTAATTTGCCCATTATACAAAAGGGAAATAATATCAATGTCATAATTATAGGAGAATTAAACCATTTTACGAAAAATTAAAGAGCTGATATGTTTCTTATTTATTGACTTTGAATCATATTTGATTCCATTGATAGGGAATCACTCTATAAGACACTGGAGAGTTTTAAATCCTAACAAACAACGTATAAGATTAATAAATATGACAATGAGAAATAATAAAGCTATAGAGTTAAAGTAGTCAATAAACTTAAATCCAGATTTCTATTACAATACTGAGATAAGACAAAGAGACAAGACTATCAGTGATGCTTTTTAATTTAGCCCTACAAAGAATACACGAAATAGATCCCAAAGAAATTATATTCCAAGACTAATCAAATAATGCCTATGAAGATGATAATAGTCATAGCAAGAGACAAAAACAAGATAATGGAAGTTCATAAGGGACTTGAAAGAAGATGTAAAACTTGAAGCTTTCCTGGTGTATGTCATTATAAAGAGTTCTTGGGAGAGCACCTGCATAAGACAGGGTGAATCTATCAAGCTTTTGATGGCTGTCTCTGCCATCTTCAGGGATCTGCTGCTGAAGTACAGTGGGGGCTGACTGTGTCTGTATATATACTTCTAGTCATAGGCATGGGTGCTGCGTGATGTGAGCCAATGGGAGGCAAGGACTACTTCACTGCCAGATTGGCTAAAGCCAGCCAGGTTCATGCAGCCAGCACTGAATAGGAGCCCATTTGCAAGATTTTAAAGGTAAATATTTAGAAGAATTTATGGACTGGTAGAAGATAACAGTGGAGAATAAGATACAAATATAAATGAGAAGAATTAATAGACAAGATATTGTGAAGTTCATGTAATCACAAAGAATAAGATGACTAGGATATACAGAGAAAATGACTGAAGATAGAATTCAGTTGAGAGGAAGATTGTATGTAACAGAAGATGGAAATATGAGGATGGAAAAAGAGGCCAAAGCTTACATAAGGTTGTAGAGCAAGAAGAAAAGAATTTATTACACAAATTACATATGAAAATATTTTCATACAAAATTATATCTACTAACCATTTTAAACTGCTTATTACACAAAAGAAAGCTGATAAAATAAAACCTACTATATTTCAACATAAAATGAAACACATAAGTAGTACTCCAGTAAGTGTATTATAGGGAAATGACATTTTAAAAAATTATATTAAGATTGTAAGTCAGATTCTTCAGGACTGCAAACTTATCAATTATGTCTTTTTTAGAACAGCATTGTATTCATGAGTTCATCGAGCAAATATTTCTCTAGGCAAATAAGTCACCAGTCTCATGTTGAATTCCTTAAGTAAATTTTTATTCCCTTTAGATAAGAAAAGCTGCTCTCCACCGAACAACTCCTTAATTGTATAATTATAATCAGGTAAAATAATTTGTATGCTTCTTTGAAGATATTTTTCATTTCTTTTCATTAAGCATGATAACTTCTGACATGATATTTGTATCCTAGCATCATGGTAGATATACTGAAGTTCATTTCTCAACTAATTGTGTCAAATAACAAGTAATTACATTTTGGAATGCTTTTAGGGGAAAATCTTTTGAAAATTCTGCAAACTTTGAACAGTCTCCTACACAGAGAAATTTGAGTTTCCCTATTCCTGGAAATGTGTTTCAAAATATGGATAATCATATTATCCAATATGTAAAAATAAACATTTCATATTTATTATAAATCTGCTCTTGAATGCCTCTTCGTCTCAAGTTTGCATTTTTTCTGAATACTGATTAATTAATTCTCCTGTTTTGTGCAATTTATTTTTGACAAGCAAAAGAGGATATCTAATTATTTTTCTGGAGTATATTAAACAGAATATTTACAAGTTGCAATAAGTCATTCAAAACAATTGCTAGATATGCAAATGAGAAATATTTGAAATCATCATTCAAAAACCCTTTGCCTGATTAACTGCATTTACATTTGATAGGCAACATTACTACATTTTTGAAAGATTTCTTTCAGTCCATCTCATTCCTTTACAATGTCATAGCAGCTTGCAATGAAACAGCATATATTCATACCAGTTGGTATCCTCTTAGCAATTACAGGATCAGTAATAACAGCTCTTTTAGCTGAGGTATTGAAAAATGCTGGTATGCCTCCTAAGCTTGCAAAAATTATATGCACTCACTTGACATTAGCCCCATTACAGCAATGGGAAATTAATTTTGTGTTGAAGAATGAATGAAAACTTGTTCAAAACACTTTTAAGAAAGTTGAACAATGCAGCTGTGTGATCTTTGCTAACATAAAAAAAAAGTCAAAAAAATTCACTTGGGGGATTTTTTTTATGACATACTTTATAACTGAGACTGATTTGTAATGTTGGTAGTATAATCAAGTTGAACTGGGAAAGGGGGGGGGTGTGCTTCAGAAATTTCATTCTTTTCTGTATCCATGATGTAGGAATAATTGCAATCTATTAACTCATTTCATTGTTTTCAAATTCTCATTAAACACATTTTTAATGGCACCACCCCCTAATCTTTCTTATCACAAGCACCTTCATTCTATGGTTTTAATTCCAAGTGCATAGGTACACTCTTAACACCATCCAGGCTAACTTAGCTTCAGCCTGCAATTAGTGCCATTAAATGTTATATAATTTGTTTCCTCTTAGCATGGCCATGTATATTGAATTATCTTTAAAACCATGATTATTGCCCACTGGATTAACATGTGATTGGCCAAGTATTGATCACCCGTGACATCTTCCAATACCCAGTAGGTTTGTACAAGTTTAGCATTGGATCCTGGAGGGTAAAGATGTTTTGGCCATTGGCTTGATGACTACAAGAGTCACAACTCAATGTTCTTATTAATTAGCTTGGTAATTAATAAATTCCTTATAAGCTTGAATAATTAAGGGAACTCCTTTATTAGTTTTGAGAACCAGGCCTTTTTAATATTTTGTTCTTAGGATTTTCATTTACACCTGTTTTTCAATGTTAAAATTCATTTGATTTTAATGTATTAAGATTATAATTCACTGATCAATATCATCAAATGCAGTTATTGTATTACAATTAATGTGTATTATCTTTCTTTTTATATTCATTTCTGAAAAAGTGCATTTGATGTTTTCAAAGTGTTTAATATGCATTACATAACTAATTTCTGAAGGAGTGTAGTTATTACCTTTCAAAGGTTGCAATCTTATTACATAAATTCTAATCACTATATTCAAAACTTGTCTCCTTCCATAATTTTTAGTGTTTAAATCTTTCCATGGCAAATCCTAGGGGTTATTATATTACTAACACTTTCCAATATTGGGTGGTTCTAACTGAACAGGACTGCTGAAGGATGTACCACACTTTATCCACATTTATTATAGTGTATTAACATATTTATACAGTTGTAATTGGTGGTGCTATTGCTGAGTAGTAAAGACTGCTTGTCTCTCATCAAGGTTTGCTGGTTTAATTCCAGCAGCCATAAATGGGATAAAAATGTGTCTGGGTAGACTTTCTTCATGTCCTTTGGTTTCTCCTGCCATTCATTCCATTGCTGCTCCATCTCTCCACGATTTTCATCTACATTCAACATAATGTAATTTGCCAATTCTTGGTGGATGCATTTTCAATGAACCTAAGCCTCTACCCTTCTTTGCCAACTATGTATGGCATTCCAATGCACACTGGCAAGTGAGTTTGCATTAGAACTCATAGTTTTAATTTCTTTGAAATTATAATTAAAAATCCATACTGTTACATTATTGCATTCAAGCTGCATGTGGTTACATAAACAGGTTGGCAGCAAGGCTTTTTGGGTCACTACCAACTAAGAGAATATAAACATGCAGAAAACAGCTACAGGATCTAGAAAAAACTGGGTAGAGTCAACACTATCTACAAAGTGAAGTGGGGTCGAGCCTATAAATTATAAAATTGAATGTTAAGACAGGAGAAGCTTGTGCATTTCAGTTTCTACAAACATGATATTCACAGAGATTTTATGGATTTTACACGGTTATCAAAGTATTCCAAACTCATGAAGAAAAGTCATTTATACATCTGGACTAGATAGAGTAAAAAGGATCACAGATATCAGCAAATATAAAGACAAAATTATAATACCAAGCATAATTGATGAATCATGAATACAGGAAAAAAATATACATTTTTTTTATAGATAGGAAACATGGATGAGGTCCCACTTTGATATGCTTCAAACAAAATGGCAAATTCCAAAAGTGCAAGAAATGTTAATATCATGAAAAATCTAGTCACATAGTTGTATAGTCATGTGCTGAACAATACTGCCACCTTTATTTCTAGAAGAAAGTCATTACTTAAGGAAAAATTATCTAAATTAGTGTTTATACATGATCACAAACATGGTTAGATGGACAAAAAAGTTATGAATAAATAACATTCAGACTTTTTAAGTGCCCTGGGGAAAAAACCTTCCTTGCTATTATGGGATAAGTTTCAATCTCTCAGAATAGTAGTCGTTAAAAAGGAACTCGGACCGCTAAAAAAAATTAACTGCAATTTCAGGAGGTTAAACAGCCAGATTTCATGCTGTGAAATCTGAAAGTTGTTAAATGTGGCATTTATAATGCCCTCGATGGAAAAGAGGATGATTTATTGTTGAAAATTTAAGTTTCTGCTGTAGAGGAGGTTTCTAATGATTATTTAGCTCTGGAGAGCACTTTCTGGGTTTTGAGGATAGAGATTACTAAGTAGAGCTACCTAATTGCCACCTTTTCCAGTGGTTTATTATTAATAAATTTATGTAGTCAACTTTTTCTAAAAAATACCCATAGAAAAAATGGTTTTTCATATATGCTACTGCAATTTATATATAGATGACTACAGTGCTTTCTTTGCACATTTTCTATGACACATTTTTTAAATGCTTCTGACTACTTTGATTGAAGATGAAGAGGATGTCTTTTCGAAACTGGTCCCACCATATTTAAAAGCAAGTGAAGCATTAGAGTGTGTTAAGATGACAGATTAAATAGAACTTACATACACTGTAGTGTTGGTTTCATACCTATGACAGCTTATCTAAATGCAGTGATTTACTTTTCTTTTCATTGTAAAATATTTGCATATATGATTAATATGAGGCACATTTTCATTCACAATCACCAGCACCACAACTCTTTACCTTTCAAAAACTTTAGTGCTACAAATAAAATAAATGAATTCTGTAATCCCTCTTTTCACAGAAGATTTTGGAAAAGTTGTCATTTTGTACTAAACACAATTTCATATTCAATGGAAACTACTATTTACACTTGCCAATTCTTCTGCACTTAATTAAATTCATTTTTCTTCCACATCTGTAACAAGAATTCATTTATTTCCTTTGTAGTACCCTAATTTTACAATGATGAAGTGTTGCTATATTGTGCATTTGCAGTGCAGACGCCAGTAAGTATAAGTCGTGCATGTAGGGTTTGAAACACATCTCTATTTATTCATGTAAACTCTGCTGCTGAATATTTTTATTCTTGCTAAAATGGGAAACCTTAGCTTGGCCCTATTCCCACTGAATTTTTTTTTATGGTGTTTTTCGCTTGTTTGTACTACAAGGTACCACATGCAGTTCCTGTTGAATATATGTATTTTGAGATTTATTGCTTATGGCTGTGTTGTATTTAAAATAAATGTTGCAATTTATTTATTTCATCTGATGAAAAGCCACTGTGATTTTACACCATGAAATGAAACATATTGCTCTTCATTCTTGACATTTTCCATGATTTTATACTATTGAGTCTAAATGTTGATACCATGCCCTATGCTACATAAAAACATACCTATTGATAAACAAGTTCCTTTACAATTAAGATCATTGTATGATTAACTTTACTGTACAAATTCCAACTAACATTTTTAGTTTAGCTTCTTTAAGTTTGCAGATTTCTCCCACTGGTAGCTATTGATTTTGGACACTGCACAAAATAATTTAATCTGCAGGTTTTTGGAATTTTTATGTATTAATGCCATTCTGAAATTATCTCAAATTTATCCTGAGTTGAAGATAAAGTCTGAATAAAAATCATAAAAAGATTTGCAATAGATTAAAACATTTTTCTATGTGGCCTGTGTTATTTTTGAGAGCAGAAAACAATAAAATGTTTTTCAATTAAAACAGGAGTCATTTAGATGCTGGAAATTTTTATGCATTATGAAGGAGAGAGAAACCTGTGGAAAGAGCCTATGACTTCTGCAATTTTTTATTTTATATTGTGCCTAATGTAACATTTTTTGAAGCCTTGACATAAATTAAGTAATAGTTATTAGGATCTGCAATATACTAACTATTTTAATTTTACAGCACAAATGATTATAGAGCCAGGTCATGAAGGAATAAATTTTGATTATTCTCATTTTGAATATTTGTGTTAGGTTCTAACATTACATTCATGCATGCCTGCCAAACTTTGCTCTACAAATGCAAAATTTGTTATGTAATTACACCAGTCCATGCACCTAATGTAGTGAAGACCAGTTCTTATTTCCAGTTCAGTGATATACACAGTGATTGTATAGTAGCAGCAGCATGTGAGGAAAGTACTTCACCCAGTAGAGCTGTTTGACAGGAATGTACTATAGTGTGCCAGTACTTCACAATTACTCAATTTAACCCCCTTCCATGCAGCATCATGATACCAGGAAAGCTTCCAGGTGTTATTTTTAGGGAATTTCTTTGCATAAAATGTGGAATAGGAAATGGGCAATGTAAAATAAACAGAAATAAGAAAACACACACTTGTATAATAAAGTGCTTCATATATTATTAAAATGTTGCCTGAAAATTGCTTCATAACATCAACTTTTGCATTACACAACATGCATCTGCAAACTTACATGAACAATATTAATGTACAAGTTTCAAAATTTCACATAACTATTGATTTCTTTGCTCCTCACTGCTCCTTTATCACACTTTCATATAACATACATAAACAGCAAATTAAAAAGGTTAATTATATAACCACATATTTTGTAGAATTTATAATTAAAATGGCTATTTTCAACACTCAATATCTGAACATTGAGTGGAAGAAGTCTTGAAAGGTTCTGCAATACAGTTTTAAAACTGTATTTTAAGCAACAATAATAGGCACTATTTACAATTTATATGTCAAATTCAGATCAAGATCACATAATGTGAGGAAATATCCTATCAATACTTTACTGTTACTGGCAAGTTTAACCATTTAAAAAACTAAATCACATTTTCAGTTCTCTTCCTCCTTAAATGCAATGCACATTTAAGTACTAAGTAATATTATTACCTTTGCATTTAAAAATGATTAGTACTCAAACAGTACTTTTATAGGCACCTATGGCTACACAATAATTATTCATGTGTTCTGATACCTTGTATCAGTATGTGTAAGAATATCACCTCAGTTTTCTACTGATTACTCTAATGTTTCAGACACAACGCCAAATTAATAAGTGTTAATGTAATCATTTCACTTAAAGAACAATTCAAGCACCAAGAATACTGAGAACGTTTGCATTCTTAATCTAACATGTTAAAGTCTCATTTCAAGGGCACAACCATCAACTCTATAATGTGATGAATGCAATATCCAAAGAATAAGGAAAATAGTGAACATAATTTGTATGCATGAAGGTGCCATGAGTGCAAGCTGAAATCAAAGTTATATATACAAAAACTCATTCAAATTGCAATATTTGTTTACCTAAAGCTTATATCTAGATACAATAAGTTGGTACAGAAAAACTATTAGCAGTATGAAACCTTTAAGCTCATTAATTAAAATATTATAATTTCAACATTTTACAACTCTTGTTGCTATATATGAAATGTTAAAGCTGTTTGAGTGACAAGATTTTCTTCTGCTTTGGTTCACTGATGTTATATAATTTATTTAGCATTGAAAGAAAATAGTTTTCATGAACTTTTTTTCTGTGGAGGAGGAAGGCGAACCATACAATAGAAATAACTGAATTTATTTAGGCACTGAAGGCCACAAGAGATATGTAAATTTGGCCAGTTCAAGTCTAAATAATTTGAAACTACACTTTGGTGACTAAGCACTAAAAAAGTGAATGTGAAACATGTACAGCTATAAAATGGAAAGGAGGCACTCCCCAATCATATAATGTACAGGCCACAAAAACTGTTTTGTAATTTTGTAAGACATTGTTTCCAAGTTGTGTAATGATCCTGAAACAGGTTTCCAGATTTCCCTAATTTTATAATTGCTGCAACTAAAAAATTACTCTTGCTGTTTCCATTAGATTATTTAGATATGTATATTGGTTAATAAAATTACCAAATCCCCATGCAACAAACAAAATCTGAATTCTCTCTTTTTAAGAATATTATTTTTATACGTGAGCTTTTACGGCTACATGCCTTTTGTATCATATTTCTGCACTATGCATAATTTGATTTCTAATTTCCAGAAGAAACAGGTTTGCACAACATTTTCCATATTTAAATCTGAAACAAAGTATATTAAAATCTATCTATAACAGAATGATGTCTATGGTTACTCCCTTATCTGACATTGGAATTCCATACATTAACTGCCAGTTGCACATTTACTTATTTCATAACTACACCAATGGAGCATCTACGGAAATATGCTGAAATGAAGTAAACTCTGTACATTAAATTATAACCTGTGTTCAACACAGAATTTCCAGCACTTTACCCAAATAGTTTGGTATGCAGTCATTTTCAAAAAGGAATTTCCTGAACCTGGGTATATTTCAGATATAAACAGAAAGAGAAGAAAAATGGCACTATAGGACCTAGATTGAGAAAATAAGTTTACTAGTAAGTTCCTACCTAGATCCTGTCAATGAGCAAAAAATAACTCCTTAGATAGATGTTTTGCACTATATTAGCTGTCTGAAATCCAAGTATAAATTTTATTGGGAAAAGAAAAGCGGGCAAAAGAGGAGAAAGATAATGCTATGGCCAAATGGATGGAGTGCTTGCCTTATATCAAGGTATCCTCCTACCATTAATTCCAACATTGCTTCATCATCACTCTCATCCCCAACTTCCGCACAAACTGTAAATGAACCATATGCCTGCCTTCTACACATCAATGTGGAACTTCACTGTTTGGCGGGCAAGTGAATTGGTATTAGAAATTGTCATCATAATATAAGTACATTTGTGCACTAAACAGCTTTTAATGGTAATGAAGATAAATTTTAATGTTATATATGACACTTTTTTTTGGGAAGAGAATGAGAAGAGGGGGGGTTACAAAATTAATTATAGATAATGTTCACGTCTGTTTCACGCTATAGCTACAGCAATACATCAATTATGTTCACAAAGACATTTGAAAAATGGCATTTTACTGCAAAAAGCATGTATTCAGCTTTTAATGGCAAAAAGGATCAAATAATAGTCTGTTATTAGTTGCCCAGCTGCATACATCTGCATTTTCATTGGTTGAGTGTATAACAAGACCATTTTTTATGGATGTTATGGTTACAAGTAATAATTGTTTTATGTTTCAAAGTTTTTGGTATGAATTATGACAAGAGTTCCATGACCCCCTTTCCAAGAACACTTATTGGCAAGTTTCATTCACTTCACTGCTTAATAATAATTAACTTGCAAGTTTGCATGCACACTTCAATAATGTGACATCTATTAATAGCCATTGTTGCACTATGTAACTGGTCAAAATAATCTAATGGAACAGTTAAACATTCTTAAAAAGAATGAAGTAAAAATGGTTAAGTTCTTAAATAAAAGTACTTTATTCATATCCACTGTTATCCCCCTAGAGGTCCCGACCCCCTGGAATCGTTGCATTATATTGTTTCTGATAAATCTACAAATAGACAAAAATAAGAGAGGCATAATGAAAATACTTCTAAAACACAAAAGTTAAACTATAATCATAATACAAAACTTCTGTATAGCTTTAAAACTGACCGTTTGATAATAATAATAAAAAAAAGTACATATGTAATAAAGGGAGGGGGAGGAAAAAACAAAAGAAAAGCACACACTACCTAATAGGAGTATTTGAATTTAAATTTGAGCTAATAAAAACATTTGCAAGGAATTAACTGGTTCTAACCTAGCTTGATTAGAATACATAGCTAATTATAATATACAGATACCCAGAAATGTGCCTGTTTGTCAAATGACTTTTCTGTATATTCTGAATGTTGGAAGAAGAATAGTAGAATGGCTAGAGGTAGAAAAAATATTTCATAATATAGCAATTCAGAAATTTATGCCAAGCATGGTTGGGTATCCAACACAGAACTTCATAAGGACATAGAAATACAATTCACAGATTTAATGTATGGAAGATTTAGAATTTGTTTTGTGAACACAAAGTAACAATTTAACAGATATATCAGGCTGAACTAACTCAAAGAATACATTCATCCAAATCTTCCCATTTTTCTTTCTTCTTCTTCTTCTTCTTCTTCTTCTTTTTTTTTTTTTTGACTGGCTGTCAGGTAACAATGTACTGTGTGTTGACTGCTATTCTGATACCACCTGGAAATCCTAGCAGCATTGCAAATTGATTTTATGAGGTAAATTAAATATTTGCAACTATTTGCTTTCATGCTATTAATATAAATTTTCGTGTTTATGCAAGTATAAGTGATTTCTCAACAAAAACAGTTGAAAACCTTAAAATGAATGAACTTAGATTTTAATTATTGCATGATATGAAAAAATACACTTGACATGAAAGATGGAAGCATATAGGCATAAAGTTATGCATTTTCAAAATATAAATAAATTTTATCTTGCTATAAATGTAGCGATTCTAAAAGGAGAATGTACTAGATTATCCTATTTAGGGTCTTCAATCCGAACATTAGAGAATCTCTTTAGCAAATTTCTACCCAATCACAGTTTCTTACAACAATGTATTTATAAATACATTAAAACCAATCTGTCAAGATTAACCAACACCAAAACATTTCTAAATCATAAAGAAGGCAAAGGGGCAGGAAATATTTCTTATTTCTATTTATGAATTATATGTTTGTAAATAACCAAGCAAGTTACCGGAAATTTCTTCACAGCAAAAGAAATATATTCAAGAAATTTAAGCTTGTTCAGCATTGGAAATGAATGTCTCAAGGGTGTCTATCAGCTGAGTATATTGTCTGGATTGTCCACAAAGTTTTTGACCATGAAGTCAAGATAGCTGAAAACTTGGTGGACAATCCAGACAATACTCGGCTAATGTCCCATGAACCACTATTCAAAGGAACGTAGTTTGTTTTGACTAGTTGCTGAAATAACCTCTTAAGATACAAATTAACTACAAAGAGCTTTCATAAAAAAGAGAACTCCAAAATTCAACACAAAACTGATTCAACTCAAGGAGATTTGAGCTTGCTCTCTAAACTTGCCAAAAAAGAGTGCAATTGGTTAGCATTTGAGAAGTTGTGGAAAAAATCTGATGCATGCTTCATTCATTTTATTTAAGGCTTTGAACATATTCATACTCATATACAGGACCACAGGACCTTAATTTAAGAAATGTAAGAATTTCACTGATACTAAATATAGCACTATAAGATAACACTTTTAATGAAAAAAAAAGGGGGGAATAATGTAAGCCTGGATTTTAATGAATGAATCTGCTGATAATAAAAGGATATCTATGCAATATACATGTTTCAAATAATTTTTTTACTTTGTGAATGATTACCAAGCTCTTAAAACCAGTTCAATGTTTATGTTGCTTTTATGCACTTGATTTTAAATGATAGCATATTGATTTGAGGAAACAACCCCTTTCCCCACGTGAAAGATTATTTATAATGCAGAAGGAGAGCATGAGAATAAAAAGAACCGGAAAAATGTTAAGTTATAAATCCTATCCCCTCCCTATACATATAAACTGTTTATTTAAATCTAATTAATAACCAGGCCAGAAAAGTTGGCAAATGAAAATACATATAACTAATAATATCAAAGAAAAATGTGATACGTAGAAAGGGCAAACATAAAACTATATAAAAGCATGTTATACATGAGAGTAAAACTATATAGCTACCCTTAGAATTAAAAGTATTGACAAACTAACCTCTTTCAAATCTGCACTAATAGCACATTTACTTATCAACTGCTGTGATTCAATTGAAGACCTTCCTGCAAGAAAGCCATGACTTGCTCTTCACTTGGATCCTATTATGTTTGCCACAAAAACAAGCAGCTCCCTTCTTGTACCTAACAATAGCATGATTTAGGTTGCAAAAGTTGGCAATAAAGCAGTTTGTTTCATTTTAAATGAAAACGAAGTAAATCTGATATAAAATTTGTCATTTTCATTGAAAAGTAATAACAACACTAATGCATTTTAATTTTGATGCAAGAGGGAGCAGCTCCACATTTTTAACAATCCTCCAGATCAATTGGAATGTATTTATATCATATTACATCGGTTAAACATGCATAAATATGTTTCCATCTATGGGGAAAAATACATCAATAAATTTTTAAAAGATTTTATTTATTTTCTAAAATTTTATAAAATTGAAGCTGCCCTCTTCTTGCAGCAAGCTCTTCAATTGAGGGATATTTGGAGCAAGTTAGATTATTATTGCTTGTAAAATTCTTATCGATTGCACATAAATGTTGAAGTTTTAAGCAATAAAATGATCAATAAACACTATAAGGATTTAATGACTTAATTCTATAATGATATTATGCATCATTTGCATTGAAATGATCTAAGTGATGTAACTGGATGATAATAAATTAATAAAGAGGAAATGAGCACAAGTAGGCATGTTTCTTTCCAGTTTTTTTTGCCCTTTAAAATGCAAATGTTTTAAGGCTAAGGTTGAAAGGAGAGCCTAGAACTAGAAACAAACTTTAGCAACTGTTACTGCAATACAGTAAAAATCCATATTTGTATTTGAAAGTAAGCTAAAATGTTCATCTGGTGCACCAAAATTACATTTCTGGTTCCTTGCTTAGTCATCAATAGAAAGAAATACAAAAATGTATAAATGTGTCATACTCTTGATGTAATAATTCAGGAAGATTACCAAAAAAGATACCTTCTGTCCATTTGTGGATTCAAGAGTTCTGATGTCTAGTTGCCTCCAAGCATAATGAAATATTCAGAATTTGTTTAGACTAACACAAACACTAATAAATATATGCAGTTTTCATATATCCAGCTAGATTCATTTGCAGTATACATGAATGTGTTCTGCATCCTTTAATCATATTTGTTTTTTTTCTATTATTCTTAGGGAACCTTTTCTATTTGACAAAATAAACCTCGATACCCCCAAAATGCTATTTGGCTTCAATAATAGTTGCAAAATTATGCAAACCACATAACAAATCTCTTGCAGGACTAACAGCCATCAACAGTACAGGACAAAGTCTTCATGAACAGAAGTGAGAGATTCTAAGACATGCAATGTATCAATTTATTCCAAAATTAATTGTTAATGAATAGAAGAATTCAACTACCTTATCTCCCATGCAAATAAAAACAATTTTTTCACTGACATGCTCCAAAATACCTATATTCTAGGCATGCTATGCATCTTCCATTTATAAGTATAATCTTTGCAGGGTGGAACAAAGAAGGAAAAGATATTCTGTTGCATTTGGTATTTATACAATACGTATATGAATAAAACAGTATGTTCACGTTACTTCTAATTATTTTGTAGATCAGTGAAAAACCATTCTTTTTAAAGAGTATGTTTAATAAATCAATGTTGCTCAAAACAGTTTCCCATAATACATTAATGTTGCAGAAATTTTCTTCAATACCATAGATTTATATTTATGCAAGAAAATAGTTTAAAAATGAATTATACTAATATAATTTCAGATTCATTTATGTATCTACTGAAAGTTTAATAGCAGAAATTGAGAAATCAACAGCAAATTATTAATTAGAGCTCCTGCTACAGAATTTTCAATCATACGAACAAAATATATTGAGTTATACCAAAATTTTAATACATAAAGCTTTTAACCTATTGGATGATGGAATTCTGTTGAAAGTCACAAATTGCTGTTTACATCTGGTCTCTAAACATTGCAAACAGAACATAATTACAATGAAAAACTGTAATTTGTTTTAAATAGTTGAGGAAGATTAGTTATTTTTGCTTTTCAAACCATTTGTCACATGCTGCTTAAATCCTCTACGAGATATTATTGTAAATTTTTTTATTCTGCTGCCATTTTGAATTAATTTGAGCAATCTTAGGCTCCTCTGGACAGATTCACAGCCAGTCCCTTGTTTTTGAAAAACATGCACAATTTTAATGGCCAGAAGAGGCAAAGGAGCTTTTTTCTTCTTCTATTAGTACTCTGTACTTCCTTTCCTCCTCCTTCAATTCTCAAGTGCTTCCTTTGTCCTAAAATTTATATTGTAAATTGATACAAATTAGAATGTTTTACAGTAAAGCAATTTACAAGTCAGGCATGTCATCTCAATTAAGATTACGTGAAAGACACAACACCTCTTTCATAACATCAGATGAAATGGTATCTAATTCAATCCAGTGTAAGATATGTTAATAATGTACGATTACACTATTTTTCCTGCAAAGCATCAGACTATTTCAATAATATGACTTGTCAACAGCAACAGTCAATTTTACTTTATTCCTTGCTTGCTAATGAAGAACTATACCCAAATGTACAAATTAAACCTTAAGAGTTATGTTGTTGAGTTAGAGAATGTAGACATGCATATAACTTAGAAATAAATTTTCTAGTAGTGTGTAGTTTGTACAGTAATTTGTATCTTTTTAATTTATTTTTTATGTTGATAAATGTGTTTTCTTGATTAGGGTTAAGGTGAAATAACTGTTAGGTGTAACTGAGCCTAAGTCTTCTGGATATTCCAACTGGAAACTGCTGGTGAACCGCAGACAAGGGTTCAGTAGATAGTTAACTAAAATTAAAGAAACTGAAACATGATTATGTAAAGATATTAAGAATTAATAAATTCATATAAAACTAATACACATAATAATATTAATGAATACACATATAATTGAAGTTGAAGCTTTACTATGTATGTGTATCCTACAAGGTTTTGAAACCAGAAAACGTATGGTACACCTAAATCAGATTACATAAAAAGTTTACTGTACCCTATTTACAGCATTAAATCCTCTGCTGGATTTCATAACATTATTTTGACATATACAAAACTACCATTCAATTAATTTGAACCATACGGGGAGGGACCATCCAAGTCATATATGTTTGACAAGTTGTTAACAAGCACCATTCCTCATCAGTTGCCCTTTAAGTTTTATATAAATTCAACAGAAAATTTGAATAAAAGATGCAGAGCACGAAACATACCAAGCAACTCTAAATTATAGAACTGACTATCCAACCTAAGATTGCAAGGTGATATCTAGCACAATTTAGAATTGCAATTTATAAAATGAACTAAGCAGTACCATGTTAATAGCTATGTGCATTGAGGTGTTATAAAAAGAGAAGAAGACTTTAAACCATGGTATATTTATGCTGTGCAATAACACATTTAGTATTTTTTCTTGTTTCTGGAGGGTGAGAGAGAGAGAGAGAGAGATATATATGACTATCAAAGACGAAAAATATATAACAAGCAGGATATCAAACGGTTATTCTTATGCTATAAGCAAATGAATGCAAACATGGAACACTGCATCACACATTAATTTTTATTGCACATGTCCCACATTTATGACCATCTGCTGCAGCAGCAGCTAAAATAAATACTTAACTAGAGATCACTTCATTTAGTATACATTATCTGCCAAAATATTATAACAAAACCCCGTTGTCTTATAAAGATCATATGCAACGCTTTGGGCAAAGCCATTTCTTTTTACATTTTTTCACGCATGCCCACAAGGAAAATAAAACATTCAAAATCATTACAATTCATTTAGATAAAAAATCATGAATATCAATGTTATCTCTCTCTCTTCACTCTAGGAAAAAGATTCAGATTACTGCCCCTAAAATAATTAAAGAGGACAATGGATGGGTGGTGACAGAGTGATGCATGCAAACATACAAGTTATCTGGCATACTTTTAATGTGAGATATGAGTCCTTCTGTATGGTTTTAATTACAGACTTACATATATTATGTGCTCTTATTTTGGTAACTTTTCTTAATATGAACTTGAACAACACTTTTTAATTCCCAATCCATCTGCTGAAAGATTTCAATAGCACAAATCAGTTTAATTCAGACACACAAATTAATTCAAAGAGAGAATTTGTGGCATAAACAAGGGATATATTTAGTTGCATTTGGTATTTATACAATACGTACATGAAAAGAAGAGTATGATCATTTTACACACAGATCTAACTGGTACAATCATTTTAAGTTATATCATGTCAAGAGTACTACCAACTAAGTTGAAAAATTAATTATGCAGTGTTATTCCTTATGGGGAAGGAAAAAAAAAAAAAAAAAAAAAAAAAGAAGAAGAAGAAAAAAGAAAAAGAAAAAAAAAAAAAGAGGAAAGTTCCTTTTTACAAATATGTATCAAACTGAAAAAAGCTTTATGATAAACACTTAAAATCACATATACAGAGCAAGGCACTCTTTAACTGCTCTCCAAATGTATGATAATTTTTCTTTTAGGAAGTGACATAATGGCTGCCTAAAGGCAATGAAAAAGTGAAAGCAACAGCTGAGAACCAAATTGCATGTTCCACATTTCCAGTCCCACAAGAACAGCTCCAAATGTGCAAGAATTAAAATGGCATAAAGAATTCTAATGATCTCCAATCTGCTCTTTGGCCAAGATGGGATGTTTTTCAGTTTATTTTCAGATTCCAGCACTTTCTCTAAATCAAGTGATAAAAATAATGTGCATTATTCTCTGTTGAATCTATGTGAATAAATATAAATTCATTTAGAATAATATTTTATACTCGTAGCATAACCCTTCATGCACCACTGTTTAGTGCTGCTGTTAGGGTAGCTCAAGTGGTAAAGCGTCAAGCACCTGACTACGGACTGGAGTTTGATCCTCAGCAGTGGCAGAGGGATTTTCTCCACTATGACATGTCCAGACCGGACAAGATTCACTCAATCTGCTATCCAAATAGGTATCTGGGGGGTTTCTGTGGTATAAGTCTAGGGGGCAGCAGGAACATAATGCTGGCAGACTGCTTAAATCTGGAATCACAGACTCAAGTGTATGTGATACCTTACCATTGTTCATCCCAAGAGCTGTCAAGGCTATTCAGGAGATCTAACCTAATCTAATCAGTGGTAGTAAATGTATAATTTGCAGAACCCTATTTCATGTTTATTAGCTTTAAATTCACTTACCTCACATGCAATATGAAGTAAAATCTTTCTAGTATTCTGCAAATTAAACAATTAATTAGATACTGGTTTTTAATTTCCACTATATTTTACTAAACATTCTTAAGGCAATGTATTTTAGATATATACTGCAGAAAAAGGAGGAGGATTTTGAATATTTATATTTCCTGTTTAATGTTCCTTTACGGTATTTACACATTATTATTTTTCCATTATAAATATAATAATTTTACTCAATTTTTCCTTCCCCACTCCTTTTCCTTATAGCTTGCTTACTGTTTCTACATTTTATTTAAACTTTACATATTAAATATTTAATTTTACTATCTTCACTAGTCTTCTGCCTCTGAAGAACACAAGTGATTCGAAACATTGCCTAATCTGAATGACTAGTTATTATTTAAGCTATATAAATAAAACTCACAAAAATATTAATGCTTAAAATTATTTTTGCAATGACATAAGAACCATTAAAAGATGCCAAATAGTTTGGGAGATATAACAATACTTAATGAGCCAAGAGTCTAAAAACCATTCAATATTCCAGTTAATTAAGGAATGTTCCCAGTCTTGTCCTAGGTCTATCATGGCAGCTTGCCAGTTTAAGTGAATTAAGTGCTCCATCGTATAAATTTTTAAATGAAATTTAAAATGAAAATATTTACGATCTTACCATAATTGCACCAGGCAAAATGAACTTCTGGTTTCTGGAAACAGCTTGTATTTCCCTATATCTGAACAGAGTGTTATATAGGTTACTTCCAGCATGAAAAGCTCATGGTATTTCTCTTTCCAAATTGTCTTTAAATATTTCTTTACCTGCTCTTATACACTACCCCTGAAAGGACTGAATTAACTTTTCAGTTGAGCTTTGCTTCAATTCAAAGGAACATGCTAATTTTTGTTCTTATAGTACTTTATTTTTCAGTTGTGTGATTTCTATTTCTTTGATTAATATTTAAGTTGTGTATTAAGTTGGTTTTGAATGAATCCAGAAAATGATGTGTGGAATTTATTAGAGATGCCATTCTCTTGGTGGCATGAGGAGGATAAGAGACACCTATTAATGTTCAATTTTCCCATTCCAAGTTTATCAGCATGTTAAATAACAAATATTAGGGCATTCTTATCAGCTACATTTTACAAATGATATAAAGAATAAAGTTATATGATAGTATTTTTCTGCTGGGCTTGTCTTTTGTTAGGAGTGAAGAAATATGTTTGGAATAATACAGGATTTGGTGCCTTCATGAACTCAATTTCCGCTTTTCATAAACACAAGGATTCATGGGGAACAAGTATAAAAAATAGAACTTCATATGATACTCTCTATTCAGTTTGATGAAATTAAAAATTACTATAATAAAATTAAATATGTGTTCTGTGGCAACTCAAACACAATTCAGAAAATAATAATGCATTTCAGCCTATACATATGAGCATATACAGGAAGAGGTAAATGAAACTTTTTTCCTTACAAGTTGATGGTAATACTGAAAACGGCCTGAACTGTCATTGTTATGTGTAGTGACATTTGATATAAGATGGAAAGTAAGTGGAGTATTTTTTAGGCTTTCATAATATTAGCTTCAAATTAGGTTTACTTTATTTAAGGATGCTCTTTAACATCTTTAGTCATTAGAGCCCCATTCAAATCAGGGCAGAAAAACAGTTGATACATTTTGCTTGGAAGCCTCTCCTTTCAGGGTTGAGGTTCTTTAACGTGCCGTAGTCTATGACATGAGAGCAATGGTTTTACTTCCCTTTGGAAGGAAGTCATATTTTAAGATTTTTATGCCCTAAAAATCCATTGACTGTGGCCAGGTTTGAAACTGTAATCTTAGGTTTGTGAGGCAAGTACGGTTACCACTAGAAGCAGTTAGTTTTCATTGCATTGCACAAGCAGTTTGATCAACTGGATAACATACTAGGACATTGTCCTATCAATTTGTTATGATAATTTCAAGTTTATTTTTTAAACATACAGGTTTCTTAAATATGAATGGTTAGCATTTAATCAAGTTCTGCATAGCATGTGAAGAAATTTCCCTAGAATAAGCTTTGAATTTTGTACCATCTATGAGATAGAAATGCTAGTGTAGTATTGATTTGTGACAAGATATCAATTATTTCAAAAAACAATAACTTGTACTTCAGGAAATTTTTTCATCAAATAATTGGGCATGTTGTCTTATGGTTAGCATTACTCTTCATTTTTGCAATGCCATACTTAGGATTTTTATGCCCTAAAAACCCATCGGTCCTGGCCAGGTTCGAACTTGCGATCTTGGGTTTAGGAGTCCATTTCTATATCACATTTATTTTTCCAAAAGTGATGTGCAACCGCTGATTTATCTATTGTACCTGATGCTTCTCCAGTGTTTCATTAGTCCCATTCCAATACTGCTTTTTGTTTTGCAATACATACTTTGTTCCATTCAGAACATCTTCCATCGGGTATTCTATTATTTTTACCAGAGTTGAGCAGATTATTTAGGCTGCATTTGTTCAATGAGGGCAAAGTAATACCAAACTCTTTGAGTATTTTCTGAAAATTTTTTTGTAGCCCAAGGATAATAAGTAAATTTCTTTGAATGGTATTTCCTTTCTTGCTGTTAATGTTGTAACCTGTTTTTAACCTTTCTCTTGTTGGAATTTCATGATTTTTTTGTATACAATTTCTTCGTTATATCCATTGGCTTTTGTCGTTTGTACTATGTGAGTGTACTCTTTGCTGTATTCAAACTCATTCAGATATGTTAATGGGTCCATGTAAGCTGTGGAGAACTGCATGTTTGTGTGCTGTGGGATTGAAGCCACTTGCCTTTATGTAATGTTCAGTCTGCATATCCTTTCTGAATATTCCAAATTTCAAATACTGCCTGTTTTTATATCTTTTAAGTCAAGGAAAGTAATCATGTTGTCATGTTCTGTTTCAGAAGTGAATTTAATTTCGCTAAATAGTAGGTTTAGCAATTTCAAATAATCATCCAAGTATTTCTTATTAACCACTGCAAAGATCATCCACATATCTATGTAAGACTAAAAATGTACGGAAATGATTTGAAGATGTGCATTTCTAAACTACTCATATATAAATCAGCCAGAAATGATGATTATGGATTCCCCATAGCTAAACCTGCTTCTTGTTTGTGAAATTCTGAGTGATGCAGACTTTGGTTAGATGGATGTATTCCTCAATCTCCTCGTTGCCTAATTTCGGAGACTGCCACCATTTCCAAAGGATGTTGAGAGTTGGCATTTTGGTATGCTGAGAAAAACTGAATTTACATCAAAGGACACTAGAAGATTGTCCTTTTGGAAACCAAATCTTTAATTTTCTTCACCAGTTCTTTGAAATTACTTGCACTTAAGCTATCAAACATAGGAAATGTTTTAAATCTCTGGAGGAGCCATCTTCCCAGAGTTGGCAGGCTACAATTGACTATTGGTCTCGTGGGATTTCCCAGCTTATGTATTTTCAGTAGGCCATGTATCCTTGCTATTGTGGCATTATATGCTTTTTATTTTGGTTTTTCTTTTTCTCATTTAGTTTTAATTAAAAATGCATTTCTTTTGTAATGGAGATTTATAACATCAATTCAAAGTGACGAATTCTAACTAAAACTGGTAAGACAAGACTAGAAGCTGAAAAATCACACCTGTGATATTGATTGTGAAAGAGTTCAAGCATATAAAATGAAATCAAAGGAAGATGTGCTGAGGATGAAATTTCAATTACAGCTCAACTGGATGAAGTTATAACCTTACCCGAAATCGGAAGTTAATTTTCATCTAAGGAAGATCAATATCCTTCTGGAAACAGATTTTGAGATGCAAAATTCTCAATAACAATTTATCAGGAATTCTGTAGAAGCATCCAGATTGATTGTGGTATGGTTATGCTTTTGTTGACTGAATTGTTTATAGACTGTATGAGTGTTTTCAAAGAATCCACTTTTATTTTCATGTACTCTTTTAACCGAGGTCTTAATCTTTGACTTGTATTCTAATTTGTCCAATTTTGTTTCCTTAATCTGCTTTTTTTTTTTTTTTTTTTTGGTACACTACCAGTTGATTAAGCGATTCCAGGATTTGCTTTTGTGCTCTAAACTAACCTTACTTATGGCAATGTGATTCAGAATTTCCTCTCCTTTTCCCTAATGATGTACTTATTGTATGAATTCTTGCATTGACATATATGAATGATGCAGGATTTTTTTTTAAAACCACATTAATATTACGAAATTTTATGCCATTTATAGCACTGAATCATCAAAAAATTAGGTGACTATGTACTATTTTCCCTTGTATATTTTACATTTCAGCATTAATGTGCAAACTAAATACTGGCCGTGTAATGGTAAAATGATAACTTTGCTCCCTTTGACTGAAGCAACCTGTGCTCAATTTGAGTGCCATAAAGAGAGTGGTACCTTGGTATTCCAATTTTCCCCTGCCAGTCACTTCTAAAATGATGCATTATCTATTTCAATTACATTATCACTACCATCTTTCCTGAGCCCTTTCTTTTTCTTCCTCTTGGTTTAGCGCATCATAATATGCTGACTTTAACTTCCTAAGATGGAGAGAGGGGGGGGGGGGGAAAGCTAACATACTGCCAACTACCAAGATCATTCAAGATCAAGAATGTAATGCATGATTTTGCAATGCATGGTTATAATTTTTTCATTTCATGCTTGCGGTTCTTTTATGTGTTGTAAATCTACAACATACGACCAACGGCTTTACTTCCCTTAAAAAGGAAGACATATCTAGAATTTTTATGCATTCCAGGTTGCCTTAAACTTATCTTGTTGTCATTTATTCATGGAAAATTCAAAAAAATATTTTAGCCAAATTCTAATTAGTGATTAACATTGTAGACAACCAAATACACCAGTATCTAAGGCAAAATGGTATCTAAAGCTGTCTTAAGTGGCAAGGATTTAGTACTAGGAAATCTTAAATCATCTTCCAAACTATTGGTTACTCTCAACTGATTTTGCACTCTTGATAGCATTAGTAATTGTGCAACTGAAATAACCTGAAGATTACAATAATTCCTTCTGGGAATGAGAAACATTTAATGGTACTTTTGCACCTACATATTACTAAATATTTACAACTTGATACAACAGTATTTTTTGGGTCTTTATGTTGGTGCACATACACTCCATCACTCAGACTCTAGTATGTAAAAACACAGTACAGATTTGTCATTCTTTCCAGATTACATTGACTACTATCTATTAATTTCTTTTTTGCAACACGGAGAAATTAATGAATTTTCAAACTTGAGTGCCTTATATAAGTCATCTTTTATTATGAGATAAATTCCATTCTCATAAAAGCCTTAACCAGACACCAGCAATACTTGTATTGCCATCATCCACTTAAAAGCTTAGAAACAATTATATGCTCACACCAGATGGATTGAAATGCTGTTAATTTATTTATATTATTTACTTTGTAAAGCAAAATGTTGGTTCAACAATTAAAACACCTTCAAAATATTATGCTATTCTTTGTTTAGGTCCTAAAAGCATGTTACACTGATGCATATAAGGCCAGTAAGTCTATGTTTATATATGTGATTTGCAAAATACACACAAGATAAATTACAGTAGTAACAAATGGACCGGGCTACATATTGAATAGAATATTGTGAATATACCTAAAAATGCTTATCTTTTGAAAGATGTGGAAATATTCACTGTTTGCTGCTAGCGGCATTGTAAACATCCTATAAAATGAATTTGATTCATATATTTCCATTTTGCACAATTTTTCTGTGATACCAAACTTTTCCTGTTAAAATGTGATTCCTTCAGTTTGTTTTTTTTTGACCAATACTGACTCTGCAGTTTTTAATTTGTGATTATTTTATCCATTGTCCTCTTTATGATGTGGATCAACCTCAGGATAACTCTCAAAAATTGTCTAACAATAAGCTGTCATTAAAATACATCAAGTGAAAATTATTTTTCTTTTTTAAATACTAAATCTCCAAACCATGACTAAAATGCAAAAGCATACTCAAAGAAAGCAGACATTACACTTATTAATACTACCAGACAACTCCTGCCTAATAACTGACTCCGAGTGGATCTTCCTGTTGGGCAAACCATTAAACTTCTAAGCCTCAAAAATACAGGTCTGAACAATATGTCATGATAATGAATTTAAAAACATAGAATATAATAAAATCAATGATGAAAGGCACATTTCCCCACCCATTAATATGCATGAGTGTGAAGTATGATTGGGTAGTTTAGCTGTTGCATCGTAAGTTTATCTTTGTTCTCTATTTGCAATTTTTGTCTTAACACACACCATTAAATGAGTAATCCTAATATTTGAGATACTTACCGAGTTCAATGCAGTGAATGAGAGAACTTATGTGGCGCTGCTGGAATCAAAATTTTGACAATACTCCATTTTTTTGTCTAGGAAAATTCCAGGTTTGGATTTTTAAATTTCTCTTTACACCTCAGAATATTGAGCTTTTATTACTATTCTTCTTTATGTTAAGAGAATGATTGGGGTAGGAAAAATTGTATTCCTTTCCATTCATATTAGTCAGAAATTCACAAACCAGAATTATTCATCAGCTTGCATTACACCATTCATTTCTCTATAAAACTTAACAGTGTATATTTACAAATATTACTAAGTTTAGCAATTAGTATTAAACAGCATGCTTTAAATGCTTTTCTAAACCTCATATTTGGGACCAAACTTTATTAAACACAACCGGAGGGGACAAAAAAAAAGGGGGGGAGAGAAGAAAAAAAAAAGGGGGTATGACTCATGGCAATTCACCGGTTTTGAATTATATGGCAATATCTTTCTCTTTATGACAATGTGCTATGCCTACAACTTCACAATGATGAACATAAAAGTGCATCACTACAAATTCATGCAGAAATGTTCAATATACCATTTTTGCTAGATACCCTTTGTCCTGTGCACATATCCATTTTTAGAGAGGAACATACCCTTTGGCTTACAGATATACACTTCTTGCATGTTATTTTGCTCAAAAGGGAAAATCAAACAAATCTGTTAGCCCCTCATCATCATCTAAACTAAAATTGTAGTCTGATCCAGAAAGGGGAGGCTCCAAGGTGAGGAATGGTTCACTTGTGAAAGATCCATGGCTTGAGAAGCCTGATATGTCTATTCCTGGGTCTCCATCTGAAACAAAAATTGCATTCAGTCACTACTTTCACGTAAATAAAATCTTACTGAAGCAGGTAACTGAAGTTTAAGAAACCACAATGAACCACAAATGGGAAAAGAGAGAAGGGAGAAAAGTTTTGCTATTATGCGACAGATATTTAACATTGTCCTCTTCAGCTTAATGGTGGGATTTTTTCACTACTTTGGTAAGGAGTGACCAGATTATGATCTGAAAGACTAATATTAAAAATATTTTTCAAAACGAATGTTTCATAAAGAAATAGGGCAGATAAGTCATTAGCTGCTATGTATTGCATACTGAAATTCCTAAAGTGAGGGTAGCTTGTGATATAATTAGGTAAAGAAGTTGAATTCAGATGACTAATGTAGAGAACAGATTGGGAGAGACTGTCTTCAGGTGCTCTTGAAGTTCATCTTCTCACACTCTCCAGAAGTGCAGTTAGAGCTTTCTGGATTTACCAAGCATGAGCCAACTGCACATTACCTTATTTTTTTATTTTCTAAGTTATACATCTTAGTATATAAATTTGATTGTAGCAATTTGCTAAGTCGGTCCTGGTGGTGCAGTGGTTACCATACTTGCCTCCTAAACCCAAGATCGCGGATTCGAACCCGGCCAGGACCGATGGATTTTTTTGGGGCGTAAAAATCCTAAATATGGCTTCCTTCGGAAGGGAAGTAAAGCTGTGGGTCCCATGTCGTACATTTATGGCACGGTAAAGAACCTTAAGTCTGAGAGGCCTCTGAGCAAAATTAGTCACGCCCTGAGTTGAATGGGATGCTGATGACCTGAGATGTTAAAGAGCGTTCATTAAAAAAAAAAAAAAAGAGAGAGAGAGAGAGAGAGAGAGAGAGAGAGAGAAAAAGAAAGAAAAAGGGAAAAAAAGGGGGGGGGAAAGTAAATTTGATTATAATAAATTTAATTAAATTCAAACGGAAATTCCAAGGCCTTTCCTTAAAATGCTTAACATTACCCAGTACATTTAACATTAAGCTTCAAGAAAGGACAATGAATTTGTTTATTTCATTGGGAAATGCAGCTAACATTTGGTTAGAATCAGCCATACAAAAGGTTTATGCCATGCTTTTATTTATGCTTGACACTATCTTTTCCCGAACTTAATGTGTGTTACAGGTAATTGCTTGTTAAAGTCACAAGTGTCCCATTCATTATTCTTTGGGCTTGTCAACCTTGGAGTGTTTATGTTTTTTTCCAAACTTATTTGAGGAGTGGTAATGGCTCAAGTAATCTAAGAAGATTATAAACTACGGTAAAGAACTACTCAATTTTTTCTCCTTAGGAAAATAAATTTCTAAATATGCAAAATGAGAAATAGACTATATGCTTATTGTAAAAAATACACTCACCACATCTATAGTTTATGTTTAGTAAATACTAACTAAACTTATAAATGTTAGGATGATCGATGCCTAACCAAATTTATAGAAATGACAACAGCACAAACATATGCTAGGATATCCTTTTGGAAGGGAGTAAAGGCATTAAAACATGTTCGTTATAAAGGAAAGCATCCTACTTTTGGCCATGGCTTGCCAATATTGTAATACTTGAAATATATATTAATTTAAATTTAAGAAAATTTGAAGAGAAACATTTTATAGCTGGCTATATCTACCTTTATCTGTGGGACAATTTATTTAACATTTCTATCATAAAAATTAAAATTTAATTTACACTGATCTGCAACAATTGTTGTGTCAATAACGAGTGAGCATACGGATGCAGGTGCTCCATATTTTGATTACATATTTAAAAAACACAGCCCACCTTTAGAAACAAAATTATGGATTTACACATACATGACATTAAACACCATAGTACAATATATGGAACCAAAATAACGTACAAGCTGATACGCTGTGACATTAAATACTAATGTGCTTTGTAGATGTTTAACACTTATTCCCGTAACAGTTAAAGATATGATATTCCATTGTTTTGGCTGTTAAGTAGATCGGTTCCCCAAGTCAATAATGGTGAATTTTGTAGATACATCAGAACTCTGATATGCAAAACTCAATCAACACAATTGGTAAAGCAGATGTTCTAGAATACACTCCCCAGAATTTATATTATTTTTCCTATGGTGTGTGAACAAGTCTCATTCAGCAAAAAAAAAAAAAAAAAAAAAAAAAAAAAAAAAAAAAAAAAAAAAAGAAAAAAAAAAGAAAAAAAAAAAAAAAAAAGAAGAAGAAGAATAAGAATAAAAATGATCCACTATTGCACACACAAAGTCTTACTATTTTTTTATATGAGGAGTTAGTATATGCAAATGCACATGAATGTTTAAAAAAGGAAACTTTTCATTATTTTTGTAAGATGTCAGCTAGAGAATGGTTTCATATAACTTGGAAAACATCATATATATAATATTAATGAAAAATAAAAATAAAGAAACACTATTAACAATGTAACAAATTAACACTAAAATACAAGTAGATAAAGATAAAACACTGAGAAAGAGTCACACTTATAATTGCTATATTTTGAACTACTGCGAGTTCTTCAATGGTAAGCAGCTAGACCATGTCGCAGTATCATATCTTTTACTTGCAGTAGTTCGAAATATAGCAATTTCAAGTGTGACTCTTTCTCAGTGTTTTATCTTTATATATATATATATATATATATATATATATATATATATAGAGAGAGAGAGAGAGAGAGAGAGAGAGAGAACAGAAAGAAAAAAGAAAAATAGAAGAAATGAGAGAAAACAATGACCATAACATATGACTTAATGAATGTAACTGATTGTGGTGACTGCTTTACTGCAAAGATTTACAAGAAAAAATCCTTGGATTTGAAAAAATTAGACCAAATTTCAGTTATAGGCCATCTATTATCTTTAAAGTTTTAGATGATATTAATTTTTCAGTAAAATGCCAGTTACTTACTTAAGGGATCCTTTGATGAGGTTCAAACAAAATATTAAAAAAATTTATGTCATAGGTCATTTACTTGCATTCAAATTCAATGTGAGTATTAATTTTTCTGTAAAATGCTGCAGTTGTTCACTAGAAGACTCTTAGTCACCCTTCACTTGCCTTCTGCTATGCCAGTTGAAATTGTGCAGATGCTTGTATTGCATGCTTCAAAGTGCCACTTGTCATTAGAGACCCAATGCTGGTCAAATTAAATATTTTGGGGGAAAAAGAGAGAGAGAGAGGGGGGGGTCACAATTGAATTCAGAAGCTAAGTACATGACCTGCAAATGGTATTGTCCAATTTTTTTTAAATAGCGTATAATGCCCTTTTAACCAATGAGGCATCACAGGCGGTAGATGCTGATGATAGATGAGATGGAATGATAAATTGGGAAAGTATTTTTTAAGGAAGGAAGAGTTTCAGGCCTAAGTTGAGGGTGTCTCCCCAGCATGTGCCATTTATGAGGACCGAGGAAAACCTGAAAAAAATCTCAGTAAGGGAGGATGGTCCTGGTGGGAATCAAACCCCAGACCTCCCACTCATAAGTCAGTGCCTAAATGAACTCTGTCACCCATGGCAGTTTGTTTGAACTTAAGTGAAGGATTAGACGGAGCTCTCTAGTGAGTAACTCTGGCATTGTAGTCCTTAAAGTCATTGCTGTCTAGTAAACACTAAGATGATTTTTTTTTTGCTTCTAATATCAGGTAGGAGTGAGAGGGGGGTTAATTCTATTTTTTAATATGGAATGTTTTATCTCCGCAATCTTCTGAAACATATTTGTTTCAGATTTATTTGACTTTCTATTTTATTAGTAACCTGTTACATGACAGTTCACCTGTGTACCACAAATCCAGAATCTGAATAATGGGTGTTACACTTGTTGCTAATTACAGCTATGATTTAGTAAGGTGTGCCCAGCATGAAATCTGTAATGCTTTTTTGTGATATAAGCTCCCATTCCACCTGGAGTGCTGGAATGAAAACTTTTATACATTTAGTTGAAAGGAAGAGGAAAAATAGTGTTCAGTTTATTATTTTCGTGAAAGAGGATGATCAGTGTGCATACTTAAGGCAATATGTGCCCTCCTTCTTTGTAACCTGATATATCCCATGCTATATACTTAGTACACAGTCTATATCAATGTGGTCAAGAATATAAACTAACTTCACACCCTTTGACAAGAATAAAGCTATCTTAATGCTGCAGGCAAATAGATTCATTATAAGGTGTATGTATAGAACCCCTGACTCTCAAAAGGTTAATTTTGAAATTGAGAACTCCTAGCCACCGGAATTAGCACCAGGGCCTGTTGGGCATCCAGACTGTCAAATATTTAATGAAAGGAATCCAGGATATGCAAACATAAACAATTGCTTTGTTGTACAAGGGGATAATTAAGTATTGCTGCAAATAACCTCAGGGTGCAGCAGCAGTTGCTACAATGAAATGTACACCCATTTATTGTATCATGTGTAGTGGGTTGAATTCTTTCTATGCAGAAATGTATTCTAAAGAAAAAGTGCTGTAAAGAGTCTGAAGAAATGTTTACCAATCCACTGTAACCAATAGAAGAGAGAGTAAATTAGGCCTGTTTTTGGTTAAATTCTAAATTTAAAAAAATATGTGCCCATTCTGTAGGTATGGAGTATTCTATTCTTTGAGAACTAAAATATATGTTGTGTGCATCGAAGTTTACAGCATCCCTAAAATATCAGGAAGGGTGAAACAAACGTGTTTTGTTTTTGTAACTACTTATGCATTTATTTAGTCCTTCAACTGCATGGTACTGGCATTTAAATTCCAATTTTGAATTTAAGGTTGCCTATTATATTAAAGTCTTTAAAAATGTAAACATCCACAAGAAGAAAGCTTATTTTGTTAAAGTTTATGTGCAGAAATTTTAAAAAAAACCTAATTCTACTGCAAACAACTAAAAATTCAATTCCTAGTTATAACACCCAGAATATTCTTAAATAGTTAGTGAGTCACATTAATACTCTTATGCCCAGAGTATTGTTACATGGTGGCTGGTTCTTGTGAGCCATATTTCATAAGTGAGTTGACCAAATTTATATGGAGAGGTATTGTTGAAAACTAAATATGGAAATTCTTTTTAACAATAAAAGATTTCATCTGAAGCTCACAAGCTTTATATATGTTTGCAAAATCACTGTATGGAGAATGCCACACATCATTTTGTTATATGGTATAGTATGAGCATATTTGCTAACTTAATCAAATGAGTAATATTAAATTGTCAAACATGAAGTAGCATGTGAATGAAAGTATGAAGATGTTTGAGGATTTGCTCATTATCTGCTGACACACAATGTTGCAATGAAAAATTCCAGGAACAAATAGATATTTGTTGTAGATTATGGAAATCTTTCTTTGGGTCTCAAAGGTAGACAAATAATAGTAATAATAAACTTAATGCAAAAATGGAATGAAGGATAAGAGAACTGTAAATAAATGTGAATGGAAATAGAAGAAAGAAGAAGAAAGGAAGGCATGGCTTGAGATAGATATCTACAAACCCACATTATTGTCATTGGAATGAATCAATTATAATGGGAGAGAATCCTTATATCTTATCTTCCATCCATTTATAATTTTTACAAAGGTTATCACTACATGTTCTCCTTTTAAATTTGACATACTTGAATCTAAATGCTATAGTAGCTTACTGAAATACACATGTACAATTAAGAACCAACTGGACATTACTTTTCTTAACAATATTGCTACATTAAAACAACATCCATTTTTATATTGGTCTCAACATTCCTGGCGTGCAAGCCAGCCTTGTCACAAATATGAGTGGCCCAGCCTTGAGCAACTGAGGTCGATTTTTTGCATGAAGTAATCATAATATACTGTGCAACACTTGTTCCACACAGGATCTATTGTTAATTTAAGTCATTATATTATACTGTGCAACACATGTTCCACACAGGATCCATTTTTGTGCATGAAGTCATCATAATATATTGTGCAACATTTGTTCCCTACTTATCTGTTATAATGATTCCTTAATGATCAAACAAAAGGTCATACTTTGTTTGACCTTTGAATGTGATGGTAGAAAAGTTTCGGTCATGAGAAAGATGAACTCTCAACTCAGACTTGTGATTTCTACTCCAGCTCAAATCAAACATTTTATTAACAGTGACAATTCCACACAAGTGATTTACCTACAGCATCGAATCTATGTTTCAGCAAGTTTGCTCTGTCCTAGTATTTCTTCTTCTGTTCAATAGCCAAGTGAGAAACTCATCAAGCACAAATTTTTCTCCTCTGTGAATTTCAAAATATGAAATACTGATGGTGGAATGCTCATGGTTTCTGAAAATTTCTCACACATCATATGACAATTCTCTTGAAGGTGCTACAATTTTACATTTTGTTCATCTGTTAATGTCTTCGGCCTTCCTGGTCTTGGGTCTTCAACATGATCAGCATGAAAATGATTAGCCCGATTACTATGGTCCACTGTGAATTTCTGTGGAGCTCTTACCTTATGAAGTGTTGATCTTATGGTACTACCTTTGATCAACTGTTACAGTACCTGATATATCAGCAAACTTCATTTCTAGCTCTTGTTATCTACAAGCACAATATGCTATGGACAAAATGAATGTGCTTCTTTCTCAAGGCTACAACTGACATAATATTTACTAGTGTTGCATCATCCAATCAGCACAGTGCCAATGGTGCACTATTTATGAAATGACCCTCATATATGCTTTTAATTGAAATTAGAAACTAGAAATTTTTATGTTCTATTATCTGCAATGATTAGATTTTCTTTTGTATTTGTATACTTATATTTTGCAAGGTTTCTTAATCTTTCTTACACATATGCAAGTAATGTATTATCTACAAATAATAGCATACTGTTTTGTAGAGCATTTTTTTTTTTTTAAAAAAATAGTGTTTAATGCCAGTTTTTATTACTGAGACACCAAAGCGGTGGGCACTGATGACACATGAAATGAAATAATATATTGGGAAAGGATTTTTTTTTTGAAGGAAGGAAACATTCCAGGCCCAAGTTTAGGATACCTTCCCAGCATTTGCCATTTATGAGGACCGAGGAAAACATCTCAGCCAGGGAGAACGATCCTGGCTGGATTAGAACCCCAGACCTCCTGCTCACGAGTCTGCACCTTAACAACCTCAGCCAACCTGGTGGTTTTGCAGAGCATGTGAGAGGATTATAGATGAGAAAAGATTTCAAGTAGTTCAGCACATATACACATTAAAACAAGAAAATACAAGAGAGGGAGAATGAGAAGAGCAGCCTGTTCAAAGGAACTAAGTGCAGTGTTTAGAGAGCAGAATTAGTGAACTTTCTTACAAATATTTTTGTTTATGGAAAATTAATTAAATCAGCCAATTATATACATAACTTTTGCAAAAATCTAACAATTTTCTTGTGACTGTGTGTTCATTCTGAGGAACTCATTCTTTTAGTGTAGCAGTTGGTGCCTTAAAATACCATGTTTATTATAGCATTTTGCTGTTAAATATGATTAGGTAATTGATTTGTTAAGTCATAGGTAGTTATGTAGTAAAATTAGGACAAATATCAAAAGGTATTATTTTAGCCCAATATGTATTACATGTCTAATACACAGTATTTATTGCATTGCTGACAATATGGAATTCTTTCCCATTAATACTTTGTAGATCAATCAGCAGCTTCTAAAAGAAACTTTTTGTTAAATAATTATTGGGAATTTGTTTGTTTAGATCAAAGCACAAAATGAAATTGAGCTAGGGTCATCTCTAATCTATTGCTGCCAATATCTCACAATAGTTAGTCACTTCTTGTCATTTTCATTGTACCAGTGGCTTTATTAAACATATGCTGTTTTCTACTTTCTTTTATAAATATATAATTGTTCTCTTTGTTTTTATTAACCATTCTTAAGATTTTAAGATTAGAAGGTGCAAAATTTTTTGGTCAAGCTCAGCAAAGTGAGTGAATATCAGTCCTTTGCCAGGAACTTATGGATATTGATACAGATTCAGTTCATAAACATTCTCCTGAAAAAGTAGTTACAGAAACAGAATATGATCAAAGTCCTTCCTTTAAGTAAATATGAGTTTTCAAGCCTAGAAAAGTCGAAACTTTCCACAATGTTAAACAAACTTGATGTAGTGAAGCCTTTCTAGCCTGGACAGATACAGTTCAATTAAAAATTGTTCAATTTAATGAGGTATTCATGATAAAGAGAAATAGGTTTTCACAGTATATATGTACATAATTTAAAGGAAATGGTATATGTATTATACTTTAATGCTCAATAAATGTAAACTAAAATTTACTAAATTTACATTTACTCTTATTGAAACTGCACAAAATATAAAAGTTTTTGCACCTCACACCTCAACAATAACTGAGGTTCACTCTGTTTATTTTAGGCTTGCAAGTGTTTGCTTCAATAAGTTTAGTTATGAACAATGTACACTTTGGGAAATACACAACAATATTACATTTTGTGAAGAACTGAAGCACAAAACAGAATAAAAGTTAGAGAAATTTCCATCCTTTCCATACCACTGTGCTTAATGACCCATTGCAAAGTATGAAGATATGTCAATGAAGCTCAAATAGCAGACAGTCAATTAGGGAAAAATTCCAAAGTTATGTGCACAATGGGTAGCAAGATTGCTGATGTTGGCCAAAATCTCATGCGAAAGAAGATTTCAACAGTGCCTGGAACTGTTTAATCAAAATTAGGCAGCAGTCAAAACAATGGACAATGCTGCTGAAATTGTACCAAAGAAGCTAGGACTGCTTTGTCAGCAGGAAAGATGATGCCAGTGTTTTTTTTTTGGGTTACAGAGTATAATTCTGATAGATTTTTTGGAAAAAGGCAGAACCATAATAGGGCTTATTATGCTTCATTTTTGGATTGGTTGAACATTAACTGAATGAAAAATGACTGAGATTGGCACACAGAAAAGTGCTCTTTCACTAGGAAAATGCTCCAGCCCATACAGCAGCAGTCACAATTTACAATTACAAGCATTGGTTCTCCAATCACACCATTTTCCGGATTTAGCCAGAAGTGACTTTTTCCTATTCCAAAATGTGAAAAATTTCATCAAATGAAGTGATCATTGCTGTCAATGAGTATTTTGCACAGTTTGACAGATCCTAATTTTCCAATGGGATGGAAATTATAGACCTCAATGGAGACTATGTTATAAACAAATTAATATCATGTGATGGTTTAAAGATGCAATTATTCTGGATGTTAAAGATATGCTGTTATTATTGGATTCCTGAGTGAGCAGAGATAAAATATTTTTATATGATAAATCAATTCATTCTTTAACTCAAATTATCCCTTCAAAGATTCGTGCAGCTTCTGGATGTATGCTTTTTAGGCAGTATAAAATTGTAATTTGTAGACTAGAAGAATGCATCAGGCATAAAGGTTTATGGAGAGTACTCCACAAACCTCGCACGAAATGAGTTTCTTATAAAATTACACTGTCATGTATCACCAGTTGTTCCACTTTACTTCAAGATATGGTAATTTCTGTAGCAAACTGCCACATATTGAATCATGGCTCTGGTATGATATAAACAATGCGGAAATTTTTACGCCAAACTGTAGTTTTTAGAAGGGAAAGAAATAATATGGGAGGGGCACTTTGTCTGCACTAAGATAGGAATAAACAGCAATTTCTTATGGGTACATAATAAAGGTTAAATGCTATGTGTGCAGATAAAAATGAGCAGGAAACACTAGATGTATTAACTTGTAATTATGTTGTACCTTACTGGCAACATGTCTAACAGTTGAAATTAATGGCATCTTGTCTTATTTTCAGCTATTTAAATGTTGGGATTCCACAAGTTTTCATCTTAACCTTCCTCCTTTTTGGTATTTTTATCAATGTTTTACAAGTTAGTATATCAGAATAATTTATATTGATGATACCATTGTATTAAAATCTTTTAATGATTATAATAATGATATGAGAAGAATCTAATTTGTTGCAATGGCTCTTAATATCATATTATATTGCAATATATCATTTGAGTTTTGTGGCATCACCTATGCACACACAAAAAAGTAATCACAAATTAATGTATTCTTTACACATAACTAAATAAATACAGGAACAGAAACACTTATCTTTTAATGTGAAAACACATAAAAATAAACACAAATTAATATTGGGTATATGAACCCTTAGCATGTATAACTGTCCTCAATCTTTGGGGGATGGATGATATCTAATTTTACAGTAATGTGGACAAGAGGCTACAACATAAAAGGCTTCTTGAATTTGTGTCCATTAGCCACCTTTTATCCTTTGTGCATGTGCAGGAAGAGTGTGCAGTATATTGCATTTAGATAGATTAAATAATTGATGAAAATGTTATAATATTCATTATTATATAATATACATGTTAATGTTAAAGCTTGCTGTATATGGGAAACGATATTATGAAATAATTTGTCATAATGCTACAAAATATAAAAAAGTGTTCTGGTACGCAAACCTGTGCTTTTAACCCCTGCATCACTGCATATTCTGCTACAGAACTAACGGAACACATGCACTATTCAGCATCTTTAGTGCATGCCACATAACATAACTGCTGCAGTGGCTACACAGCTCTACTGGATACCCTGTTAAACAGAACAATTACACAAAGCTCTGGGAATATACATTACGATTAGATACAAATTTCTGCAAGTTTGTATAGATATGCAAACTGAAAATAAACCTGCGTGGGAATGATGTTTTGGTTGTTACGCATAATGTTAGCGGCAGGGGTCAGTTGTGTTTTAGGAACGTTACGGCACAGTTCATTTCTCAATAAGCACGTTACACTTGTAGTTATGCAGCAAGTTCCATGAAAAATGACCAGTAAACCAAGCGTTTCTGATAAGTTGTTGAAAAGTGATGCCTGCAATATTGTTTATAATGTAGTGAATTATTTGAACAAGAAAAAGAGTCAAGTTCAAATTGAGTTACAACGTTGCTGCATTGACAGGATTTTTCATTAGCTTAGTGAAAAGAATTATAAAGGTAGGGATCATATTTTTGCCTTACATGGGCGAAGTCAAATTTTCAACACTGAAGGGGAAGCCTAAAGAAAGAACAAAGAAAGTGCAAGTTGATTCATTTACTGAGGGTATTGTTAGAATGAAAACACACAACTATTATACAGTTAAGAAAACTGTGCCAACTATACAAAAACTTAAGAATGACTTTCAAAGTGATGGAAGTTTAGTATGCAGCAGGGAGTACCTGAGGAAACTGGTTTTGTGATTAGGCTTGAAATCGAAAAAGTGTGTTTCTAAACAAAAAAACCTGAAATTGTATCCAGGCATGCTAATTACCTTTGGGCAATTTGTAGTTACCAGGAACAGAAAAGGAATATCGTTTCTTTAGATGAAACTAATAAATGCTTCTCACACAGTTGGTTCTTGTTGGCAGTCTCAAAACGAATAAGGGGTTAAAACTCCTATTGAAAAAGAACCCAGATTAATAATCGCCCACGCAAGAGGAGAAAATGGATTTGGCAAAATGCTCTGCTAATGTTCACATCCAAATAAAAAACCAGGATTATCATGATCATATGAATGCCGTAATTTTACAAAATGGTCGGAAACACAAGTTCTTCCTAATTTGCCCAGTAACTCTGTGATGGACAATGCAAACTATCACAGTGTGCAGAAAAACAAACAGCTGACAATGACAACACTAAAGAAAGATAACCATGCAATGGTTAAGAGACAACAATGTGATGTTTAACAAAAATATGCTAAAATCTGAGTTTCTGCTGCTAGTGAAGTCAGAGCCCAAGGAAAAGATATGCGTAATCGACGAGATGCTCAATGCAAAAGGCCATAATGTATTGCGGCTTCCACCATATCATGCAGATCTTAATTCTATAAAGTTGGTATGGGGACAAATAAAAGAAGGTGCAAAAGGCTTACTTAATGCAATTTAAAGTGCAAAACAAACGCTTTGTGTGAGGACTCTTTCATGAAAACTCAAGTAACAAGTGGAGAAAGTGTTGTGACCATATCTGGAAAAATGAAAACACATGCTGGCAATACTGTGTAACGTTATCGACAGTTTTATAATAAGTGAAGAGAATGACTGCATTCAGACGACATGGCTTCTGAATTGGATTTGCAGTTAGTAATGGAAATGAACTAGTGTCCAAGTGTCCAAAAATTACAAAATCTGCATTTTCTGTGAAAGACCTACGAGAAAATTCATGGTTTTATGAAACATTTAAAATACTTATATTTATTGCTACCTATATATTGTGAGATACATTCAGGGAAGAAGAAGAAAAATGGGGGGAATTAAAAAAAAAAAAAAAAAAAAAAAAAAAAAAAAAAAAAAAAAAAAACTCATTTAAATAAATGATTTTTATTTAGCACCTTTAAATACAACTATAGAAACACAAACTTAACTATAGTAAGAAAAGTTACAAAGGACATACAACAATAACATGTTTGGTTTTAACTGTGAGCACATTTTTCAGTGCTTGAAACATTAAAAACATATTTTAATAATGGGTGCCATCTCCTCTGATTTGAATAACTGCAATCATACATCTTGAAATGCTTTCAATCATGTTAGTAATGGCTTCTTGAGCAATAAGCTCTCGTTCTTCAAGAAGTGCTTGCCTCAACTCCTATAAAGTTTCTAGCAGCGACAGTCTTGTCTTACATGCCATGCCATGCATGTCCCACACATGTTCAAAAAGATTCATGTTGAAACTCCTTGACAGCCAAGGTAAAAGATGGATTCCTAATTCTTGGAGCTAATCTCTATGTGATCATGCATTGTCCTGCATTAAAAAAAAATTATTGCCTTTAAATAGGCCAAATGATAAACATGATTAGCCAGACATTCATTTATGTACCTATCAACTGTTAGACTTCAATTTTCTGCTAATATTATCTCAGTATGAGAATCCATATACACCTCTGTCCAAACCACCACTCCATCAACTCCAAATGGAAACTTTTGAAAATGCAGCATTGTGCAAATGTTTCTCTCATCGTTCTCCAAACTCTTTCACATCCATCAGGTGTATGCAAATTGAAACAGGATTCATCTGTGAACAGAACACAGCTCTACTGTATTTCCCCAACCCTTATGATCATTTACAATTGTTGACTCAGTGCATTCTGAGCAAACTGGGACCAGTTGCAGATATAGTTTATATCAGTTCACTTGCCTTTAAATTTCTTCTAACCTTTTTGATTGAAATGGGATGTCCATGCATGTTAACAAATGCTGAGCTACAGTCAGAGCTGGCAGGTTGCGCTCTGTAAAAAATGCCAACACCATGTACCTATCTTCATTTTGATTTGTAGCACTGGATTCAAACACTCTTCTGGTATATTCCAGAATCTCTCTAAATTGTTTTATGGCATCATGGACTGAGCTTCTAGTCACATTCATTATATTAGCAATGTACCATACTAACACACACTGCATTTCATCATCATTTAGGGCTACAGCTCGATTATCAATCTTTCGGTTGCATTTTAAGGTGAAATATGACAACCCTACTTACAATTACAATATGTGAAAATAAAGAAATAATGATAATGAAGCACAAAATGGGTAAGACAAATTTGCTAAATCTGAGATTTTCTGCACATAATTCGAATATTCGGTTACAATGGCTTGTTTATAAAAGAAAACATTCAACATAGCCTAACGTCTCCATGACAATAAACCCCTACCATAATATTTTATGACAAGTACATATAAAAGTGTCCGAGTTTTTTTGTTCCCGTGTTTAGTTATTTTTCTTTACCTTGGAATATGACTAGTGGGCCAAACGGGCACTCCAACTTCATCTGGGGAAAACAGAAAAAGGGGGTTCATGGTGGTTGCAGGTTACTGTGCTCAGAGGAAACTTAACATTTACAGAGTTTCTTTATATAAATCCTATTTTAAATCAGTTAAAACTTCTTTCCCATGGGAAAGTTTCAAATTCTAAAATGGTTAAAATATTCATCACTCTTAAGTGTTTCACTCTTTAAACTATTAAAATTCAGGATGTTTCGTGACCTGTAGATCACATTGTCAACTGATACAACTGACGAGTCATGCTGGAGTTGGAGAGGCAGGTAACTTTAAGGGGCTCTGGTGGTCTGTGAAAGAACTTATATAGAATGTTATCAGCTTCCAGCATTTATAAGTTGATAAGTCTGTGTTCATTTCCTAAATAAACATGTTCTCCCATATGCTTAGCTGTTTCGGAAATTTTCTTTCTGTTTGTGTCTAATGTTTCTCATGTGTTGATTCTAATACCAATGTTTCACTTAGTTTTTCCTATGTATACCTTTCACAGTCCTTACAATTTATCTGATATATCCTTCACTCTTCCTCTTTGGGTCTGCCATCTATCTTGTTTGGTTTCAACAATTTCCCAACACTAAATCTATTTTGAAGAGCCAGTATAATATTGCACTGATTAAATTTTTTTTTGAAATTTATTATTCAATTGTGAATTGTAAGTGAAATTTTTGTAGATCTTATCTTTAGCTAAAGCACTCAATGTGGCAATTAGTTTTGTTTCTGAAATCTTACAATTTTTTGATCTATCATCTGTTTTTTAAAACCATTAGAAATGGCTGTCTTTTATGTACTAGTATTCCTTCTTATATTTAATGCTGTTTAGTGGCACATTAATTAATCTGCTTATACTGTTGAAGGCTGCTTCTTTATGCATTCTTGGGTTCAAACCATTTGCCTTAATTGTTCTCATGTGTATCCTTTCTCTAGATGCCAAATTCTAGTCTGTCCTTATTTTTAATTATCTTTAAATCCCAAAATGGTAAAACATTATCCATTTCCATTCTAAATTTTATTGTAGATTCTTGTAAATTCAACAGTTTAAGTAGATCATATACGTGTCTTTTTTGAACAACTGCAAATTTGTCATCCACCTATCTATACCAGATTTTAAAATTACAGGGAAAAGCTCTTGTAATGTGTGTTTCAAATGCACTCATGAATAGATCAGTTAAAGGTGAAAAGAGGACTGCCCATGACCAATCCTGATTTTTGCTTAAAAACTTCTCCTCCATAAGTGAAATAAGCTTGATTCAAACATAATTCTGTAAGATTAATGTATTCATTGTGTGTTTCTCTATTAGACTGGAAGATGTTAGCCACTTTTTCAAAAGACTTAAGACTTTGTTTTGCGGCATACTAGGGAACAGATCTTCGGGAGATAGTTGATAATCTTTAATTCTCTTAATGAGATCCATTGAATTTCAAACTTATGCTTTCATATCTAGGAAATTTATTGAACTGTGAAGATAACCAAAGGAGTATTAATATTATTATTAATCATGTTACTCCCTGGTTTGTGTATCTTGGGTAAACTGAAAATTCTAGCTACGGAAGGATCATGTGTTTTTGTTTTGTACTGATCGATTTTTAAAAATAATTAAGTTTTTTTTATTGCTTTTTGGCAGTTATTTAACAGATTGGTATTGCTTTTGATGAAGTTATCACTGTTCAAAAGATCTTGCATTCTTAAATTATAATCACATTATAGATTGATTGCCTGCACCTGAAGGGAATCAAGAATCAAGTCCACTTCTATTTCGAATGGATCTTATGTCAACTTAAATTACCAGCTATCTGTAAAAATATCCAAAAAGTAGTGTACAATTTTAGTTTTCAAGGATGCCAAATGGTCTGAAACCAAGTTCTTCAATTCACTTTTCAAATTAAGCGGAAGATTTTGTGTATCATTCTAGAAGATTATGAAGATGTGGGAAGACATAAATTTACGTTCTGAACTGTGAAGGCACATTGCCACAAATGCAATTTTTCCAGAAAACCTTTCATTGCATCATACGCCTTCATAAAGTTAATTAATTGATATCATTGTATGATTCAGTTGAACTACACACTCTTAAAGCTTCACTTACTTTTCATAAATGTATGGAACCGGTTTCGAGTTGAACTTTAGCCTGGCTGAAGATGGGAACTAAATGTTCTCGAAACCAGTTCCATACATTTATGAAAAGTAAGTGAAGCTTTAAGAGTGTGTAGTTCAACTGAATCATACAATGATATCAATTAATATGATTGGCTTCACTGTGCAAGTTCCAATTTACATTTAAGCTTCAAAAAGTTGTTATGTCCTTCCAGTTTGAAATTCAAAAGGTTGATACCCATTCAAAGAAGTCTGATAATACGCCAAGTGGTGGATACTTTATCATCTGCAAATTGCATGTACAGATCGTTTTTATTTAAACTCATAAAAAAATTTCCACTTCAGACTTCAGATTGAATAGCCAGGCCTGGATATTATCTTTTGATAGCCAATGAACTTTGGAGTGGTACAGAAAAGTTTGTTGGTCACTATTAAACTCTCGATATAAAGCCTGAAAAAGTAATTAGATTTGACATATTTCACTATTTTGATTACTAGCTTCATAACAGTTTTAAGTGTTTCAGACAGAACCCTGTCTGTGTATGATACAATGAGAACCACGATGTTAGGCTTCTATTTTTTGCAATCTGAACAAATCCAGAATGCTTGTGAGCCATCAGTACATTTCCATCAAAGTTCTTCCAAGGTATAGATTTTGTGGTTGTTTGAAGAGTTTGGGAAAAATATTATTTACTCTAAGAAGTGTTTGTCATCAATATATCTAAAGTTAAAAACAGTAACTGAGAATGCTTTGAAATATCAAGTGTCTCATCACACTGCAGAGAAAAAGAATGGAGATATTTTTAATTTTTCTATTGCTTGTTCTTTTAAATCTTGTGCCATTTGATCAATTCAACGTTTTACTGTGATTGGTAGTCAAATGGCAAACACCCTTGTTGCATTACATAATTGCTGAAAACATTCTGACAAATAATAAGCCGAGTAACAATCATTTTTCTCAATGTCGATTCTTATTTAATCACCACTGTACAGCAGGAGCGACTCATGACTGGGCCAGGAGTATTAAATAAAATGTCCACTTACCAGTTAACATTATGAAAGGAACTTTCCACTGACAAACAGTGAGAAAGCCACATAATTTCAAACAAAGTGCATAAACAACCCCCAATAATCAGTTATGGTGTCTGTAACCCCTCAACCTGAGAAAAGAGAATATCGAGCCTGGATGTCTTCCTCCTGGCCCAAGAGAACATAGAAATAAGCAGGAGAAAGGCTAACCCATTTTGGAGTAAGACAAAAGTCCTCATAAATCTATGCTGCCCATGAAGGTATAAGTTTAAAGCATAAAATTTTCTGCACTGGCCCATGAGCTTTCCTGGATAATGAAGAACCCACATGCTACAGCTACTACAGTAGAGAGGAAATGCACGTAAGATACATTCATTGCTGTTTTCACAAATTTTTTGTTTTAAAAGTTGGCCAGGAGAAGAGAAAATAGTAAATAATTATGGCATTCGGGAGTGGGCCATCTGGCGCTTTAGTGATTGGCCGCCGCTATTGTACCGACTATTCTTTGGTAACGATTTAGCCATTATTAGCACCACTATCACCTTAAATGACAATGCAAAAACAAATCTCAATGCCTATTCTGTGCAATGCAGCCAGCAACCGGTAGCCAAATAAACAGTTTCACTATGAGCACTGCTCATTTGCTTCCGACAGAGATGCAGAGGGATCTAGTGATATCCGGACAAACTATTTAGGTACAGCATAGTGTAAATATGAAGTGTCTGAAAGCAGTTGCATCTAGTGGAGACGGAGAGAATAATCTGCAGAATTAATACAAAAGGGGTTTGTGTTTCTCACTATTTTTTATATTTTTTGTTTGGCTAACAATAAATTCATGAACATTTTTCATTCTCATCACACCTCCCCAGGTTGAGAACCCATGGTTTAAAGGACTCCTGTGGTCACCAGATACTTTACTAATGTATTTTTGCAGATTTGGTCTGCTGAAATATGCCATGTTTTTCATGTCTCACCACAACTGAGGATCTCTGGAAAGTATGTACGGAAGGGTGGGCTAAACCCCCCTTCCTGTTCTACAGTGCAGTCTTATACAATGGAAATTGTGTTGCAAAGCCATAGTTAAGCCCGCGGACATTAAATTAAACACAAATGGTGGTGGAGAAAGAGAATCTCACCATGAAAAAAATTTAAGTAAAAATGTCTGAGCTTAACTGGACAAACCTCTGTACATGCTCTTTTTTTTGTAGTTGAACACCTAACACTGTACTACCCAAAAAGGGGTATTTACTATGAGGCCGGCTCATTCTTTCTACTGTATGAGATTATGAGATGCCAACATAAGAAATATGTTAATAGTATAACAGACAAAGATTTGTGAGATGTACAATAATATTGCTATAATACATTATGCAGGAACTTTTAAAATTTCACATATTTGCCATATAAAACTAATATCTGTGAACATGCCAATTTCACCAATGTCTGGAATACATTAGTAATTGCACAAATGTCAAGAATCTCATAATCAAGGAAAACTAGTACATACACTCAGTCACAAAAATCAGCAACAACCTTTCATTTTTAAATTATAAATTAAAAATATAAATTTATAGTATGCTCTTCTTGGTGTATAGTTAGTTTCCACGACTGTTAAGGAGCATACTTCAGCAGTACTGGATGTGAGCTGCAAATAATAAGAAAATTCTTTTCATCACAAATTATAAACATGCATGTATGATAAATGCATACAACAATTCAATATTACATTTATCTATTTTAGTTATTTGCATTTTCCTTTAAAAATTTAAGTGCCCCTTTATATACTGTAAAATTGCTTACCTGGCAACTTAATAATCACGAAATTAACGTATTTGTTGGCCTGCAGCAATGAGTACAATGATAACTAGAACTCTGTCTGTGATGTGACACATATTTTAGCACAAAGTCACAGCCAGAGTTCCAGCACCACTGTACCTAGAAAAATAAAAGAAACAAAACATACCCTTCCCCTGCAAGCTTCAAGTTACAGCACACAACATGAATGCTTCAATAAAGGTCTATCATGTAATGCCAGTGATAAAATAGCATTTGAGTCATGTTATTACTGTTCTCAAGTATGAAGTCCGATTATAAAAGCACTGCTCACTTAGAAATAAAATTATAATATCATTAAACATATGAAAGTATTAAAGATATTACACAATAGAGCTCATAATAAAATATTCTGATTTCAAATTAAAAATTTTATTTTATTGTGAATAAAATTTCATAATTTTGAAACTTGGGGGAAATTCCATGTAGAAAACTGAATGCAGACTTGATACACATAGCTTTCTTAGCAGCAGTAAAAGAGGGAGGGAGATTTATTCAGGTAATATATGATTAAATACATTTTTAATTATGTATTAGCAGTTATTAAGAATGCAATTCTTTGCTCATTTTAACTGAAAACGTCATTGAATATATACAGAGAAATGAAGAGTTTGGAATAGGGAAAACTGTCAAAATATGTGATAAACCAGCAAGAGAAGATTTGCATGGGCGAGAACAGGTCTAAGAAAATTGAAGAGTTTAAAGTATGGGGAAAGCTGGAAGTAGTCAGCAAGATAATAATTGGCATATATTACTGGACTGTGAGGAAACCGAGTTTTTTAGAAAGAAGTTCAAAATATAAAGATGGTCTAATCTACTAAAGAAAATGGTGGGAAAAAAGATGTTGAATGTGTTGAATGTTAAAGCAAGAAAAGGGATGGTGGAAATCAGTATGTATTTAGATAAAATGAGAGCTAAATGGATGAGAAAAATTAGCAAGCAAGATAGTGAAGAATGTGTAGAGTGTGAGGGGATAGATTGGAAATAGTAGGAAGGGCCCTATAATTTGGTAACTTAGTGTTTGAGTTTATTCGGTCTAGGAAATGAAGTAACAAGGCTAGTGAAGCCTAGTGTGATATTGGGAGTACAAAATGTTAAATAGACAATACACAAAAATAATTAAAATAATAGTTATACTCCCTGTAATGCAAGTTCAAAATAAATATTCTACTCTATTAAGCACATGTGCTGAACCAATATTTTTTTATTATAATCCATGCAGTATTTATCACCTTTACTCAGGAAGTCAATTCCTTTCTCCAAATTTTTGCGAGTAATGGATCTTTCTGCCTTCCACTGAAGCCAATCTACTACACTTCCTCCTTTCAGTAGCATTGTGAATAGTGTGACTGGTGATACATCACTGCTGTTGACAAGTTTCTAGCTTCTAGCATATATAGAAAATGGTGATGACTTTTTACAAACATTGCTTTCCTATGAAATTTGCAAAGTAAAATCAGGGAATATAGTCTTCAAGACACATATAAGGCCGACTCATTTTTTTCTGGTAGTGAAACATGATATATTTATTTTTAAAGTTATATTACTGCCATATGTATCTTAAAATGTTTTGTAGCATTAAAATTATATTGATTTTTGAAGCTTGCTTTATTTCTTCAATCTAAGTACTTATTATCAAACTTTAGGTGAAAGAATTAAACTTTTGTGGATAATAGCAAATTTCATCATTTAAGTGTAGCATTAACAATGGCAATTTATCGGAAGGTGACGGTAATTGATTTCAGTTGAAATATCAATACCCTTATTCTATGCTTAAACAGAAAACAGACTCTGCAATCATTAATAGCTTCTGGAATTTCCTTAAAAAGATTAAAGATTCTAAAGTTTCCAACCGGTGAGAGAAAAGTACTAGGGTAGGTCCTTAAGTTTCTGGCCTTGTCAATAGGATTATCTCCTTTCTAAAGGCCTTATTGGTGTCATACCACATCTGTTAAGTCAATAATTGCTGTAACTTCGGCTTTAATGTGTTCCGTTGTTCAGATATAAAGAAGGCTATGTGTAGAAGATTGTGAGATGTTCAAAATGGAGTATTAAGCTGTTATTAAGTTCTTCACAAAAGAACCCATTACTCCAAAGGAAATTAAACAGCGATTGAGGGTGTATATGGGAAAGCACCCCCCTCATATTATACCATCAGCCCTAGGAGGTGCTCACTCCTGAAAACATCACTCTTGCGGAAGAAGAAATTATAGAAGACTAGCGACTCAAAATTTGCAGAAATAGCTGCAATGTTGGGCCTTTCTAAAACTACAGTCCTTCGAATTATTCATTAACATTTAAACATTAATAATGTTAGTGCAAGATGGGTGCCTAGACTTCTTTCCTAAGTCCAAAAGTAGACAAGTCATTTTTTGTCAGGCATTTTTGGAGTTCTGCTGTGGCAACAGTTCTGCAAACTATTGTTACAGAAGATGAAACTATGGCCCTCTACTATGATCTCTTGTTCAAAAGAGAATCAATGGAGTGGCGTAAACCAGGCGAAGCACCGCCTCTAAAGGCCAAGATCACTCAGTCAACCAGATCATGGTCATAATCTTTTGGGACTGTGAAGCAATACTCTTCATTTAGCTCAAGGAGAGGAACATCACAGTAAATAGGGAGTACTTTGGTGGCCTATTGCACAGATTATGTGCTTCCATCAAAGAGAAAAGGCAAGGAAAGCTGATTGGTGATGTATGCCTTCAAGACGATACTGTGCACACAGCTCTTATTGCAAAGGAAGCTGTGAAGAAATGTGATCGAAAGAGATCGACCATTAACCCTACAGCCCAGATCTATCTTCCTGGGACTACTTCATCTTCTCAAGACTCAAGAAGGACCTTCCAGGAAGGAAATTTAAGTGTGACGAAGAAATGATGGATGCTGTTTATGCCCACTTTGCAGACCGTTATTTTGGGGGGGGAATTGAAATGTTAATTCAAAGATGTGAGAAGTGTATTGCAATAGAGGGTAACTATATTGAAAAGTAAAATACAGTTTTGGTCTTTGTCATACCTAGAAAATGGTTAGGCCGATAACTTATGGACCTACCTTCATATTATTAAATTTCAACCTACTTGGCCGATATACTAAAATGACATTTCCCTGAAAAAAATTAAGATTTCTCCCCAGTGTCATAGCAATATCCACCATTGAAATTTACAGCATTTACCTTGTGACTGGAAATCTATTAACTTACATAACCTCTTGTTCTACAAAGATTCTCTTGTCATTACAGCTTTCATACTTGTAAGCTCTGTATTCGTATTAAGTCCAAATGACTGATGAAAGCATCACTGTACACTTTGCAACAAAGCATTATTTATTTAATGTGTACAGATAACAGTATCGCTTGGTTCAACAAAGCAACTATCTTAGAAATTAAGAAAATGCAAAGAGCAGCATAAAATTATTTTTATTTAGAGTGTTAGTGACATTAGAATGTTTGGCTGGAATTTTAATATTAAAATTTTTAAATTTTTGGACATGTTTTGAATGCTATTTGCATGCATCTCTTGCTGGTTTCTCCAAAATTTGTTCTTTGCCGCTACCTCCTTTCCCTCTCATGGTTTGTCCTAATGAACTTCCTAATGAGGTCATCTTCTGATGGGATTTTAAACTTCATTGCCAGTTTTTTTTTCTGTATACCCCTTCCCCTAAAATGGTTAATTTTACATTTCTTGGTGTTTAAAGTATTTTGGAAAACACACACACACACACATATATATATAAAAAGGCAATGAATTTTGAATTACAACAGAAGATACTTTATCAGGAAATTCAACAAGCAAATTACTAGAGGAAGAGAAGATACAGGAAGGAAATGGTTAAGAAACTGCTGTAAATGAATGCAACTGCATTTGAAACATGTCTTGAAAATAAAAAGTTAAATGAATTTCCTGTTTTAAAAATCCAATTAAATATTTAGTCCAAAATAATTTTCTATTAAAAATGTTCCTAAATAACAATGCCAATGACATTTAAAACTTCAAGAGCAACAAATGAGTAGCAGTCTTTCAGATATCACAAGTCTCAAAGAATGTGCACACAATAGATATCATAATGTTCATGAACAGTAACTCAAAGAGAATATACATGGAGGGTTGAAAAAAAATGTTCACAAGACAATGCAGCAGTATATTAAAACAGAAATAGCATAAATGCAATACGAAAATGTACTGGCACATGAAAATAATTCATGTATAATTGAAAATAATTCCTCACCTGAAACAGATGCACTATGTTGGTCTTCTGTTTGAAGCTGGAATCTACCTCCACCCATAGGCTCAAAGTCATCTTGTTCTGATATCAAAACGTTCTGAACACGAGATATTCCAGACACACTTTCCCTATCTTCACTTAGTGGTTCATTTTTTATCGCTAAAGGTTCATTTGCATCAAATGATCCAAGATGAGAGATGGACCCTGATCCAATAGCTGCCTGTGCATCAAAATTGTGTATAGATGAAGTTGTACTTGATGGATTGTTCCGCTCCGAAGATTGATTCTGAATCAGTGCAGCATTTTCATAGCTTTCATTACTACTTAATGAGTTTTCTTCTGGACACAAAAATACTTCTATCTCACCATTTTCACTCTTCATGTAAACCTGGAGACCCTGCAAACAGGAGTAGTATTTGTATGCAACTTTCAATCTCTATTCAGCAAAGGATAAAAAAAGAGAGACTACAGCAAATTCAATGGCAAAAATATTCCCTAAATTATTTTATAGTACCTTTACCAAAATATACAACTTAAATGTTACCAGGAAAAACAACAGAAAAAAATGTGAACAGAAGCAGAAAGTTTTCATTAAGTGTATATGTAAGTAAAATACGAGTTTCATTTTTTCCTTTATAATAGCCAAACGGTAAATTATTCTCTGAGACTATGAAACTGAATTTTCACATAAAGTTTTAGTAGCTTTGATGAATAGGCATTTTAATAGTGTTAAATGTTGTGTAATTATACCCCGATCTATCATTCCCAGAACCATTGTTTTCCTGGACGTATCATTCAATTTATGTGGTCCCAAAAATTTTAACTTATATCTTATGTAAATCAAACCTGCACCCATTGTTCCTTTAAGCATTTTCAAGCATTATCCGTTCAAAAAGTTCAGTCCCAAAGAAATTCTATCCTTGAACGAGTTTTCAAACTGGAATAATTGAAGCACTGATTGTTGCACACACAGAGAGTGTGCACCACTATTGATTTAAGAAAGCACAACTTGAACTCTCTGTAATTGCCGATATTTTTGGAGTTGCATGATGATAGCATATGCTAACAATGGGCCAGAGTTGCCATTGTCACATATGGCATTCAAAGCATTCCTGAAAAAGTGGGAGGAGTTGCAAGTGCATGGGGGAGGGTAGTGAACAGGGAGAAGATGACGCTACTGCCGAAGCTGCACCAATGTTTGCTGAAGCTCTGAGAGCATGTGAAATTGTAGGAGTGCATTTTGTGCACATGTCAATGATGGTATTGATGGTATGGATGGTAGAGAGCAACAGAATGTGTTGAATGTGGAAAATTCTTGTTCCAATAAGAAAAACAGTAAGAAGCAAATGTCAGTTAATAATCTTTTTCAAAGAAAGTGACAATTGTGATTTTGTTGATTTGATTTATTAATGGAAGCTCTTTAAACATCTCAAGTCATCAGCGTTTCATTCAACTCAGGGTGTAAAACGGCTGATAAATTTTGCTTAAGAGGCCTTATTTACGAAGCAAGCATGGTTACCTCCAGACCGCCAGGACAAACAAATGTGTTAAATGTGTACATGGTAATTTATTTTTGAACATGATTTATGCATTTTCCGCATCAATTGTTCTCCTGTATCCATCAATTTTTTAACCTGGTCCCTCCAGAAATGATGAGACTTGAGGTCCTTTGTAAATACCTCCATAAGCATATTTCTGGATACAGACCACGATAGTTATCAAAGGTGTTATGAATGGCTTGCCTTATTTCATGCCAAAGGGGTATTGTTTTTTGGATTTGTTTTATTTTAGGATGCTCTTTAACATCTCAGGTCATCAGCGCCCCATTCAATTCCAGGCGTGAAACTGCCGACAAATTTTGCTCAGAGGCCTCTTTGTTAAAGGGGTATATGGCACACTAGTGATTGACGTGTTATTAGTGGATCTTAAAACATACCATACCTCTCTAATTAGCCTTGCTCCACCATGTAGGGCTCTGATGGATTGAACCCTACTTCTAAGTTTCTTATGGTACGAAACCAAATCCTTAAAAAATGCATAAGAGGTCTTAATTTTAAAACTAGACACAGATTTGCAGACTTGTAATCAAGATAGAGAGCAGATATCTGCGGGCCTCCCATTTGAGCAAGGAACTACAACAGTAGCAGAACTGTTTGAAATAAAATCTAACATGAATATTATTGCTAGCTTGGATATGGCTTCATAATATTCATATTCATAAATGAAACTGAATCCTTAAAGGTCCCTGCAATTATAATGCAAAAAATATCTTTAACAAAAGAAGAAAAAAAAGGGAAGGCTGAAAATCCTTGAATTAATCATATTTCACAAGAGAAGGCAGCATTGGGACTAAGAAGGATAACTGAAAGATCTTACTCATTCAAGTATCCCAACCATTACAAAGCAGCAAACCAAAAAGTAACATAGAGTTCTTTAAGCAGACTATTAAACAAGGAAGCTGCTAAAGGTATCAAAATGGCAGTTAATCAAATACAATTTAAGAAGTATATTTAAAATCAAATTGGTCCCTTTAAACCAAAGTTATAAATTTGGTTAATTTTCTGTACAGATGTTTGAACCTTTACAGATGTTTTAAGGTTTTTCTATTTTCAGAATTTTTGTACCATTCTTTTTTGAGATACTGAATTTACAAAATGCATAAAATTTTCTAAATTTGCTGACCACCACATATTTAAAACTATATCTACTATAGAATTATGATACCTACAGTCATAAGGAAGGTTTTTCATTTTAAAGATAATGAATAGGGGCTTTCATTTGATACATAACATGACACTATTTTGATTGTTTTTTAAAAATTCACTGATTTTCAAAATTTTGAATTCTGAATTTAAGAGAAAGGGAATTTTTAAATTTTCTAAAAAGTATGTACATAAAGTACATATTTGTGACTCCCTCATTCCATATTTCAAGATGGTATCACACAAAACTGAAATTTCCTTTTTGATAATACAATGAGTTTTACAATTAAATGGCAATGCCTTCTACCAAATGGTAAAGAATATCTTTCTTCTTAACTAGTACACTCATGGCTTTGTCATCTGTGGGATTAGCTGGTATATTCTTCCTGTAGCTGTAATTGGATCTAGTTAGCAAAAAATGAAATTTCCTGGCATGATGAGAACATCTAGTTTCTTAGGGTAAGAGAAGGATATGACTGGTTCAGCTGGGTATAAGAATATTTTAACTTCACATTCAATAGTATTCATTGAGAGAATACGTCCCATTCACCATGCTTTTTCATGGGCATATCCCAAAAAACCATTCATGTTGTCAAAATGTATATATTGGAACCTGGGAATGATTTTAAAATGATGTAAAACAGTTTCTTTGGGAGCTGAATATACTTTGGTTGCTAAATCTTCAGTTGACAGTGCAGGAGAAAGGCATAAAACTGATAGTTTCAGTAACAGCAACTGCTTCATCGAATTGCACTTGTAAAAATCTGTTTCCAGTTATTCATTTTTAGTATTCAAAAAAGTTATTCTAGGAATGTTTTCTTTCCCCCCACTCAAACCTGTTATATGATTTGAGAGAGACTTCTGAAGACTGGCCTTTGCTGCAAGCCTCTTAACTGTGCCTTCAGCAGCATCACCAATTCCTTTGCCATGTGCAGTGACATAAAAATGCTACCTTGCTTCAATGCAAAAATTTACATAGCTTTTATGATTTTTTATTTGTAAAATACTCTTTTCAAGTTTAGGAGCAATTCTGTTCTGTAAAGAGTAAGAAGTTTTCTTTGGTAGGTATAAACAAGTATTGTGTCATGTTTCATACATTCTAAGGTGAAAACAAAACTTTTATGTTTCAGATCATTATTTCAAATGGATGAACAGCTGGCATTGAGTTGTTCCAATGGAATAACTGAGCTTCGTCTTATACAATAAATGAATAGCTTTCAGCAAAATGACTCTTTGTAGGCCCTCTTAATTTTCATCTTTTGTTCATATTTCTTTTAACTCTCTTCTTTGTAACTGGAAATTCACCAATGGAGATCAAAGAGACATTTAGGTTGCTTATAGCTGCATCTGGGTCCACATACTGAACCTCCTTAAAATGATTCGTACCTTTAATACCTAAATTTTCAAGAATTTCCTTTTTGAGCATACTGTTATTCAATTGTAAAGTTTTTTCCTTTCCCATCTACAATCTACATGAAAAGCATAATTTCATAATTTCGTGAAATAATCTAATCCGCTACTTTTCTCAAGTCTTTATTAATGCAATATCTTTCTAAAAGGATTGCAACAGTTGTTCGACACTTATTCTCCTCCATATTTAAAATGAAACAAATCTTATCACAAACCTAATTAAACTTCACAAAGAAGCCTCACTTATGGGGGGGAGCATTATACTGGACCTCAGTGTTGCCCAATATCACAGAAAACTTGAACCATAATAGCACATATTCACACAATTTGAAGTGCACATAAAGAGAAACAGTCTCAACTGACCTGTGAGGAAAGAGCACATGATCAAACAGCAAGTCTGAGCTTGTTTAAAGTCAAGATAATCCAACCCCACACCTCTCTACTTACCTCCAACATAAATATGTAATAAATCAAATTTACTTTATTAAATACATTTAAAGTTCATAAAGTACATAATTTTTAACTACAGAAATGATACAAGACAAATTCTAGACTACAATGTTACCTGGAACTAATATTTAAGAAACTATAGGTATATAAAAAAAGTTGCTACTTTTTTAATAGCCAAATGAATGGATTACAAAAACTGGACTTAGATCCTTGCAGCTCTGTGTAATCTATTCTATATGGAGCCTTGTGCTGGTCCCAAGTACAGAATAAGAACACCCTAGCACATCTTGACAATGAAAGAAGTAATAACAGCATCTACTGCGACTATGGAAGTTTTGTTAAGGTGTACCCCCTTAAGATATATACTAATAATGGGAGAGGGATGGATATTACACTAATTAAATAAGGATTCCTAACATATTGTCAGGATGCTTTAATCAAAGCTGCAACCTCATTTTACATATGAGAATAGACTAGAAGTATGGAAGCACAAGAACCTAATACTTTTACGAATGTTTCTCGTATATTGACAGATTAAAGAGATACTCCGGAACTATATATAAAATTGGAAGAAGCTTCTTTTTGAGCAAATATGCTAAGTTTTTCAAATGAAGAAATACAGGTGTAGCACATAAATCAGAACAAATTTAACCTTTTTTTAATAGAAAATTTATTATATAAAAAATTCTTTTGCCCATCAATTATGTGATTTGACCAAAGTAAATTTAACCCCCCTCAGGAACAATTACAGCATTCATCCTAGGTCTGAAGCGCTTGCATGCTCTCTGTAAAAAAAAGTGCTGTTCATATTGGCAAATGCTGATTTGATATCACTGCACAAAAATGCCACATTACGTTGTCTGGACTTGTTAGTAACCCTTTCTACTACACTTCAAATATAAAAGTTGAGGATATTCAAATTGGGGCTATTAAGGGACCAGAATTCATTAGACCAGAACATGTCCGTGTTATTCGAAAACCAGTTTTGCACTAAATTGCTTGCAAGTGCTGGTGCACCCTCCTGCTAAAATACACATCACCCTGAGGTCACAGTTTCATTCCATTAGGTCACACACCTACATTAAGTTCTTTCTTGACAGTTTCTATCTTCCAAAAGAAATGCAGTGGCATAACATCACCCTTACTGGATGCTACACCTATTGCATGAACACTGACTGGAAATTTTGTTCTAGCAATAATCAGGATGTCATTCTTCCGGTTGATCTGTTCGATTAATAAAAAAATTTTAGCCAGAAAATAATCCAATTCATCCTGCTGCTTCGTTTTTGAACAAATGCAATAGCAAGTTGCACCAAGCAATTTGCTTTGTTCTGGCAGTCTCAGAAAGAATGTTGACTTTTACTGAGTATGCCTTATAACAACATAAATACTCCTCTGCATATGGTTGCTCATTGATATACATTTCCTTAAAGATAGCTCACAGGCCTCTTAAATTACTCCTGAACACTTTTCACAACTGCCAGAGTCCATATAGTGCATTATCTAAAATGACTGTTTCTTGGTAGGTTTAATGGAACCTTCCCCAGACTAATCGGAAGCATTATGTTTAGCAACAACATCATAGACAGGTGATCTTGGATATGTAAAGAGCTGAATTATTTCAGCTGCCGAATGCACAGCGCAAAGACTTTTGATAATTGCACCTCTTCAGTTGCACTTGTTTGCAATAGCTTGGCTATTTTGACATTAAGAAGCCCGCAGCCTTTCACAAATACCAACAACCTATAGTGGAAGTGTTATGTAGCATGATATTCACATTTAAATTTATCCAGATTTAGTGCTGTACATTGTATGTAATATTATAATGCATTTATGAAAATATAAGACTTAAAGGGTTTCCGCTTTTTATGGAATTCAAGGCAATGAGAAAGCTGATAACCTGCTCATTAAGAATAAGAGTCAAATCTCTTTGGATCAGCACCAACTCTCAGAAATGTTTTCTAAGAGGGGGAGGGGGGGGGGGAAGAAGAAGAAAAAAAAACCCACAAACATACAAACTGAACACAAAGTGGCCTAGAACAAATCAGTGAGAGAGAGACGAGGATTGGTTCATAAGTTTCTGACCTTGCCAGTATGGGTTATAAAGTGGTAAGTATAATTTTTATAATATTAAGGAAATTGTTGTATGGCTATGTCAGTGCCACTCTACAATATTCTCAGATGGCAAAGAGCATCAATCTCAACTAGGTAAAACACTACAAGTTGATTTATAATTCATTGTATTATTCAGAATAAGGAACAATGTAATAAACTGAAAGAGTACTAAAATTAAGCAGATATCAGTTAAAAATGATAATGGCATATCTCATCATCCTGCACAGTTTGTGATTATAGGGTTTAGCACATTATAATCTATACTGTAGACTCTCCAGAAAGGGTACTCAAACTGCTCTGCTCCTGTGAAGCTTTGGCCCTGTAGAAGACATGGGATTTTAGGGATTTCTACTAAAGAACTAAGGAATATATCATTAACTTATGAGACTGACAAGTACAGGGAGAAGTACAAGGAAGGAGGTTGTATGCATACAGAATTAAAGAAATGGTGATTTATTTTAGGGGTTCATTTACCATACATATAACCACATTGTTAAGGTATGAAAGAAACCTTAGTATTGGTATTGCAAATTATGTATACCAAAATGCAAGTAAAATGGTTAGAGAGAATATATGGCTCAATATTGGAGAGTAGAATGATGTGTGGGATAGAAATTTGGGGGCCAGATAAAGGATGGAAAGGGATAAATATAATAAGTAGATTATTTTGAGAATTGTTCTAGGCTTACCTAGATCTTAACCTAACGAGGTTGCCCTAATGGAACTAGGAAGATTGGGCTATAAAAGCACGGCCATAGAAAGAGTATTGAAATATTGGTGTAGAAGGGAAACTAGAGAAGGAGAATATCATCAATGAGTGTTTGGTAGCACAAGGAAAAATTAAGGGGAGAGAAACTTGGTTATCTAAAACCCAAAATATCCTACAAGAAGTGGGCATAGGACTAGTATGGGATGGAGAAAGATTGGATAAAGGATTTTGGAAAAAGAAAACAAGAATTGAGGATTTTGAAAAAAGGAAGTATAGGCAAACACCAAAAAATCTCTGAAATTATATAGTACACTAAAAATGTGTGCGGAAGAAAAAGATTTATTGAAATTTGAGATAAGGTAGGAAGGGAAGGGTTGGCATGGTTTAGAACAGAGTAAAATATTTAAGTGGATTAAAAAATGGATACATTTAGGGGATATCTCCTATGTGTGAAGAACCAGATAGTACTTGGTATTTTATACTAGAATGTAAGTAAGCAAACCAAGTTTTGGAGGGAAGAGTTCCTATTATGAAAATGGGAAAATCTACAGATGAAATAAGAGGTAGAAGAATTTTAAATTTAAAATCAGATGAAAACATTAAGGAACTGGGAAAATACATAGGCAAGGTAAGCCCAAAATGGTTATGGGTGTAAAATACTTAGGAAACTTGCTTGAGAATAATAATGTCAGGTAATGAAAGGAGGATGAAATGAGTAGGGGAGGGTATGGGACTAGTTATCCAGTATTAGTTAAACAAGATCCTTAAACACCAATATCTAGGGTGTTAGTGTGTATAAGGTTCTAAGAAATAAACGACTCTCAAGGATAGAAATTTGGCAGAATGGGTTTAATTAAAAAAGGAAGGTAGGTTTAGTATTGTAGGAAATATAACTTAATATTGTTTTGAATGTATAAATTCAAAATAATATTAAGGTCCCTTGGATATTCCAGGAGGTAGCTGCTGATAAACTGGGGACTGGGGTGCTGAGCCAATCAAATTGTAATAAATTTGAATCGGCAATTCCAGAAGGCACTGTTCCTAATTATATATTGTTATATGTAAATTTAATTGTAATGTTGGTTGTGGAAATAAATTCATTCATTCATACTGCTTCAGAATTAAATTGTAGTGGTGAGGTGTTTCTAGATAGTCAGGATAAAACAATTCCCCATGATAAATGCCTTTTCTTAATGTATAAGAATAAATGTTTGTAACTAAATATAACTGTCTTTGTGTTATGTTATCTTTTAAAGTGAACGAAAGAATTTTATATTTGGTTGAATTGAAGAGTACTATAGCTGAATCTATATTCACAGCAATTGATACTGAACTAAAAAACATTTTAAGACAAATTACTAACACACTCTTTCGATTCTGCAGTTATTCTATCACTGGGGTCTTCACTCGGTTATCAGAAAAAAGGAGGTACTAGTTGCCAAACATTCGCTGCAGAGCACAAGTTTTGTTGATGGCGATCACCAACTGTAGAAATAAACACCCTATAATAAAATGTACATTACATATGTTAAGGACATTTATAAATTTTTCCATGGTTCTTCCAAAAGAGAAAATACATCACATCAATTCAGTGTGCTTCAGAACAACCTGTTTTAAAAATACTTGAAGCTGATGACATCTGCGGTTGAGTACTTATCGCACAGTTCATGCATATACCTGTGCTACTAGTTCTCTATAATGACACTTGAACAAAGACATATAAATTTAGCAAGTTTGGCTGGGGGATCTTGTTTGAGTTACATTTTCATTGTAGGTATAGTGATTTTACATGCAACATTAAATGCTGTCTAAAATAAAATGCTGCAAAAATAACCACTGAAAATTTCACAAATCCCTGAACTTGTTTCTGGAATAATTAAGAACAATTGACCGTCTTTGTAATGAATAATGCAGAAAATGATATACTAAATAAAATTAAAAAACTATAAGTAGATGCAGCAGAAGTTAAAAAGTTGGATTTCACACAATACAATAAACAAACAGAGAAAATGTAAGGAAATTTAACTATGATTAATGAAGTGGAGCAAAGGTTCAATGTCAAGGCTGTGAAAGCAATAGAACTAAGTGCATTTTTTGAATTTTTAAAATGTTTCAGGTTTAGTGAAAATTATTGTATATAAATGTATTTTATGTTACCACCATTAAGAGATGGATGCAAATATTAATAAATAGGATGGGCCACGATGTGCTTCAAGCTTGTATGAAAGCGTCATCTGAAGGGGATGACGAACCCATAGAAGCTTTATTGATGTCACCCACAGATGTGCTGTAAAAAGTCCTCGACACATCAAATGTTGTAAATGAAAGTTATTGCATGCTATATTATTTTAATGATTCTCATAAGTTCATACCTAAAAATAATTATACCTAATTTAACTTATAATTACATATAAGAGTTAAAGGGATATTTTAAAATATTAGTACTGGTGTTATTTTATCAATATATTATATAACTTTGAAGCCCCAGAAGAAAGCAGCTGGATCAAACACTATATTATCCATCCTTTTTCCTGGCATCTGCAGACAAAGACATCAGGAGTTTCTCTTTTGGCATGGTTTTTGTTTAGAGTATCCATAATGAGGGAGCTTCTGGTCATCAGCTAGGGCACACAGCATGACCGTAATTCTTGCCTTCTCATTGTTGATGTATTTAATTAGGATGCTTTTCACACACTTTGCACTGATTGCCATTTTAGATTTCCAAATAGATGGGGTCAAGTCTGCCCAAGCAAATCAAATAGTCATATCATGTTCTTTAAAAATTTTAATGACTTGATGCCGAAATGCTACAAGTTTTTCAGTATATGCTGCAGGAAGACTTTATGCTAGCATTGTTCTTTGTCATAATGCTCTCATCATTCCATGCATCAACCCCAACCTGCATGAAGGTTGTACCATCTGCTTCAATTAAAGAGCATTCATTCATATAATCTCCCTTGTGATGGGGAAATCTCAATTTCATTTTCTTCCACATGTACTTAATAACTTGCTACTCCAAATCATGTAACCTTCTCTTCTTAGCCTGCTGAAAAATTTATATGATGAATTCTTTAACTTCGCTTTCATTTAAAGTCACTTATGAAGAGACATCAAATTTTATTTCTGACGGAATTGTTATTTGGAGCATTTGCTTCATTTATGACCAAAAATTTTAAGTTTGCACCATAGTATTTCAGTATCTGTTTGAAACTAGAGGTTGTAGAACCATGTCTTTAAACAGAATCATGATTGTTCAGATTCATTTTAGATTTTAATACCAGAAAATGCTCAGAAGATTCTTAACACTTTACTTCTGCTGCCTTGTACTGATTTATTAATGACCTAAACTTGAAAGCAAGCTGTGATTACATTCTAATTACATTATGGTATTCCTATTGGCTATCATTATTTTATTTTATGCTGCAAATGCAGTTATTCTTTCATCGGCTATTTTTTTCTGGCAGGCAGCCAAATCTGTGCAATGTAAAATCATTGGCCTCAAGCAGGTGTAACTATTCCTTAATCTGCGATGTAAAAACCCCAGATTTTTTATTCAAGAATTTGGAAAAATAGGCCATCTAATATTAAGATAAATGTGGTATTCCCAATATACATTATTACTTCATTATAAAAATGTGATTTATCAACTTATTGAATTATATGCATTGCTTGAGACCAATTAACTGCATGTGTACTGGTATTTTCAAGCTCTTTGTCTTCATTTTGGTTAAGAGACCATATCCACAAAATATTGTACAGATTATTTATATATATATATATATATATATATATATATATAAAATTTAGTTCTATTAAATTCAAGGTCAAAATACGTATTGAAATTTCAAAATTGTTCAATATTCTTCAAACGTTCATGTTATTTTTAATTTACAGCATAAATGGAAAGATCACTGTCTTAGTGTAGGTTCCAATTGTGCTTCACATGCAGTGGACCTGGGTTCTTTTTTAGGTTGGGTTCATTCCCAACAGGTTTTTTCCTCCAGATATTTAGGTAAACGCACAGGCAAATTAGAATAAAATTTCCCCTTAAATCATTAAGATATCATCCATTAATTTTTCATCCAGTGCCACAACAACAAAAATAGGAAAACCAAGTTTTGAGTTTTCAAAACTTGGTTCAATTAATAGAAGACTACATTCATAAACCTTGATTTAGCAAAGAAAACCAAGGTTTAAAACAATGTCTACAAAAATGTTATCAACCTGTCCGATGATTGTTTTTTTTTACAATTCTTAATATGAACTTGCCAGCAGAGCAATATATTTTTACTTACTTAAATTTAATTCAAATGTGCACAGTGAAGCTAATCATACATTTATGAAAAGTGAAGCTTTAAGAGTGTGTAGTTCAACTGAATCATACAATGATATCAATTAAGAGCAATATATATTCATAGTTATCCTTGTTAATGCTTTGATGCTGTAAAAACACTTCTCTAAGGAGAAGATTCCTTTCACCCAGAATTTTGCAAATACTTTTTTCCAAAGTTTAAATTCTGAAATACCCTACAATCATTTCATTGTGGCAGAGATGTGATGAAAAAACTAATCACTGAAAAAAATACTTTATTATAGAGCTGAGTTAAAACATTTAAGATTATATATACTTGTGAAAAAGAAAATTCATTGCATCCCATGTACATAGTTGTTTCCTTGCAATGCACCTTACCCTATTAATCCTAACCATTTAATAGCTGCTAAAGTCATATAGCAATGTCAAAGGGTTTGATGGTAGCAACTCTACTTACTTGGCTGGGATGAGGCACCTGCAGCTTTGCTTCAGGTGGAGCTTTGATGGCCATAATAGTCTGGTCTCTGTACTCAGGAATTCCCCTTAAGTCTTGATAAGTGATGTATGCATATCGTTTGTCTTCACTCAGTTGTCTCAGGTCACATTCTATCAAAAGACAGAATTTTAAAAAATTGTGTGTTAATGTTACATGAAAGAAGGTTAAATACCAGTAATTTGTGGCTAATGTGGGTAGGGAAACGCATATAGTAAAAGACACAAAGCAGTAAAATTACCACATGTACTATTAACTTTCATATTATATGAATAAAATCATGAGATATGTCATACTAAACACTTTTATTGCTTCACTTACTTGTGTGATATTTGGGTTCGAAGACCTTTGTCTTCATCTTCGGCCAAAGGTATGACTGATTGAAGAATACAACGGCTCTGTAGAGATGAAGCGCCGTGGTGGTGTTTTAATGTACTTAGAGTCTCTTTTAATACACCCACCTTCTACAGTACATTAAAACACCACCAGGGTGGCACTTCATCTCTACAGAGCCATTGGATTCTCCAATCAGTCATACTCTTGGCCGAAGATGAAGACATAAGTCTTAGAAACCGGTTCCAAATATCACACAAGTGAAGCAAATAGAGTGTTTAGTACGACATATATCACATGACTTTATTCATGACTTAGCTTCACTGTGTTAGTTCCATATATTTTTTAAAATCATTTTCTTTTTTTAAAAGATATGTTTTAATTTTCTTATTATACTTTAATTCTACATTGTCATTTGCATTATCAGTCCTCTCTTATTTTTCCTACAGAATAATTTTACTTATCTAATTCTTTTAGAATAACATTTTTTTATACCCACAAAAATGCATTCTACTTTTCTACTTCTAATTGAAACATTATTCCAGTGCTAAAAATCTGCCTTAAAATTATTAATACTCAAACACCTCTTTTTAAAGTGATGAAACATGATATACAACCAATCATCCCATAATTTTTTTTTTTTTGAAAAAACAAAATGACGTGCATGGAAAACTTGAAAGTTTCCTTTCTCTTCCTCCTTTCCATTTGAGAAAATTTGTGAAGTACCATACATATCAGACCCCGTTTCCATTATTACAACGTGAAAAGGGAGAGCTTCTATATAGAGAAATATTTGCATATTTTTGTAGCAACATAGGTTAAAAAAAGTTTATTGCCATTATAAATTATTTTTCTTTATGTTAAACATAAAAATGTGTATATTCGAAAGTGCCAATTAATATAAAAACTGATTTACATCCAAATTACTATTATGTACAATTTTCAACTAGGTTACACACATAATAGTATTACTTATTAGATTTCTAAATAAAGCAGTGAATATGAGAGAGAGAAGCAATTTAGAATTGTTACAAATTGTAATTGTTTCTACATTACTGAAACCCATATATGACTTCACCCAATATATCATTTTGGTTCATGAAGGACCAATCATAAATTGCAAAATAAAAATATCTTGTTACAACAAACATATTACTTAAGAATTCAAAACCATACTTCCAACTGATACTGGCATATCATAGTTGCCATCATCCCCATCGCTTTCATCATCCTGTTTGATATTATCTTCACTGGTAGTAGTGATCTCAAGAAATACTTGTTATAAAGCATACTATTGTTTCGCATTTTATTAACACGCACTTTGATGAAACATTATAGTTTAATAATTTATCATAATTAATATGGGGATGCAAAGCTGCACATAGGTACTAGCATTTTGATCCTTGCTGTTACAGACCTAGTTAATGTATACTAACAGCTAGGAAATATAACATGAATTTGGGAAATATCTACAATAAAAATACTTTAAAAAAGGATTTGATCTAACGCTTACCAAGGGGTTACCTTCGAAAATAACTTTAAAATCATTTACAATCCATACAGAACAGAGTGATGGCAGTTACAAAATTATGCATCACAGCATATACAAATTGTTCCTAAAATCCAAGATTTTTCTCTTCAATGCAAAGACAATATCCATATTTATGTATGGGATAGACATAACCTGGGAGAAACTTAGAACTAAGAATTCCCTCATTTTAGAGAAAGTAAAAGCCTGTTATCTAAAGGCTGCACTTGGAGTAATAAGTTTATGCACTAGTTGAAGAATTTCTTAATGGAGGACTTGAGACTGAAATTCACTCTGCAGCTAACTGAAGAGAGAGGAAAACAATATTAACGAAATTTTGTTAACTTTTATTCAACAGACCATAATCAACAAAACACGGACCAATACTAACCAAGAGCTCTGTTATTTTGTGAACTCATTGGCAGTGCACAGCTGCCATAAAATATGCAAATCTAAGTACGTAGTACTAGTACTAACATGAACTGGATCGTAACTTATCCGTGAACCTTACAACTGAAACTGTGACTGATGTTACATGTAAAAAAATCTTGAGAAATCAATCATTTGACTGCTGCATAAACTGTATCTACAATTTGTGTGCATTTATCATGATATAATATTAAGTATTTTAAAGCCCCCCTCCAAAAAAAAAATCACTAAATAATATTTACAGTAGGCAGAATATACATATATTTTTAAGTTCATAAAATGTTGATATGCATTTATTGCCAATTTTGCACAACAGCTCTGAGGTAAAATAAGAACAGGATTGATTTGTATATCTTGCATTATTCCAAATAACACCTAATGTGTCTTAGTTTTTTTAACATTGCCCACAACACAGCCAAAACAAATGTTTATAAAAACACTTTTATCTGAGCTGCTTTCCACTACTGCATATTCAACTATAAACAGATGTATACAGAGGCAGGGAAAATGTATATGGAAGGGAAAGAAAGCAAATAAAGTTAATTTCCAGTAAATGGGTATTTACAAAGGATCAGAGATGAAAATGTAGAAATATCAACAAATGTGTTTTCTTTGTTCAACATGGCACATTAGTTTTAAAACAGAGATTTTTACCTGCATTTGTGATTAGCTCATCTAAAATGTTTTCTTTGGCTTCAAGGTCTGCTATATCATCCTGAAGACTTCCTGCGGACATGCCATCATTGGGTATATGACCACCCCTGAAAAATCCAAAGATGTAAATCACAGCCCATCAGCTACAAAAAAAGTTAATGCATCCATACTATGCCTATCATATAATCACATTTAACAATATCAGGGCAGAAAGAAACAGGCTAATTAAAAACTTTGGTTTCAAAATTACATTGCAATGTTGCTTAATGATGATTTGCAACTAAAACTCAACAATTTGAGTTGCAAACACTGATTTAATTCTTGAAATTTTTAACCCCCAAAACCCTGTTAATCTTTACTTTGGTGAGATCTGGTACTATTGCAATATCTTTACAGGCTAAAATGTACTCCTGACACAAATTCAGCTTCTAAAGTGTGTAATAACAATTTGTTTCTGGAGACAAAATTTCAGAGGAAACTGACATCTCTGAAGAACTCAAATACAATAATATGACAGGACAGGACTTTACTTCTAACTTATTTTACCATTTTTTGGAATTTACTAAAATTAAAGATTTATTTTACAAACTGCTAAAAAATAAAACATACAAACACTTAGCTGCAAGGCGATTGCTCACCGAGTGCAATTTTTTCATGTGCAGGGCCACCAACTGTACCAAACAAAATTTAAATGAAGTACAGTTCTGTAAAATGCTGTTATTCTGATAAACTATTAAGTATAAACTTTGCCCCTTTGAATTGAAATACTGGAAAACAGATGACATAGTGAAGCAACTGTTCGCACATGGATTAGCAAATTACCTGTCAGCATATCCAGAATATTTTAGTTAGAAAAATATTACGATATATGGCAATATCCTTTTCAATATGGAATCGAACACAATGAAACATGCATTAATAATCTGTTCTGAACATGAATTGAGTAAATCTCATGTAAGTGGAACCATACAGAGTGTTCTAATATTTTGACTCAGAATAGATTAGCAATACCCTTTCTTGGCTTCTAAATGTTTTCATCACATATTTTTAGGTTAGAATCAAGTTTATGTAGACTTTCATGATCTTTTTATTCAAATTTTGGAAACATCTCAGCCATGATTATGAATACTAACCTGTGTCAAGTTTTGAAAAAGGAAAATCCCACTCACATACTACTAGAAAGTGGTCTACTATTACTTTCTCTTCATGTTTTCCGTAGTTTCCATATAATCAACTGAAATGTGATCCCCTAACATCCTTGGAATATCATATTGTTATGCTTTGCTAATTGATAGTTCTTTAAAACAGAAATAGTTTTACAACGAACCCTGAGCCATGTTGCATTAAAGGGAAACGAGATTGCTAATAAGGACCCATAATAAAATTATAATCAACTTTTGAACTAGAACCTTCCTTCTAAATTGAAACTGAAAAAAATATTACTAACAGAACAAGAACAAAATATATAACAAAAACTTACAGGAAAATCATATGAAGATTTCATGACTTCCGCCTCCCAAGAGTGTTTAATACCCATTTACTGCAACATATGAAGTGGACACTAATTATACAGGAGATGAAATAAATAAACCGAGAAAGGCTTTTTTAAAGGAAGTGTTCCAGGCCTAAGTTTAGGGTACCTTCCCGGCATTTGTCATTTATGCGGGCTGAGGAAAACGAAGAAAACTTGAAACCAAGAAAAATTCCTTTGGCCTGGCATGATTGTCAGAATATCTGTTCGTGATGAAATTAATCAAGGATTAATCTATTCAATGTATAATGTGAACACTACCGTGCTGAATGCAAATTTAATAGCAACAAACAAATAAAAAATAATTTGGAAACTGTTTATTGAGAAGCTAAGGGAAAATGATAAATAATAGCAATCCCCAATCAATAGCAACCAATTGATAACTATTTATTTTGCATCTCCAAAATTACTTTAGAAAATCTCTTATTTTTTTTGCTATAACACTATAGCTTGCTTTTCTCATATTAATGATTTTGCACTGTTTAAACATCGTGCCACGACATATTCTGGGCCAAATTTCCTCAGGTGTTCAACAACACCTGAAATTAAATATAATTCTTTAACAAAGATCATGTATTAAGATGCTAAATATACTATTATAGGCAAATAAGAATAGAATTTGGCATATTTTAATACCCTGTTTACTTATAGTGAATTACTGTGACATAGCTACATTATAAAAGTTGAGAGTCACAATTTTGTATCTAATGTCCTTGTCAACAAATCTAGTCATTGTTAGCTGTTGGGAGGGAAACTAGTAGTTACTGTGTTGAATAGTAATGATATAACTACATGACCTTGATTCACAGAGACCTCTCTGCTGATTACAGGAATGAACCCATGTTGACTCAGGGGTGTAAAAAATGGTTAACTCTAAGCGAGTTGATGGTATTCAATTTTACCAATAAATACATATGTATTAGCCGGGAGCTATTCCACATATATAATACACTAGTTATTGGTAGAACCAAGATTTTATCTAAATACATATCGTAATGCTACATTATTTATTCATGAATAGAAGGTGAATGTTGATGAGATAAACACGTAAAATGTCCATAAATTTTATTTCCATTTTTTAAAAATATTTCGCATAATAGTACATATTCCACACCATGCAACATATATTTTTTTCCCCCACATAATTTAACATTATTACAAAATTATTCCTGACAGCACACAATTATTACTATTATTAACACAATTACACACAAAAAGATTTACATAAAATTTTAAAAATAAGCACTAACCACCCCTCCCCAAAAAATCCAACAAAAACTTAAAAGGAAACGCATATGAAGAACTAAAGAGTTTCAAATATTGTTTATTGAAACCAAGAAAAATTGCCCAATTCGCCTTAATTGTTGGAATCACTGCCTGTCAGAATCTCTCTTAGGGTGAGATTAGTCAAGGACAGCCATTCAGTGTGTAAGGATCATGAATACTACCCTAAGCAAAGAACATGTATATTGAAATGAAGCCAACTTAATAGCATTAAACAAATAAATAATTTCAAAGCTCTTTTTTGGGAACTAGGAAAATAATGGTAAATATCAGCATCCCTAATGGCTACTAACAACCAATCAACAAACATTATTACAAAATTGTAATTTGTTTTTGTTTTATTTTGTGCTTCTATTGAATTATCCAATGCCATAGCAAGAAAGGAAAAATAATTTGAATCCTATTGCTCTACTCATACAGTGTATGTCTATATGTGACAACTCTCCAAAAGAATTACTTGGATTCCTGTTGTGTCTACATCTTAGAAAAGATCAGGGCTGACATAGGTGATTTGTACATATGAATATCTGCTGATGAGACAATATATACTTTCAACAGTTTCATGGCAAATCTATTTTTGGGCAAGTTACACTCTCAAGGCTGCATCTAAACCCTAAATTTCCTGTAAACCTTTGACAGCAACATGTAATTCAACAATTGCACTTTTCATTAATGATCGACTTGAGATGCTATGGCCAGATGGCATTAAAAAAGAGAGGGTCCTAAATATATATATATTTCATATATGTTGAGAGCAGGGAAAAGCTTAATGTATTTTATTCAATTATTCAAACTTAGTGTATGTTATTTATATGCCCCATCATTGCAATGAGTGGCAGAGACAGAGATAAATTCCAGCAATACTATCAGCAATGAAAAAGGATTTCTTGAAATGTGCTTATCATGTACAATGCTATAAGCACCAGCTACCTGATGTACCTCTCTGCCTCTGGCGCCTGTGATTATAAGGTGGGCAACTTGGATTGAAGCTGCGATTTTCTAGTGTGCATTTTGAAGCTGTGAAGTCAGTGATGTAGAACTTTCTTCTGATCCTGCAGTGTCTGTAAGTGAATCCCATTCAACAGTTCTAAAGTACTCAGCTCAGTTTCCTACTCACAAGTTACTTCTTGTTGGCTTCTCAACAGAATAAAAAAAATGGGAGACTTCAGAAACTATGGGAATAATGGAAGATAAAGGCACAATAAGAACCTGGATACTCAACTGTTCTTAAATGTAAGAATAGAATGTGAAGAGTGTTTTTATTGTGTTAACATGATTTTATGATTTATCTAATTTATTTAATACTGAAACTGTAGAACTTCCTGACAATATTATTGCTAGCACAATATTTGTGTGTATTTATAGAGGGATCTCTATAAATACACACAGATGATTTCTTGCATGTGGATTGTACATTCTTTGCATATAAAAACATATCAGATAGAAGACTGTGCATGATGATAAAGCATTTGGAAAAGTATATTATAATTAATTCTGCTTTCCTTCCAATGAAGTTTAAACGGAGAACACTTGTCTTTCAGTATTTTGGCATTCATTCCAATGTTCTAAAATTAATTGTAATTTAATATTTGTAGCAGAAGTGAAATGATTAATATAATCTCAATTTGACGAGTTGCAAGATTCTGTTTTCTAGCAAAGAAAGTAAATATTTGATTTTACATATAACTGCTTCATTATATATACAGTGGAATCTCATTAGTACCTTCGTCACTACCATGTTTTCCCATATAGTAGGTTCTCCCAGTCCTAATAAATAGGGTTTAAATTTTCCTCTGAACACATTTTTCACATACTGCTTACTTATTACATTTTGTTGTGATATTATGTGAATTTTTGGTCAATCCTACAGCAGTCCATCAGAGTTATCTGGTATCACATAACATTCGTGCATGCTTGAACATGAAGCTAGATGGTCAGCTGGTCAGGGCATATCTTTGTAAAGGTTTGACGCAAGTAGCAGCATAGCATTCTTGACAAAGCAGTCAATTCTCAGTTATAGCTTATTTTGTGAGTTACTGGTTACTATCAAGTTTCTCTTCATGTTTTTAGAGTGTGCTGTTCTGTTAAAAGTTCACTATGGATAAGAAAAAAGTGTGCCAAAATACTAATGAAGAAAACTGATTATTATTCAAAAAGCAGAGCATAAACATATTATTAAATGGTAGATGAAGCATAGATGTTGAACAATCCCCTGTCAACTTTGAATGCGATCAGTAGAAAAAGAACATTAATCTAAACTGCTTGTGAATGAGTAACTGCTAAATAAAAGTGGTGGGTAAGTCAGTTTCCAAAGTTAAAAACATGCTGTTGAAATTGATAAAATAAGCCTGTACATCCAATATACTAATTGATAGAACAGTAGTTCTAGCCCAGGCAGGTGTAACAGATGGGAGTAACCAACTTCAAAGCTTCAAACTGCTGGATACAGGTTCAAGAATTGACACAATCTGGTGTATAAATATGTGTGTGTGTGGAAAGAATGTTAAGTGTAAATCGATCCTGCACTGGCAACTTAAATCATGGTGCGACACTGCACTGCCATCAATTCTGGAAAACTACAACCCTAATGTTTTCAATGTTGAGACAGGTCTGTTTTTTTACCTTCTCCCTCATGAAGCATTGGAGTTTAAAAGGGAGCAATGTCATGGCAGGAAATTAAGTAAGGAAAAACTTAAAGCAAGCAGTTCACTTTGCCTCAAGAACATGCAATCTTTTTCCAGCATAAATATGTCAAATACAAACAACTTCTATGTTTGAAAATTGCCCACATGCATGGGATCCAAGACTAGGAGTGAAAAACAGAAAGATTATATTGTTTATTGACCATTGTGCAGCTCATTCTGCAGAAACATTGCACTGTAAGAACAGTGATATTTCTTCTGCCCAACTGCACAAGCAAATTCAGCTAGATCAGGGCATTATATAATGCGTGAAGCAGGAGTACAGGAAGAAACTTGGTTGCCGTTGAAATGCCCTAAATAAAATAAAGAGAGGGGGAAAATAATTTTCCTAGAAGCCATGTATTTTATCAGGGCAGCATGGGATTCCATGGAACAGAACATGATTTCTAACTGCTTCAAGAAAGTGGGCTTTGTTGATCGGGTTGATGATTAAATCACTGAAGAAGATGGCATGTCACCAGATGTCAAGATCGATATCGATGATAAAGAATGGTGCTGAGTGATCAAGCCTGGAAACATCAGATTTTAAGCATATATGATGATTATGTTGCAGTTTGAAAGTTCACAACACACAAATTTTTCAAGGAACAAAATGCCTATACCAGTGCAAGAAGAAACATCTGGGCTTCAGTCGCTATTAACCATTCTTGTGTATGGAGTAGTAACTTTGTCCTACAAAATTATGCAATGGTTATAAAATATTAGTAAAGCATTGTAAATGATACAATAAAAATGCATGATAGAAGAATTGTTTGTCACACTCAAGAGAGTAAGGAGCATGAGGAAAAAATGGTGATATAGCAATCACTGGGAACAAATCTTCTTGAAGATCAAAAGATAGTTATCACAATGTCTTTCAAATTTTTTCCAAAAACTGTGTAAAAAATTGGCCAAAATGAATTTAAAAAGGTATAATCAGACTGCACAAATATAATGCTCTAGCCATAAGGCCAATGTCACTTCTAGCGAGACCTATTATGCTTTCCACCTATTATCATTAAAGAGTCCAAACCTGGCACACTGAAATTTCTGCCTGCTACCATTAGTTATGAGATTTTCAAGCTAAGGAATGTGCTGTAACAGTATACAAAGAGGTGCTTAGCATCACTGAGAAGCTCCAGTGCTTCCAGTATTGGTCAAATTATTAATTTCCCTGTATCCACAGTTTATGACTGGCCTTCATAATGCTCCTTCTCTTATGAGAAAGAAAGGAAAAGCTTGAATCTGTAAAATCATTTCAAATAAAACATTCTGCAGGCATGTTTCTGTTACTTACCTCCATTGTATATTGTTTTTTGATTTCTTTTCTAAAATACCAATTCCCTCCAAAACATTGGTAATATCATAAATTCTTCTCTTTTGTACATCAAGGCGCTCTGATGCTACATTCAAATCTACTACTCCATCTGGAGATGACTGAAGAAGACCTACAAACTTCTTAGTGAGCAGTCCAAGTGAGGTGTCATACCTCGTACGTTCCATTGGTTTTCCTTGAAAGAGAGAGGGGAAAAAAAAAGCTTCAGAATTTTTTTTTGCAATATTCCTGATCAGCACAAGAATAACAGGCAGGAGTAGAATCATATAATACAATTTATTTTCAGAGTCTAAGACTGTAAAACAACAGATTCAAAATTATATGTTAACTCTTATCAATGTAACTGTTCTTTTTAATTAACAATTCCAAGGTACTGTTGATTATTGGTAATATATAAAAATTTAAGTATAATATGAATAATTAAATGCAGCTATATATGCACTTCACTGACTTTTGAATTAATATTATATATATGCCCATAGAATAATGGAAAAATTTACTTAAAAGTGTGATATAAATTGTACTGAATGCAAGAATATTTTATGTATATTAAACATATACAACTGATTCTTAATGTAGTCCCCTTTCCAGATTCTGGGTCCAAATTAGTTGGTCCTGAAATACTTTCTATTCTAGTTAAGGTTCTTTATCCCATTCATTGTTGATTCTATATGAATCCTTAATATTTTCAATTTAGTTATTGTCTTCCAATCCTTGAAGTTTCTTATTCTTTTTATTGACAACCTGATTGCTTTCCAATACTTTTGATGATTTCTAATTCTACCTCATCTCCTGGACAAGCATTGGTGTCCGACACTGGAGTGACGGAAGTCCATTTACACACTAAGAATCAGAACAAAGATGAAGGTGAAGATGGGGATTAGGATGACAATGGAGGAATAATGGAATGAATGGCAGGGGAAGCCAAAGAAAACCTGCTCAGATGCTGCTTAAACCACCAAAAAACCCATTCATGGCTACTGAAATTGAACCAGGGCCAGTTCACTGGGATGCTAATACCACACTTCCAATACTCGTTTATCTTATTTTTTTTCCATTGCTGATCCTGTGACTTTCAACCTTATTGTTCCTTGAACCTCTAAATTTTTTAAATTTCTTTCATCTTTTCCAACTTGATATGGAGCAGCCCATGACTTCAAAAGGAAGGCTTTGCATTAGTGAAAAAGTTGGGAACAGCAGTTTTGGAAAGAATGTTGAAGTAACCATAAAATTTTCAATAAGTGTTGCACTTTTGTCTTCATGAGGCGGGGTGAACCCCATTCCAGACCTCCCTAACTTAGAAAAATTCCTGAATTGACTTAGGGCCTCCCTGCCAGCAATTAGCAATGCTAACCATTAGATCAAGGAGGATTCTTACTATTACAATTACAAATATTACATCATTTTTCTGCTTAGCTTCAACAGAAATGCATTTTCTCTATAGATGGGTAGTTTCTTTATTCCCTCATCAAAGAAAGAAGATAAGTGCATCAACAGTCAATAGCATGCAAATTGCTGAACCACTGTATCGTTGCTGAATCTTTCCCCCTTCCAATGCCTCCTTCAGTGGCCTGAACATGTAGTAGTCATAAGGAGATAAATCAGGATTGTAAGGAAGGTGTTCTGGGGATGTCGAGTGAATTTTCCTCAATTGATCGTGACTTATGGCTGCTGTATGTTGCTTTGCATTATCATCCAGAAGCAGGGCATGACAAGTGGAATGCTGGCATCTTTTGTTGCAATAGGTGACTCTTGTTCCAGCAATTTGCACTAATACACCACATTCACAGTCCTTTGTGAAGGAAAGCAATGAGCGACATTCCTCTGGAATACCAAAAACAAACACAGGAACTTTTCTGGCTTACAAGTGAATTTTGATCTTGATCGGAGCACCCTTCCCTCTCTACTCCACTCCATACTTGTCCTCTTGTTTTCGAAGGTTTAATGCTGTACCCACATTTTATTAAGGTCACAATTCGAATCAAAAACTGCCCAACTTTCTCAGACCAATCCAGAAGCCTCTGATGTCTTTTCAAACATTTATATGCTCATCAATGAGATGTGGAACCCACCTCACAGACACTTTCACTTGTGCACTACAACTTATGCCCACCTCCAAAGCAATTTTAAGCATACTTAAGCATCTATTACCTTCCACAAGGTCACAAAAGACTGAATGTTGTCCTGATTGATGCTCATCCATTGTCAAAGTGCATGGCTTTTATTTTTTTACTGCATCATGACTGCTGAGGTACTTCTTGTGCCAGTCAAACACTTAGGTTGGTGAAAGTATAGTTTCTCCATACTGTGCCTGAAGTCCAGACAAAATCTTGGTCGATTGGACTCTTTTGGTTAGAAAACGGAGGATTATTTGTGCGCAATGCATGGTGCAATCTCGTGCTCAGACATTGTGCTACTAGTGATGGATTGACCAATTCAAAAGTATCCATTAAGATTGCTCCCCTTCATACATCCCCACCTTGCTGTTTGGTATTAAACATCTTCCTTCCAGGATGCTGTAGGATCACTCTTATAACCATGAATTGCCTTTGCACGAGGACATATTATATATATATTTTTTTTTTGAGTAGTGTTTAACGCCCGTTTTTACTACTGAGGCACCACAGGCGGTGGACACCGATGATAAATGAGATGAAATGATAAATTGGGAAAGGATTTTTTTTTTTAAAGGAAGGAAGCGTTCCAGGCCTAAGTTTAGGTACCTCCCCGGCATTTACCAGTTATGAAGACAAAGGAAAACCTGGAAAAAACCGCAGTCAGGGAGGACGGTCCTGGCGGGATTCGAACCGCAGACCTCCCGCTCACGAGTCCGTGCCTTAACGACCTCGGCCACCCATGGCGGTAAAGGACATATTATATAAACAAGGCCTTTGTTGGTGTAGCTATTCTTGAACAAGAGATTTGTCATTAGTTCACATGTCCAGGTATCCTATAGTATAAGCTTGCTTTATATTTTTATCGATGGGGTCTTTTGTAAATTTTTCTGTTTGATATTCATTCAGCCAATTTTAGAGTAAATATAATGTGAAGAGATTTTCTAATTTCACCTTATTAGATGTTTGTATCTTACTTCAGTCTCTTTACTCCTAGGCATTTTTGTTACAGACCTTGGCAGCTTCTTGACAAAGCTGCCTTTTTTTTTTAACATTACTCTGCATTTAAATAGAATTATATATTTTTACATCTACCCCTGATTGGCTAAAGCTGTTCTTGTCATACATGGCACATAATAGATGTACTTGAAGATACATGCCAGGAAAGGAATACAAGCATTCTGGTAGTTATAACTGAGAATAGCAAACTTCGTTAACAAACAAATTGAAGACTCTCTATTCACCCCACTGAGCAAGATTGAGCGACATGTGATTGTATGAATCAAGTAACACATGCGATGTCATAAAGCATACTTTAACAGATAACCTAAGAAAAACCTCCCACAAGTTTGATGTGTTGTAACAACTCCAGATATGTCAATGCTATCATTCATCATAATACATATGCTAATGAAAATGAACATTTATGGAGATTCTTTAAATGTATAAGAAAAAATTACTTCAAACAACCAATTAATATGTCATAAAAAGCAGTTTGCGCCCACCAGGCAAAGAGCACTTGGTGCTAACTCAAGAGTAAAGTAAAGGGAAACAGTATAATTAGATCTATGCCTTTAGGCTTATATTGAAGTTAAATAATACATCTTCGCACGTAAGCCATAGGGGCCCTTTCTGCATTCTGTATCTCCTAAAGGACTGAATCTTAATAGAGTTGTTCTTTGTTGTACCAGAGCTTCACACACTAGGTAAAATGTGTTCTGCAGTTGCATCAAGCTGTTAAAATAGATATGGTATTTCTATTAGAGAGAGTCCTATCTTCTGGTGTTTCTGGAATAGCCAATGTCCAGTAATAATTCCCATATTTTTCTTGGTTTGCTTCATATCCCTACACAGTAGATCTTTTGGATATTTTTACAAGAATTTTAACCAGTTCAATTGTTTGAACTTGTGCAGGATGTTATGGGGAAATTATTCAGGTCACTCAAAAATCTAAAGTTTGGGGGTTCTGCCAATATTCATTAATCTCCTGCCAGTGGCTCCAGGTTTGGCCGAAGGCCTGGGTTCCACAACAGTAATAAGAAATGTATTTCTGTCGGTTAATAGCTACAGATTGGATTTAAATTGTAATGTAAATTAATGCTAAATTTATTCATTCATTGAATAAAAGGATTAGAAAGGCTAAATGAGATTTGTGGAGGAAGCACTATCTAGAGATTGACATCCGATGTAGCATCCAAGCTAAGTCCTATTAATCCCATATACTTATGAGAATAGATATATATTTTCAGAGTAGTCTGAAAAGATGGCCATGCAATTTGAGAGGTAATTTCCTTTTGTGTTAGTATATCCATCTTAAGCACTTATTTGAAATATCAAGCTATTGTTTTAAATAGTTTATACAATACATTTCTATAACAGATATATTGGGCATATTACATAAAATAGACAAAACTAATTGTGCAATGATAAAAAAAATTCTGTATAAAAGATGATTTAATGGAAGTTCATGCCAAATTTATAACAGTTTATGAGCACTCTTCTCCTTCATTTTCAGCAATTAAAATTGGGCTGCTGCATTTAAACATAGTAGCTTTGAAGATGCATATGAAAAATGTTCAAAATGTCCAACAGCAAAATTCATTGAACAAACTCATATGGTATTAAATGCTTGACAAGTTAAAGTGTATGAAATTGCAGAAGCTATAGGCATTTGAAAGGTACGTGCAGGTCATTTTCATGGAGAACTGCATATGAAAAATCTTTGTGCTTAGGTGCATGCTTGCTAACAGCAGATCACAAACACATTTGTATGAAAATATTGCAACAGAGTTTGGAGTATTTTACCAGCAAAAGAACTTGTGTACAACTTGTAACTATAGATGAGACTTGGATCCATCACCTTATACCAAAATTGAACCCATAGTCTTAAACATGTCCAGAAGCCAGTTGTTCAGCGCTACAGGAGATAAAATTGGTTCCATCTGCAGAAAAAGTTGTGGCAATCGTCTTTTGAAATTTTACCATTTCTTCAGGAAGGTAAAACCTTGATCGGACAGAATTAATCCAATCTTCTTAACCAACCAGATGCAAAAAAACCCTGGTTTGCAGAATAGGAAGAAGAAGAAAAAAAAGAGGGGTGAAACAATGCATCTGCTCTCAAAGGAGGCAATGAGAAAATCTAAGGATTTGAGTGTAATTGTTGGAGCATAACCAGATTCCCAGAATTGGCTTCCTATAACTACCAACTATTCCCAAAGCCCAAATTATTCTCAATGAGCAGTTTTTCATCAAATCAAGAGACAATTGTAGCTTTTGAGGAGTAATTGGCAACATTCTGGAAAACCACTTCATAGACAGGATAATGACCTTATGGGAGATTAGGTAAATAAAGTTCAAAGTAAAATACTTTTCAGACTGTCATCATATGTCTGTTCCTACCCATTGATATGGGAAACTAACTTGAACATCTTGATTGAGGGATTATTTCAGCACTAAAGCATGAATACAGGAAGCAACTGGTATGGTTCTAACTTTGGGAAATTTTAAAAAGTATTCCAGCTTCAGAATTAAGAAAATGGCATGTCACAGATGTCATGCTGTGTTGATATTGAATGGAATGCTGTAAAATGAAATGTCACAGATCTCATGTGCTGTGTTGATAGTGGAATGCTGCATCTTCTGGAAATTTAAGAGTTGTATTGCAAAGTTCAGGTTTGGTTTTGGAAATATCAAAGCAGAAAATGATGATATTTATGATGATAGAAGTTAAAGCAAAGATCAGATGTTGATAGACTGTTCAGATAATATATCAAAATGAAATGGAGCCTGCATCTGAGCACCAGAATGTCATTAAGTTTTTCAGTTATGAAGGTGTGATGCCAGCAGTTTGTTGTGCCAGAAAACTCTGCACAATAAGCAAAAGAGAATGGAGAAATTGCAGATGAAACAGTAACTACACCTCCAAAGATGCAATTGCTACATTAGCTCTACTTTCGACTTGATTGAAGTTTGTTTTTAAAGCTATTTTTTTCTGTCATACATATCAATAAACATTTAAAAATAATTATATTTTATGTATATTAAACACTTATTAATACCAAACAGATAAATTATTTTTATGTATAATTCCCAACTCTTAATAAAAGCAGTGGAGCATAAAATGCAGGTATATTTTTTTAACTTTGTCACAGGCATATTTTATGCATGATGTTGAATGATTTTTTTGGTGCTGGTATTTATTAGGGTTAATTCCAAAATCCTTTTATGCAAAATATGTAAAACTGTCTGGTGGTGGTGGTAGTATGTGCATGTTTACAAAGTGAATTTGGAAGAATGGTACACATGGATTTAATACTGCCTTTAACTGAAATTAGAATTGTGCATAGTGAGTCATGTTTATTATTCAGAAGGCCTATAAAAGCATAAAATTTACTATTTATTATATATCAAAGAGTATAATTCTCTTTATACACTTGTCATTTGTGATAAACTGAAATAAAAATATGGATCATACCACAGAAGAAAAGATGCTCATTTACTTATCAGTCAGTAGTACTGGCAGACTGAATAAATGGCCAGCCTGTGCGCATCTGCTGTGCTCCTACCCATGTATTGGGCTTTATCGCAAGATGGGTGTATAAGGAATATAAGGTTGGAGCTCCTCCATGGAAGGAATAAATGGACATCGTTACCCAGGTTTTAAGCAGTAAGGGCATGTTAATTTGAGGTACTCAGCATGGCCATAAATGGCTATTACTTAAGTGGAGAGTAATTCAAGAGCTCACAAAGAGCTTGTCACAATTATATATTGGTTGATAGTTTGGGGGTAATGGATCTAATTTCTCATTTTATGGTTTTATCCATTGAAAGTTAATTTACCTGGACTACACAGGAAAATATTTTGAGAGGTGAAAGATGTATTTACTGGGCTATTTCTGGTTAGACCAGCCAGGCAATGTCACAATGGATTTCTACAAGGTTATGTAGCTATCTGCAATATTTCATAATTTGTATACCAACTTCATATTTCATTTGTGTTACTGCCAGCTGACTTCAGAAGATGGATTGTTCAAACACATAATATATTAATTTATATGTAAAAAGTTAATTTTGTTTCTGTATGCAACATGTCTGACTTTGTAGGCTGCAACACTCAGCTGAACCAAATACACAGCTTTGCAATCACATTCTCCCTTATTAATGTAATTATTCAGGTATTCAGTCTGCTCCATCACAAAGCATGTTGCCATTTTTCCTGCAATGCATCAATAATTGCTCTTAATATGCAAGTGGTTTACTTATTGTGTCTTAATTGTTCATTTACTGAAATGCAACCTCACAAGTTAGCACTAGAGCACAATATTTTGCATACAACACTTATGTGAAAACAAAATCTTGTAGAATAGTAGGTAACCAATTCGTACAGATTTTTTGCACGCTTCAGAAAAGAGATGAAATCTTTAGTTTTGTGGAAAAAGGCCAAATAAAATTTATAACATTCCTAAATGAAAATGAACTGAACTAAAGGAAGAAAAACCTTTTGACAATGGATAAATATTACAGCATTCTCCAAAAAATCTCTACATTGTAAATTACAGGAACAAACCCCAGCAAAATCTGTGGAGGTTTATTGCTGTATTTTTTTTACTCACAACACAGAAAATTCTATATAGTTGAGTTACAGTTAAATATACATCATATTGGAAATTCAACTTTATCTCTACATGCTTGAACAGTTTATCCTCAATTGGAAATTTCTTTAGAATGTACCAAAAAAAGGCCATATAAAACTGTATAGCTGGTGATTCTTGTTGCAGAAAAGACATGAGAGTTTAAACCATAAATATATTCCGAAGGAAAAAAATAACACAATTTTGTGTGTGCATCCTGTAAGAAAGATTTCATGGTTTGAAACTGCTTAATGGTTTAATTCTCTGATTGGGGTCTATTACAAAACAGAAATGAACAAAACTTCCCACTGCTCAAGAACTGTATGATGCCTTTTCAATATTTAATTTGGAAACTAACAAGCAAAGCATGCATTAATAATCTCTTGAGTGTCGAACTATTTAAAAAACATTCTTTCTAGCTTTGCTTAATTTAGATTTAATCAGGACAGGTTTCTTGGACCTTAGTCAATATAACATAACTCTTGAAAGCATGGAAGCATTTTCAGAAGTCACCAGACCAATAACTGGAGAAGACTACTGTTGTTGCTGTAGGGAAAACCTCTAATCATTATTCTCTAGCAATGGTAAAACAGAAGTGAATATTTTACTTTACTGTGTGTTACTAAAGAATAAAATTTTACTGCATTTGCATCATTACTACCATCAGTAGACAAGAAAAATGGTTCATTTAAGAACTTTCGAAAAATTATAAGAATTTTGAAAAATTCTGTTGGAACTCACACAGTGTTGCTTGTTAAATGTAAACTGTATCTCATCTGTCGTCTAGCACTCTTATGCTTCACTTACTTTTAAATATTGAGGGACAGGTTTCGAAGAGACATCCTTTCCATCTTCAACCAATTTGACAACTGATAGGAGAAACTAACATCTATGAGGACCCGTGGCTCTGCCCTGGTGGTGTTTTTTATAAACTGGAAATGGGTATTACATTCTCCTGAAATGTCGAAATTCATGAGATGATCCTTATGTTTATGAATGTAAATTTTCTCCCATTGTCCAATTTTGTACGTCCATGTGCTTCTTTAAGTAACATTATTTCTTTATGTCGTGATTATCTATTAAAAAATGATATGCCACCATTAACCTGTCTCTGTTTGTACTTAATGTTCCCGAGATGTTCCTTTAACCGTGTTCCTATGTTCCTTTTAGTTCTTCCAACATATATCTTATCACATTATTTACATGTTATTTTGTAAATGCCTGACTTTTTCTCCTGTGGAATGTTTCAGTTTCAGTTTTATTCTGCCATTTGCAATATTATTTACAAAGCATCGTCAATATTATAAAGGATAGAATACATGTTACATTACATTAAAAAGTTAACAGGTAGATATAAATACAGATCTGAATAAGTATAGATACATAAAATAGCTAGAAAACATATATTTACATTACAATAAAAATACATATAAATACAGATATGAACTTAGAAACCAAATGGTAGAAAATTATATTCACTCATTTTTGTTCCTCTTTGTATTCGAGTAAAAAGTATTTTTTTATCAGATAAGTCTTTATTCCATTAATTTTCTTCACTTCTTCACATATTTCCTTGATCGAGGTAAATAATTGTATAAATCTTTCGCAACGCTTTCAATACATTTGGAAATTAATGATCCACTTAACCTATTTCTAAAGTAGTTTTGTTTTGTTCTCGCGTTATATTCATGAATATTCATATTTTTTTCTTCAGTGCGATTTCTTATTACATATTTAAGACATTCAAATATATATAAACAGGGTAGCGTGAGGATTTTTAGTTTTTTAAAACTACTTTTACACTGATTTTACATTTACTGATAGATAATGTTAATGACAGTATTCCACAAGAAGAAAAATCAGGTATTTACAAAATAAACAGTGCAGAATGTAAAAAAAATCTACATTGGAAAAACAAAGAGAAATATAGGCACACGGTTAAAGGAACATTTCAGGAACATAAAGTACAAGCAAATAGAGAAATCAGCAGTAGCATATCATTTTTGGACACAAAATCACGACATAATAAATAAAGCAAAATTATTAAAATCAGTACAAGGACCTACAGAATTAGCAACCTGGGAGAAAATCTACATCTACAAACACAAAGACAGCATAATGAACTTCGACATTGTCGGGGATGAAAACATAAACTACAAGTTTATCACACCGCCACCAGAGCAGAATATACATTCCCACAGCTCAACGAATGATCCGACAGTTGAGCTTTAGCCTGGCTGAAGATGGGAACTAAATGTTCTCGAAACCGGTTCCATACATTTATGAAAAGTAAGTGAAGCTTTAAGAGTGTGTAGTTCAACTGAATCCATACAGTGATATCAATTAACTACTTTTACATGTTTATTTTCTTTGAATTTTTTCCATTATTCTTATTGCTTTTTTCTGTAGTCTAAATATTCTTAGCATACTTTTCTTACCAGCTGCACCCCATAAAATGATCCCATAATTTAGATATGAGTGAATAAAAGCATAATATGCATTTAATGTACTATCTTTATCCATAATTTGTGTTATCTGTTTTAGTACATACATGCCCATATTGATTTTGTTGCTAACCTTTTCTACATGTTTATGCCATTTTAAGTTATTGTCTATAACTATTCCTAAAAATTTATATATGTTACTTGGGAAATTTGCTTATTTTGTATAGTTAATGTGATGTTACTTTTTGTTTTATTACTTCATTTAATTTGCATCCATTCGGTTTTGTTTTGCATTTAGTGCCATTCCTAGTGCTTCTAATTAATTCTAATAAAGAATTTGCTTTATCTTGCACTTCTACCTCCGCCTCACCTGTTATTACTATTGTTGTGGTATATCATCAACATACACAATGGCTAAACCTCCGGCATCCTGTATTAATTTGAATAAGTAATTTATGTACAAGATAAACAGGTATGGTCCCAGTTTGGACCCCTGTGGCACTCCATGTGTTATGTATTATTTCAGTACACTACTTTCTATTTTGTAGGTATGAGCTTATCCATTTTAATGGTATACCTCTTATCCCATAATTTTCCAATTTCCCCAATAGGAGCTTAATGTTAACACAGTCAAATGCTTTAGAAAGATCAAGAATGATTACCAGAACTAACTCCTTTCTATCTAATGCACAAACTATTTTATCGTTTCCTATGCTCACTGCATGTATTGTTGACGTATTTTTTTGAAAGCCAAACTGGTTTCGCAATATATTAAATTTATTGCAATAATTCTGGAGTTGTTCTAGGAAAAGGCCTTCCATGATTTTAGAGAATCCTGAACATAGAGCGATTAAAAATTATTAAAAATGTTGTCCACTAAAGCATTTTTTGAGTGTATCTGTTATTAACAGATGCCAATTTAATGTTAATATCTTTAAATTTTTTTTTGGAATTTGTTCATAGCTACTAGATGGTAGGTGAAATTTTTAAAAACTGGTCTCTCTTTTTCAGTCAATAGTGTGGTGGTATTCTTGATCAATTTCTTCTTTCGGAATCTATTAAGGTTTTTTGTTTACCAAATTTTTGTTAAAACCATTTATAATAATAGCAATCTCACGTATGTTCTCAAATTCTTTTTTGTACTCCTCTTTACTGATTGGTAAATTCACCAGTTAATATGTTAAACTGTTAAAAGTTGTGTGCTTGTGAGCTATGGGGTTGAACCCATTTGCTTGTATATAGTTTATCTGTGTATCCTTTTTATAAATTCCAAATTTCCATGATTCCATTTGAGTGTATATAGTTATCTGTGTATCCTTTTTATAAATTCCAAATTCTAAATTTCCATGATTCCATTTGATTGTATACAGTTATCTGTGTATCCTTTTTATAAGTTCCAAATTCTAAATTTCCATGATTATTATTAATTTTTATATCTAAAAACGGCAACATTCCCTTTGTTTCTGTTTCAAGGTAAAAGATATATTTCTGTCTTGTATATTTAAAAGCTTCAAAGCATCTTCAACTAATTCTTTTTTCACTGTACTAAAAATGTGGCCAACATATCTGTACCTGCATTTAAAATAATGTGGGAAGACGGAAATTATGTGAGTTTCAAATGTACTCATGAATAAATCTGCCAGAAAGGGGGACAGGATTTCTCATTGTCAGTCCTATTTAAAATCTTTTAAAATCTATATTGTGGTCAAGTTGATTGAAGATGGAGAGGATGTCTCTTCCAAACCAGTCCCACCATATTTATAAGTGAAGCATTAGTGTATGTTAGATGACAGATTAGATAGAATTACAAGAAAAATGCTGTTTCTTTCAAGAGTTTAATTATTTTCTCCATGCCCCACCTTCCATGTAGTGCAGAGGTTTTTGTTCTTACACTACCATATTTCAGTGCCATTTTAGAATCAGGGAACATTACTCTTAAGTAAATTTCTTGCATGATGAGATATTATGCTCTAAAAGAAATGAGAAATATAAACAATTCAACAGCCATCACTTGTTTTATATCAACAAAGAATGATTTGAGCAGTGAAATAAGTTTTTTTCAAATGTCATCTGGCCAAAACTCTTACACTTATAAGAATTATACGAGAACATACTGCAGAATACATGTTGTTTATTAATATGAGAAATAACACAAGCATTCCTTTATGTAACCATCTCAATGCCTTTGTAATGCTATCTTCCTGTAATCTAATAATGATACAAAACCATTCACTACAATTAAACTACTATCATTACAGTCACTATATATATATAAATAAAAAAATAAGCATGCATGTATAGCGACTGTAATGATAATGATAGTATTTTAATTGGATATATATATCCAATAGCAATGTATATTGTTTGTAAAGGATAAAAATATAATAAACTAAGACAGTTCACGAACCAGCTAGCTAAATCAATAATGCTGTCTGTACTCTTATCGCTCCTGAACATCAGCACAAATTGTTTATTAAACAAATTGACTAGTAAAAAGAAGTGACTGTGCATAGTTGTTTGTTGGTGTGCATAGGACAAAGTAGAGTCAACAATTTTGTCTCTTTCCATTTGGAGGGGGGAAGTAATAATTTCCCATTTGAACATAATATATTTGGGGAATATTTGTAAAGTTAAACAACAATATGGAATAGTTCGCAACTCTGGAGAGGTATCATATGCCTATAATTTTTTTAAAACAATTGTTTGATAGTGAAACATGAATATATAAAAAAGATTTTGTCAACCTGCTTATGTTTCTGTGGAGGCTCCAAGGATTTTTGATAATGGTATCTAGAGGGTTCTTCACATTCCCCAGATCTTATTGTATGCAACTATTACTTGTGGGGAGCCCTTAAAAACTAGGATCCATAACATTATTAACAGAACGAAAAACAAACTGAAATTTGAAGAACTTGGAAAGCAGAACTTTAGCAAGTAAACAATTTTGTCAGAACTACATAAATGTAAAAGGGCATTATTTGGAACATCTGCTATAACACAAGTTCATTATATCACAAATATATCAGATTATGTGCATGCTTTTATTTAAGTGTATAAGCATTTTACATAAGGGGAGATTATGGATCAATAAGTTTACAGCCAGTCAAATGACCATTGGGGTGGTTAATGACTGTAAACACAGTACAAAACACTTCCACCATTGCCGCTAGTATTATGTATTTCACACACACACACACACACACACACACACACACATATATATATAAAAAACACTCAGAGTGCAATATAAAAAGGTTCACATAAAATTTCACACTAAAAACCGTAAAATTGAACACTAAAATCACACTATATTTCGAGCTTGGCTCTTGGTCACGTGATGAAAATGAACTGAGCTCTGGCAGGCATAGAGATGTGACATGGCAGCAAAACTGCCAACTCTAGCTGAACAAAGTAGTTTGGCAAACCTGGCAGTATTACAGGGAGATGTTGAGGCCTGGAGGAATACGGGCTTTATGTAAAACTATTGCTGCCATCTCTACGTCTCTAAGTAAGGTGTGTTTAGATGGAGGAACGGCATCTATAACACATAACACATTTCGTATCTGCTAGAGCTCCATTAGAAGGCTTTAACAAAACTGACATTACACTGTTAACACCAGTTTCTCCCCGCACACCTTCTCTATATTTTTTACCTAAAATACACAAAACAGGCTGCCCAGGACGACCTATAGTAGCCAGTTATGGCAGCCCCACTGAAAGAATTTCAGCCCTTGTTGTTTTTTATATCAAACCCATAGCCTCTTCCAGACCCTCCTATATTAAAGACTTTTCATTTTCTAGAAATTCTGAAGTCTGTGGATTTAAATATTTATGATGACGTATTATTAGTTACTCTAGATGTGTCTTCGCTTTACACCAATATCCCCCACAATAAGGGTTTAGAAGCTTTAGCCTACTTTTTAGATAAATCAAACTTAGCTCAGACTCCTTCCAATGATTTTATTTGCCAATTAGCATTTTTTGTCCTCACTCATAATGTGTTTGTATTTGAAGGTCAATATTTTCTTCAAGTCAAGGGGACAGCCATGGGGACCAGAATGGCTCCATCTTACGCCAACCTGTTTATGGCCAAACTTGAAGAAGAATTCCTACATTCAGAACCCTTAGCACCGTTGGTGTGGCACAGATTTATTGACGATATTTTCATCATTTGGACCCATGGTATTACGGCATTTGATAGTTTCTTCAATAGGTTGAACACCAACTATCCAGTTAAGTTCACATCCACAGTTTCCCATACTCAAGCTGTCTTCCTGGATGTGGAAATTCAGTTAATCAATAAGCAATTTCTGACATCAATTCATGTTAAACCTACCAACCTACAGCAGTACTTACATTTCGAAAGTTGCCATCCATCACATATAAAAAAGGCCATACCCTTTTCTTTGTCACTACGAGGACACCGAATCTGCAATAATGACTCAGCTCTTGATAGATACATCACCCAATTAACTGACAAATTAGTCAACAGGGGTTACCCCCCTTCCCTAGTAAAATCAAAAGTCCAGGCCTCTCATCAGAAGCATACTCCTAAGACTCGTAAAACAGCAGATATTGATCCATTGAATTTCACAGTGACATACTTTCCAGGCATTGAAAGACTCAAACCTGTCCTAAAAGACAGCTTCAATATCCTCACGCAAAACCAACTAACTGCATCATTTTTTTCAAACATTACCAAGGCTATGTTTCCGGTCAGCTCGCAACCTCAGAAGCATTTTTCGCAAAAATATTGATTATCCTCAGCCCTCCTTCTCGACACTTGGCTCATATCCGTGCAACCGCCCTAAATGTAAAACCTGTGCCTTGATATCCCCATGCTCATCTTATGTTAGTCCAAATCTGAAATCAGAATTTAAAATTCACTCTTTTTTCAACTGTACCTCCACAAATGTGGTGTATTTACTTAAATGCCAATTTTGTCCCGCTTTTTACATTGGACTAACGTCCACTAAGATATCTATTAGAATGAACAATCACAGGCATTCAGTTAAAACTTGTTCCCCATTACCGGTATCACAACATGCCAATTTTCACCAGGCCACGTTCGACAACTGTTTCTCTCTTATTCTCATAGATGCCGTTCCTCCATCTAAACACACCTTACTTAGAGACGTAGAGATGGCAGCAATAGTTTTACATAAAGCCCGTATTCCTCCAGGCCTCAACATCTCCCTGTAATACTGCCAGGTTTGCCAAACTACTTTGTTCAGCTAGAGTTGGCAGTTTTGCTGCCACGTCACATCTCTATGCCTCACAACGACAGACGCTGCCTGCAAGAGCTCAGTTCATTTTCATCACGTGACCAAGAGCCAAGCTCGAAATATAGTGTGATTTTAGTGTTCAATTTTACGGTTTTTAGTGTGAAATTTTATGTGAACCTTTTTATATTGCACTCTGAGTGTTTTTTATGAGTTTTTATGCTTTTTAGAAGTTTTTATTACTCTAGTATATATATATATATATATATATATATATATATATATATATATATATATACCTACATTATATCATTTAGAAATTATTAACAGCTGTCCACCTCATATGTGAGCCTGTGCAATGAATAACATTCTTTACGTATTTTAACTTGAAATGCTAATTGAAAGCTGTACACTGATGCTAATCGTATAATTTAAGATTGTTGTATGATTGAGTCAAACTACACACTTTTATTAGCTCCATTGTTTAAATGTAGAACATGTTTCACAGTCCAATGTTGGCATCCTCAGCTGTTGACTGCTGGATAATTCACTATGTTGCTTTGGGGATGCATATTTTGCTCTGGTAGGTGTGATGAACTTCAAGTAAGATTTTTTCATGAACATATCTGTGCCAGATTTTAATGTTATGTAATATGTTGATGATATAAATATTGTACTTATGAAGTTATTAACAATGAAGTGGTAATATATCCTCAACTTAGGTATTCATTTTTTTAAACTAAACTCCACTTACATAAAAATAAGAGGCATTTCAGGAGAATTTGCCCATCTTCAGTTGCTCACTGAACCGCAAAATGATGGCTAGACATAGCATTGTTTCAAGTAATGCCGGTTCAATGAGCAACTGAAGAAGGGGGAGATTCTCCCGAAACAAGTCTTATTTTTATGTAAGCTGAGTTTAGTATAAAAATTAATACCTAAGTTTAGGATTTTGATGATATACTTGCCATAGTTGGGGAGAAAAAAAAAAAAAAAAAAAAAAAAACCACACACATTGACGATGCCGTAAAACTTATGAATATATAAAATAAAACCAAAGTATTCACGTATGAAACAGAAAACATATAACATGTTACCATTCCTGGACATTAAAATTACCTGGAATTTGGAATCTACAGAAAGGATATGAATGTAGACTATCACATCAAAGCTGATGGATTTAATCCCTTAACACACCATGCAGTGATCAACAGCTTAACACACAAGCTCTTTAACCTTCCTTGACAAGGAAGAATACTCTAAAGAATACAAGCAAATAGAACAGCAATTAAAAATGATTTAGCAAAGGGCTATTTCACAAAAAAATAAGACATTCAAGAGGCAGAAACTTAATAAAGAAGGTACAACTTCAGCAGAAAAAGATATAATCTTTTAAAAATTCATCATTCATCATCCAAGAGCTATGCACAAATTTCAATATATTCTACAAGATTTTAATATTAGATGAGCATCAATAAATAGATTGAATGTTAAAAATCTCCTGAATGACAATATTAATGACAGAAGTCTATTAGAGAAAAAAGTGCACATTTTCCTAATAAGCTGCGCAGAATGCTAATAAGTCTTTATTAGAGAAACACAAGCATTTGGTTAAAAGAACACTTCAGAAACATAAAATACAAACAAATGGAAAAATTAGCAGTAGCATCTAATTGCTGGACAGAAAACCACGACATAGTGAAAAAAAGCAAAAGTATTAAAATCAGCACAGGAACCTGCAGAGCTAGGTACATGGGAGAAAGTTTACATTCATAAATACAGAGACAGATTAATGAATTTTGACATTTTTGGGGATGAAAACATAAACTTTAAGTTCATCACAGTTCCACCGGAGCATAAGCATTTCCAAAGCAACATGATGAATTATCCAGCAATTAACAGCTGAGGATCGAAACATGTTCTACATTTAAACAAGTGGAGGCAATAAGAGAGTGCAATTCAACTCAATCATACAACAATCTTAATTCGCTACACATTTAATTAGGAATTCACAATCAGCATGTTCAGATTGAGAATATTCAGATTAAGTTGCATGTCATGAAAAAGAGATAGTGATAAAATTGTATGTGTAGGATTTAGCATAGTTTTGTAGCTACTGACCAGCAAAAATGTCCTGAATTAGCCAGAATAGGAAAAAGTAAACGCAGGAGGGTCAACCTATTTAAATGGTCCAGCACTGGTTGATTGACCTTGCAGAAAAAATCAATTTTTTTTGGTACTGTCGACAGTTTGGGAGCATTAGTGCTTTGTATTTAGTTACACGGCTTCAACAAGCCAGTCATTTTTTTTATTATGGTGCACAGCATTTCTCTATTTGTAAGTGTTCGCAGTAATTAACTTCATTACCTCAGCTCTGGGAAATCCTAGGGTAAATGAACAAAAAAGAGTTGTTAGTCACATACTAGATTATAGTTATGTTCCTGTTATACTATTCTTAAGTTATTACATCATAATAAATTTTAAGTTAAATTTTTGTATCACAATATGTAAAAAAAAAAGTGATTTGCACTTCTGTTTTTAAAGCAGAGTTCCAACATTTCAATTTTGTTTTAGAAGCACCCCAAGTTATCCACAGTGTATGAAATGTAATTATCTTGCTTTATACTGTAACAAAACTTTTAACATTCCCCCCCACAAATAGTCTCATGGCCCAATCTCTGGCAAGTGTATTGTTTAAAACTCAAAATAACATACAATAAAGCATTCAATACTGGGTAACTTTAGCTGAAATGTTGCTTTGAGATTTAAGTAGTTTAACATATGTGGCCTGCCTTGCAAAACCCATAAAAATTGTCAATAAGTTGTTAGTAGTGGCATGCCTATGGCTTCCCTGAACCAAAATTTGCAATTTGTTATTACAGTCCTTTTGTGACAATACTGTCGTCTCTTATCTGGAAGGTGTGTAACATTTTCTAGCCTTACAACAGAATATTATTGTATCTGCAGAATGTTTATGACTGAGTTGCATGCTCAGGTCAGTTGTTGGCTTTGTTAGCCAGAGAACAGAAGGCTATGCAATGCTTTAAAGGAAGTTAGTTTAAATAGTGAATTTAGTTTTGGGAAAAACAGTTAATAATGTTATTACAGAGAGCTAGAGCAGTGATTGTTGTAAAAGCAACTTACATTAACTGGATATATATATGTATGTATGTATTTAATAAAAAATATTCATTTTCAGGCTTAAAATATATGCTTTTACTGTGCCGTCATTTATTTTATTTACATGTGATGTATTGTTAGCTTAAATGTTTCCAACTGCACTTGGCTCCATAACAACTAAAATGGAATATGATTAACATTTAAGTATTATAGGCATATAATGGTTGTTTTTCTGTGTTCTGAAATCATTGTGTTCTCTCCACCTTCATTTATTGTACACTTTACACCAGCAAGGTTGACAGAGTACATACATTATTCCTAAAGATTTGTACATTGCTCCAGCATTCCCTGAAATTCAACTATTCCATTGCCATTCAGTACTGAACCCACAGGAGAGCTGCTGTGTATAAGGGTAAGCTTGATTATTTATACATGCATATGTGCAGACTATTAACTCCACACTCTTTGATATGACACCATGTTTATCACTTGGCACAATCACCCTGTATGCCCTGAGCTATAATCAACACTTTTGGAAATTATCGAAATTTGTTTTCAGGCCTACTGTCACTCCTAATGGTTTGATTTCCCTGATTTTCACAAACAATTTTTCTCATATTATTTAAAAAGCATATATATATTTAAACCTTATTGGGGGAAAAAAAAAAAAAAAAAAAAAAAAAAAAAAAAAAAAAATCAGCCAATAGAACATCAACAGACACATACTTTATATGCACATATATTTTTTTGTCATGATTTTTGGTGCTAGAAAGTAGGACCAATGGAAATTTGAAAAACCTTTTCAAAAATATTTTCATGGGTACAACTGCAATTCCATCAGAATTTCCTAAAAAGGCAGATATTGTGAAGTTAGGCTCGCAATCTTATTTTTAAGAGTAGACACTTTTTTCAAAAGGTGCATTAATGAGGAAGAGACAAACTATACTTTAATGTAGTAAATAAACTGGATTTTAAAAATGAGCAGCAACTGCCTGCAAAAGTGTGTAGCATAGGCAAAGCAAATAAATTAATAATTAATGTTAATAAATTAACATTTAGATTGAAAGAGCACAGGAGAAACATTAGATATAAACAAATAGAAAAATGGGCAGTAACAGCATATTTCTGGAATGAAAATCATGAAATAGAAAAGGATATAATAATGCTAAGATCAGTTCAGCACCCAAAGGAACTTAATATATGGGAAAAGATTTATATAAAAATTATGAACATAAGACTTATGAATTTTGATATACCATAAGTAGACAACATATTATACAGGTTCATCAATAGATCACCAGAAAGCATGCAGCCAAGTATACATCCTACTTGAAGAGATCTGTTGGTCGTCAATTGGTTGACAATGTGACCAAGTGACTCATGAAACTAGTCCCTACTTACTTTTTAATAACAAAAGTTTTAATGTGAAACATCAAGAGAGTTTAATATATTGACATGATTTTAGAAGTTTTACTTTTAATTGAACAAGATTATGATAGTTTCACTGTGTGGATTCCTACATTCATTTTTTATTGAAATTAACATTTACGTAAGACGAGACTTGAGTGAATAATAATTTACACAAAATTCAATCTGGCAAGACTACAAGACTCCTCTAAAATGAATGGCCTGAAGGTACCTATTGGAAATGGTAGCTGGTCATGTCATAAAAATCTGCTAAGAGAGAATTTTCTATCTGAAAGCAAGTGGATTTTTCAGTAGAAAATCACATTAAACTATCATAAGGAAATTACAGCTAATACATTTAAAGACTAGTTTTTGAAGAGATTCCTAATTTATAATAATAATCAGTTATCCAAAATAAAATTCCAAAAAACAGCCAGCAGAAAAGATAAATACGGAATGGTTACAAAAAATTTTGTCATCAGAAACTAAAAGTGAGTTATTGCAACAGCTTAAAAAAATATGGGAAGGGGGGAAAAAAAAAAGTATCAGCTGAATACACTTGCTAATAAAAGGGACCATGATGTAATCTGCCTTCCTCCCTATCACTGTGAATCCAATTAAGCTTTTGTGGACTCAAATAAAACAGAGTGTCATATAAAGAGAAACTCTGCTTTTAAACTGAAAGACGTAGAACTACTTACTTACAATGAAATTGAAAAAGTGAACAAAAAGACTAGGAACCCTGTGTGTAATATTGAAAAATTAAAACAGAATGACTTCATGTAAGAAATGGGATGCAACAAAATTTTAGATCTTATCATTATAAATTTGCAAGACTGAAATGACAAAGAGAGTGATAATGATGAATTGCCTCTCAACTTAACAGATAGTATGATAGCAACACAGAAGAGCCACTAGCAATTCCTTTGGATTAAGGTTATCATGTAATCAATTCATTTAGATAGTATGTTAATGTTTAAAAGTGTTTAAATCAGACTTACCCCTTTTGTTACATGAAGTTGCCAAACAGATTTGATTTGTTTATGGACGCTCTTTAACATCTCAGGTCATCAGCATCCCATTCTATTCAGGGTGTAAAATGACTGACAAATTTTGCTCAGAGGCCTCTTCTTTAAGGCCTGAGGTTCTTTTACGTGCTATAAATGTATGACACGGGACCTACGGCTTTACTTCCATTCCGAAGGAAGCCATAATTGCGATTTTTACGCCTGAAAAAATCCATTGATCCTGGCCGGGTTTGAACCCATGATCTTGCACAAACAGGCAGCTACTGTATAAGAGGAAACCAGAAAAATGCTTGATCAATATAACAGGAACAGTAAGAATATTCATTTATTTCTAAGGGGGATACAAAATCTAATTGAAAGATGACATTTTGTGGCAAAATGTTGTTTCTTCATCTTGCTATTTTATGTACTTGCACCAGGGCTAGTCAAATGGTAATGAGAAATAATTTTGTTCTCAACAAAAATTTATTTCTCCAAATAATCTCCACCAGCATTTAGGCATATCTTATCTGCTCACCAGATGTTTTTAACCCTTTTTATAAAAATTACTTGGCTGCTGGTGCTACCAATCCCATACCCCAGTTACTTTTGGGCTTCCCGAAAATATAGATGTTGCAAGGTGACACCATATTTCATTCATCAGTATAAGTTCTAAGAAAGCCTACACCTCCTGTTTGATGTGACAAACTCAGTCCCATTCAGTGCCAGGGCATGATTCATCCTCCAACAATGTTCAGCCTTTAAAAGCACATGAATTTTTTTTTTTAAAAAAGTTCAAACTTTTTTGACCTTCAAATTAAAGGACAGACATCTGAATTTTGAAGCCTTAATTTTTCTATGATAGATTTAAATGGGGAAAAACTTACAATTTCATCAATCTGTCCTAGTGCAGCAAGATTAGCAACCTGGCAGACTTGTTGCTAACCTATGTGATGAAGCAAAAAGTTTTACTACTTTCTCTTTAGAAAAATATTTCTGCATAAGAAATTAAACTGCCACAGATGTTGAAATGTGGGGTTCAATTCCTGCTAGGACTGTTCTTCCAGATGGAAGTTTTTTCCAGATCCCCCCCCGCCATAAATGACAAATGTTGGGAAGATAAGCTAAACTTAGGCCTAAAACATTTCCTTCCCATATTATAATACTAATAACAAGCCAAAAGTGAGAGAGACACAGGAAAAGATTCTTCCCAAATTTATAATTTTATCTCTTTTAATAGTGTCTGCCAATTTTGATGCATCAGCTGTAAACATACAGGCATTAAACATTTTTTAAAAAATTAAATAAGTATGTTTACAAATCTACTACTGTGCGTCACTAGTTAGAACGTTTAATTATAGAACTGTAAGTTTTCTGTTAGCACTTGTGTAATACTTCATTACACAAGCAGGATTCTCCCTTTTAACCTGATATGAGAGCTTGCAAATACATATCTTTTGCATCCTGTGATCCAGATTGTCAAAATAATGGAAAATACTTTCTTTGGCTGTGCCCCAAAATTTTTAAACATCTATGCAGACTGCTACATGAATGTTAGTACATTCTACTGCTGTGCATATTACACATTATATATGAGAATAATCAGGCTCTTTGACTTTCACCTACACCAGGCATAGCTGTGATAATCCCACACAACATTCTGCTTTGGTAGGCCAAACAATGCACCTGGTTGTCTTAATATTCTACTAATTGATTCTTTGCTAGGCATTAATCATATTTGCCCATCATACATTTTTGACTATTTACATTACTAACAGCACATCAAGGAATATCTAGTTAATATTAGACTTTGCTCCATTGAATAAGGGCTTAATATTTTGATAGTTGAAAAACTATCCGTAAACCCGTAAAGACTTCTGTAGCACACTTCACTTTTTAAAATATCTATAGAACACACAACCCCATTTTTAAAGATACATTTAGAAATGACACAAGCCAATCTTGCAGTGAAAGAATAGCTAGCAAACTAATAAAATATGAAGTCTAATGCTGTTGCATTCTGTTGAAGCTTGGAGTCCTACATGCTTTAAATGGAAATATTTCAAACCCACTGTAGAATTATTGTAACATGTAACAATTATTTACATTTGAAAACCTTATAGCATTTCAAACAAATTTAAAAATATTTAGCAAACAATGTTAACTTGTAAAGGATTTTTGAGATTTTTAGGCCATATCTCTTAAACCATAAAAAACTCAAACTTAATATGTGTAAATTTCAGATTCAGCCCACCATAGATATTTGACTTTGGAAATATGCATTTTTGTAACATTTATAAATTTTGAAGAACTAAAAATCCAAGGATGGTTTGAGTTGAAATTTTAATATGTTAACTGTTCCTACATCCATGTAAAGAGAAGCATGATTTGCTGACTTTTTCCTTTCTTGCAAAAATTCTGCCTTGAAAAGAGACCTTTTCTTTAAAAAATTAGTTTAGTTTAGTTATTTCACCCCGAGCACACTTGGTGAAATGGTTAAAATGTTTACAAACAGGCTTATAGCACATACCCAAATGCATTTCATCATCTTATGTCATCACTATGTTGCTTGCAACAAGCTTAGATTGCTCTGTAGCTTCGGATCTTATAACTCACAAGTATAGGATAATAACATTTAAAAAAAATTGAGACAAATTGTAACATACACATCACTAAAATGGAATACTAGTTTCGGGAGTCTATCGTTCCTATAGTCAGTTCCTGGTCGACTGCCGACGTCACTGTTTGTGGTAGATCAATTCGACCGCCGGCAGTCGACCAGGAACTGACTATAGGAATGATAGGCTCCCGAAACTAGTCTTCCATTTTATTGAATTTTAGTGGTGTGTATGTTACAATCTTGAATCAACTTTTTTAAAGTGTTAATAATTGACATTGTTACAAAATTTCACTATATTTTATATAGGATAATAGTTGGATGAAGTGTTCAGAATTAAAATATTGTAATAGAGTCATAATGATATGTATTAACTTTGTCAGTATTATGGAAATGATGAAGGCACAGATCTTAAAGTAATATTTAAAATAATTGTATATAGATGTAAGAGAAATACACTTCATTCAATTATAGCACATTCTTTAACAAAATACATTCAGTCCTATGCTGATAGGAGAAAAAGGGGCTCAAATGTTTCGTTTTCTACACACCTTGAAAGGACAATGCCTTATAAAAAAATTACGGCTGCCACACAAAAATTAATAAAATTAAAAGAATGGTATTTCATACAGAATGCCTTTCAAAAGAAAGATTTTTAAACAATTGTCAAGTTATACTTTTATTATTTTCAGGATCACTTCAAATGGATTGATTCACAAGTATTGTTCAGGCACCAAGAGATGAATTTTGTAAGTTTAGCCAGGCCAAGTAACCAAAGATTTCCATTTCTTTCCAATATTAATACTGAAGTAAGAAAGGGAGGGGAGAGGGACAGGAAGGAGCAGCAGAAGAAGAAGAACTACCTTTTGCGGGCATCTAAGTGTAATAAAAGGTAATATTCTATAAAAAAGATTGAAATCTTATTTAAATGCTTTCAGGGGACTGCAAAAAAATGTGTTCACAGGTATAGTATAATGAAGTGGTAAATCTTATTGGGTTTTATTAATCTGAAGCAAGTACATGTACAGTGTACCTACCTCCACTATTTGCCCTTGGCATTCATGTTATGAACTTCGCTTGACAGAGCTAAACCTTTAGAGTCTAGTTATATGATTATGTTCAATGTTACTTCTTTAATTATTATACACTAATTTCTACAATTGATTGTTTTTAAACTTCATAATTTAACATGCAGTAATTCATGCATTTTCACAACATACTCAAAGAACTTTTTGGTCCTCCAGGACTAGCACCAAAAGATGAAGATCCACTTGAATTTGAAACAGTCCGCATTCTTTTAGTTGATCTAGGAGTTTTAAACCCATCTTCACTGATAGGAGATGTTTCAAGATTTAATCTTCTTTTCACAGCCTAGAAAAGGAGAGACAAATATTTTATTTTTGCAATTGCTTCCTAGGCAGACCTATTTGACACAATGCAGATTTTACATGTTTCCTGTAGTATTAAGCAATCATATGACAAATTAATGATACACATAAATATATTAATCTTACAAAAAACATATTAAAAGATTTTTGCCAAATAATAAATATTAACAATTTTAATTGCTTTTGTTAAGGCGTGTCATGTATACCACATATACAGGCTGGTTCACTAGACCCTTACAATTTAGTTTTATGCAACCCATAGCTTCTAGCCAACCCAAAAACATCAGTACTCACTCCTATCCAGGTTTAATTCAACCATATGCTTGAGTTGTCTTTGTGGTACAGAAAAGAGGATACGTAAAGGAAAGTTCAAATACTGGCATGGTTTTACTTTTATAAATGATTTCTTTCTTCCTCCACCTAAGAATGTTGATAATGTGGCAAGGTCTTATATCTCTCTTTTTCAAATAATATTTGGGCCTGAAAAGAACTATTTTATCTCAGCTCGTTCAGCTGAGTTAGACAAGGATGCGTTAGCCCTGTAAACAAGAAGTAAATTACTCGAATTCACTTAGCTACTTTGTTTGACAAAGCAACTGCTTGAAATGACCTCTTGGGTGTTATGCATCTGCAAGCCTCAATGAGTTGTCTAACGGTGACCATGATTTTCTGGTTCTGTTTCTTTTCTGTTTGCTTTAATTGACCTCATAGGAAGAAGTCAAATGGTACAAGAATGGGCAATCTTGCAGGCCAGAAGTAAACGCTTCATCTTCGTAGCTTATTTACCCGGACGTGTATCATGAAAAGAGTTCTGTACAGTCATGGACCTGTGGATCCCTATAATCTTGACACCAAATCTTTAATCTTTCATGCAATGACATATCCTCAAACTGTAAAAGCTCATTCTGGAAAAAATGAAGGTAGCCTGCAAGTCAGATGGCTTTTAAAAAAATATGGTATAATGAGATCATCCAAGATGCCATACCATGTTTATTTCCTATACTTGAAATGTTGTCTGCCTTACTAATGGGATTATCAACATTACAGTAGAGCATATTGTAATGATTCACAGTTTCATTAATGTATAGATTATGTATAGATTATAGATACTCTATAATCTAAAGTTTCCATAAAATTAAAAAAGATTCATTATCATATTAGAAAAAGTGGTGATGCAAATTAACTATTATGCCCAAAAACGCCAAGGCTGAGGCCTGGGTTAAATGTTGAGATGCACCATAAATGGTGGTATCCTGCATATATTAAATCATTTGTTTAATTACATGCCAACACAACCTTAATGCTGATCATTTAACATAAATTTAAACATGTGCTGTCAAAAGGCAGTCCAATGCATCAAATTACTCGATAAATTGGAATCATCCCAGGATTATTTTAATTCTGCTTAATTTTTTTCTTCCTGATATTTTAAAATTACAGTGTTTAAAATGAAAGCAATGTGAGCAGAAGGAGACAAATTAATTTACTGCCAATTTTTTTTTACATGCTTTGTCAGTGTGTGCAGTAATTCCAGCTCCTTGTGGTGCACCTGGGTAACACTAAATGATTACAGATATGGCAAGCATTCCAATCTATTGAAATGCAGTCAACTTGTGGCAACAAACAAATGAAAAATAATTTGGAAGCTAGGGAAAAAATTATAAATATCAGCGTTCCCAATGGCCACTACCAACCAATCAACTATTCTTTGTCAGCCCTTCTCATTCTCATCTTTCATCATCGCACACATTACAAATGTTAGTGTATAATGCAAAGGCAAATAAGTAAAGAATTTAATTTTTTATAACAGAGAAACAAATTCATACATTTTGAATGGAATCACTGCAATGAGTTCATGTTTTATTATTATAAAGCTAACCCATTTTGGTTTTTGTAGTTGTAACATTTCATATATTTATGCATGCATCATTCCTGAGATCTCTTATTCTTTTTCCGGCTCTTTTCAGTTAACATGCTAAAAGAAAGGTTAACAGAATCTGTTACAGGATATTTCAGGTGCTGTTATGTTATCAGTTACCCAATTTTGTACATCAAACCTTTTTTGCTCTAATATTATTTGCTTGCTGTCACAAATACGAGATGGTATCCAGAATATTTGGGACTGGTAACTACCAACAGGTCAAAAACTTACTTTTTGATACTAATGACCGCCATCACCCCCGAAGTAGTTCCCTTTCAGCAATTCTGCCATTTTCCAAGTGCATCTTGGAAGTTACGTTCTTTGAGTATGTTTAGTACAGACAGCGTTTTTTTTTAATCTCTCAATTGTGTTGAACCGACATCCTTTCAACTTGATTTTCAGTTTGAGGAATAGAGTCAAGTCGCTGGGTGCCAAATCAGCCAAATACGATGGGTGGGGGACAACCATCACATTGCTTTTCGTCAAAAAGCTACTGATGAACAAGGAATTGTGACAGGGTGCATTATCGTGATGCAACAGCCAGTTCCTTGTGGCTAAAATTTAGGCCGTCGTTTCCGCAAATTTTCAAGGAGCCGCCGCAAAACGTCACAGTAGTACATGGAATTCACTGTTTTATTTGGTGGGACGAATTCTTCGTGCACAGTCCCCTTAGTATCAAAGAAAAGGAAGAGCATGCTCATGACTTTGCTGTTTACTTGTCTCGCTTTTTCTTGGTGAGTTCGGGCTCTTCCATTGGGAAGATTGTTTTGTCTCAGGGTAATAAGCGTACATCCAGCTCTCGTTGCCGGTGATGACCATGGACAAGAAGGTTGGGTCATCCGATACGGCCTGACATCAACATGCTGCACCTTCTGATCAGCAGTCAGAATCCATGGCACAATTTTTGTGGCAACACGATGCATGCCCAATTCATCAGTTAAAATTCATTGACATGTCCCATAACCAATTCCCATTTCACGAGCAAGGTCTTCAATGGTTCGACGTCGATCCTCACAAACGAGGTGTTGAACTTTGGCAACAATGTCGGGCATTGTGCAGCTGGCTGGCTTACCAGTGTGAGCATCATCTTTAATAGCTGTAAGACAGGCCTTGAACGGAGCATACCACTCAAACACACCTGTATGACTCATGCTTTATTCCCCAAATACTTGTTGAATTATTGTGAAGGTCTCCGTAGTATTTTTCCTAAGATTTCCACAGAATTTGATGCACATTCTCTGTTCTAATCTTGGATCCATTGTAAAATTGCCACACATTACACATACAGTATCATGAAAAGTACTACAGAATCTCAACACATCTACCCAGCTGCACGAAACTTTAAACACTCACTCGTCAGACGTACTAGTGTTGTCACCCAATGGTACAAAACTCTACTGCAACTACTGCCAAGATGGCAGCACCAGTTTGGAAAATTGTGGATACCACCTTGTATTTCTAGTATTTCTTTGATATTCTGTTCCAAGATTACATCTATATTTGTTGAATTTCTTTGCAATAACAAATACATGGTTATGTTAGCCTCAGGAACACTAACCACAGCAGCAAACAAGTGCTAGTGCTAGTACTAATAGTTAAAAGCGTTGAGATTGTAAGTGTGCATGTTGTTTGCAAATATGTCTTAACATTTTTATTATTTTGCATGTTCTTTTTAGTGAGTTGTAGATATTGCTCAGTTGGATAGGAGATGGAGATGGACAAGCCATTCTGTCAAGTAAATATAGGTTAAAAACCAGTACACATCTTCGAAGAAACTCAAGTCTTCCAGTTATAGATATGAGCAATCCTCTAACATGGATATATATAGAAATGAGCGACTCTGGCTAGGTATACACCACCAGAAGGACAGATTGGTTAAAACTTGCCAGAACAAACACATACATAGCCTGAAGATATATTGACCAGAATAGGCTGCCATAGTATTTCTACAGATCACATAGTGATAAAATGGAACTCCTAGTGGTTTGCTATGGTTTTACTCAAAGAATGATATGCAAAGCATAAAAATATTTAAGGAAGAAAATAATATGAACAGATAATTGCAGACAGCTCCACAATGTTTGGAGAACAATATCATAGGACAGGCCACCATTGGTCACAACTACTAACCAATGAGGAGCAAACAGGTGATATTCATACACTGACTGACAGCACGCAGAAGTAGCTTATAACGTGCTGGGCAAAATGACAAACCAAAAACAAAATTCAGTCTACTCTGGATGTTCAAAACACACAATGTTGTTGTAACTAAGTGCAATTGATAATTAAAATCCTCCTCATTCAACGTATGTGAGGGGATGACAGTTTTTTTTTCAATTAGTGTTCTCAATGTGTGAAGTGAAAACAATTACTGCAGATAATATTAATTAGATAAAGGGTCAGTGCTGCCACACTACACTTCACTTACGTGCATTTACTCGTAACACATTTAGAGAGCATTTGCTCTCATTGGCAGTTTTGAGCTGTAAAGTGATCTGGAAGCAACTAACAGTGTGTATATCAACATGGAGACATCTAGTGTTGACTTATGTGCATCCTGTCTGGTTGACGTGATGAATCTACTGATCTGGAGAAAAAATGTCAAAAGTTCATGACACGATACTTATTCTTCCGGACATGGATTTCCACCCCAATGTCATTTCTACTGCTATACCTGTGCAGAATTTTGTAACATGCATTTTAAAGAGACTCATTTCTGCCAGAAATGGAGAAGGCATTTACCCATAATTTTCCTTTGGTTTGTTGGCAATAGTTACAATTAAAACTGAATAAGTTTTGCTATGTGCAGAGTTATGAGAGATTAATATAGTTTACTATTTTGGTCTGTTTGGATGCTTGAAAACAAAACTGAAACATTGAATGAAACAAGTTTGCCTTCTGGTATTAGACTGTTATTTTTGTAGCTTATGCACCTACTCCGATGTATTTTTCATTGCTAAAATATAAAATTTCTTCCAACTGTTGTGTTTATCCATCAGTAATTTTAGAAGATTATAGGCTGGTGCATTAATATTCATAACTATGGCTTGCATACTGTTACCTGGTTTGTGGAGTTAGGGAAGTGAAAATAGAATGGGGAAGACCAAATGGTTAGGTTTGATTTTGGATATTTCACTCTGTGTCGAAACTATGTTACACTAATGGTTTTGTTAAAAGCATTCACACAACTGGTTAACAGATCTTTTTCGATGGGTTTGTAGTCTCCATTTCTTAACAAATTATCCATTCAATACATAGTTTTTCTTCACCTAGTATCACTATTGTGTTCTAAAACCTCATAATAGTTTTTTACTAGTTTACTATTTACCTTTAAGCTTTGGGTGACTATTTCACTGTTATAATGTAGTTGTCTAGTTTGCATGAGAAATTGGTGCATGTTTTTAAACTGTTATTCAGACTTATTTCTTCATGTTTTTAAACTGTTATTCAGACATATTTCTTAAGTGAAGTGTAATATGTATCTTAACATTATTCATGTTATCCTTTTTAATATTTTCCGTTACCTTTATGGATTACAGCTCCAAGGACTCTTGACTCATTTGTGCCATCATTAATTTATTTCATTTTAAATCATACATATAAACTTATATCCTCTGTCTATGATTTGTTGCAAATTTCTATACATTTGCCCCATTCTTTATTTAGTGTTTTATATCATTTTAGAGATTCATCATTAAAACTTACCCATAATGTATGTTTTTCAACATCTTGGATTCTTATTCACATCTCTTTTCAAAGCCCTATTCCCATTCTATCCATTTCGATACAATACAAATATCCTGCAGAATATTTTGAATTTTATAATTTCAAGTTCCTTTACCTTTAATTTTCCTTAGTGTCGTTAATTAGTGTTCTAATTACCTTTCAGTGAGGGTTGACTCTCGCCAAATGGTTAACATACAGATTTTCTTCCTTTCCAAATTTTGAAACCAGAAGCATAAAAAACTCTTCAGAACTAATTCAAAAAATTAAAGATATGGAAATAGAAAAAACAGATACCTTGGTTTCTTTTGATGTCACAGCTCTTTTTCCAAGCATCCCTACACAAAATCTGCACACCTATATAAAAAATTGGTAGCTAAAAGCAGGGAAAACAATAGAAGAACCTGAAGAATACATTACAGTAACTAACGTGTACATAATGCAAAATTATTTCACTTTCAATGGAAAATATTATAAACAGAATTTTGGCTTAACAATGGGTAGCACATTATCACCATTATTAGCGGATCTCTTCATGAGTGCATTGGAAGTTAGAATCACGAAGAGTTTCCCCTGGTTGTTCAAAGCATGGTATCGCTATGTTGACGACATCTTTGCAATAGAAAAACACCTAGAAGATGCACTAAAGTTACTCAATCTACAAGAAAAATCGTTAAAATTCACTATGGAAAGAGAATGCAATGGACAGCTACCCTTCTTGGATCTTAAAATAATTAAGTTAAAAAACCACTTAACATTTGGCATATGTAGCAAACCTACTCACACTAATAGTTACATTAAATATAATAGTTATAACCCAGTTCCTCATAAACATGTAGTACTAAATAGTCTTGCTCACAGGTTGGTAAATGTCCCCATGAACAGAGAAGAATATGATTTAGAATTGAGCAATATAATAAATATAACTATAGAAAATGGTTTCAAACAAGAAGTGGTATATAAGAAAATAAACAGAGCTAGGAACAAAAAAAGAATCAAAAACATCAGTACTCTTATTCCTAGCAAGGAAGAAAATAGAATGTATCAAAAATTCACATACCATCCATCAACCTTCTACAAATTCCAAAGATTATCAAAAAACATAACATTATTTTAGCTCCAAAAACATTACTCTATAAAAATAAAATATACTTAATTGTAAACTAAAAGAGGATATTCCTCAAGAGAACAAATCAGGAATATATCAGATGGAATGTATCGATTGTGAAAAAATTTACATAGGAAAGACTAAAAGAAACATAAAAACATGAGCAAAAGAACACATCGGGAACATACAACAAAGACAGGAAGATAAATCAGCAGTGGCTTGGCACTTTAGGAATGAAAAACATAATATAAACAGAAATCCCAAACTACTTAAAAACATTACAGGGAAAACAGAACTCGCCATCTGGGAAAACATTTATATCTGGAAGAACAAATGTAGTGTTTTCATCTTTGAAATCCCACCAAGTGACGTCTTAATACACAAGTTCATCCAACCGCAACCACAGACAAACCGAACCACCATGAAGAATAAGGCCGGCAGTAGAACTGGAACTGAAGATGGGAGCGATTAGCTCCAGAAACTTAGTTTTCTTCTTTTAAACTATTAGTTATATAAGTGTTAAAAATTCGACTCAGTTATTCAAAAATGCAAATTTGGTATTTTGTATAAATGATCTGCTAATGTTTCCTTTCCGGATTACCCCATTTTCCATTAACAGATAACATAATACCAAAGTAATAAATGTTCTTGACAACCTCAATCGCTTTATCTTCCCACCACCATTTTATCTCTTTTTTCAACTTATAACCTTTTTACCGCATGATTTTAGATTTAGTTTTAATTATCTTCAGTCCCCACTCACTACAGAATGAACCTACAGCTTCTAGTGATCTTTTTACTCCTGTACTCGTTAAAGAAACTACTACTAGGTCATCTGCAAAAAACAATCCTGGTATTTCTATTATTTATGGTTCAAGCACATACCTTATTTTTACTAATTTCTTCTCAAATATCATCAATAAATAGATTAAAGAACACTTGACTTAACTTACTTCGTTGTCTAAGAGCTATATATATACACGAGTTTATTTCAACCTTCCCCTTTCATATTTTATTCAAAATTCATTTTCCTTATAGATATTTTGAATTATCTATATAAAATTCTACTTATTTCTTTTTTTACCCAATGTGAACCCATAGTACTCGCCTAAAAATTGTATCAAATGTTTTTTCTAAATTATAAAACAACAAATATAATCTACCTCTTTTTATACTAAGACATTGTCAGCGATGTTCCAGTTATAAAAACATTATCAACTGTTCTTTGGCCTTTTCTAAAATCTGATTCAAATAGTGAAATTTCCTTCATTCTCAATTCATTCTTGTAACCTTTTAAATGATACTCCAGTTAAGACATTCCCAATTATTGATATACTAATAGTAATAGGCCTGAATCCTAAATCTTTTATCTTTATAAATTGGAGTTACTATTCCAAAACCCCAGTTTTTTTTTTTTTTTTTCCCCCCTTCAAAAATTAAATTCAGTTTCTTCAACAAAATATTTAAATCTGTTTTGTATATCTATCAAAACTTTCCAAAATTCACCAGGAATTCCATCTATTTCACTTATTTTATGGCCTTTTCTGGCAAAGCTGGACATGTAATAAAGCAAAAAATGAAGCAGATACTAGAACAAACTTTTAAAAACAGATATTTTCTCTAGGGAAAAAGTTAGTTACCTTGAGAAACGAGATGGAGATTTCAAATTAAAGACATGTTTAATATACTCCAGATCCCTCTGTAGAAGTAGAGAGAAGCTTCATAAAGCATATCTGTGCTTTCTGGAAGATATTGATAATTGCTCATATTTAATAATTTAAATTATTATACAATTCAGTACTGAAAAACAGAAAGAGTTAAAAATTGAGGAAATTTTGTATTCAAACTCTAGTTAGATCTTATTTATGGCATTCCAAATCTTTTTCTTATTAAATCTTAACTGTATTCCATTTTAATATCTGGGGTTCAATTTCCACCAAAACCAGCCTGATGGGTATTTTCCCCACTCCTCTTAAATCTCAAATGCATGGAAGGTATCCTTAACATAGGTCTGGAATGCTTCCTTCCTTTAAAAAAATATTTAATATACTTAAATTTCCCAGATTATCATTTCAGCCCAGCATCATCAGTGTCCAATGCCTGTGATGCAGTTTATTTGTTATATTTTAAATCTATTCTATAAACTACATTATTAGATTATCACCTTAGAGGTACAACTAGTTCACTTTAGGTTATAAATTCATCATATTACTTCATTCTCTGCCAATTTTTTAAGTAGTCAAAGTCCTAGCCCTACTTATTAGACTACACTACTCTATGCAAGTCATCCCCTCTCCCCATTTACCCTTCAAGATGTCCATAATGACAATTATACAAATTGCAAGAACTGGCAGATTTGGATCATTACATAAGGGCATCGGTATTAAGTAACAAAATACTTCACTAGTTTATTCATTAGCAAGACATATTTCAGGAGCTATTACTCGCATCACCAGCTGGCAATCAACTAATGTTGGCATCATGTGTGTATACCTCTAGTCATTCCAATTCAAGTTGTCCAGTGGTGAGATATCAAAATTCACAACCAAGCAATCAACTTGATAAACTTCTTGCCAGATGAGATTACACTCTTGGGTGCACTGTTCAACTGGTTTCTGATACATCTAATTTGCAGAGCCAACCAAATATATTTTTGTTTGCCCATGGATGATATGTAATTTTAAATTTTTTGTTCCCTTTCATCATGGGAGAAATGATTTCTGTTATTTTTAATCTTTTATAATGTAAATCATCTTATATACTAGTGCATGATCGAAGCTATTTCTGAGAGCAGTACTGATAATGTATTGGTATTCTAATGGACATTCTTCTTTGTTATGTAGGATTGTTTACTAAATTATGAGTTCATCTGTTTATGATTGCACACTGTGGGGCCCAGAGTTGAAGCTATTCTTTTTATAATTGTCTGTGTGAGGAGTTTTCTGTAGATACCAAAAGAAATGTTGCTCTCTTTTCAGCAACTCAACAAGTCCAAAAGGAAAAAAAAATTAAATTTCTGAAGTTCTAAAGTAAACTAATTTGATCTTGGGAGATTTTGAAATTTTAAAGCATTGTTGACTTTTTTTTGGAGGGTGCTATTGCAGATATATCACCTATATAGCAAAACAAAGTTCTGAAAATGAGTGAAAAGCATTTATTATATGTGACTCTATGGCACTCAAAAAACAGATCAGCTAAAAGTAGAGGGAATCACCCAAAACAAACTAAAGTTACATTAAAAGAATTTTCCATTATAGATAATTTTTTTTTAAAAAATAAAGTGTCTTGGCACTGCTACAAAGTAATATTACAGAGCAATCAACTGTGGAAATTGCAGCAAGGTATGTCACATAAGGCAAGCTTAGAGTACTAGATAAAGATAATCTGCCAACAGATATCCTGTAAAGAGTATTTTTCTCTTGCTTGATGGCCAGAGCTTCCTTGAAAATGTATTGCCAATTTTTATTGGAAAATTTTAGACCCAGATTATCCTTAACTGGATGTAGAGAGCTAATCACCTTGGGCAATGGCTTATAAGCAATCTTATTTCTTTAGAATTTGGTTAATAATTTCAGAAATATTGCCACTATATGAAATAAAGGCAGTCCTTTGATTGTTGCTATTTTGCATTTCCATAGGGTGCAGCATAAGAATATCCTCATTGAAAGTAATGGAGTAGGTCTTTTTAAAATCTGTTTACTTACTGTATTCATTTTTATGAAATGTAATTTTTAAGTGTTGTTTCTCAAGTGACAGATATTCAGTATCAGACACAGTAGCTGTGCGATGTACCATTGAGATATCGTAATGGGTGATGACAAATGTTTGCACGGAGATATGTATGTCTGTCCTGCTGGTGTAGTGGTAACCATACTTGCCTTCTATACCCAAGATTGTGGGTTCAAACCCGGCCAGGATTGATGGATTTTTTTCAGGTGTGAAAATCCTAAACATGGCTTCCTTTGGAAGGGAAGTAAAGCTGTGGGTCCCATATCGTAGATTTACAGCACGAAAAAGAACCTCAAGCCTGAAAAAAGAGGCCTCAGAGCAAAATTTGTCGGCAATTTCACACTCTGAATTGAATGGGATGCTGGTGACCTGAGATGTTAAAGAGTGTCATATTAAAAAAGAGACAGAGAGAGAAAAGAAAAAGAAAAAAGAAATGGGGGAAAGAAAAAAAGAAAAAAAGGAGGGGGGCATATGTCTGTGTTGCTACACTTTAGGCTATTGCCTATTTGGTATGTTTTGAGCCACTTCAAATACTTAGCGATTATTCATGATAAGGGCTATGTTATAGCTCAGGGCTGCTTAACCTGAATTATCTGTTTTGACAAACCAATTAGAAAAATAGGCATCTATTATCAGCCAGTCATAACAGGAAGCCTAGTCAACTACACAATTTACTTATTGCTCAATGACTCCATCAATTTCTAAGTGATAAGTGATGATGCAGGCCTTAGTACATTGTCCCAGTGATAGCTCGTATATACATTTTCACTCACCTACTTCTACTAATACATAATTATTTCATTCCCACTGCTTTATAGTAAAGTACCTTTATTTTTAGGTGGTACTCATATTGTTCAGGAGGGCGGATATATTTTTATTCTCCTTTTCTCTCTCACATTCTTGCTGCTTGTTTAATGTTTTCATTCACTATGTTACCTTCGAGATTCAATATTTATTTTTACCACATTCACTTGTCTTTTTGCCTTTGAAGAACACTAATTGTTCGATATATGAGTATTAATTCTGTGAATATTTAAGTGTTTTATTCTTTTTTTGCTTCATTAGGTGATATATATATGTATATATATATAAATAAAACTAGGAGTTTTATGTTCTAATAACTCCTATAATATGTTTGTATTTATGCATTGAAAACTTTAATAATATACTTAGCGGTGCATATATAAAAGCTGCTATTTGATCTGCTTTTAGAGATATTTTACTATGCAGTTTGGAATGTGTCCATGCTAAGATTGCTTTAATTTCACACATTTGATATGTGTTTTTTTTTTAAAGAATATTTATGTATCTTTTCCTGCACTACATTGCCAACATTTCCATGTACAACATAATATTGTTGCTTTCCAAAGAAGTAATAGTGGAAAGAAGATGAGAGAAATGTACAGATAAGAAAGAAAGATTATTTTCTACTTCTGTGTTCTTTCATATCTTGAGTCATTTTAAGTGATGAATAATAATTTGAATCGAATGTATTCAATACGTTCCTGTTTCTAAAATGTTCAGTATAATATATGCTTTACATAACCATGTTCCCTAGTGCATTAAAGCTAGTTCTGATGGCTGGGCAACAATCAGTACTGCTACTTGAAATGCTAGTTTTATATAGGACGCCTTAACAAATACCTTCTTTACAGAAGTTACCACCTTATCCACAAAAGAGAAATTTGCACAAAATGTTTCTGCAACCCAATGTAACCCATGGGCAAGAAAGTAAAATGTGGCATACTTAGAAATATAACTATAAGAGAATTGGCAGTTTTGATCATATAGCTCACAGCATTGGTCTCAAAAAGTAATACACATTTGTAATGAACACCATCTGCCAATAGCAAGTTCGTGGAGTCATAAAAAATATGGATAGAAGAGCTATTTGTAGTTTCAAGGTTTCTACTGCATTTAACCTTATGTATAGTAGTGCTTGGCAACCAATCACCCATTCTTTTCACAAAAGGGAATGAAGGGCAGTGGGGGAAAAAAAAAAAGGAATAACTACCAGCCTGGTGCTCCAGTCACGAACATCAGAAGCACAAATGGTAGATCGATGCCAGGAGGGGAGAAGAGTCACAAAAGCACATTTGCACAAAACAAAAGAAGTTCATTTTGGTTGCAAACTACAGCTAATGCTGCCTTTAAAAATATTCAACAGTTTTACCACACTGTTATCAAATAATTGTTTTAAGCCCCTAATATCCGTTAACATATCTTGCTTGTTTAGTTTCCATCATTATTAAGAAAATAGCTTTAAGGATGCCATGTGTTTCCTCACAACTTCAATTTCTGCTATTGTGGAAATTCCGTTAATGGCAGTTGTTACTAGTAGTGTAGTGATAACCATACTTGCTTCCTAAACCTAATCCCAGCCGGGACCAAATTTTTTCGGAGTAACAAAAGTATGGCTTCTCTCCGAAGTTAAGTAAAGACACGCGCTCCAGATCATAAATTACTATATAAAACAACCTCAAGCTTGAGAGAAGAGGCCTCTGAGCAAAATTTATTCGCACCCTGATAGGTTAAAGAGCATACATAAATAAACCAAATCAACAACCTTAATGGCATTGCAAAATTAACAAGCAAAATGTTCTTTTCGTTTTGATAGAGGTACAGAGCAGTTGGGACTTTCTTGCTCACTTGGGCTAGTATTTCCTCCTTTTCATTCAGGACAGAAACATCTTTAGTGTATATTAAAGTCATTAATATCTTCAGAATGTCATATTGGGTGTTCATTGCAGACCTGAAATTCATATATGCTATATATTTGTTTACACGTATTCCACTTAATACTAGAATCAATGCACATGTAAGAGTATCTGTGTATGCATGTACTACATTCACTGCAGATTAATTTGCATTTACAGTGCAAATATTTATTTCGGATGCTTTCGATGATGAGTGTTCCAAACACCATCTTCCTTAATTATGCTGTCCTTGTTTATTTCCAAGCTTCCTTTGTACCTATGATGAATGTCTTTCATTTTGGTCAGCTTTCCTTCCGTAAGCACAATGATGAACCTGTCGAACAACTTTTCTTTAACAAACAACATTAGGGCAAATATTCCTTTATCCAGACATTTCATACATGTTACTTGTAGATAGATATATTTAAGCATGTGATGAATTTGTTCTATGTGCATGTTGGTATTTAATCCAGCTTGCAACCTGTGACAATAAGCCCAGCATTTTGCATTACTCACACAGTTTTCCAGCACAATAATATTCACAAATTTGAACTTATGCAAAGGAGTTGCTTGTTTTCTCAGCTACCCTCAGCTCCTATTCTCAAAAAGAATATATGACTGGATGTCAAGCAGTGGTATATGCAAGGGTAAGTTTCTATTGCAAGGAGAAATGAGGTAGTTGGCTCATTTTTATGGAGAGATCCAATTATAAATTTGCAATAAACCGTTTATTACCTGTCTTGTGCTTAGACTGACATCCATACAAATTATTTAGGATTTTACACTTGGCATATTGCGTGATGAAATTTTGTCCAATGGGGTTGGTCAGTTTCCACAATAGAATATTTCCTACTAAAAATGCTCCATGAATATCAAAAGAGAACTATGAAAAATTACTGTTTGAAAATTTACTAAACAATTTTTGCACAGGGAAACTATAAGTTTATATATATAAGGATATAACTTTAATATACTTTTGCATTCATTAGTATTCAAATATTGAAGCACAAGCAAATGTCACAACTAACCATTTTCTCACATGCTCTGCAATATAAAATTGTATTTTACAAATATGTAGTTAACCAATCTACTTCAAACTCATATTGATACCCTTGTAACCTAGGTTTGTCGCTCATTTTTAATTTTGACTTGATTACATGAAAACAAGGTATACCAGCACTGCACCAATGAATTGCATGACTTGAAGTTTCAATTAGAGTTGCCAAACCTGCACAAATATTTTCGGAATTCAATTTCTAAAACTATTAACAATTGAATGCTTTACTTATTGTAAATTAGTAGATTACATTTTTACAAACCTTAAAAGAGATACTACACAATAAAATTTAAACTAAATTTAATATTACATTTTTAAGTGTGTGATGGTTACCACACACTTGCACTCAATTTCTAGAACTCCTTAACAGCCACCTTTATACCATAAGGGAATGGCTACTATCAGATGAGACTGGGATTTATCGATGAGACATGGCCTATTGATTGTATTGCATGTGACCTACCAAAGTGCTACCAAGTTTCAAGTCTGGCTTGATGGTGCATATTATTAGAAAATGTTGTATTTGTAAATCAAATATAAAAATAAATAAAATAAAAATATTTTTTATGAAATGTATATTTAATACAAGCAAAATATGCATTATATGCAACATAAAATATTATTTAAATTGTTGGAAATTTAGTAACTAACTTGCATACTAAGTAAACATACTTTATAGTAGCAGAGAGGATGCTCCTCAATTAACAGAAAATTTCTGCAACCCACTCTAGGATATATACCAAAATAGAGTGGCACTAAATATTTGGTCATTATATTAAAAATCTCCACATAATGGTGACATTGCTAGATGCATGACTGAAAGAATCTGAATTATAATTAGAAAATAATCCATTAATGATTTGGTGCATCCTGTTGTGACTAAAATAAACAGCCTTGTTACTTGAAAACAATGTCAAAATCTTAACAAATTTTCCATTATAAGAAAAATTAAGATTTGCAAACACATATACAAATTGTCTGGTTAAATCTATGAAATAAGAAGCAACCAAAAGGTAAGAAGTTTGTTAAAGCCTCCTATTTTGATAATCAGCTCTACCTCTCTTGTGAAGTCAATTTAAGCAAAGCTACAAACTAGTGTTTTAAATACCTCAGTGCGAGGTGGTGCAGCTGCTGGTCTTCTAATAATCTGATGTTGCGGAGTTTGACCATACTCATGATCAAGCAAATGAAATGTTGGACTAATTACAGTAAGCCCATGAAGTGACTGTGGTGGATTAACTGTAGCATCTACACTGTGAGTAGTGGTTTCATCACATGCTTTCATATTTGCTAAAAAAATACAGAAAAAAAAAAACAAACAAACATAGTAAGACTAAAATCATTTACCAGAATCAAATGAAGCCATGAGGAAGAGCATTAAAATCCTTTACATACCTGTTTTGGCTGTTGCCACATCAGGAGTAGTAATTCCTCTAGAGCTATCATCCACCAGAGTCATTGTACGGCGTCGAGGCATTTTAGCTTGAAAATACTTAGAAGCCAGAATGCTCTATTACACTTGCTCTGACCTCCTCAGGATGTAAGGCCTCTTTTTCACCAAGGCATGTAATTATGTAAAATTTTCTGTAATGCAGAACTGAAAGTACAATTTTGTTTAAGATAATTGCTCCACTTTAGGTAATACATTTAATGTGTTTAAGTCATGATTTACATCTTTTCTAGTATGAGTACTGTCAAAGCTACCAGATGTAAACTAGACATTTCTTGTAAACTAAATATAATCTAGAAATATCCATTTGCTTAGTCACTAGGTTGGATACAAAATATTTTCATTGTATTACAGTACCTTGCATAAAATTATTAAAAAAAGTTTTGAAATACAGAAGTAAATTTTAGTGTGACACCATAACAGGCTATTAGGCCTAATAATTGGAAGGCTGAGGACTACAGAAGTACAAAGATGGAAATAGGTAAGATTGAAACATGGCAAAGTCTATAGCAATAGATTATTATTATTATAATTATAAAGAAGTCAACATTTTATTGTTTTATTTTGCGCATAATATACTTGAATGATTTCCAAACTTGTTGCATATAAGACCCCCTTTTCGAGAATAAAATTGTTGGTGACCCTTCCATTCAGCTCATTGTTTAATAATAATTCATTTTTAAGTTCATGCGCAAACTTCAACAATGCGACATCTATTCAATCACAATAGCCATTTTTGTCCTGATGTACAACTGGTTAAAATGATCATAAAGTAACAGTTAAAATTCTTAATAAAAACAAATGTGTAAAAGGACAAGTTCTTAAATAAAAGTACTTTTCCAATTCCACTGCAATCCCCCCAGATAGAATCCAGTGACCCCCTAGGGGTCTCAACCCACAGTTTGAAAACAGCTGGTCTACAGTGAACTACTGTTGGACATAAATTATTTCAAAATATACAAACATTATGCTGTACACCTCATAACCATGAAGCAAGTTTCTCTGATCCAGAAAAAAATATATGCACTCATTTATAACTTAAAAACATAACAAATTATAACAAATTAAATTAAAAATGACAGCATACTATACATTTTTATTTTATGGTTATTGAACACATCAAGTATACCACTAAGTCTGTACTTTTTAGATATTTTTGAAATGTCTGTTTTAAAAACAAATTTCACAAAAAAGTAGTATTGCACTACATGCTATTAGGAACTACCACAAAAGAGAAAATTTTAAATTAATTATTACTGTTGTTAAGTAGTGTTCTTTAGATCTCACGGAGAACAAATAAAGGACAATGAGCATGCCATACATGTATTTAAACATGGCGGGATTAAAAAAAAAAATCACCATTTATAACACTATAATAAGTATGCCACACAGTTTTATAACAATTACTTATTAATAAAAGGCCCTTCACTACATTTAGCATATTTTTTTAATGGTGTTTAAAGCCCGTTTTTACTACCGAGGCAGCACAGGCAGTGAACACTGATGATACATGAAATGAAATGATAAATTGGGAAAGAATTTTTTTAAAGGAAGGAAATGTTCCAAGCCTAAGTTTAGGGTACCTCCCAGCATTTGCCAATTATGAAGACTGAGGAAAACCTAGAAAAAACCTCAGTCAGGGAGGACGGTCCTGGCGGGCTTCGAACCCCAGACTTCCCACTCACCAATTCGTGCATTAGCGCGACCACCCGTGGCAGTCACATTTAGCATATGAGAACCTAGTTGGATATGATAAGTTTATTAGTTATGCTGTGCTGGAATTAAAATATGCAGCCATATTAAACTGTTTTATATGTATAAAATAACTGAATGGGTAAACCATTTTGATTCAAGAGAAAGAAAGATGTAAAGTATTGCAACTGGTAAACACTTTAAGCTTCCTTGATGTTTTTCTTAATCATTTAAGTTGCTAGAAAGTATACTACCAAGAACTTATTGCCAGCAAATAACATTAAAATTGACGGGAATAGCTTTATTACAGAATACAGAATAATTACACCCCAATCAACATATACATCACAAACAAAATAATAAAAACTGCGATCCAGATTAGATGCAAATAATTTAATACAAGAAGTTCCCTAAATGTTAAGTTCAGGAAACACAGAAGATACACATCTCCTTCAGCTGTCATTTACTAAAGAACTTTTTAGAATGCAAAATGTGCAAGACTTTAAAGAAAAAATTTAGTAACATTATTACATCCACGAAATCAAAGAATGCAAAAGATTATGGTGAAATTATAGTTAAAGTTTTAAAAACGTGTTCCTAACTATATTATCATTTTAAGTTAGTTATGTAATTAATCTTTACAAATGTATTTTACAAAGGCTTACTAATTATTAAACCTACATACAAAAGAGAGAGAAAAGCAAAATATGTCACTAGAGGCCTATATATCTTACACATTTTTCCAAAAAAGGTATTTGAGAATGTAATATGTAACAAGTTACATGCTTATTTTGAAAGGCTGTGAACAAGTTTAATTTTAGAAAAGGAATAACAATGGAAAATGCATCATATACCCTTAAAAATATAATATTGTCAGTTATCAATAATAAGATGCAATATAGATTGAATTTTCTGTAACTTAGCCATCAAAGATCCAGGCATTATCAGGGTCTGATGAATTGTAAACAAATACAAAGACAATATGGAATTACAGATTAAACACTTTTTGAAATAAAGTTCTCTGAAACATAGCCTTTGAAAGTTCCCGATACATTTAACACAGCAGACAGTAATTTGTAAAAAATCTGCAACATGAAAAAACTGCTAAAGTTAAATCCCTACAACATTACAGTAGTTTAATTAAAGCATCTTGTATAATATTGTAATTGGATGCTAGAAACAGTTAATAGGGAAATTATAAAACCATATTGATTTTCTTTTCCAAAGAAGTTAAGTTTGATTACATCTAAATGTTTGCACTGCTTCACAAAATAACAAATACTGGGCATCAGAGAAACTACAAATCATGAACAAGGTTTCACTGTAGAATATTAAAAAAATAGGGATGTGGTTTGTCATTAGTATCAAAACAATTATTGGGCAATTTTTCTTTAAAAAACAATTAAATGTGAAAGTTACATAAGTCACATTTTAGAACTGTTGTGTGATGAATAAATATGAGGAATGTTTGTAACCAATTCTCAGCAGGTTAATGCCAAAGCTTATACTGCTAATTCATCCATGACAGAATCGCATCATATCAACAATTCAGAGCAATACTATATCTGTAACTATTGTGAAAAATAAAGTTAAAATGTCCTTTTACCATCAAGCTTCACACAACCTAGTACAATAAAATCATATATGCTCCTGCTGATGTAACATGCAAATATGTAGTCCAATTATTGTAATTACACAATTAACCAACCTTCAATGGCATATCATATTTGCCATACCATTTGGTTTTTATTTACAGATGCTTTTTTAACATCTCAAGGCATCAGCATCCCATTCAATTCAGGGCCTGAAATGGCCAACCAATTTTGCTCAGAGGCTCTTCTTTCAGGCTTGAGGTTCTTTTTCTTGCTGTATATCTACTACAGGACCCATGGCTTACTTTGGATTTTTAAACACACACACTAAAGGGGAAGGGGTGAGAGAGAGAGAGAGAGAGAGAGAAGAAAAACCATTGACCCTGGTTGGGATTGAACCCACAATCTTGGGTTTATGAGGAAAGTATGGTTACCACAGGGGGCCAACAATTTGCCATACCATAAAATTTAATAGTGTCAGCTATGATATTACTGTTCTGAACCCACCAATATATTACGCCTCAAATTTATCTACAGTGATTTATGGTATCTTTTATTTTGCAAACCTAACAGTGATATTTATCTCTGGAGAACTTATAGGCTACCATACAAATGGGCAACATTTCAAGCATTTTCTTTAATTATTTTTATTTTATTACTGAGGTTTTAAAAAGGTGGTGCTCTGGTGCCAAGAACCCATGATTGTGCAGAAACACACCAGCAACCAAATTGTGAATGGAAGGTTTTAAATGTGCTTCAAAGTATTTCTGAACTATGCAGGCATAAATGTTTATCTTCTGAACTAAATATTCAATATTGGAGATTACTGTTTGTGCCAAATTTAATAATGGCTTTAAGGTGATGACAATATAAGCTATTTACCCTGGCCATGCGTGCATAGTTTTATCACAGAAAAATTTTCACACAAATAGGTATGCCAAACACACAAGATATTTGCAGCATGTGTATGTAGACTTGGAAACTTTAAACAAAGAGGATTGGTAAAATTCCATCAAATCTCTTTTATGGTAAAATATATCTTTCATGACCATAATGCAGTGGATATGGATATTATTTCTATTTAATATTAGTTTTAATAGATTTGCCCTTAATCAAGAATGGTGTAGCAAGTATCAAATTCAGATGTTCTGAAATATAGATTCAATTTTGGCTTTCCACTAATAAGCTGATATTAAATGCCAATAAATCCCAATGCACAAATTTTGCCCTCTCTAATATGAAAAGACAAAATATTGATCCAATGATCACCTACAATAATAAAGTAATTCAGTATGCCTCTGAAGCAAAATTTTTAGGAGTAACTATAGACAAATTCTTAAACTGGAAGTCGCACATTTACAACATCACAACAAACATTAACAGATAATCTCTATACTAAAAAATGTATGCAACCTTAGCACTTTAAATGCATATGCACATTCAGTTCATACTTACGGCATTATCTTGTGGGGTAATTCAGCACATACTAATATACTCTTTTTTAGCACAATAGAAAATTATACGTAAAATGTTTAATCTAAACAAATCCACCCACTGTAAAATGTACTTTATACAGAACAATATACTTACCCTACCATGTCTATATATATTAGAAAGTACATGTTTCATAAATAGTAATATACAACAATTTTACTCCAATAAATCAATCCATAAGGACAGTACTAGAACCAGCAACAAAATCCACCTACAAACTGCCAGAACAACTGAAAAGATCAACTCAATCCTGCATAGGGATTCCAAATGCATAACTTAATAACTAACGAAATCATAGATACACACCCGATTAGATTTAGGAAGAAAGTTAAAGAGGTTTTTAATTCATTTCCAAAGGTGAAAAAAAGTATATGATATGATACAATCCCACAAGTATAATGTACTCATGCATATTAATGTTGCTCCAGATGCTTTCAAACTTGATGTTTAAAATGGTTTGATTTTATAAAATTAGTTTCTACCATCACATACATAGCTCTGTCAATATGACTATTTTTGCAACAGATGTTGCTGATGCATTGAATATATGATCCAAGCTTTGCATTCAGAAGCCCTACGATACTTCTGGAACTCAGTCATGCTGTCAGTTGCAACAAGAGGTCAATAAATGCCATTTACCTTATATTAAAGCTCTCTTCTACAGACTCCTCTGTAAATGCAAAAATATTAATGCCTGTTTAAATGGAATAGCCAACACTTCTTTTGAGAGTTCTATATTTATGTTGATGTCTCTTATAAATATTGCAGGTTATGCCCTATTGCATATGCTGACTGAGAACTAATGAACATATTGAAATGCCAACTTCTTTCAGTTAACATATTTGTTTAATTTTAAAGCTGTTTACAGTGAGTGTGTTATATATTCATTTGATATGTAGCAAGAGGTTATCACATACAACACAACAGCTTCCATGGGACCAACAGGAGCACAGACAAACAGTAGATCAACAGCTTAGGATGGGAACCATATAAATACAATAAGTTAAGTGTGTAAGAATATCTTTCAGTTAACTTACTCTCAAGCATGTCACCCTATGCGACAAAAACAACAGGCTTATACAAATTTACTAGATTAGGCCAAAATTACTCTGCAGGTATTATTAATTTTTCCTAAATAATATCTCCATCAAAAATTTTGAAAGACCCTGCTAAGTGTAATCAAATAAGCTAACTTGCTCAATATTTGTTCCTTAATGTCTCCTTAAGAAGCAAAATACATTTTAAATATAACATATACAGTATGGATAATTATAGTTATGATAGTAATAACAATAATCTCAATTTCACTTTTTTACACGATCATTTTCTTTAACATAATTGCTCTGAACAAACTTTACCCCAAATATATTCTTAATTAGCTAGTGAGCTGATTTAATACTCCTATGCTCCACTTACCATTGAATTAAGAAATGGAAGTAAAAATATTGAAATTCGTATAGACTCTCGGAATTGAGAATATGGGAAAAAAATATGAAGATAAGTTATGAACTTCAAGATCCCATGAGAAAACAAAATTAATCCAAAAGTTAAGAAAATGCCCACAAGAGCTTCACCAAGTAATTCAAACCAACAACAAATCTGGTAGTCAACTCACTATATAATTCAGCATATATTGTTTCACTGCATTAGTAAATTTTATTTTATTTCCTCAAATGTAAAATCACATTTACTGCTTTGTTCTTTTGATGGAAATTTTCAGTTTATGATTGTAGTTGCAACTCTGCTTTCACCTGATAACTTGCCACGCTCTGGCTGCTCATTGTTCATAGAACACTATCATGCCTGCATTTGACTATATAAATCATGACATTCTTCTTGCAAAACTAAATTCAATGGAATAAAATATTATTGAAATCTGTCTTAATAAAAAAAGAAATGAGCCGAAATAAATAGCAAATTCAATACTCAATCTGACTTATTAGAATCAGGGAACAACTAACATGTGCTTAGGGTGCTATTCTTGGCCCTGTACTGTTTATCTCTACTAATTACCTGTACTAATTAATGGACTGGCTAACATAATTGTTTGCTGATGTACAAGCATAATAATTATATTAATTTATTTGGAAGTTTGACAAATATTCATATGGGGAGAATAATAAATAAAAATGTTGACAAATTCAGTGTAATAAATTACACTACTTATACACCAATAAACTCCAGTCTCTGTGAAACTTATTGGGGGGATGTGAGAGAAAGAAAAAGGGGGAAAAAGAAAAAACAAAAATAAAAGGGGGCAGGGGGAAGCCAAAGAGGACAAAAAAAAGGGGGGGGAGGCCCAGTCTGTAAATTTCTTCTACTTCATGTAGACTATGAGTTAAACTAGAAATCACATATTGTGCAATATTATTTTTAAAATGTGCTCAGCATATTGTTTCATACAAAAACAGAAAGTCAATTATACAAATTTTACTACATATATATTTACATATGCATTGATATAAATCATTGGAGTGTTTTTAACTCAGTATTACATTGTCACTCATATATTCCTTTACAGAATAATAGGCCTTTTTACATAGGTATTTTCTAGAAATCACATATTGTGCAATGTTATTTTTAAAATGCGCTCAGCATATTGTTTCATACAAAAACAGAAAGTCACTTAATTATACAAATTTTACTACATATATATTTACATATGCATTGATATAAATCATTGGAGTGTTTTTAACTCAGTATTACATTGTCACTCATATATTCCTTTACAGAATAATAGGCCTTTTTACATAGGTATTTTCTAAGAGCATGTTTAAAGGAATTATCACTGTTTATTTAGGCTTTTAGGCTAGATGGAAGAGCATTATGTACTAAAATGCATTCATAATAAATGCCCTTTTGATGACATTGAAGTGTTGAAGTAGGTCGATGTAGATTTGCTTTTTGTCTAGTATTCTTGTCCTATATATTTTGATTTTGAACAAATTTTTGTTTTTATTTCTTATATAAAAGTTTAAGGATAAAATATATTCACAAAAAAAGAATTAAAATTTCAAATTGCCTAGAGGTTTCTGCATAATGTCTATGTGTACCAGCAATTATTTATGACTTTTTTTCTGTAATGAGAAGAAATGTTCACTTTTAACTGAATTTACCCAAAATATTAGACCATACTTCATTATTGATTTGAAATAAGCATAATAAACAAGTTTTAAAGTCTTAATTGACCCCAACATTACTAATGCACTTATTGATTAGCATGCACTGTTAAGTTTAGATATGATGAGATCGATGTGATCTTTCCAATTCAGATGTTTATCAATTATTAAACCAAGGAGTTTAATATATTTGGCTTATAGAAGTACACTGTTATAATATCCTATTTGCAAATGTGGATCTGGAGATCTGTGAGTAATGAATTTCGTAACATTTATCTAGATTTAGAAACAATTTGTTTGCTTTGAACCACACACACAATGAACTCAGAACCAAATTTAGTTTAATGCACCATCATTAAGGCTATTTCCATTTATCAATTTGCTTGTGTCATCTGCAAATAGAACAGCATTTTCTACATCCTGGATAGATAAGGAGATCATATATATATATATCAGAAAAAGAAGAGGGCCCAGAACAGATCCTTGAGGCATCCATGGTTAATCATTCCCCACTCTGATGCATTGTTTTAATTTTTAGTGATACAATTTATCACTACTTTTTGTTTCCTTTTGTCAAGGTAGGATATAAACCATTTTAAATATTGGTTTGTTATTCCATAGAAAGCTAATTTATCTATCAGAATTTCATGATCAACACAATCAAAAGCCGTTGCCAAGACACAAAATATTCCTCCTACATGTGCTCTTTCATTAAATGCAGTTAAAATTTCATTAGTGGGTTTATACATTGCATTGAAATTCATACATATTTTCAGAAAACCCCTAATTACTGATATCATAAGCATATTTCAGCACATTTTAACCTATAGCTATAAGGTATACAGAGCATACTCCAAAGGTTTAGCTCCTCAACTTGTTTTCAAGTGAAATAACACAAGTTTAGTTTAATTCCTGGAGCATTCAGTGAATTTGTGGAGCAATCACAGAGACTATGAACATAGAACTTGTCCTATACAATTTCCACAGTAGTATTCAATCTACATTTATAAAAATTTGTATATATATACATACACACAAATGATTGCAATAAAAATGAAAAAGAACACCTAGGCCAACTCAACCAAACAATAAAAACAGACAAGTTACTTAATCATGCAAATTTTACTAAAACATGTTTACATATACACTTATATATTGTACAGTATAATATTGTCACTCTTATATTCCTTTACAGAACAAGTAAACATATGAGAGGAACAGGTCGTTTAACAGTTGACAAAGATCAAAACATGTCCTGAATTTTTTAACTTGAGAGTGAAACATTAAGAGTGTTTTGTCATTGTATCAAAATTTAATGTTTTTAACTCCGATTGCTACCATGTTCTAAGGAAGTGAAGCCACAGAAATGTTTTTAGCATTTTAAAATATTTTATCTACTGGAGATCTTAACCTCATTTTCAAGGTGTTCATTCCTAAATATATTAAAATTATAAATATGAGGAGGCCTAAACTTTCAAAGTCTAAAGAGCGAATTAAGTTCTCAACTTGAGCACTATTTCTCACTTAAGTGATCATATACTTCATTTTATATATGGTACTGTATGCAACACAAGAATTTTTTTGCTCAATAACTGAACATATTACATAGCACATCCAGAATGCATTTGCAACAATGAAGTGACTTAACAGCAAAAACTCGATTAGGCTTTGTCTACTATGAAAACTCAATTGCCTATTTCATTTATATATCATAGTGATTATTTTATCAATGGATTGCAATTATGAATCAGGAATACATTCCGAATATAATTAGGGATATACTTAAGAACATGACAATTTGCTCAAATTATTTTCGTTAGCAAATATTCCGACGACAAATAGTAAGGGCTCTGGTAACTTCCCAGTGCAACTTGAAGCTGAGGTTGCTTTTAACTTCTTGAATGTAATGGTTAAAAAAAAAAAAAAAAAAAAGGATCAACTAGATATGCCAAACAGTCTTTTACCACTTTCCTCATAAAAAAAAGTTTTTAACCATGTGTAATATCAGATGTTGCACTAGACAGAGCGTTAGTTCCTCTATGCAAGGGTTATGCATTGGAGGAACTAATGCAATATTGCACACATAACGAAAAATAAATATATTAATAGCAAGCAACAGCACAAGTGAAAAAATCAAATAATGTGTTTAATAACTATTATATCTACAAAGCAATAAGCAGATCGTGGACGTACCACGAGATGCTTATTGCTTCTTCGACATGCTCTTGGCAAAGCTATCTGTATTTAAAATACAATTACTTACTTTTAGGAGGATTGATAAGGAACTTCATCTACGCCGGAAATTCTGTTTCAGATCCTCAAAATTCATGTAAACGCTACATGTTCACAAAAAATATGCACTGATGCCCCGCACCTAACGTGCAGTCTTTTGTTTTGCGACTGGCGTACAAGCCTAAGTCACCGCATAATTACTTAATTTACTCTTAAGTAAGCAATTTTGGTATGCAAATAAACAACAGAGGTATTTTGCGTTTATTATACATAGCTTATAAGTGAATTAAAACGTCTACCAGTTATCTTTCAAATATTAATACTCCCAAACCACTAGCCGCAAGTCAACTTTGCGTAGACCCAGCCATCTGCTAAAAACAGCCAGTAGCAACAATGAATGTGGCGCGAAATTGTATTTCCCGCAAATAACGTATTTCCTGCATAGGCCTCTAACTGAGCATATTCATCATAATTATAACATTAGTGTCAGATTTAAACAAATAAAGAAGGCATTAGAGAATGTTTTTAAATAATGTTCGTTCTTTGTATCAAAAACATTTCTTTATACCTATAATTTGTTTATGAGGTTTGAAAAACCAATTAACTTACGCATCACAAGTATTATGCACAGTTCAAAAGTTTCAAAGAGGTTAGTAGGTGGCGGTGGTGTTGGAAAATGTGGTTTGTGATGGAAAATCAAATTACATTCAACAAGGTAAGTTTATCATTGAAATGATTGCTGTTCGTTTGGTTGTGTTGCGAGACATGTTAGAGTATGCTATATTCGTTTAAATGTTCGAATAAAACAGTGCATATGGCCCTATTTAAAGGCAACCAAAGTTGCAGCATATTATGAATAGACACAAATTACAATGTTAAAATTTACGTTTTTGTTGCTGATTAAAAACCCTTCATATTAAGACATATTAAGACAAAAGAATATTATCAATTTGTTGACTGACTTCGCTGAAAAAATAATTTCACATATCCATGTGCTTTTAATTTGAAGATGTAGCATTTTACTTAGGGATAAATTTCCCGGTAAAAAATTTGCTCATCGCGTAAAAAAGTTATAGTGAGCATTAATAATAATAATGAAAAGGTTAAGCTCCGTACACCCATTTACGAACAACTCCAAATTTTACTACTACAAAAGCGAATCACTCCTTTTTTACAAAGCAAAACATTGCAGGAAACTATAACCTCACTTCCTTTAATAAAGAAATGTCTCCCACAATAAAATAAGTAACTTCCTACGAGCTGATACTCATGGCATACATGGCGCAACAACTACTAAGGGTGGAATTGTTTTCTTGAGCATCATTTGTATACCATAAAAGATTATATCTTAGTTTAGGAACTTGTGAATAATCACAAATGGACGTGTATTGCTTTTTTAAAATAGCTATCAAATGGTCAGATTTAAATGTATTATAAATATGGCTTGGAAGAATGTCACAGCCGAAAATTTGTATATTTCTGATTATGCTATGTTTTGTCTCAATTTTTATGTTTCCAATATTTTTATTATTTTTTTTTACTTGCAAATGATTAGTGACATAATTGATATATGATTTTACAGAAACAAATACATACTATGTATGTTAAGGAACACAGCTTCAAAAAATGTTTACTTTGTGCACAAAATAAAAAACAATATATTTCTTATGTTTGTGGAATTTGCATTGATCAGAACCCAGATTCTCCACAAGTAGTAGATGACCAATTAAAAGTATAAAGGATATTACAAAATGCAGCGAGGATCTATTAAAATGCTCTGTTGTTTAATGAATAATTCTTTAGAAACATACCAATTGTACCAAGGATTAAATTAGCCAACATATAACTTTTTTTAAAAAAAAAGTAGAAGAGAAGTTAATCAGTATTGGCCAAGGACAGTAGTTCCATTATCAGCCTTTTCAAAAAGTAATCATATATGTGTAATAAATTTTGTGGCTAATTTAATGTTATTAATTGTTAGTTTGGTTTCCAAGATTCAAATCTGCTGAATGGGAAGTTATGATTTTGACAGCGTTTATGGCATACCTTTGGAAAGAAGTGAATTAGGGGTTGTATTATCCCTTGATTTGATATGGTAGACAAGACTGGACTGGGAAAAAATTGCTCTTGAGAAACCTTTCCCTCATATGTACTCTAAAATGAAACATCTTGAAAGGAAATATTACAGGCAAGCTGTTGAATATCTTTGCTTGTAGTTAAAAGAAACCTTTGTTTTTCTGTTCAGGAATTTGTTAAAGAATGAAGGTTTCCCCATATTCAATAAATGCTTTAAGCTCATAACTTGCTGTACTGTAGAATGATCCCAACAGAATTACAGAAATGACATACAAAAGATGTTAGTGGTAAAAAAGTTTCTTTCATTGTAGATACATGTATAGATATAGATTGTCATCCCCTAGCAATAGTTGGTCTGCAGCTGATTATAATGAGAGCGAATGCTGTTGAAACACATTTTGGATTTTAAACAAGTAAGATATAACAGTGTTACTATGCAACTGCTTTGATTAAATTATAGTTAGCTTCAATTTTAGTAATTTCTGTTTAATTCGTATTATAATTCAGTCTCTTTGTGACTGACAAGAGAATGATTTTTAGAGGTAAAAGTAATGGAGATGTGGCTGTTCATATTGGAATTGGATTTCTCAAGCAGCATAGTTATTGCAACTTGATCGAACACAGATGAAAAATAGCTTTCCACTTCAATGTTCAGGAAAAAATGGGCTGGAGCTCTTTTAAGTCCCTGCCAGAGGATATATTCCCAAATCTGTACACAAGGCATATTTAAGTGTGACTTAGTGTACTGCTGTGAACGGTTCCCCACAAAATAAAAGTGTGTCCAGGTCGAGGATCAATAATATGCATTTAATTTTAGCATTAAGATGAACTTCTACTTTTAGAGCCAAATATATGGTTGTTGAAACAGACAGGGCCATCAATTTAAAAAAATAAAAAGAGAAAGAGCAAGAGGAAAATTAGCCTACAAAGTTAAATTTTATTTATATCTCAAAGCAGCATATGTTTTAACATGTTTTAAAGCTAGATAAAAATTGGAAGGGTGTTTTTATTATTATTTATTTAATGAAACAATTTACTGTGTTGACCACAGTACAATGCACACCAGTTAAAGAAATTATATATCTCGTGCAACTCTATAGAGAAAAGATTTTAAAGATTTGGAAAAGGAAATAACAAACAGCTTAGAAAATTTTTAAGTTTAGAATAACTGAGTCGACTTTGTAACACTTACATCACTAATTGTTTTTAAAAGAGGAAAACTAAGTTTCTGGAGCTAATCGCTTCCATCTTCAGTTCCAATTCGACTGCCGACCTTGTTCTTCGTGGTGGTTTGGTTTGTCTCTGGTGGCAGTTGGATGAACTTCTGTATTAAGACATCACTTGGTGGGATTTCAAAGTTGAAAACACTACATTTGTTCTTCCGTATATAAATGTTTTCCCAGACGGCGAGTTCTGTTTTCCCTGTTATGTTTTAAATAGTTTGGGATTCCTGTTTATATTATGTTTTTCATTCCAAAAATGCCAAGCTACTGCTGATTTTTCTTCCTGTCTTTGTTTTATGTTCCTGATGTGTTCTTTTGCTCGTGTTTTAATGTTTCTTTTAGTCTTTCCTATGTAAATTTTTTCACAATCGATACATTCCATCTGATATATTCCTGATTTGTTCTCTTGAGGAATGTCCTCTTTTAGTTTAGAATTTAGTATATTTTTTATGGAGTAACTGTTTTTTGGAGTTAAAATAATGTTTTGTTTTTTGAAAATCTTTTGGAATTTGTAGAAGGTTGATGGATATGTGAATTTTTGGTACATTCTATTTTCTTCCTTGCGAGGAATAAGAGTACTGATGTTTTTGATTCTTTTTTTGTTCCTAGCTCTGTTTATTTTCTTATATACCACTTCTTGTTTGAAACCATTTTCTATAGTTATATTTATTATATTGCTCAGTTCTAAATCATATTCTTCTCTGTTCATGGGGACATTTACCAACCTGTGAGCAAGACTATTTAGTACTACATGTTTATGAGGAACTGGGTTATAACTATTATATTTAATGTAACTATTAGTGTGAGTAGGTTTGCTACATATGCCAAATGTTAAGTGGTTTTTTAACTTAATTATTTTATTTTAACGATTTTTTTTGTAGATTGAGTAACTTTAGTGCATCTTCTAGGTGTTTTTCTATTGCAAAGATGTTGTCAACATAGCGATACCATGCTTTGAACAACCATGCTTAAATATTGCACAAAGTGTGTCAAAACCACCACTGCACTTAATTAAAAAACAAAAACATTGTACCTGCTAGTCAATACAATGTGGGCTTACAAGATGCATTCCCTCCCAACTTTGCTGATATTCCACATGCCTATGGTAGATCCTGGAATAGTGTTAAATAAGGTATTTAAATATGAGGTAGGGAGTAGCCTAAAATTGTAATATCTTATCCAGGGAAAAAGAGAGAATATCAAACTAAATTTCATAGTAATATTGTTAAGAGTTAATTTGATGACATACTTGAGTATAAGTTAAAATAGATTTCAATTGTACCTTAAACAGGAATTCTCTTGAACAGCAATACTATAACCTGAAGCAAGCCCATCACATTAACAATTCAGCATTCTACCTTAAAAATTAACCAGAAATAAGAATAATTCTTTTACAGGTAGTGGTACAAGTATATTTGTACAGATGGAGAGCATTAATGGTGTGAGTAATGGGGGCTTTGAATTTAGATAGTAAGCTATCGAAACCATCAATATTAGTAATGGGGATGTGAATATAGTGCATTTTGTGATACATTCTTCAATAGACTCATGTATTTGATTTATTGTTAACTTTATTTGGATTTGATATAATAGAAATGACACCAAATTTGTCACACTGCAGGGATGTGGGATATAAGTTAAGATTGCAGAAATTGCAAACAGAGTGCAATGCTGTTCTAAAACCAATGATTAACTACACATGTAAACCACAGTGCTGACAAGAGGGTACCATTGAACACTAATTTCTGACCTTTCTTAGTGATGGCCAGCTAAACTTAATTGCCAGGTCGATAATGCAAGTATATTGTTTATACCAGGCTTTATTGTGTTTTTTGTATATTTTTTATTCCTCAACCTTCTTCCTGTTTTTAGTGAATTACCTTCTCTGACAAAACTAAATCATGGATAAAACAACTCTGTTAACAAATGGTCTAAATAGTACATATAAACCAGTTAAATACCCACAGACTTGGTCCAAAATGTATCATTATTTTGTTCTTGCTATTCAATCATAACAGAACATTGCATTAGGAGGCCCATTCTTAAAAACTGTGTAAATTGTTCTGTTCCAAGTTGGAGGCAAAGATATTATAAAATAATGTAATGTTGTTTTTTGTATGTAGCCAATAAGGTACCTAAGCTCTCACTTAATAATGAGAATGCAATGTTAAAAGCATATAAACTCTCAGTAACAATGTACAGCAAATAATACATGTAAGTTAATAAAACACTGAGCGCTATATTGAAGGTTATAATAAATAAAAGTAGCATTCCATTCTCCAAATAGCTTTTAAAATGTAAAGAAAAGTTTCCTCTGCAGCTCTAAAAGAGAGGCACTTGATGTAATTTCTTGACAAGGATCTGAGAAAAGATTTTATCTTGGTTTTAACCAATGTGTAATACTAATAATGTAGTGAGCTTAAAATTAAATTGTTTTTGTATTTACATACATTTATGTCATAAATATTAGAGCATTTCCTGAAATACATTTCTTTTTTTATGATCCACAGTGAACTCTTTTATCAAGCATGTGGACATAGTTATTGACAAGACAACTGGTTAGAATGTAGTTTTCCTCATGGCACAGTTGGTTAGGAAATTGTTCCTAGTCAACTGGAAAAATAAAGTCACAGGTTGGAATCCTGCATAGACAAATTGCATAAATAGGTTTTTTCCATGCCTTCAAAAGGTGAAATATCGGTTAACTGCACATGATAATGCCCTTTAGGCTCATTTACATCATTATTATTGTAGATTGCATTACAATGATAATCCTATAGTTCCAATTACTCCTCCAATTTTAAGTTTTCTTATAAATTGAAACTGATTAGTTTCAAAATGTTTTCTGTTCTGGAAAGATTTAATCTGCGTCATTTAGGTATGAAGTTAAAATGAGCAACTCATCATCTGCAATATCTTAGTCATTCTTTCAGCATTTTGACAACTACATATTTTTCTCCATGTAAACAGAATGATTTTATAGAGTAGAACCCTAATAACAAACCACATTCCCATTGTATACATCACATGATTGAAATCTCTCTAATATAATGTTTTCAAAAGAAGTGGATTCCTGAAAATTGAAAAATAGCAATATATACCCATATATAAGGGTAAGAAAAGTGCAAAAAGCCTAAACAATTATGATCTAACTTTGGAAAAAATTTTACAGGTATTTTAGCTGAGAAAATTCAGGATTGGGCTGAATGAAATAACAGGATATCATTTTATCAGGCTGGTTTTATGAAGGGGAAAAAGGATGGGATAATATATTTATAATTAAAATGTTGGATAAATATTTATTAAACAATTGCTGTTTCTATGGTTTGGAAAAAGCTTATGATAGGATGGTTAGAGAAAAGCTTGGGTATCAATTAAGAAAGGCTTAAGTGTTAATAGGATTAAAATACTTTAGGAGTATATGATCAAAATAGATTTGTGTTGAATGTGGTATTGGAGAGGTAACTGAAGTACTACATAGTTATGAGGGGAGATATGGAATTTGAACAACCCTCAGCATGTCAGCCTATGAGGTTTATTGTGCTATTCCATTGAATTGATGTAGTAAGGCTAGAGAGAGGTCTTAAGTAAGGTTGTAAGTTGAATCTGGGATTGTTTAACTTTATTTTGATTTAAAGTAAAACACTAAAAATCATGTCGTCAAATTAAAACTCTCTTTAAGTTTCACAAACACATTGCTTATTGACATTGTTGGATTATTTAAAAAATGGTAATATTCATATGCCTGCAATTAAAATATGGATATTCCAGGTCTACTTTATGCTGATGATCTTGTGACATTTAAAATTAGTCATAGACGAAATTGAGAGGTAATGTGAAGAATAGGGGACTGAGGGTGAATCAGCATATAACTAAAATTATGGTATAATATTTAATTTCGTGTCCGAACCAATACAGTGAAACAACTAATATGTTTCCAATTATCTAATGAGTCAATTTGACTGGCAACTGAGGATGCTGGCAAAAGCCTGTGAAATTACTTTTGCATAATTCAACAGTAAGTGGAGCATAAGGTTATCAAATCGACTCACTAGATAATTAAGAACATAAAATTATGGTGTTTAAGAAGGGCAATAAACTGCATAAAGATGAAAAATTGTTAAAAATTTGGGTTGGTGAATTTTTATATTTAGGAAAATGAAGTTAAGTAGAAAAGGAGGTTTGGAAAGGAACAAGGGAGCATTGGCATTGATCACTGGGTAAGAACATTACTTGCTTTTAAAGAATTTATTCTGTTTTGGTTCAGTTGCAATGGATTTATGCAGCAGAAATCTGGGGAATTGACGAAAGATGGCATACAATGAATTTCATTCAAAGCAATTTTAGTAAGCTAATATTGGGGATTTTGGGGGTTCAGCTAACATCGGAGCCTTACTGAGTTAAGAAAGGTTAATGTGAGAGGGTTAATGTGGAAAGGATATTGATAAATGTTGGGGTTAAAGAGTTACCTGATATTGATATTGTGAAAATATGTCTGAGATATCAAGAAGAAAAGTTGGGCTTTACAGCTAATAGCTGGTTAGGGAAAGTTAAAGGACAGTTATGTAAGAATGGTCTAGGAGATTTCTGGGTTAAAATTGATGATTTTGGAGGGAAGTGAAGATAATACTGGAAGATACAGACAGGTAAATTTTATTCTCTCAGATTAGGATGGCGGAGGTTAAGGTGCAGACTTATGAGTGGGAAGTCTGGGTTCAAATCCTGCCAGGACCGTCCTCCATAACTGATGCTCTTTACAGATTTTCCCATAAATGGCAAATGCCAGGTAGGCACCCATAACTTAGGCCTGGATCATTTCCATCCTTAAAAAATATTCTTTTCCAATATATATCATTTCATCTCATGTATCATCATTGTCCACTGCCTGTGGAGCCTTAGTAGTAAAATTGGGCATTAAACGCCATTCAAAAAAAAAAAAAAAAAAGGATTAGGAAGAAAAGTTCACTGAGATGGTACAAGATTATTAAAAATGGTACTGTAATTTGTAGGATGAATGAAAGGGATTGGATCGCTTGATTTCAATTAGGTGTTAGGAAATTAAGATATTTGAGAGGGAATGTTATCCAGGGATCCGTTTGATCTGTGGGAAGAAGGAAGTACAAATGAATGGAGGGTAGTATGATAAGCAATAAAGGGCTATTGAGGAATAAAGAAGTTATAGTAAGATTTTTTTGCACTTTAACGACCATCCATGGTGGTATTTTTTCCAAACAGTTATATAAATTAGGGGAGTTGTTATGGAAGGTAAAGATTTTTTTTTTGATTGATTTATTTATGGACACTCTTTAACAGCTCAGGTCATCAGCGTCCCATTCAACTCAGGGCGTGAAATGGCCGACAAATTTTGTTCAGAGGCCTCTCTTTCAGGTTTGAGGTTCTTTTTCGTGCCGTAAATGTACGACACGGGACCCACGGCTTTACTTCCCTTCCGAAGGAAGCCATACTTAGGCTTTTTACGCCCCGAAAAAATCCATCGATCCTAGCCGGGTTCGAACCCGCGATCTTGGGTTTAGGAGGAAAGTATGGTAACCACTACACCACCAGGACCGACGAAGATAAAGATGAAATGGAAATGATCAATAAACGGAAAATAAGAAACTGAATTTAAAAAACTAAATTGTATTTTATTAGGTTATTGGGCAATGTGATGTTATGTATGTAACCAAATAGGAGTTTTATTTTCAGGTAGTATTTTGGAGGATCTATTTCATACAAGGAATTTACGGGATTATTTATATAGAGACTAAGTAGAGGTCATGGTATGATTTTAAAAATTTTGGTATTCACATATGTTTAAGGTTATATAATAATCAGCAAATGCTGCATTGAATTGAAGCAAAATGGAATATGTAACATGATACACTATGGGTAACTTATTTACACACTTCACTTACTATATTTTCCTAATTGGAACAATGTTTTGGGAACCAGCATTCCCATCCTCAGCCATTGACCCAGTGGTTTCTGATGCTCATATTGGTCCCTTGCAAGTTGTTGTATGAACTGTGATGACCTCTGGTAGATCTGAAATGAATCTAGAAAGGTGATCCCATGGCAGAAGGTCAAAATCCATAGTGGTTTTATATTTTAAGATTTTAAGATGAAAATACAAAAGCGGCTAATTCAAATGGGTTCTTTATTTCTTTTAAAAGTTTTTTCTCTGGATTTATTTCATGATTTTGGCTCCAGTAATGATGTGTCACTGCCAATTTTTCCATCTGTTTAAATTTGATGTTTCTAAACTGTTCTTTCTTCTGGATTGTCAGATTTCTCTTGGTTTTTCCTATGTATTTCAAATTACAGTCTAAACATTCTATGGCGTATATTCCTGATTTCTTTTCTATTGGTATCTTGTCTTTTAATTTTGAGCTTAAGAGGTTCTTGATATTGTATCTGTTGATTGGGGCTAGCTTTATATTGAATTTTTTAAAAATCTCTTTCGAATTTGTAGTGCAGTTGTGGGTTATACGTGAATTTGCAATATCTTGTAGTGTTCTTGATTACCTCTAGAGTCGATGTCTCTCTTATGGTTTTCTCGAGTTTGTATTTGTTGATCTTTTTTATTATGGTTGAGGTGTTAAAGCCATTGTTTATGGCTGTGTTCATGATGTATTCAAACTCATTCTTGTATTCTGTGGCATTGAGCGGTATGTTGACCAGTCTAAACGTCAAACTATTGAACACTGCATATTGGTGTGGTACTGGGTTGAGTCTGTTCTTTTTTATGTAATTGTCTGTAGTGTCGGTTTACGATATATTCCAAACTGTATATTATTCTCTTTTCTGATTAGTTTTAAATCTGAGAATGGAAGCCATCCATCTTTCGCAATTTCTATAGTGAATTTAACAGATTTGTCTTGTAAGTTGAGTAGTTTGAGGGAATCACCTAAGTGTTTCTTCCGTACTATAGCAAATATGTCGTCTACATATCTATGCCAGGAAAGGCTTTGGTGATAATGTGTTTCAAATGATCCCATGTATAATTCTGGTAATGTTGGTGATAATGGGTTTCCCATAGCTAGGCCTGTGATCTGTTGGTATATTTTACTATTGAAACTGAAGGCTCTCTGTTGGATACATAGGTTCGTCAATTTAATAAGGCCTTCTGTTTCTTCATTTTGTAAACCAATATTGATGAGACATTTTTAAGAGTGTTAATAGCTTTTCTTTGGGGATGCTCGGGAATAAAGATTTTACATTAAACGAAACTAACTCATCCTCTGTAGAAATGGAGGTAAGTTTGATTTTCTCTACCAGTTCATAAGAGTTTTTAATGTTTAGGCTATTGAATTTGAGGAGAGAAGAAAATTTCTGATTGAGCCACTTAGCTAATTCATAAGTGGGGGAATTTATTTGGTTGACTATTGGTCTCATACTATTGTCTGTCTTATGAATTTTTGGGAGCGCATAGAGTCTGGGGAGAATGGGGTTGTTTGTCATTATTTTTCGTTTTTGGGCATCTGGTATTGTTTTTATTTCTTTCAAAATTTTGTTAAAGTTGTTTACTTGTGAACTGAGAGGATTCTTATCTAATGTGATGTAATCTGGTCCTTTTAATAAGTTTTCTACTCTATGTATGTAATCTTCATCTATGATTGCAATTGTATTAGCTTTGTCTGCTTTTGTATAGACCAAGGGTTTTGATTTAAGATTTTTGATGATGCTTTGGTAGTTGTTGGTTTTGTTCTGTTTGTTCGTCTTTAGTTTTTCTAAAATTTCGCTACAGTTCTTTTTTATGTGTTTATCTATGTCTTTTAATGGATGGCATGCTATTTCAATATCTGCTACATCGTTTTCTATGGTTTTGGAGAAGTCTATACACGTGTTTAAACCTTTGTTGGGGAGCTGGATTTCTTCTCTATTGAAAGTTGCTTTTGACAGATTTACTACTCTATTTTCGGGAGGTTGCGTCTTCGGTTTCGATATGGATAGATGGCTTCTTGGCTTATTCAATTTGTGTTTTAGTTTCTGATTTTTTGATTTCATCATAAAATTTACGTTTCTGTATAGTTTCTCTTGTAGGTTTTCCCATATAATGAGGCCTAGGAGATTGCAAATTTTCAAGTGTAGGCCGTAAGTGTTTAAATCTATTTCATCTAATTTTTTGTAATATAAACTTCTTTCCACTTGTATAGCTTTTCTCTCCGCTGCTTTTTGGTGTGCACTATTAATATCTTTAATGGTTTTTCATGTTCTTCAAATGGGCATGAATAAGTTAATTTCTTCATAGCCTTGTTTTCAGGTCACTATTATTGCCTACAAGCCACTCATGTGATCTGTATCTCCTCTCACCTGAATTTTTCTACAATTATACTTGAACATTATTTCTCTCATACTCAGTTTCCCCTTTTTTAGTTTGCATCTTTTCACTTAATGACAATAGCACATTCCTACTGAACATTGTAGATTATGAAAATCATAATTCTGTGTTCTGCTTAGCCACCCACAAGAATTACTGTTGGTATAATGCATGGAAATTCATTGTTCAACAGCTTCCATTTTTATTAATGAAAAAATAACATAAGACATTTGGCTTTTACTAATACCATAATTTTTTCCAAAATAGACGGAATACTGGCATATTTAGGTTCTGAAATGGGGAGGTTTCATTGAAACTCCATAGATAGGCTACAACCAGCATTGCTCTGTTTTGTGTATTAACTATTAAATTAGATGTTCAAACTGTTGCAGTGACGATTATTGCAATCTTTCTTTTATTCTATCAGGCTGGTGGACAGAGGCGCAAAATCTACCTAACTTAATGCAGTTTCCTAATGATAAATCTTAAGCAGTTAAGCAGGATTCAGCCCATTTCCCTCTGCCATTTCTTTCTCTTCCTTAAATACTGTTTAACATGTGTTTTTATTATTGAGACATCTCAGACAGTGGACACTGGTGATACATGAGATGAATTTATAAATTTGGATAAGATTTTTTTTTAATGGAAGGAAATGTTCTCCCTCCACATTTGCCATTTATCAGGACTGAGGAAAACTAGAAAAACCTCAGTGAGAGAGGATGGTCCTAGCAGGAATCGAATCTCAAACCTCTTGTTCACAGGTCCATGCCTTAATGACCTCGGTCACCGTGGCAGTCCTCTGCTGTTTAGATTAGCTGCAGACTTATGCTATAAACCTCTAAGTATTAAAGGAACTAGTATAACTTAATGTGCATAACATAAACCCCAAGACTTCTGCATAACAGGACAGGACATAGCCGGTAGCTTACAATGTTGCTCCTAAACTAACTGTAAAAGCAGAGGATGCATGTTCTAATCATGCTGGGGCTAGTTTCTCTAAATGCAAAGTATCTTAGGCATCAAAGGACTCTAGCGCCATTTGCACCATCATTAGTTCATTCCATTTAATCATGATGATTTGCAATGAAAGTCGTATATTTACCTAAAGGTGAGTGAGCATATTAGCATGATATATGCCAATAATGACATGTTATTGTCATTATTTTCAAAATAACCAATTTGTCAAATATAAAACCATTTACTCCATCCTAATTATGTATATATTTGCAGCAAATTGTAATATAGGCATTAATGCAAAGTTACTGATAAATAAACTGCTTAATTGTATAGGTGAAAATGGAAATTAAAATTATTTTCAGTAATTCTTAGATAGTCGGCTCTGCCTTTATACAAAATATTGAAAATTTCTGCAAATAACATCATACAACCTTCTTTTTAAAATGTGGAGATTAATATTTATATAATATAAAATATGATACGGAATCACTAACATTTTGCTTATTTTTACGAACTTATTTTACAATTCACACCAATCAAAACTCATTTAATATTCATCTGCTATTATTAAGTGCCATAGCATCACATTCCTTCAACCTGGTAATACACATCTTACCTCGAATTAAAGAAATACCAAAATGTAAGGATGTAATAAGGTATGGTTTTAAGCTTGAAACTGCCAAATTGTTAGCACCCTAAAGAGGGGTCCTTGTTATTCATAATGTAGTACAGGAAATTCTCTCCAAAACATGTTATAAATTGTGCGGTGCTTTGAATTTGGAGAAAGGATGAAATTGCATGATACCAGTTTAGGACTTTCAGGTGCCTGAGCAGTTCTCAAAAAGTGAGTTTGTAGGGTTGTTCATGTAGTAGCATTATCACAAGACTGCCCTGTTCTTGGTTCTCTCTCCTGGCATTTTGAAAATACCTTAGGTAGATCAACATTGCTGACATAATAACCTTATATTTCCAAGTTGGTATCAATGACTTCTTCCTTTTCACATATCTGAAGCATATGAAATATGCTAAGAGTAATGTTATAATACAGCAATTTTTTAAAGTTAAGCATTCACTGAATCACACTGGATGAATTTTGTAAAGTTAAATAATATAATTAAATCAAGTGTGCTATAATTCACTTCATTGTATCGTCTCATGGCATTTCCATTTAGGTTGGTTGAGAGGGCATAGAATCTGATGCTTGTGACACAAGAGCTCTCAGATAATTCCATTTCAATGGAAATAGTCTCTTGCATCTGCTCATTATGTGATCACTGTTGAATCTGCACGGGACACAGTCAGTTATCTGTGCATAAACAAGTGAGTGATGCCACTTTGATTTCATTATTGTAAAATTATGAAGCAAAGTAGATACAAGAGTTAATTAATTAAAATGTAAATTGGATCTTGCACAGTGAAGCCAATCATATAATTGATATTATTGTATAGTTGAATTTTAGCTGATGATGAGAACCAATGTTCTCGAAACCGGTTCTATACATTATGACAAGTAGGAGAAGCATTAAGAGTGTGTAGTTCAACTAAATCGTACAATAATATCAATTATAGATACAAGAAATTTGAATTTTTTGTGACTCATTCAAAAATACTGCCAAAATTATTCAGTATCTTCCAGTAGATCAGGAAATAAGTTTAGTGGACTCTCTGAATACTGATCTTTTTCTGTTCTACTATGATGCAAGCACCTACCACAGATTAATCTTTCTCGCTATCCGTTGCAAATTGAATGGACATAACATAATATGTATATGCATATTGCAGTAATGACTTCAACAATGCTGATTTTTTTTTTTTGAATGATTTATTTATGGACGCTCTTTAACAGCTCAGGTCATCAGCGTCCCATTCAACTCAGGGCGTGAAACGGCCGACAAATTTTGCTCAGAGGCCTCTCTTTCAGGCTTGAGGTTCTTTATCGTGCCGTAAATGTACGACACGGGACCCACGGCTTAACAATGCTGAGACTGGCATGATATGAGCTACTGAATGCACTTCACTTATTTTCTTCAGTTGCTCCATTTATCCAATGTGATCTATGAATGCCCACCTTTACTGTTCATTCCTATATGGTAACTATAGCAACATGACCACTTATTCTATAAATTTCTAGCACTCCCCTTTGCTGCTTCCCCTTAACCCTCTCTTGCCTAAGAGCAGTTGTATAAAATTTCTTTAATTTTAAATGGTAATGCAGAAAGAAGGAAGCATACAGCAAATTAAACCCCATAATATTTATCAACATCTTATAAGTCAGCTTTGTGCTTTACTTTCTCAACTTCTTAAATTAAACAAACCAACAGATAATTGTGACATGTGAAGAATGCACCCAAATGTTTCTACCAAACACTCAGTAAATGCAACATTTTATCATATTTAAAGTCAATGCACGAAAATGTTCTCTCTCAAGGTTCATTACATAGTACATTAAACATCCTAATTATTGCAATCCCCCACTGCTGAGAACTGACTAACTGAATTGCTTGCACCTGTCATTAGTGTGACTTGCAAAATGTAGGTTTGATATATTATGGCCGAACATATCAAAACTTTTCTAGTAACCAATGCTTGGTAAAATATTTCTTCAATTAAATACATGCTGGAGAGCAGGCTTTTCTGATGTTGCAGACATCATTTCAAGTGGCATATTGCTATTTCTGCTTCAGCCCTATAAAGAGAACAAGTACTTTAAAACTGAGTTTTGCATGTTCATTCCTTTAATGAAAACTAACAACTATTTTAAATGTTCACAGGAAGGGTTTTTCAATTATGAGAGTAGGTCCATAAGTTTCTGGCCTCGCCGATAAGGATTGTCACCTTTCAAAACCCTTATCTGGTGTCATACCTAATCTATTCAGTAAATAATTGCAGCTGTAACTTTCGTTCTGCTGTGTGCAGTTGTTCAGATATAATTGCATAAAGAAGGTTATGTGTATAAGATTATGCCATGTTCAAAATGGAGTATCGAGCTGTTACTAAGTTCTTCACAAAAGAAGGACTTACTTCAAATGAAATTAACAGCAATTGGATGTTGTATATGTGGAAGTAACCCCTTCATATTTTACCCTAAAAAATTGGCCAAACTTTTTCGAATGGGTCGAGAAAGCATTGAAAACGAAGAGTGTGCAGATCGGCCCTCAGAGGTACTGACTCCTGAAAACATCCCTCTTGTGGAAAGAGAAATTGTGAAAGACTGGCAGCTCAAAGTTATAGAAATAGCAGCAAGATTGGGCCTTTCTAAAACAACAGTCCTTCAACTTATTCATGAACGTTAAACATTAATAATGTTAGTGCAAGATGGGTGCTTAGACTTCTTTCCTCGGTCCAAAAGCAGCAACAAGTCATTTATTGTCAGGCATTTTTGGAGCTCTCCCATGGCAACGAGAGAGTTTTGCAAACCAATGTTACAGGAAATGAAACTATGGTCCTCTACTATGATCTCTTGTCCAAAAGAGAATCAATGGACTAGTGTAAACCTGGCAAAGCATTACCTCTAAAGGCTAAGGTCACAATCAACCAAGAAGATCATGGCCACAGTCTTTGGAAAGAAATATTCTTCATTGACTTCAAGGGGAGCAACACACAGTAAATGGGGAATATTATGGTGGCCTACTGCACAGATTATGTACTTCCATCAAAGAGGAAGGGCGAGGAAAGATGAATGGTGGTGTAAGCCTTCAAGACGAGCCTGTGCACACAGCTCTTGTTGTAAAGAAAGCTGTGAAGAAGGTCCTTCGAGGAAAAAAAAATTAAGTATAACAAAGAAGAGATGGATGCTATTTATGCCCACTTTGTGGACAAGACTGCGACTGGGGTGGGGGGGTGTTAATGGTAATTCAATGATGTGAGAAGTGTGTTGCAATAACTTTATTGCAGATTAAAATATAGTTTTTGTCTTTATCATTCCTAGAAAATGGCTAGGCTGGAAACTTATGGACCCACTCTCTTATTTATTATACTTGTATGGTATGGACAAATTTGTAGATTTCATTTCCATATGAACCTTACATGGGTTACATTCAACAATAAGTAAATTTCATAGATTTAGGTGAACTCTTTCAAACCTATTCCTATTAAATATATGCAAGCTTGACGTTAGTGTGTTTACAGAGCTCCACTTTTATATGCTCATCTAAATCCATTGAACCATCTAAATAAGCACAATTGTATTACAAATTATTTATAAGGAAGTCATTCAAATTTCACTAGTTTGGGTGACTTTCTCACAAATAATTTGTTATATGATACTATATTTCACTGTGAAAATTCCAAACCATGCAAATTTATAAGCACAATTGTATTCATCACCCTTAATAACTGCATGCATTAGAGTACTCTGGAAAAGGAAAAGGAAGATTTAAGGGCTTCATACCATTGTATAGGAATTGTGGCCACCAGTTTTTTGAATTTGTCATTTGTCATTCTTTGACCTTTTGGTACCTGCTTATATACAGACAAGTTCTGTAAATTTATTTCATTTATGAACAATTTATTTTCTTTGAAATAGTTTTCTTCATCCTTAACATATTAACTACAGTAAAAACTGGGCTCCTCCTTTTTGACTGAAATGTTTTTGAGGTGCATTGTCTGAAGATGCACCTTAAAGTACACTTTCTTGGGAGAAAGAATTTTTCCCTGTTGCTACTTTGTGGCAAAAGAGAGAGGAGGAGAAGATGAATGGTCAAAAAATGTACCTAAAACATATGAAAGGGACCCAGAAGAGTGGCAATAATCAGCGGAAGTTTAGGACTAGAATCGGAAGTTGAAGGAACTGGAGCTCAGGCAGCAATTGGAGTGGGATAAGATGAAGTAACAGCCTTACGTGCAGTTGCATGATCTGCTACAGCTCAGCCTGGGCCATGAAAGGTTTGGCCTGGTTTTTTTGAAGGTGTGGCATCAGATTTCAAAATTAGTATTTTATCTTGGAACTGCATTCTGGCAAAGTAAAAGCACAAAAAGGTGCTGTTTATTTCCTGTAAAATTGCCCACCGCTTATACCTGAAATGATATACGAGTGATTAGATGAATATAACATTCATGAAACTACAATTACATTAAATTCTCAAAGTTTTGAAATCTTGGAAATTTAAATTAAATTGTTTAAATTTTCTAACCTAATATCTGATCTCAGTGCTTCATTAATATGAATGAATATTTATTTCACTAATAACATTTGCACACATTTTTTTTAAATGTTTGGATTACAAAATGTATGCAAACTTATTACTATTAATAGCACTTAAATTTTCCACTTTATAACCCTCAATTTATGGAGTTGCATTTCTTTCGTACCCCAGTAGAATTAACAAGTTGTGTGTAATGGGGATGTATATTCACTCCTAAATAGTGTCATCATCAACATTGTTTCCCATTTGTACTGCCCACCTTCCATAACTATTTTTGTCTTATCTTCCCAATGTATTTTCCAAATTCTTTTATATTTCCATTTGATCTTAAATTGAAAATTCTTCTGCTTTTTATTTCATTTGGTAAGTTTTCTCACTTTCTTAAAAGGAACTGTTCCCCCCAAATTTGGTTTGTTTACATTCTAAAATACAATGCCAAGTACTAGCTGTTTCTTCACATATGGACATTTCTCCTTAATATATCTCCTTAATATATCTACTTCTTATTCCACTTAGGCTGTTATTTGTGTTGACAAATAGATTTGTTTACAGTAATGACTATTCTGCATAAAATAGTAAGAAAATACTTTTTAGACTATAATCATTATTCTGCAAATATTGAGTTTACCAGTCCAGCATTAATAGATTCTTTTAATTACATCATTAAAAAAATATATATACACACACACGCAGAAAAGGTACTATTGACGTATAAACTTAATATGAATTTGTCACAAGCTTGCAATCAGTTATAGATAATAATAAATATTTAAGTATATAGGTGTTCGTTTAGAAGAGATTTGCCTTAATTCAGCTTTTCCTCTCCAAGTTCTGCTACCTAATATATTTCTTGCTGCCGGTAACAATTATGACATAACCTTCATCACGCTCCTGCCATTTTCTCCTCTGTCCAATATCGAGCATAAAATTCAGCTTCAATACATCCAGTTCATCTCCTCTTGCTTACTGCCATGCTTTTATATAATATTTTGCTAATTTCCCACCTTTTCATGGACATATACAGAGAATTTATTCAGTCATGAAAACATTCAGGGTGAGGGTTAAAGGAATTAATTATTTAATATATCTGGGAGATTTCAGGGTTACAGGGACATTTACACATATAAAAGGAAACAGCATAGCAATGAATTTAAGGTAGGCAATAAAAAAAAGTATGTGGTGTTAGCACACATAAATGTTCATATTATTACAAATTTCTAATTTTTTCTTTACTATTATTAGATTCAGGGGAGGGAAAAAAAAAAGGTTGAGACACAAAAGGTTATTATTCTCTCTTTTCTCCCACAACCATTTTAACTACTGAAGGATCACAAGGTAGAATGGCAGTTTTACTACATTTAAACATAAAAATAAAAAAATGCTTTGAACTTTATAAGAAATTTAATGTTAATTTTTTTACTTTTAACAGGGAGCTTTAAGGCACATATCAGTATAGAACTAAATTTAGTAGTTATAACATTATCTTAGGTACCTATTTTACTCTGCAGCATTTTTTTGAAAACTAGTTATGGTCAAGACATACTGTGTTATATTTAGGGTAGCTTTGACAAAAACTGAAGTAGAATATCAGAACACACAGAACTACAAGAAGAACATTTTACATTACACAACATTATATGGAATACTGCTTGCATAAAAATTGTTACAAACCCAACTAGAAGTAGGCACTCAATATTTTGCCCATATTCTACATGCTATAATTAACAACAAAGAACAATGTGTAACATCTTACATAACAATTAATTTAAAAACAAAACTTGAAAGCAGAAACTGAACCAATTTGTGTGTGTATTTGAGTGCACAGTAATTCCCCTTCCTCATGGTGCACCTGGGTATTGCTCAGCGAATTACAAATATTGCAGGTTTTCCAAGATTTAAGAGCTCAAATAAATTGGAAGCTGTTTATTAGGAAACTAGGGAAAAAATGATAAATATCAGCATCCCCAATGGCCACTATCAACCAACCATGTATTGACTTGTCTTCTTGCCTTATCATTAGAAGAACTCCAACAGTTTGAAATATAGTCAGAGATAATCTGTGTATATCCAAGTATTTTATCCTTTTTCTACATCTTTAGGTATTGTTAATTTAGTTACATTTTATATATATGTGTGTGTGTGTGTGTGTGTGTGCGCCAAAATGTATACACACTTCACAGTAGATATCTATTTAATATATTTCAAATTTGAACCAAAATACAACAGTAATTTGTAATATGATGTCCTGTAAATAGATGTGACTCACATACATTATGATAGCGTTGCTATGTGAGAGGTAATTCAACAATGAACAAATGAAGCCAAGATTATTGTATAATTATCCGTAAACAGATGTAACTCACATCATATTATGCTACAACAAAATGGAACCAAAACTATCGTTTGAACAGCAGAAAGCAATTTTGAAGTAGTATTGGAAAACCAAGCATGTTGAAGTTCAAGGGCAATGGAGACATTACAGAACAGAACATTCAATGCGAGTAACAATTGCACAGAGACATATGTTATGTTCATAAGGGCGGATCACCATATTGCCACTGAAATGTATGTGCATACCTTAATGACAATCTTCCAAGGCACTGGATAGGACGAAGAGGCCCGATTGAGTTTCCACTGCATTCTCTGGGTCTGACTGTTGGACTTCTATCTATGGGGAACTCTTAAGGATGTTGTATACTGTACAAAACCATCTACACTGGCAGAACTTCTGGAAGATTTTGAAACGGCATGTGCTGCAAATCGCTGAGGACACCTTTGCAAACATTGCTCAATTAGTAGTTCAGTGTACTCAGAAGTGTATTGATGCGGATGGTGATCATTTTGAGCAAATGTTATAACTGCATCTAAGATGATCATCTTTTTCTGTTTATGTAAATTCAGTTTTGTTACATTAACACAGTTTTTCTTTGTTTGAAGTGTGTATACATTTTTTGGAAACCTCTCCGTATAATCTAGAAATGTATACACACTTAAAGCAACCTCTCTCTCTATAATATAGAGACTCTCATATATATATAAAACAAATTTTTAACATAGTAGAAAAACAATAAAATCACAGAGTAACTTTAGCCTAATGTTTTTATTTGTAATTTTTCCCTCTGTTTTCAAGGCAACCCAAATATCGCTTATTTTAACTTTGGCATTTGATACAGAATCTGTTTCAGGCACTGGCTCCTGGTTTTGTGATCAGTGTAGCGACTACCTTCCGGAATCCCATGTTATCTTGCTAATCAGGAAAATTCCATTTTCTGCTGTAATGTGATACTTAATTTTGGAGATTTGGAATAAATAGCAAATTATCCAATTGACCCAACTGCTTTCCAATTTTTCCCCAAGTTCTAAAATTTGGTCTACAGAGAATAATTATGTGAATGCTTTTCAAAATATCTTTAGCACTCATTACAAAATTATGCAAAGAGTTAACAGTTTATCTGAACTTGACAGCCAGTCAAACACAATTTAGTTTTCCACCCATTTCATCTACTACCCTTTCTGTGTTTAGTAACAAAAACGTCCATTTGTCTGTCAAGAACAAAATGCTGGACAGAGTTTTTCTATTTTTAAATTGTACAGCTGCACCATTGGAACATTTTTACAAATATCAGATGTGGATAGTGACCTCATATCTTCAGAAATATTCCTAGAGACCTAGAAGAAGTCGATTGTAAAGTCCTATTTAAAGGCAAAAGGGACACCTCCAAGCCAGATTCCTATAGGGGATAGCCCTGGAAAATATGGCATTCAAAATATTCACCTCCATTCTCACCAAGAAACTAACAAAACTAGTTGATCGCCAACTACCTGAAGAACAGTTCGGGTTTTGCAAGGGCAGATGCACTTTACATGCAATCAAAAATTTAATAGAAAACGTCATAGAAGCCAAACATGAAAATAGAGGTAAATTATTTATAGTGTTTGTCAGCTTCAGCAAAGCATTTGATCTATTAGACAGAAACATCATCATGACCATACTGAAAGACCTCATATGACAAGAGGTCTTTCAATATAGCAACATGTGACTAGTTAAAGCAATAAGAAGGAACAATGAATATGTTAAAATCTATCTATACATCAATGACATGGCCATGACCAAAAAACCGGTAAGATTTACAAGAGGCACTGGATTATCTTATGATATCAACAAGTCAAATACCAGTCATGATATGCAGAAATGGTAGCAAAGAAATATATTGTGCCAGAGAACAACTAGAAGTTAAAACACTTGCAAATACTTGGGTATAACACTACAACCATATGGAGAAAATTTCACAACACACCCCCAAGAAAGAACTACTCATACTCAGCCGGCCATAAATAACATTAAGAACCTTCTGTGCCTTTCATTGGAAATGGCAATAAAACAAATATACTTGGGTATAACACTACAACCATATGGAGAAAATTTCACAACACCCCCAAGAAAGAACTACTCATGCTCAACCAGCCATAAATAACATTAAGAGCCTCCTATGCCTTTCACTGGAAATGGCAAGAAAAACTGTTCCATTTAAAGATCACACCTGTCATCACATATGGATTGGTGTTAATATGAGAATTCTTGACAGAGTACAACATGAAAAGCATTAGTAAAGAGAAGAATCCAGAGAAGAAAAGAAAAAAATGGCAGAGAGCAAGAGTATTACACATCAGATGCCATTTTGCAATTGGACTGGACTAATGCCAACTATGAATTAAGACATGTAACTAGACTCAATGAATTTCATCACAAATTATGCACAATTAAAATATTTCATGAACCTGACAGTGAATGATTTTATGAACTTTGTGAAAAAGTATTACATTCAGTGATATAACTGCTTACAGCAAAGAAATCTTGTAGACACCCTGAAAATGAACTGTGGAACATTACTTCTTTATACACATTAGTATGCATTTCTTCTTAATAATATCTTCAGAAATATTGTATATATGAACAGCCAAACAGCCATTTTATTGTGCTGTACCTATCATTTAGAACTGGTAAGCATATCCTTTTGTATTCGAGAGCCAGCCCATTGCCATAAAATTGAGAATTTCTTGTGTTACCAATGTGCAGTTTGGACTTCATCTTAGTACATTTTAACAACATAAATATACAGAATTGCCTCTCCATCATTCAGTTTAGTCTAACATTTTTCAAAATATGCTATTTGGGTTGCCTTCAAAAATGTAGTTGGTTGCTAGTGGCCATTGGGGATGCTGATATTTATCATTTTTTCCCTAGCTTCCCAATAAAGAGCTTCCAAATTATTTTTCATTTGTTTGTTGCTATCTAGTTGGCTGCATTTCAGTAGCTGTTCTTTATATACAATAGTATTCACATCCTTACACAGTGGGCAGTGGCCGTCCTTGATTAATTTCATCCTGAAGAGATGTTCTGACAGGCAATCATGCCCAATAATTAAGCGGAATTGGGCAACTCCAATTTTGCCTTATTTCAATAAAAGATGTTTGAAAGTATTCAGATCCTCATATGGTTTATCTTTAAGTTTTTGTTTGATATTTTGTTGTTCTTATTCAGATATTAATCTTTTTATGAGTTTCGATTTAGAGCAAAGTTCTAGTTCAAAAGGTGGTTTTAATTTTATGGTGGCTCCTTTTTTTTGCTAAAGTATCTGCAATCTCATTCCCTTTCAATTCCACATGGCTCGGAACCATTGTAGAACTATTTCTGGTTTGTGATAGTTTTCTTATTTCATTATAGTGTATGTCGGTGGGTAACTGTAATTCATTATACTTTGTAGTGCTGCTTTAGAGTCACTTAAGATAATTCTTTTATTTATTTTAGGTCTATACAGTAGATTTTGTAAAGCTGTTCTAATGGCCATTATTTTACCATCAAAATTGTTGGCATACTATTAGCAAAGGTTTGTTGTTGTTGATCTAATGTGCAGGATTTTGATCCATCAATTTTTCCCTGGCCAGCCAATATAATTTATGTATTTTCCTGTCAGGTGCAGTTCTGTACATTCCAATAGATGTTCTCCATTTAGAATCTTGTCAGCATTGCAGACCTTACATGTGTTATCATTCATAAAACCAAATCTGTGTAGATGTTCTGCCAGACAATCATGTCCAGTGGCCAGTCTAAAATGAGCAACTGCTTCCTTCCTTGATAGAATTTTTTTGTGAGTGTGTGTGTATACTGAGAGAATTCTTCACAGTATATCCCAAAGCCTAATTCTCAATTTTTAAGAGATCCATCTGTATACACTCTACACCATTAATTAAAACATATCTTTTAAAAAATAATTATGGAACAAACACAGTGAAGTCAAATCATATGAATAAATTAATGTGATATACGTCATACTAAACACCCTAATTGCTTCATTTACTTGTGTGATATTTGGAACCGGTTTCGAAGACCTTCGTCTTCAACATCGGCCAAGGGTACAAATGAAGCAATAAGAGTGTTTAGTACAACAAATATCACATGAATTTATTCATACTCTACACCATGTATTAACTGGATAATAGTTGTTTAGTGTACTAAGTGCTATCAATCTTAATACCTCATGTGGGTCATTCTTCTTGGAGACCATTGTATCTAGATTTAGTTTCATGTTAATATCTATATATTGCAAAGGATCAGTTGGTGTAATGATAGGTTTAGTGCTTATTTTTAAAATTTTGTCTAAATCTTCTTTCTGTATGTAATTTTTGAAAGTCTGTTGTGTTTATAATCACGTGCTGTCATGAATTTGAAACCATTCATGCCTGTGTTGATTACTTTTTAATTTCTATCCTAGTATAGCCATTTTAATATCTAGCTCTATTTTTATTGGCAGGTTGTTAGTTATGATCTGTATTGTAGCAATTGGTATTGTTTTAACGGCTCCTGTTATTACTCTTAAGGACCTAGATTGTATTGTATCCAATTTAGTTTTAGTTGGTTGTCTATTGTGGACATTATCTCACTTCTATAGGCAAATTGGGCTTTATGTATCTTTTGTACGTGTCATTTAAGAGACCTATAGATCCTTCCTATTTGACTCCTGCTTGTCTTCTCAATGGTCTTCTTCTTTGGCTCCTGCTACTCTTCTTCAAAAATATATACTTTTATACTGGCTTAACTTCATATTTATTTTCAGCAAGTTTTTGGACTGTGGTATATCTCTCATAAATATTAAGAAAGCCATTTTCATGCCCCTATTGAACTGCAGGCTTCTCTAAATAATTTTCTTTTTTTTTTAAGAAATACAAAATTTTACTCAACATTCTCAAGGTCACAGAAGCTAAAGTTCTGTGTTTTTGGATAGTACATTTTCTGGTAAAATATTTGATACACATATAGCAAAAATTCCACATTTGCAAATCATAATTTACTGTGCATCTTTAAATACAGAAGTACATAAGGAAATCTGAGAGAAAAGAATCGAGATATTTTTATTTTTTTAAATGGATATTCCTCCAGAAAAGGAGAAAAGGCTTAGATGTTGAAATCAGCATTATTCTCTTTGTATGTGTTCTTATCCTAATGAAGTAGTTATCGAATCTTTTTTCTCAACTGCTGTCTAATAATATCAGCTCTTCTTTTTTGGATATTGTTTGGAAAACCTCTTTATTTTGTTCACGGCCTTACCTAAACACTGTAACTGTGAGTAAGCATCCTTGCTAGATGAGTCATCTTCATGTCATCTTTTTGCATTCTGACTCATTTTCATGTTTATTCTTAAGTCTGTATTTTCTTTTCCATTCTCTTTCATATTCGATTACCTACAGCAGTATTTGCAGATATGATTTTCTTAAACTTTTCTCTACGATCTTGTTTCTCTGTATTTCTTTTGTTAATTAGCCTCATACATTGTTTTGTATTGTCTTGGTGCTTCTCTTCAAGCTGCCATCCTTTTCCTAGAAGACATAATGCACATTACCCATATTCTTTTTCATGAACATTAGGAACATCAATGGTAGCTAATTGAAAAAATAGCGTCACATTAAGATATGGCATTTGGTAATGTTTGAGAATAAGCCATCCTACTAATTTGTTATTTCTTATTCTCAAACATTACCTAGAATATAAGTTTTAATTCCTCATATCAAATGTTTCAATTTATTTTTTTAAAAAAAATCGTTGCTAGGCTTACTTTTAATGGAATCTTTCACCATTATTCTTGAACACAATGAAGCACAAAGTATGCATGTTACATTTAAAATTAAAGGGTATAATTATTTTAAGTATGTAATGAGAGGGGAATTATCCTTTCAAAACAACTCATCTCTTATTTATGTCAATCAATTACAAACAGCAAACAATAGACATTGATTTTTCAGTAAACAAAACTGCTCGTTTCCCTGTCACTTCCTTTGATATTGCAGTTCACCCACCACGGTGAAGGTTTGTTGTGTTTGACGTTATTTCCAACTTTTGTGCTTTGCATTTACAATAAGTGCTCTCCTGAGTAATTGTTCCAAATAGTTCATTCAGCGCTTTGTTCTTGTTGTATTCACTTATTTTGTTAATCATGATTAGTTGCATATGATTTCTGCCACTAGATAACGCTTCATACTTTTTGCTGGAATTAAAGGAGATTTGCACTACTACAACAATTTACCCGCAAACATAGTAACACACAATCTGCTATCAATTTATATTTACGGCCTGGCCTACGCTCGCCACAGCAAACCACTGGGTCCACAAGTTTCTAGGATTTACCCAAAGTTGGGTTTAGGTTAGTGTGTGTGTGTGTGTGTATAAATGAATCTCAAATTACATTTTTTCCGAGTTTCCGCTAAAATTGCGCTTGAATCCCAGTTATGTTATGTTTTTTAAATCCGCCCTGAGGGGTGCAATCGTTACTAGTAGAAGGAGCCTGTGGCTATGTCATAGATTAATACAGATGGGAAACTCAATGAAACCGGTGGCCGCATGGAGCACCAATTTTGCAGATATGATTTTCTCCGGGATTTCTGGCGTTCGCATGAAATTCCAGGGTCACCAATCCAGTGCAATTGCCTGGGCTGTGTGTGTATCTTGTAAATGAATTTCAAATTTAAATTTTTCCGAGTTTCCGCTAAAATTGCGCTTCAATCCCAGTTATGTTATGCTTTTTAAATCCGCCCTGAGGGGTGCAATCGTTACTAGTAGAAGGAGCCTGTGACTATATCACAGATTACTACAAATGGGGGAACTTAATGTTAATAACCGGTGACCGCATGGAGCACCAATTTTGAAGATATGATTTTCTCCGGGATTTCTGGCGTTCGCATGAAATTCCAGGTTCACCAATCCAGTGCAATAGCCTGGGCTATGTGTGTGTGTAGACATATAACTTGCACCGCCCAGGTGGGTGTGAGGGACTGTGGTATCTGGAGGTTAAGAGCTAATATAGCTTTTAGATGCAAGTGCTCCAGCAATTTATTCATAACTATAAGATTATGCTATTTTTACATTTCTGGCTGCAATATGTTGTTTCTTATTACAAAATTGAGTTAATCAGTTATGCTTCAACTTCATTTTATTACTTTTTACCACCCGTTGTGATATTGCAGCGAAGTATTATTGTGTGCAAAAGCTGTACTGGTTAAACTATTCGGAACTATTACCCCATTCTCTCTTTAAACATTTTTTGTTATGAAGGACTTCTAACAAATAAACAAAACAAACCTTGATGTCGCGCAAGCGTTTGCAGTATTGCTGCCATTCCTGCTGTTTGAAAAACAAAATTCTAACACATTGAGGTTATTTTTAATAGCTGGGAGAAGAGGCTCGGGTTGGCCGTAACTCAATTGACTTCACTATATAAGAAATGCTTTAAGGTTTATTTTTTTATTAGCAGCTATAAAATTTCGTTAATTATTTGCTGTACCCATTTGTCCTTATTTTAATTGAATGATCTCTAATGCAGGTATCAAACCACAGATTACCTGCAATAACTTCAGCTCTGCTTTGATCTGTTTTGCAGTGCAACCCCTTAAATGGAAAAGGTTAGCAACAGCACGAAACTTTTTTTCCTACGAGACGTTTGGCACTAATCACTTCAGATAGCTGTCAATTTATTAAACACGTCTGCCTAAAAATTTGTCAAACAAGGTTATTTACACAAATTACTCTTACCAGCAATGGTACCACTTAACGAAATTTCCCGCGATTTTATTGAAATTTACCAAACTTATCTACAGCCTTCTTAATTATAAACTGTGCACAAATTACGTATCAAGTTTGGAAGTCTTGCAGAAAAACCTTCTGCTGCCTTGCTGATTTACAAAACAGCAGCTATAAGAAAGATTATGAAATTTGATCCCATTCGGCCATAACATTTGCAGAAATTCATTGAATAAGCAAGCCATCATTACATAATTAGAAGCTGATATTTTTCTCTGCATGCTAATAAAAAACGCGGCTTGGAAGCTATTTGATTATATCTAGCGCACACATTTCTCCCTTTCCAACTGCTAGTCTTGTGATTCGTCCAATATATTTAATTTTCATATTTCACTCTGATTATTCCTAGTATTTCTTTATTACACACAGGATTCTTAATTTCGATTTTCTTAGGGTTTCAAAATGTGTGTATTTTGTAAAGAACTTTGTAACCTTTGAAACGTTCAAGTTATATAAAGGAATATCAAACTAAGAAGTCCTTTGCAGAAATCTGCAATATATTTGAAACTTTGGGGGCGGGGGTGTATGTGAAGATGCTTTACCAAAAAATCTTCTTTAATGGCCATGTTATATTTATTACCTGCTAAATGCTGCAAGGCATGAAATTGTTCATCCACATTTACAGATTTCCCACATATTAGATAGTATAGAATTTTTCCATTCCTTGTAAACTCCAAAATTCAACATTTTGCCATAAAGGAAAATGAACCCTTGGCTTCTCTTACATAGACTAATGTGCTAATGTTCTGAACTAATCAAAACAATGCCAATGACTGAAGAACATTGGAGTCATAAGTTTTGCTTCATTCCATAGATAATGAACGGATGAGGCAGAGCGAGAGAGAGAGGGGGGGGTTACAGCATGCCTATGAAGTCTCAAGTGATATATGAAAGAAATTTATTCTTATATATTTAATATTTCATTTCCATCAGTATGTACAGTATTTGAAATTTTAAAAATTAAAATAAGGAAAAACATTACAATTTATATATTTACAGTAAAATTATTTAAAGTGTATATATATGTGTGTGTGTGTGTAATACTTAAAATATATATATATCTTTTATGTGAAACAGCATTTCATATATACAATTATGGGTTTCTGTTCTGAATTATAGGCCTAGTTGCAGTCTTTTATTATATATATTACATAAAAATCCATTCCTAATAATTGCATACAATTAATACTATCTACCTGAATACTCTTGGAAAAACCATAACATGCAGTGAACACATTTTTCCTGTTTATAAAAAGTAATATTATGCAGAAAATAAGTATTGCACATTTCTAAAATGAGATTTTAATTTTGTTTACAGTACAATGTCAAATGGACATGTGATTAGAAACACGTCTATAGCTGTTGATTATTGGACACCTGGAAAGGTAATGTCAAAACTTGTTCATATTTATAAAAAATTGTTCAGCATTATTAACAAAATCATAAATGTTTAATTTAAAGTCTGCTATTTAGTAAATATATGTCATTAGATGTTTATTTTGCCCAAATAAATTATTTAATTTACAAAAAAGATCAGGACATGGTATGCTGTACTGACAGTGCCTGTAGTATTTGTAAATTAACTTTGATGATGCATATAGAATGACAGAAGCTTGATAGTTTTCCCATAACCAGATGCCCAATTCTCAAAAACAGGACACTAGATTTGAAATGCAGTAAAATTTGCATTAAAAAAAGATGGGACATTTTGTCAGGTAATGAAATATTATTTTTAATTAAATAATTTTGGTTTATCATTACACAAATGCCTTCATTCATATCATATCTTATCATATACTTTATTCACCTTTGAAAATTTGTTACGATTTCATGGCTTCGTCAATTACAAAATATAACAATTTCAAACTATTAATACTTATAAATCACCTGTATGTGTAGTTTTTTAAATATACATTGACTTCTTGTATACCATAAAAACAATGATTAATTAAAAACCTCTTAACTTTCTTCCTAAATCTAATATGGTGTGTGTCTGTGATTTCGTTAGTTATTGAGTTATACATTTGGATGTCACTATGCAGGATTGAATTGATCTTTTTAGTTGTTCTGGCAGTTAGTAGGTGGATTTTGTTGCTGGTTTTAGCACTGTGCTTATGGATTGATTTATTGGAGTAAAATTATTGCATATTACGATTTATGAAACAGGCAGTTTCTAATGTATATAGGCATGGTAGGGTAAGTATATTGTTCTGTATAAAGTACATTTTAATGTGCTTGTGTAGTACCTTTGATATAAAAACACATTGTTCTTCAAAATAAATGTTGCTTAGTTTCTTATTACACAATATCAAATAAGATATGTTGTATAATGAAGAAATTTTTGGTAAGTAAATCAATTCTGTCAAAATCTGTACCTTCACATTTCTTTAAATTTTACATAATCAATGACAGACATTTTCAACAAATCATGATTAAGATTCCTGACATCTCTCTACTGAGCAGAATAAAAGTGAACAAACTTTCTACAATTTCATAATGCCCCCTGGAATGAATACATAGAAAATTAATAAAAAAAATCTGAACAAAGAGATTTTTTCCCAAATACCAAACAAGGTTCAAATTGTAATGGTGATGACCAGGAGATAAGCATATATAATGACAGTGATCAGAAGGTAAACTTATTTAATGATATTGATTAGGAGGTAAGCATAATGCCTCATAAATCATTTCATTAGCAAGAAGATCAAGATCATACATTTTGGATTAGTTTTTAATGGCAATATCTTTGTAAGGCTCATTTTTAGTTTTGATAGAAAAAAATTTAACACTTTTTGTTGTAGTTATGAAATAATTTCAGATTTTGTGCTAGATGTGTTTGTAGTTTGTTTAAAATGATGAATTAATATTATATGTTTTTGTTGTTGTTATTGTAAATTAGAAATATTTTTACAATCAGTTCTTAAATGCAGCACCTTTGATTTGATTGATGGAGTATGTAATGATACACTTTGCCATATAAGCCACAAAGGCCTTTTGTGCACTCTTTTAATCATAATTTTGTAGTTTCAGATCTAGAGCTTTTGTGAGCTCTCCTAAAGGACTGCTGTCTTCATGATAATCCCATCCTCCTTTTTTGCCCTCCCATAAATCCACTTGCTATCTGGAATACATCCTGTTTTCACAGACCCTACATGACAAAAAAGCAGGTTGCTCCCTTGCCCCACAGGTACCAAGACCACCATTTTTAGTGCAATCTTGCAATTTGACTTTAATGTATGATTTTTATTTGTAAGTTTCATCTAAGTAATAGAGGATGGAAAAAAATTAAATCCACAAACTCTGACATCTTGCACAGAATACAAAAACAAATGTTGTTTTCTAATACATTGAGCCCTCTCATTTTCAATTGCATTTATGCAATTGTTGTGGAAGAATTTTTTCTGCAAGCTATTGCTGTTTCATTATTTGGCAATTGACTGCTAGCAGAGAGTTAGATCATCATTTTCAATCAGTGTTTTGGTGCTGTGCATGTGCCTGTGTTCATCAGAGTGAAGATTACTTCTTTTTTAAATGAATTAGTAAATTGCAATGGTGGCATAAAAATGAAAATGTTATGTGCTCTATTGCAAGAGAAAATGGAAGTTCTTCAAAGATAAGGATGAGTCCATCCAAAAAAATTCACCAGAATTAGGGATTGACTGGTGGGAAACAGAAAAGCTGTAGCTAAAGAAATGGAGAAAGGTAGAAGCCAAGGTTAGGATGTCATATTCTAAAAAGAAATTAAATTTAAATAATTTTTTTTTAAAAAAAACATGTTTCTATTTTCTTAACAGAATACAAGTTTGATACTCATTCAAAAAACGAATTTAAAACTAAATTTATTTATTGTATTGATAAATGTAATGCAGTCATCATAGCAACTGTTCTTATTTTTTAAATAAAGATTATTATAAATTTTATATTATTATGCTTTATTAACAAAACAACAGAAATGTGTTCTTACTATTCAATCTTATGTTTTTTAAAACCTTCGTGTTTGATATTGCGCTGCTTTGCTTTCAAAACTGCAGAACCATATTTTTGAACGGGGAACCATTGAACCATGATAATTACTGTATTATATTGTATTGTCATCCATTTCTGACCTATGTGCAAATGTTCAAGTCTCTATCTCATTTAGAAGTGCATGAAAAATTAATTATAAAATTCCACCCAAACAGACATGAAAGTGAGTTAATAAAAACGTTTGAAAAATATAGACATTTTTCAAAAGAAATAAATATAGTCTGTACACATGTACAGAAGCCTTCAATAGTATTCTTGGCCTAAGTAAGGGTGATGACTTGAAGCATTACTTTGTTACAAGGACTTTAGGGAAACATGTACAGAAGACATTGTAAACCCTACTAATGTTGTCAAATAATAAAATTTAGAAAATATGTCTTAGATGTGGGAGGTGACACATGGGCATATAATAGGAAGTATCCAATGAGATTTAAGTTAGCACTGTTTAGTTAAGTCATCATAAAAGCTCATTTTCCCTCGGGAATACTAATTAACTGTTCTTTACATATAATTATGTTTCTTATTATATTATATTATAAAAACACAGCAATATTGTATAGAAAACATGTAATATTTAAGTTTGTTGTGTATTAGCCGATATTTGTTACTTTCATTTTCCAACATTTTTGGTGTTCCAAATTTATCCCAGTCCTATAATTAGGGATTTACCCAAATTTCTCTAAGAGGCTTTTTCACACTATTAGAGGATGTATTTTGAATTCTTTAGACTTAATGACTGCTTAAAGTTTGAATTTTGTTTACATCTGGATCTAATCTAGTACTTGTTTAACATAATGTAGCAATAAACATGAAGTGAGCAAATGAAGATGTACATACTTAAACCATTGGTTTCCAAGGAAGTGGATTGGCAGGGATGGTTCTTTATGGTAAAGTCTTCATGATCATATGTCTCCTCTGGACTTTGGTGTGGGATCTTGTTTACGAGACCCAGTTAAAACAGAAGAGTATCTGTTGGCCAGGATAGTTGCAGCACAGGGAACATTAAAAATTCTCCTGCAGTCTTTGACTGCATTAGCCAACAAGGACTTGAAAGTGGAGTCAACAGAAGCAATTTTGAACCGCTTTTGTAAAATGAAATGACTGTAAATGTTTTGTAATGCTAATCAAGGCAAATAAATTACATTACTCAAGATGTGGTGCCTACAAAAAACAAATGTCATAGGAAAATATGGGATTAACAAAAAAATTTGTTCTGGTGCCTTACTCAAATTCTCCAAGTTTATTAGTTTAGTTTTTTTCCACCATGTATATTGGGGCTTGTGTCATCAAAATTCCTAATGTAGTACATTGTGCATAGGAATTTTATTATTGTCAGTCACTTCTTTCCATTAAAAGTTTGCATCCATCATTTGTCTTGCTGTACCTGAAACCTAAATTTCTTGATAATTTGTAAGTGAGCAAATTTTGTTTGAATTTAAGATCTGAATAATTTTTAGTACTTTTGGAAGTTCATCTTGGTCATAGAAGTCAAAAACAAATACTTCATAACACATCTTTCCACAGCTAAGTTGTAAGCTTCTTTTGGGGTATTGCCACAGGGAGCCAAGGTCCGGGAGTCTGGGATTCAATTCCCTCCAGGACTGTCCTCTTTGACTGAGAATTTTCTGCATTTTCCCGAGTCCTCATAAATGTGCTGAGGAGGTACCCTAAAACTTAGGCCTGGAAAGCTTCATGCTTAAAAATAAAAATTCTTTTCCCAATTTATCATTTCATTTCATGTATCAGTGTTCAATGCCTGCGATTCCTTAGCAGTGAAAAAAGGATGTAACATTATTCTTTTCTTTTGGAGTAAGTCAGGTTTTTTCTCTCGTCATCTATAGAGCACTTTTTGAAAAAAGTATAAACTTTAAAAATAATATTTTAGCCTGGCTCTTCAACACTTATTTTTTCGTGCCACTGGCCCATATTGTACTTCCTTTACTTAAGGATACACATAGTAGGCTACTGAAATACTGCCAGTCCTGGTGGTCTAGTGATAACCATATTTACCTCATAGACCAAAGGTCAAACCTGGCTAGGGTAGATGGATATTTAGGGCATAAAATCCTACGGAATGAATGTAAAGTCGTCGCTTCCATGTCACAGATTTACAGCATGTAAAATAACCTCAAGCACAAAGAAGGGCCTCTGAGCAAAATTTATTAATTGGTCATTTTATACCTTTATTAGAACTGGACACTAATGACCAAAGTTGCTTAAGAGCATACTTGGATTAAATACACACACACATAGTGAAACACTCACATTAGAACTTGTTAATTCACTGGCTATGCAGCTTGCAACTGAATAAGTTATTCCCTCTTAACTACCATGTTATTTTCTTAAACAAGTCAGCACCAAGGTTTATATCAACCACATCAAAATTATTAATCAGAGCAATACCATTATATACATAAATATATGTTAAGAAAATAAAAATATTAATGAAAATATGCACAATGTGCAAGAAAAAAGCAAACAGGAGATACTGTGTGGCAATAGTTAATAAGCTAATGAAGCACATATAAACACAAAACATAGAAATACAGTTCCATTATATGGTAATTCACAGAGCCAATTACTGTAATGGTAATGCAAAGAAGCATTTATATGATTGTAAAATGAAAAGTATTAAAGCTAAAATATATGTGGTTTCTATGTGTTATATATTCAGAATGTTTTCTGTGGATTCTGAAGTAATTAAATAATACTGCAATTTCATTTCAAATTCTTCATTACACGGTTTTTCAGTTATTATTTCTAAATTGTATTTTGTAAAGATCTGGTTCAGTTTTAAAAATTTCATTACATTTCATCTTCAGATTTTGCAATAATAGCTTGTTTGTTTGCATTTATTTTACAATAAATTCTTGAAATAAATACTCTTGTGTTTTCTTTTCTTTCCACTCTTGTAGAATCTTCTCTGTGTAAAGATTAAAATGAATAGGTGCTAAGTTTATTTTTGTCTAACTCTTTGATTAGTCTCTTATTAATAAACCATAATAATGGGTAGTTTTTTCTTGTGCAGGGTCATTCCATAGTGACTAATGTAACAAGCTGAAGTACCCTACCAGTATATCAGGGCATTTACACAGAGTTTATATTAACAATACATGTATCTAGATTATCTCAGAAACCAATTATTGGGCATAATGCTTGGTATAAAGATTGTCATAATTAAAGTATATTTTTTACTCTTTGAGCAAACAATTTTGAGTAACTTGGCACATTTAATACAACAAAAAAATTAAAGACCAAAAACCAGCAGTGCCCAGTGCATAAAGATTTAAATTTTGACAATTAAAAACAATCTTATTTATATTATTAAATTTTATAACCATAAAGATGATGCGACTAATATAATGTAAAGTAACAAGTAACAGGCAACACAGGATTAATGGAAAACAAGAAGTTACATACAGTATGTTATTCTATAAACCATAAAATGCTTATATGTTAACTACATCATTCATCATTTCTTTAAATATCTTCAATAAATGTATAGGGCTATTGACAATGATTGGAGTATTCACCCTCTTTATAATATCTGCCTCTATATAAACAAGCTGGTCTTTTGGAATGAGGCCACTTAAAATATAAACCGCTTCTGCACATAATAAAACACTTCTACTACTTTCCATGCTATGTCTCCACTTCTCCGGGATATATCTTATTTTCATACAACATAGCAATCAACAGGATTAAAGCTCTCAAAAGACTGCTGGTAAAGAAACCCTTGCTGCTTGCACTGTTGTCTTCCCTTTTTTTTCTTTGCAAGTGATATGATTCCACTGTTAGGTGTTTGGTCTCCTGTAGTGCAATATACGGATATCTCTATATGTCCCACTACTTTTATATAGCGAGCTTGTTGAATAGCACTTAACAGGAGAAATAATTTTAAAGAAAATTTCAATGACTTTGCTTTGTTCACTAGCTTATGGAAGTCAGCAGTATCAGAAATGATAAAATCTCCCATACCTTGCATTATGTGCTTCCACATGTGCTGTTACAATACGATATCTATCTCATCAAGTTTCTCTTGATAGGACTCTGAAAAATTCAAGATATGTATTGAGGAGATGAAGCAAGCACTGGTATATCTGTTCTTAAAATGAGCTGCTACTCCATCAGTCCATATAATCTTATTGGCAGTCTGAATGTTTTTTTCAAATTCTGCCACTATTGCCGCATTATCTCTATAGAGGAATATCTATTACAGTTAGACATTACTGCACAGGATTCAGTTTGCAACTTTCTCAAATCACTCTCCCTGTAACATAAAACTTCAGTATATATAGTGACGGAAGAATCAGGGTCACTTCTCCAATGAGCTGCCACTGTTCTCATTCCTGCTTAATAACAAATTTTTCAACAAAATTTGTTTGTTAAATAATGGTACCAGGCTGTAGATTGTCTTTCTTCACTTAGGTCATTGTTGTGTACTGCTTTTGTGTAATTTCTTTTGGATCTGGGAACTGTTCCCAACAATTTTCTGCCTCTTTCTTGGACTTGCTGGAAGAGCTTCTTTTTACCTTTTTTCACTGCACATTGCAGTGAATGCAAACTCTTATATGGTGACATGGTTGCAGATGGTGAAAATTATTTTATAAAGCTGCTTTTCTTTCTTCAAAATCACCCGTTCTTTTTAACCTGAGTGCTTTCATTCCGTTTCTATCATTTTCTTTTTCTAACCCGTTATTTTCTTCACTTTCTTTTGCCCAACTCCTTTGTTCTCTTTCCTTTGTGTTTAGAGGTGCCATTGCTAAAGCATATATCAGCAGAACAGCTGTGAATGGAAAAAAGTTACCTTTCAGATTATCATCTTTGTCCTTAATGTGCTTAAGATTAAACATCAGCACATTTTCCAATTGTAGGAGGTAATATGAAAACTTAACAATCTACTGTTGATCACAGGTTAGTTTGTCATCGCTTTTATTGGTACTTCAGAACAATATTAAAATATTGTGATTGAGGGTATTTATCCATTACATTTAGTTTCTTACTTCTACATATGTTTTGTTGTTCCTTCCTTTTTTATTCTCAAACATTTAAACATTTACTTTTTTTTTATGACTAACGTAACATGCATAGACAAATATTTAATGGCTGCTAAATTAACTGTTAGCAGTATAAACTTCCTTCAACAAAGACATTTACACACACTATAATTATCATCATATTAGGAAATGAGTGTATTTTAATTATTATTTTTTGCCTTACAGACCTTTCTTTTGTCCAAAATAGGGTAAAACTTAGCAAATTCCTTTCCTTTGTGATTAGTAACAATTGGTCGCATATATGATGCTTCCTGCCATCTTAAGCAAACAATTCTCACCAAGCTCAGAAAATCCTGGATTTTAGCTTTAAAATGACATATAACATGAGAATTCTTCAAACTTAAAAGCCCAAGGTGTCACAAAATTGCCTGCACCGTAGTGTCAAAAATTAAGTAAATTTGCTCATTATTTATTTAAATTAGCCCTAAAGTAAAGCAATTAAGAAAATAATTTTAATAACATTTTTGATATGTGATCAAATGTTTCTGATTGACATTCTGAAGAGTATCTGATGGTGCTTGAAAACCAACCCAGCTTCTGAAAGCAGACATAGAATAGTAATCCTGTGCAAATTGATGTTTAATTTTCCAGCACATTTTCCATTTCAGGAGGAGAAGCGGATCAACCACATTTTTTCTATCTACACTGCATATAACTTATATTGCCAGATTCACCAGTGAGTTTAAAAATGTTAATGAATTCTAATACATTTTAATCAAACATGTAAAAACAATGTATAATAAGAGTGTTTAGTTTGACCCAATCATACTATGATGTTAATTAAATGTAATTGTGTTTATAAGTAAACTGATAAAGCATCCTGTATTATACAAGACAATTGCATATTTTGGCAAAGCATCCCTTTGTTCCAGAAACATTTGTTGCCAAAAAGTCCCATATTTTTAGATTTAGATACATGGTTAATTTGGTTAATTGTTGTAGAGTGTGTGCTACATAAACTATATTATCATTTCAACATGTTCTCAAATCTGCAAGTTTGTTGATGTAAAATGTAAAAAGTTACTTGGTTACAGAAATACAGTTGACACATGCAATACAAAAAGTACCAAATTTTTTTTAACCATTAAAATAATTTTTTCTAAGCCAGTAAAAATACCCAACAATTTCTGAAGTCTTTCTTTGGGAATCTTTGTGCAGAAGTTGTTCTTATGTTTTTGCACAACCAAGTAGTACTTATAATTGAAGCTGAAAAGGTAACAACAATAAAAGTTACGAAAAATTCTCACTAACTTGCAACCATATATGATGGAAAAGAAGAATAATCAATACAAATATTGTGCAAAAACATTGGGTTGATGTGTTTACCTGGAATTATGCATCTATGGAATGAATATTTTATTCTATGAACAAATTGTGAATTTAAATTTGAATAGTTTGGGATTTTCACAGTGAAATATAGTATCATATAACAAATTATTTATGAGGAAGTCACTCAAATTTTATTAGTTTTATTCCACTTACTTGGACATGTTTCAAAGGCAAATTTCTTTCATCGTCAGCACGGTTCCACTGTCAGCTTTCCAAGATATATACACAAAAGAGGGGTTTAGCAATGGGTAATCCGCTCTCACCATTCTTAGCAGACATATACATGAGTTTCCTGGAAACAAAATTAGTAGAGGCCTTCCCACACATATACAAATGTTGGTATCATGTTGATGAAGTCTTTGCAATAGTAGATGAAAAATGGAAAGATGACGCAATAAAACTACTAAACCTACAAGACAGCAACATAATATTCATAATGGAAATGGAGAACAATAAGGTTCTTCCTTTCCTGGATATAAAAATTATAAAAAATGTTAACATACTGGTATTTGGCATATTCCGTAAGGGTACCCATACGGATAATTATATAAAAAGCAACAGCTACTATCCAAAACAACATAACTCTCTATAATCAATAGCCTCACATTCAGATTAACATACCTACCAGTAAATGAGACAGAATATAAACTGAGGACCACAAATCATGGATATAGCACAGAAAAATGGATACACAACAGATCTGGTCAAGAAAAAGATAAAAAAAAATCCAAAAACAAATAAAAGAAATCACCACATTGATAGGTTACAAAGGAGAGCAGATATATAAAAAATTTACATTCCATCCATGGGCACACCAAAAATTTTAAAAGATTTTTAAAGATACCAACATTATTTTGGCTCCAGTGAAAAAATACAGTTTGAAAAACCTCCTAAAAACCAACACAAAGGACAAAAATCCCACCAGAAAAACAATCAGGCATTTACAAAATCAGTTGCACAGACTGCAATAATAAATATATAGGTAAAACAAAAAGGAACATTACCATAAGATTTAAGGAATACATGAAAAGTGTAAAATATAAATCAGCAATAGCATACCATTTCTGGCAAAAAAAAACAAAAAACACCATGAGTTCCAAAATGAACCAAAACTCTTAAAAGCTCTTCAAAAACCCATAGAATTATCCTTGTGGGAAAATATATTCTTGAAAGAAAACAAAGAAAATTTAGTTAATTTTGATCTTCCAAACAACAATAACCTCATCAAAAAGTTTATAAAATCCAAAGGGCGACATCTTAATACCACACTGGAAAGCTGACAGTGGAACCGTGCTGATGATGAAGGAAATTTGCCTTTGAAACATGTCCAAGCTGTGTGCTAAGCTGTTGAAAACTGCATGTATGTGTGCTGTAGGGTTGAAGCCACTGGCCTTTATGTAAATTTCAGTCTGCGTAACTTTTCTGTACATTCCAAGTTTTAAATTATTGCCTGTTCTTGTAATAATCCTTAAGTCAAGGAAAGGAATCACGTTGTCTTGTTCTGTTTCAGAAGTGAATATAATTTACCTTTCTGGTAGGTTTAACAATTTCAAAGCATCATCTAAGTGTTTCTTATTAACAATTGCAAAGATATCATCCATGTACATCTGTGCCAGACGTTAAAAATATATGGAAATGATTTGGTGATGTGTATTTCTAAACTACTCAATATATAAATCAGCCAGAAAAGGTGATAATGGATTCCTCATAGCTAAACCTGCTTCTTGTTTTTGAAAATCAAAATTAAAGATTTGGTTCTCCAAAAGGATGATCTTCTTGTGTCCTTTGATGTAAATTCACTCTTTCCCAGCATACCAAAAAAGCAATCACCCATCATCCCTTCAGAAATGCTTGCAGTCTCTGAAACAAAGTAACGAGGAGATTGAGGAATACATCCAAATAACAGAAGTCTGCATCAGTCCGAATTTCTTCAGGTTCAATGGTGAATTTCACAAATAAGAAGCATTTCTTGTGGGGAATCCAGTACACAGACTCATTAACATACCCATGAATGAGTTTGAATACAGCGAATAGTACTCTCACATAATATAAATGGCAAAAATCATGGGTATGCCCAAGAAATAGTAGACAAGAAAATCAAGAAATTCAAACAAGAGAAGAGGTTGAAACAGGTTACAACATTGTCGGCAAAAAAAGAAACTACCATTAACAAGAAATTTACTTACCATCCTTGGGTCACCAAAAAATTCCAGAAAATTCCAGAAAAAAAAGAGAGTTTGGGATTACTTTGTCCCCAGTGAACAAATTCAGCCTAAATAACCTGCTCAACTCCGGTGATAATGATAGAATACATGATGAGAAGAAGCTAACTAACTAAAAATCCTTGCTGAAGCAAAGAATCAAACATAACCTAAAAACTCAGATCCATTCAACAATTCTGAGTATCACACTTTGGCCACAATCTACAATTATTTTTCTGGAAATAAAATGTAATTTTTTCGTATAGCCTGTAGATTCTGAAAGAAACTTGCATTATTTTGATAATATTGCTTTCATAAGCAAAACATTTTGAAACACTTATGTCTTTATTTTTAGTTCTCTTAACATTGATGCTTCTTCTGTAAAATGCTACAAAAATTAACTTTGATGGAACTTCATTGGTACATTTATAAGAATAGTATAATAGTAAAATTGTATGGTTTGTTCATGCATTCTTAACTTTGGATTTCATTGTTTAATTTAAGAGGTTAAATTTTATCATCACTACATGCTGCAGTTATTAAGTTAATTAATTGAATGTTTAATGTTTAATTCCAGTTTGTTCATTTTTTAACACATTGCCATGCTGATCATTTGGCCAAGCTAAAATATAATTGGTGGCATCCAATTTACACATCACCCTTCAATGCTAAATGGCTTGAAAATGTGGTGAAGGTAAGTTATCACATACAAAATGCATGTTTCAATATTAATTTATATTATTATTCTGATGGTAGCTTAGCCATCTGCACTGGTTTGGGTAAAGCTCACATTCAATGTGTCTAAGGTTAAGATCAATCCCAATAAGTGGCTAGTAATTACAGGCTGCATGGCTAGAACTGATATCGCTTATGGGTATTTGTCTTTGTCTCATCATATTTTACAATAAGATAGTAACCAAGGAGAATCGAACTCTTCAAGATAATGACTTGCTGATTTGGGATGAGCAGAGCCTCTTTTTTGGATGATCTTTTTAATGCTGGTTTATTATTTTCAATAATTTATAGTTACTACATTATGCCTTTGTTTTATCATTTCAAGCATAAAATTAAATAGCATGAAATGTGACACAGTTTGAATTTTCCAGGGAAAAAAAAAAAAAGACATTGCAATCTGTATTGAAGGTTAAGGGTGCTATCTTCTGGAATGCATAAATGTGCATTGCTTATGCCCAGACATTACACAAGCTCCAGTGTGCATTGCGTAATAAACATCCTGCAAGAAAGATCATATAGCTTGGCACTCCACTCAATCACTGAAATAATGGGATTTGAAAGTTCTATCATATTTCCCTTTCCTCATGAGGAACATGTCAATACACTCATACTGAAATATGCCTCAACAATTTTCCTGTGTCATCTATGTACTATAAGAAGTCCATGTTCTAAAAATGAGCTGCTGGAAAAACTGGAAAATGTTGGGTCGATGCAGTGGAAGAATAGAAATTGGACATTCCTTAACTGCAGTCTGGTATTCCAGATACGTGGAGATAATCGACTATCCCTGTTAGTGTCTTACAGGGATGCAAGCAAAACAAAAGTGACTGGTGTGGATGCAGTGATTAAAACACAAGTTCTTTTGGCACGTAGCACAACAAATAATTGTGTCTTTTTCACATTCTTCAGCACATATTCTCATACACTTGTTTGTAAACAGAATTTAACAGGTACAATGAACTTGGGGGGTCGCACTATTGTATATTTGGTTGCAAACCATGAATATTTAATCATGTACCAGAAATGCAGGGAAGAAATTTGGTAATGAATAAATAAAAATATTGTCCTGCTGAAAAACCTCGAAACGAATGTTCCCATTAGCTGTCAAAATTTCAGAAGTTTTTCTGGAAGGAATATCTTGAAGACATGTAATGTTTTAACTCATCTATGAATGAAAAAGTAGAGCATAATTATTTTCATAACAGAGAATTCATTAAACCAGGATCTCCACTCTTTTTTCCCTATTTTGTTGCTTTCACAATTAAATTTTCCACCTTAAAGATCTGCCTTGAAACTTTGGGCCCTAAACTGCCTCTATTCTTCTGTAGTACAGTACATAATTTAGTACAAACAGATCCATCCATATGAATAGTGGCATAACAGTGTATGAATTAGCAATTGTTTCCAAAAAATCTTTCTGCCACTTTGTCTTTTTTTTTCTTCTTCTTCCTTTATGAATGCCTTGAAATGAATTTTGATTTTCCTGCTTTTAATTTTATGAATTTTTTTGAAATGAGAGACCCAAGAAGAGAATGTGCTAAAATTATTCTTCCTTTTCTTTTTCCCAAGGCCCAGAGTTTCAAATCTTTGCTCTTCTTGCTTCTCTAAAGCAAGCAAATAATTTATCATACATACATTTTTATATGCTCAATGGAAATTACTTAGAATAGGTAACAATTGTATCTCCACACTTTTTTCAGAGCCAATGATAATTAAGTAATATTATTCTCTTACTTGCCGCACCAATAATATTTTAGCTTAAGCCAGTAACATTTAGGTTTAACAGCATATTAACATACAGTTGCAGGAGAGTTTATCACTGTTATTGTTGTGATATTGAGTAACAATCATTATCAAAAGTTTGCCACTTCTGTTGATACCAGCTAAGTATAGGATGTGCATGGCAATAATACTGTTATGCACATGTACACAAAAGATTGTTTTCCAGTCCAATCCAGGGTTGCCCAGTTCCTTCCATACAGCACCATGTTATGATCCTCATATGTTCCAAGAATTTGTCAGCTAATTTAATGTACTTCCAGTTGAAAACAGCAACTCATTTATGGAATATGGAATTCTTATAGCATATAGATGACACAAGAAAATTATTGAGGTACATTTAGATATGAGTGTACTGACATGTTCATTGTCAGATCTGGCACCCTCAGACTACAATCTTTTTGGATTTATAAAGTATCAGATGGATGCCAACATTATGAGATCCAGAAAGCAATAACTTTGGCAGGCTGCAATGAGTTCTGTCAATTGATTAAAAGAATTAATAGAATTTAGCACTTTGCAATTTGAAGAATACATATTTAATTATATAAACTTTGCAATAAATTACCCTGAAATAAAATGAATACATAGATTCTAATTTTTACCTGACATTAAGTGTGTCTAGTTATAGTTAGAAATGAGCAATTAGTAGCTACATGTTGTCATATAGAAGTATCTGTGAAGCCTTTTTACATCCCCATATGGGCCTAACCTTTACCGCGATGATCACTGCATCTTCTACCTCGCATCACATGATTACATTGGTAGAGTGTAGTATTGCAGGGGGGCATATAATCAGCACACAGCATCCCGTTGATCGCTATATCGCAGCTTACTAGACTGGAGATCACTACCTGGCAGCTTCCCAATTGTCCTCACGAGGCTGGGTGGACCCCGATCCAGACTTCCCTATCTTAAAAAAATTCCTAAGTAGGGGCCAAGAATCGAACCTGGGCCTCCTGGCCAGCATTCAGCAATGCTAACCACTAGACCAGGGAGGTGGTCCATATAGAAGTATAGATTGTAGAAATTTGAGTAAAGTAAGCTAAAACTATAAAGAAAGGCAGAAAGATGCAAATTTAATCCCTGTATTTTAAAAGAATTTCGGTTTTCAGTTCAGTTGTGCCAGCCAGTAAGTTCATCAGAAGATGGTACCTTCAGTTAAGTACCACCATAATAAGCATGAACACATGATAATTGATGCACATTTTGACCTATAAGATGGTTGGTTGATGAGAATGATCTTTGTATAGGTATAGATGCTGTAAGTTGATACCTTCAAATATATCTATTACTATCGTATAGAGAGTATTTGGCTAAGTCTTATAGCAGCTTTAACATGTTTTCCAAGTGCATTGGCAGGGGCCTGTCCATTGCCACTCTCCAAATTTAAAGTTAGTTGCTGCTCCATCCAACCACAGGTCTCTCTTTACCATGGTGCCTGACTATCTGTGTAACTGCAAGTGCTCTAAGTTCTGTTGCTTGAATTACAAGCAGTTAATTTCTAGTTACCTCTTGTCCACAAGCTCCGCATTCCTAATATTTCCAGCTGCTATCATGGCATCATTGAGGAGCTATTATATCCAAACATACCTAAATCCTTATTAACTCCCCAAGTCCCAATTTGGTCAGGGAAACATTACAATCTAAAGTCCCTAATTATTGTTCACTATATTGTTCATTTGCTTTATACAAAACATGCTAGTTAATTGAATAAACTTATTTAATTTTATGTTTATTTTAAAAAGTTTATTTATACTGTATCTTATTTTTAACATATAGCATATTGTGATTAAAAACTGAAACCAAATGAAATAACATTAACTTATTTAGTACATCCAGTAATTGCACACTACAATGAGCATTTTTAGGTCATTCAAACAACAACCAATGTCCTCTGCATTGAAAATGTGGTATATATGGCAATGTTGGCTATTCTAACAACTGTAGAATATATATATTTGCATCGCTATCAGTTATCAGTAGCAAATAATAATTAGTCTCTGATATCAGTATTATTCTTGTACTAGTGATGCAATCATGAGAGTTAAGTATTTTTTTCCCCCATGATAAGTGAGGTGTGGTACTAATAGCACCAGTGAAACTAGAAGCAAATTAGAGATTTGACAATGTCTAAAAATAATACTAGCAATGCTATGGAATATAAAAGTGACAGTCAGTGTGAATTCAATGAACAGAAATGTCTGAAACTCTCCCCTGTAATGAGGAAAGAAGAACATGGGTATTTCAGCACTAAAGGTTATTACATTTTTGTTTGAATTTTGATTGCCTATGTTTCTCTTTCTTCTGTTTTAGTACTTTGATATGTTAGGGATCAGAGATTAGTTACTGTGAAGAAAACTTATGCTCAGTGTTACCTCATACTGCAAAAGTAATTATATGTAAAGTATTAACATTAGATCTTGCTATGATCCTACCTCAGCACTCTAGTAACTAACTACTGATTCTCAGTTCATAGTTTTAAATGCATTAAATGTTCTTAAAATATGGTATCATACAATAATATAATATAACTGAACACATTTCTATTAAATAGTTCTGCTAATGCTGCTTGCTATGTTTTTATAATCACAGTCACTTTTCCTTTGAATTTTATTACTTAAATTTTGTTTCAATTTAAGTCCCCCAATTTCAAGCATCTAAAATAATCACTGGTTGTGTGCCCTTTAAGCTCAACACTAATACTACTGCAAAATATTTAGCATAAGGAATTGAGATATTAACATTGTATTAAGCTTACATCTAAAAGATGAAATTAACTTCACTTATGGTAAAACCATTTCATTGCACTGGATATGAACTTTACCATTAAATACAAATAATAATATAACTGTTAAGTACATGCCAAATATTTTACAGCTGAGTAATAAGGTGGTTAATTAAAACTGCATTTATATCGGATCTAAATGAGTTGAATTGTTGCTCCCCCCTCCCCTTGGAGTCACATGACCTATAATTGGTGGTGAGAATCTCTGTAATCTATATCATAGCTACTGGAGGGTTCACCATGTTCCCCATTCTCCTCCAGAGAATCTGGCAGTTGGATACAACACACTGACAGTGTTAGTGTAAAATATAGCTAATGTTAGGAGAGCACAAGATGAGCCTCAGAAAAGATCTGATATACAAAGACAACAAACACAATACAAAATTGCTAATGCTTTTTCTTCTCATAGGATATAATTACAACATAAAGCAACAGCATTAATAGTGAAACTATTATGATTTTGTCCTTTGTTTCACTGCAGCTGGTAGACTAGCAATCATGTTAACTCCTGGCAAAGAATTTAACTTTTGTGCAACTGACTCAAACTCTTGCAATCTCAACTACAATTGCAATGAAAATAAGCACCATAGATGTTGGAAATGTAGAAATCCAAACATTTCTGGTAACTTTTTAGAAAATTGTCATCCACAAGTGTCAGTTTATCTTCTGAAATTCAGTCAAATTAAACTTGAAAGCATACAAGGTAATTGTTATCCACAAATTGCAGACAGGTGATTCTGATATTGTGATAAATTTCTTTAATTGGATATTACAGAATATTAATGATAGAGTTATTGATTCATACTCTATAATGATGAAGCATGGTTTTATTTTTTCAGTATGCATGAGTGTTTCATGTATAGTTTTTCCATATTCTTAATACTATTATTTAGCATCAAAACTTTATGACTGCATAAATGGAATTCATGCTTCATCAGTAAGGAATATTAAGTGTGGATCAATTATCTACCATTAAGATTCGGTAACAACCAAGAAATTACAAACAACTTACCATGGTCTCAGTTAATGATTTGGTATACTATACATAATTGTGTATCACCATTTTATTTAAACTTAGTTGCTACCATAATTACTTTAACTAGAGTTGGTTTCTAATAGAGTTTACATGTAAAGTTTACATATAATGCATTGGGAAAAAAGAATACATTTTATTTTAGTTAAAGTGATGTGTAATTGTAATACCTAAATGTTTATACAGATGGCTGAAATGCAGAAGGTAATTAAAATTGAGCTTCCATGTTGTGAGCTGTATTCTTATTTTAATCAATCACTCAGCATTCTGTGTATTTGCAATAATATTGGTACAAAAATGCAAAGTTCAATAAATCAAATAATTTTTTCACTTCAGATTTCTGGTCCTTCTTACTTTCTTTATATTTATTATTACTTAAAAGTAATTGTAAGTTTATGTTTTGAAATGTGAGCACTAAAATGTTGCATAACTTTTACCAATAATAAATTTGTTTTTTAAATAATACAATGCAGTAAATTTTTTACACACTAACTGTATTTAAGTTAGAACATGTTTCGGGAACCAATGTTCTCATCCTCAATTCATGACCCACTCATTGTATTATTTAATATACTATATCTTCACTGTAAACAGCTTCAAAATAAACAAATATGTAATAATCTTATTTTGATTTAAAGTAAAACACTAAAAATCATGTCGTCACATTAAAACTCTCTTTAAGTTTCACAAACACACTTATAAAAGTAATTTTGGTACATGTTTCGTGAGGTACATTCCTCACATTGTCAACCAAAACGACGACTGAGGAGCCAATTTCAGCAAAGTATGTATGTTACTATGCTTGCTCTGGTGGTCTGTTAATGAACTTAAACAATATGTTGTCTGCTTCCGGTATATCAAAATTCATAAGTTTGTATTCATATTTTTTTATGTAAATTTTTTCCCATATATTAAGTTCTTTCAGATGTTGAATTGTTTTTAGTAATGTTATGTCCTTCTCTATTCTATGATTCTCATTCCAAAAATGTGCAGCCACTGCTGATTTTTCTACTTGTTTGTGTCTAATATTTCTCCAGTGTTCTTTTAATCTTATCCCCAGATTTCTCTTTGTTTTTCCTATGTATATTTTGTCACAATCCTTGCAATTAATTCTATATATACCTGAATGTTCTTCTTTCTTCTTTTTTTGTTTAATTTTATTTAGATTTAATAGTTTACCAACACTATATCTGTTTATTGGTGCTAGAGTAATGTTGTACTTTTTGAAAATTTTTTGGAATTTATGGTTAACATAAGGGTGATATGTGAATTTTTGATAGGTATTTTCTTTAAGTGAAGAACTGAGTGTGGTGATTAATTTAATTTCCTTTTTATTTTTAAATCTTTTTATTTTTTTATCTACCATTTGTTTGTTAAATCCATTTATTTCTGCTGTGTGTATTATATGTGCATATTCTTTCCTGTATTCTTCTTTACTGAGTGGTGTATTAACTAGCCTATATGTCATACTATTGAATGCTGCTTCCTTGTGGGGTCTGGGGTTGAAACCTTTTGCTTTTATGTAATTGTCGGTATGTGTGTCCTTTCTGTATATACCAAATTCTATATTTTTATTCTTTTTTATTATCCTTATGTCCAGAAAAGGTAAAGTATTATTAACATGTACCAAAATTACTTTTATAAGTGTGTTTGTGAAACTTAAAGAGAGTTTTAATGTGACGACATGATTTTTAGTGTTTTACTTTAAATCAAAATAAGATTAACAAAAGTTTCACTGTGTGGATTCCCAAATTCCGTAAACATAAAAATATGTAATAAATTGGTTATTTAGATAAATGCTTAAGTTTTAAATTATTAGGGCTATTCAATAAAGAATGATCATAATTTTTTTTGACAACATACTTTCAGACATTCTCATTAATTTTGATGACTTTCTCAAAGTAATCTTTTGCATGCAGTGCACCTATTTTAGTGTTTGTGTCAGTCTTCAAAGACATACTGAAACCATTTTTTGGGAGATCTTTCAGATTTGTTTCCACAGCCTTCACCACTGCTTTTAATGATGGAAAATGCCTCCCACGAAGGTGTTTCAATTTTGGGAAAAGGAAACAGTTACACAGGGCTAAATTTGGACTATATGGAGGTTGAGGAATTTCACATTGATTTTTGTGAGATATTCAGCTACAACATTTGTTGTGCAACAATGCATTATCATGATGCAGCATCCAGTACATTGCACAGAAATGATACCTTTTGCATGTGATGTGGCCTTGCAGATTCTTGGAACATCTCTATAGCATTGCCCAGTTACAGTTGTGTCTGTAGTTATGGCTTGCTGGTAAACCATTCCTTGAATGTCGTAAAATAAAATGACTATAACTTTCCCAGCAGAAGCACTTTTGCTTTTTTTGGTATTGGTGATGAAGAATTCCACACAGAGTTTGGCTATTTGCTCTCAGAATTGAAATGATGAGACCAAGTTTCATCAGCAGTGATTACCTTTAAAAGACTCCACATCTTCCAGTAACATATCCTTCAAACTAAATGTCCTTTTGTTCAGGAATCAACCGTCTTGGAACCCACCTTGCACAAACACATCTCATGTGCAATATGTGGGTGGCAGCTTGTGAAATTTTCAGAAAGTGTTCTAAATGTTATTCAACGATCTTCTCTCACAATGATAGCATCCGTGTAAATGTTTTCTTCACTTAGAGTAAAAAGTGGAGTGCTGGGTCTACCGTCCTTTGAAATCTAGTGCCTCCTTTCTTTTAACATTTTAAACCATTTGTGAGCTGTGCTACATGGAAGAACAAACTCTCCATAGGCTTTCTGTAACATTGCACAAGCCTCAGTTGAAGATTTGTTGAGACAAAGCAGAATTTCAGAGCAGCATATTGTTCATAGCATTTCACCACCATTTTGCTGTAGGCGGAACTGAACATATCTCAACTTTAACAACTCTCATAGGCAGAAATTGGAAGTGACAGTAATGAAACTAATACCATATGTACATTATGCATTAAGCTAGCAAAATATTGTAAGTTAAACTTTAGTGCAAGAATTAATGCTTATAAAAAAAAGTATGATCATTCTTTATTGAAGAGCCCTTATACTAGCACAAGTAATATGGATTACATTTTTTCTACTTTTTTCTTTTCATAGATTTCTAAATTCTTCTTGAGACCCCTAAACATTAATAAGGAGCACTTAATAGAAGATCCATATTCCAAAGATATGTTTTCTGTAACACTCATTAATGCAAGACATTGTCCAGGATCCGTTATGTTTTATTTTCAAGGTGAGTGAAAGTTGAAACTAAATTTATTTTTGCACTATAGTTAATGGACAGTTCCCATTCTATAATACTGTTTCATTTTCTGAGGGATTGCCTAGCAGATTGCAAAAAGCTATTTATGATGCATATGCTAAAAATGGTATTTTATTTTATAAGTAGGATGTTTGTGAAATGAAGCCAGAGGCGAGCTAAGCAAACCTAAAAACAAAATAAAATCACTTTAACACATGTATTAAACATATTTTTTTTAGATAGCTCTTAATATAAATAAATTAGTAATTACTACATGGGATATTTAGGTATGCTGCTGAGAGCTGAGGGCACTGTTATGTTTATTGCAAATATAGATCTAGCAGGGAGCAGAAAAGGAGAGAGGCAATATGTGCATGTGCAATAACAGTGCACACAATTCCTAAACATGCTGCAAACATATCTGTTCCAGATAGTAAAAATTAAATTTATTTTAGTCATTGTGGCATTCCTTATTTCATAGAAATAGTTTGCACATTTCTCACTAGGAAGAGCATAAAAGAAACTTTACCTAAATCTCTGGATAATGTTAATAATATTGCAGTAGTGGTTTTAAAGGTATTTTGCAGCATAAAATTATATATTAAAATTCCATTTTCATATTATATTTTCTATAAATTTGGTTATAAATGTAACTTTCTCATGCCGAGAGTCTATAGTAGGCACTTGGGCATGTGTAATGATGGAATCAGCTGCCTTTGATTTTCTTGCAGCCTGGCATGGTTCCAGGTTTGTCAATATGGTTTCTCATGCAAATAAATCTTAGAAATCAGTTTAATACCACTAATTGCACTGTGACTTGATTTTGAAACTGTCATGAGGAATGTTAAAATTAGTAAAATATGTAGAATATTATAAAATATACTATTTCTGGAATTGTATATTATAAGTGTTATATTTATGTTCTTCTAGAATCTAATTCAGTATAAACTGTGAAGCACATAACACTTTGAATGATGATAGCCCACATCATCATCATCATCTTCACCATCACCATCATCATTTTCCTGCTCTATATTCAAATATTACAATGTTAAATATACATTATTATCACTGATTTGTGACTAAGTATTCATGTGATTCTGGCCTGGTGTTGCTTTGTAGCCAAGCAGAATAAAAAGTTTGGTAACAAATGGAGAAAATCACAGGAAAGATGGGAGCTCAGTTACTTTTGTAGATGGAAAAGTTGTGTATATTGTTTACAATGCACTGTATAAAACAATATAATATTAAATGACACTAGTTACAATTAATGAAGAAACCTTTTACTGCTTTGAGGAGAATTAAATTGTGACAATTATATCACAAGTATGATGAAATTTACATATAAGAAATAATCAGTTTTTCAAAGAGGTACAGGGTTGCAGCACAGTCTATATAATCTAATCATGAGTTTTTCAAAGTTTTTGACACTGGTTGCACTGGCACAAGCTTCAGGTTCTCAGTTTAAACATTTATAACAAAAATATTACAAGCCCAATATTCCAGATAAATTAACTCTGAGGAAAAATTACTTGAACTCTTGTTTTCCCAACTTAGAAATAAGAGCTGATGTAAGTGATTTGTACATGTGGATAACTGTTGATGAGAAAAGAGATACTTTAGGCTGATTCATCATGAATCTGATTATGGCAAGTAGAATTCTAAGGCTGCATCCAAATCATATTTGATTTAGTATAAATCTTTGTAGGAAACAAATAGTTCAACAATAGCATATTTCATGAATAAAGGCTTAATATTGTGAATAATTGTTTTATTCCTCTAGCTGAAAGTCATCATAGCACTCACAGCACTGAAATATCTTGTATTTTCATATTCCTAAAGTTAAAATAATATAGACTTCAAGAACATCACTGATGGGAACATCAGTGTCACAGAATCTTGGACCAAGGTTTTCTGATCTTAAAGATATGAAATTGAAAAATTAACATATATTGAAGGCATTCCTCCCTTTCCAAAGAACATGCAATAATTACTCAAACATCTCTCATAAACTGAATGTGCAGTATTTCATTATTCAAATTCTCATTAAAACTTGTTAAACTGAATTTTTATTCTCTATCCACAAGATAAACCTGCTGCATAAGTTTAGAGAATATTTTTTTAGAAATCTAATTTCATTCATGTTATAAATATGTTGTTAGTCTTACTATTTTCCTTAGTAATTATTATTATTATTATTATTATTATTATTATTTTATTATTTTTTTTTTTTTTTATTTTTTTTTTTTTTAAAGGTTCCTTTGGCAATATACTTTATACAGGAGACTTTCGCTATGATGAACAAATGCATAAGGATGTCATACTCCAAATTATCATTCAAAATCAGGTAAAACTTTATGATTTTTATTTCATAAAAAAGTTTACTGGAGTATTCTGTATGAAGGTTAATCTGACATTTTTTTGAATAGGATGTAAATATACTGTACTTGGATAACACCTATGCATCTCCAAAATGTACTTTTCCATCCAGAGATGAAGCTGTTGAAGAGATACTGGATATAATAAGGTAAGAAATATTCAACAGAAACCAATTTTATAATATATAACTTCAGGGTTCAGATATTTTTGCATAGAAAAGTTTGAAAATCATAAACAGAAGAGCAAGGCATTCAAACTTTTTTTATTGTTTTTCTCATTTTTTTAACACTAACGTCCATTATTGGCCTCCTATTACATGTATAAATGATCATTAAAGTAAACAAATTAAGCATTAATAGAAATAGCTTTAATGGTCATAGATAGGTAAAAAAATGCATCAAACACAATAAAGAATATTCATCTATAGCATCTTGCACTACCTCCATTGGGAAATCTGTCACTGCTGACTCCAATGGCTGCTTAAGACTCTCAATATCAGATTTCCTTCCCTTCCCTCGCAGTTTGTAGTCTGGGAATTCAGATCAGCATTGCTATAAGGCCAATCTTAGCACTAATAAAATCTGAAACATTTTTCTCACATGAAATCTGGATGGTCGTTGCCATTTGCAATGGAACTGAATCTTGCTATAAGCTTCAATGCCTGTTCTTGAAATAAAGTTATGTTCAGTATCTTCATTTAATTTAAGCGTGGTTTTTTGTATAGGGTGGGCTGAGACATGGGATATCAAAATAACTGAAAGTCAACTTTATGATAACTGGCTTTGTAATGTTATAATAAATTTTACTCACAGTAAAAATAATGTAATTGTGACTATAATAATGTACATGATAATAGAGGGGCCTAGGTTTCTTAATTCCTTCAGGGGTACTCATAATAACAAAATTATTGAGAGCAAATGGGACATAATTAATAAAAATTTGTATATTACATCCTGGACACATTCAACTTTAATTAATGTGTTTTTCACACTTTAAAGTATTTACAAATTTGCATCTTCAGGTAGATTGTTTCCTGTGGCTGTAGTCTCAAGCATAAAAAATGGCACATACTATTGCCACACATTGTCAACAGCATACTCAACCTTCGTAGCTTGTATTATAACAAACAAATTTGCAGCAGTATGAAAATAACACTTGATGTAATGCACTCTTTAACTGTATGTGAAAAATAATTAATTTACAATAGACAGGCAATTTTTCCCACTGATGAGTTACTCAGGAGACACATACCCTTTTAATCCTTCATTTAATAATGCCTACATGTGATAATTAAACTATATGCAATATAAAAAAAATATTTCATTTTCTATAATTTGCCCCTAAATCTGCTTGTATATAAGCTCAATCTTCCAGTCCTTTTTCTGTACATGCAAATCACTCGCTCATGAAATGAATTCTTAACATTTTACTGAATTATTAATGTTCGTTTCTCTATAAAAATTAGTAAGATACTGTGCTGTTCTAATGCAGTTGGCAATTACATAGAAATAAAGGGAAAACAGTTACCAAAGCATACAATCTGCATCCCACATAAACTAAAATATCATTGAGTGAATTTATATTGAGCTTTAAACATAATAAGTCATATTAAGTGCCCTTTACTGTTAAAGTAATTACATGATTTCACATTACCATAATGTAACTAAAAATAGCGAAATACTATACATTTAAATATCGTCTGAATATTGGGCTTCGGATTCTAAAAATTCCTAGAAGAAGCAGGCAAAGCATCTGGGCCAAGCTCAAGCACAGTAATGAAAATTACCATGAAAGACCCCTTCACCCCTCCCTAGGAGTTATTTAAAAAATCACTACTATGCTTGTGCAAGGCAGGCTGAGCCTTTGACTATATTATTGGTGATTATCAAAGACAGTGCCTAGTTCAAATTCAGTTCATCAATAAAAATTAATACATGAGTTAACACACACAAATGTTGGGTAGGCTGAGACTTACACCCTTAATGGATGCTTTGTTCTTGGTTTCAACAGTTTGACAGTTGTCTTCAACCCTTTTTGACAGATATGGATATTGATGACACCCTTGCAGCTCACTCATCAAACCATTACTGAGGCAAAACAATAACTTCTCTGAACCTTCAGAATCCTTTCACAAGCTCCTGGTAAAGTCAAGGCATATACTGTTGTCATTTTGCTGGATGGTGGTATCGTTCTTCCAGTGGCCATTGTTAATGTAATGTTGTAGCAGCCATTTGCATTTAACACATTCTGCATGTCCAATACTGGAATTTTTTTTTTTTTTGATTTATTTATGGATGCTCTTTAACATCTCAGGTCATCAGCATCCCATTCAGCTCAGGGCATGAAACGGCTGACAAATTTTGCTCAGAGGCCTCTCTTTCAGGCTTGAGGTTCTTTTTTGTGCCGTAAATGTACGACACGGGACCCACGGCTTTACTTCCCTTCCGAAGGAAGCCATACTTAGGATTTTTATGCCCAAAAAATCCATTGGTCCTGCCCGGGTTCGAACCCGCGATCTTGGATTTAGGAGGCAAGTATGGTAACCACTACACCACCAGGACCGACTTATATACTGGGGATGAAAAGTCCTCAGTCCAAGGTCTTGTCTAAGCACTCTGGACATGGATCTCCTGGATTTCATCTGAGCTGTGATATCTGCTTTTGAACTGGATTCTACCAAACAAGTGTGCCATTACTTGGACAACAGCTATGGTTCTTACATAATAGAGTGTGTGCATCTTGAATGATCTTTTGAGAAAATCTATAATGTTGCTAACCAATATTTAACACTAGAAGTGTAAAGCAGATGAGTCATGTACTCATGATTTGAATGATATTCTTGATAGGTTGAAATATAAGAGGTCTCACTAAAAGGAATAAATAAATCTTAACTACAGACTTAGAAAGTGTCAGCAAGATATTGTACAGGTGTTAGCAAATTGACTTTCAATACAACAAGCCATCATATTTTAATTATTGCTGGTTTTGATCTTTCTAGTGTTTAATTCTAACATTCAGTCCATCATTAGATGTAATATTTTGAATATTCCAATATATATGCCTTAGATCACTTTGTTGATATTGCAACAGAGAGATAAATATTTAATATTTAGGTGTTACTTTTATCTAATTATACACCCAAAAATAGGTACACAAAATTATTTAGATGCTATTAGAGTGCATGTTATGCAGTTTATTAAAGAATAAAGTGAATTTAGTTAATACATCATGAACAAAGTTATATAATTTGTTTTATGTATTTTTTCTTCTTCTTTCCAGGAAGCATCCTAATAGTCGTATTTATCTTGGTCTACATTTGCTTGGGAAGGAAGAAATTCTATGGAACATCAATAAGAAACTAAAAGTTAGTATGATCCCCCTTCATGTGCACTTGAGATAATTTTTATCTTTAGTCTACCATAACAGCTTTTGGCTTTCAAGTACAGTATTGTTCTCAAACTATCCAGTTGTGAACCATAACTGTTATGTGGATTTTTATAGGGACTCTGTCTTTCAAAAACATCAACTCCTTGCATTGACTTCATATGCAAATGCACATAGTATATTTAATTAGAAGTAATTGTCACTTATTGCTTCGTGCTCCTGAAAGAAAAGGCATTAAAGAACTTGAATGTTTTTATCTTTCTCTAATGCATAACATTCACATATCATTGATAAAACCGAATATGAACTATATGATGTGTCTGATTATTTTACAAGTATTAAAGATTTGAAGCTTTCTTTGCACTGAACGTTGATTATGGCTTCATGGGACATGTCAAATGTAAAGTTGTGAACTTGTCAAAGTCCAAGTTTTGAGCTATCTTTGTTTTATGACCTTCCTCAGTGGGCATGTCCATCAAAATGGCCAAAACATCCATCTTGTGTCTTATAAACCAACATATCTAAGAATGGCAGCTTTCCATTGGTTTCAATCTCCATCTTAAAGTGAATGTTGGGATGTATACTGTTTAGGTGTTTGGAAACTCCTGCAGATCTTTTTTGCCATGTGGACATACAATGAATGTGTCATTAACATATCTCAAGAAGTATTTGGGTATATTACATATTGTTCCTAGTGCCTTGTGTTCAAAGGTCCCATAGAGGTTAGCTGTCACTGGTGATTACACGAATCTCATGACCCCAAGAAAACCGATATATACTGACTTATATGGAACGACAGTCATCACCATTCAGCCCAAAAACAAGGAGTGATCATAATGTTGTTCCACTAGGCCTTCAGTGTCTCAGACAAGGAAAGCAGACTGAAATGTAACAACTTTTTGAAACCCTAGAATGCATTGGCTACCCAAGATAAACATCAAAATTAAGTGTAAATTATAATTAATCTGTCGTCTAACATACTCTTATGCTTCACTTACTTTTAAATACTGTGGGACTGGTTTCAAACAGTATTTAAGTTGGTTGAAGATGGAGAGGATGTTCCACCATATTTAAAAGTAAGTGAAGCATAAGAGTGTATTAGACGACAGATTAATTATAATTTACATTTAACAAGCTTCACTGTGTGAGTTCCAACAGAATTTTCTAAAAATGTCTTATTTTTTGAAAGTTCTTAAATGAATCAAGATTAAGATTTTTTAAGTGTGGTAGACTTTTGTAACAGTGATGTTTAATACACTAATGAATTTAATATAATCGAGTCAAATTTGTAACACTTACACCACTTATTATTTAAGGAGGAAAGCAAGTTTCAAGAGCTAATTGCTCTCATCCTCAGTTCTAGATTGACGGTCGGCTTTGTTCTTCGTGTTGGTTTGGTTTGTCTCTGGTAGTGGTTGGATGAACTTCTGTATTAGGATGTCACTTGATGGGATTTCAAAGTTAAAAGCATGGTTTTTATTCTTCCAGATATAAATGTTTTCTCAGAATGTAAGTTCTGTTTTTCCTGTGATATTTTTAAGTAGTTTGGGATTCCTGTTAATGCTATGCTGTTTCTTCCAAAAAATGCCAAGCCACTACTAATATTTCTTCCTGTTTTTGATTTATGTTCCTAATATTTCTTTTGCTCGTGTTTTTTATGCTTCTTTTGGTTTTTCCAATGTAGATTTTTCATAGTTGCAATTTATCTGATATATCATCTTTAGTTTAGAATTTAGTATATTTTTTATGCAGTTACTGTTTTTAGGGGCTAAAATGATATAGTCTTTTTTGAAGATCCTTTGGAATTTATAGAAAACTGATGGATGGTATGTGAATTTTTTTTTATCTTCTATTTTCTTCCTTGTTAAGGATAAGTGTCTGATGTCTTTGATTCTCTTTTTACTTTCTTACATACAATTTCTTTTTTAAATCCATTTTCTGTGGCTCTATTTATTATATTGTTCAGTTCTTGGTCATACTCCTCTTTTTTCATGGGGACATTAACCAACTATGCATAAGACTATTTAGTACTGCATGTTTATGAGAGACTGGGTTATAACTATTGTATTTTATGTAGCTATTGGTGTGAGTGGGTTTTCTACATATGCCAAATGTTAAGTGATTTTCTTTCTGGATTATTTTAAGGTCTAGAAAGGGTAGCTGTCCATTACATTCTCTCTCCATAGTGAATTTTATTGATTTTTCTTGCAGATTAAGTAACTTAAGTATATCTTCTAGGTGTTTCTCCAGGACTGTTGCAAAGATGTCATCAAGATAGCAACACCATGGTTTAAACAACCAGGGGAAACCCTTCGTAATTCTGATTTCTAATGCACTCATAAAGAGATTTGCCAATAGTGATCATAATGGACTATCCATTGTTAAACCAGAATTCTGTTTGTAGTACTTTCCATTGAAGGTGCAGTAATTTTGTTCTATGCACAAGTTTGTTAGTGCACGATCCTAAAAAATTGGCGGTAGTGAAACACTGTATTGAGTCAGGCCATAACATCTTGTTTGACCAGTTTATGGTATTGACAAGACACCAACATTGGACCACATGATCAAAGAGGCTATAGAGATTAAAGTCCAGACCACAACTTCAACAGAGACAACAGCATGCAGCTTACCGAAGCTTGGAAGCCAGCAATTCTTTACTGAAACATGAAAAACTCCAGGGCCCTTGCAAGGACAGCTGGTTTATAGATGCTAGGACATCTGCTACCATTCAGTTGGTTGACGTTAAGTATGAACCATTAGGGGCTGCACATAGAACAGCTAACAACATGACACAGAGGAACAAGATTACAAGACTTAGATCTAGGCTGGTACTTCCTGGCAGCCCAACTGGGCCAATCACAAGCTCATAGATTAGATATAAATACCTGTTGATGAACATTCAATACCCTGAGGATGGTCATAGAATAAGGATGGCTAAAAGCTTGGAGTTAGACAATGAGTTTACTTGGCTGATCACCTGTGAAGCCATATTTTATAAGTGTTAAGCATCCTGCCAACCATGATAGGTCTTTTGAGATGATGAATAGAAGGATGAAATTATTGCAAAAATGACAATAGCACCTTAAGCTACCTGGTGTTCATCTTTTCAGAGCAAAAAAGCTTTAGAAAAAAATCATCCAGGTAGATGTTTGGATTAGGGATTGAACCACCCCTGTCAGTGTTCATACTCTGCTCAAAAAAATTCAGAGGAACACATGTTTAAATCAAAGCCCAAAAATAAATATTGATACAATGTAATTTTTGACAATCAAACATTATATTTTGAAATATTGTTTAAAACTAGAACAGAGATTCTAGCATTTGAATAAATTAGTGAAGTTTCAAGAACCGTTGAAACCAAAGTGAGTGCTCTTTGACTTATTTTTTTGAAAACAGGTTATGACAGCAATGTGGTAGGAAATTGTTATTTTGTGTTCTCTTAGGTTAATGCAGAGCTATGAGACATCTGAATGAAACATCAGCCACACAAGCAGTTGCATGGATTGAAGATGGCCATTCCATTCCTTTTGTCTCTAGGATTCTTCACGTCAGTCCTTTTATTGTCCACAGGGTGAAGAGGCGATATATAGAGACGGGTGGATATAAGAAGCATAGAAGAAATTGTCCTATCAGCTTTGAGCAGATGCACATCTACAGCCAGAGATCTACAAAATGATGTATGCACAAAAATTGGATTTGTGATTTCTAATCAGACTGTAGGAAATATACTGAGAAATACAGGGTTGAGATCTAAAATCCCCTTTTAAGCCCCTTGTTTGACACATCAGCACCAGGAAGCCCTACTGTGATTTGCTCATAATCATCTCAACTGGCAGCTCTGCCAATGGAAGGCTGTTGTCTTCACAATAAGTCAAGATTTCATTTTGATGGGTTGTGATGGTTGTAACACCTGTATGGAGACATCGCCGCCATTATTGAACATACAGATTTGGAGGCAGTTCAATTATGGTTCAGGCTGGCATTACTATGATGTCTTGGACAGAGCTTCTTGTTGTCCCACAGTGCATGGATGCTGATGTTTACATTAATTACATTATCCTTCAACATGTTGTACCTTTTGCTTATGGCATGGACCCTAATTTTCTTCTAATGCATGATAGGCTGAATCTCATATAGCACAGAATATCAAAGATGTCCTACAAGAATGCCATATTCGGTGATGGACTGGCCTGCATGCAGTCTTGACCTGAATCCAATTGAGCATCTATGGGATAAACTGGAAAAACTTGTTCGTGAGTATCCTGCTGTGCCACAGAACCTGGGAGAACTCGCAAATGCACTCATTGAAGAATGGGAGAGAATCTCACAAATCTTTACTAGGAGGCTAGTCCAAAGCATGCCATTCAGATGTTATGAAGTCATCACAGCTTACAGAGGTACTGAGTGTTGGGCAACCATGGTAACATTGATTACTAAACAATGTAATCTTGTATTTCCACTTTGTTTTCTGTATCAATCAATAATTTGTTCATATTTATAATCCTGTGAAATAAAAGTTTGTTAGAATACCTATTTTAATTTTATACAATTCTTAAATCTATAATTATAAACTTTCAAAAATTAAATTGTATCAATATTTTAGAACTTTTATTTAAACATATGTTCCTCTAATTTTTGGAGCAGTATATAATCATAATTTATTTCTGTTTCTGCAAGAGCTGTACAGTTTACTAAACATGAAATAGAAAAGGCTGACCAAATGAATAATAAAACTATAGGGGTTAAAAAACTAAGAGTTGCAAAACAACATACACACTAATTATTTCTATATATTGCAATTGTACTCACTAATTAGTTCTTCCTTCACTCATTCAGTGAACAGAAGCTGCCCTGTCCTTGGTTTTCTACTGAACTTGCTATTAAATAACTCTTCCTTATGAACACTGAATAAACAAAATTCACATTTAAATAATATTTCTCAGATAGAATCCATTATCCAAATTTTTACTCTTCATGATGCTTAAATTACCTCTCTCTCAAAAAAAGTAATTATTATTTATTTTTAAAGACAATAGTGATAAAACATCCTTTAGCTGTTGTTTTTGTAAATATATCTCTTATTAATACTTTGAAATGATAATATGAAATCCTTAAATTTTATGAATTCTTCAATAATATCTGTACAGGATGCAGTAATAATGTCTTTGAACTTTATAAAATTGAATTCACAGAAAGATGGAACAGAGCTCAAAAGTACTCTTATGGATCTGCAGTGGTAACATTATTATCCCAATAGATTTGTTTTGTGACTGTTCTTGAGACTTTTATTTTCAAGTAATGTTTCTTAATACTATATAAAGCCCTATGAAAAATCTACACAAAAATATTGTGGTATGATGCTTTTATTGTTTTGGTCAATATTTTGCCAATCTGTTTTCTTCCATTCCTTCCTCTTGTCTCAATAGTCCTCTTGGGCCTTGGCTGATGACTGCTTCCTCTATCTTTGTCTTGCAACATCAACAGAAGACATTTGCAGGAGGGCATACAATCAGCATACTAACACACGCCACTGATCGCCATCACATTGCCTGTTAGATCATGATGCCACCTCTCTATTAGACATGTCCCATCATGAGGTTGGGTAGTGGGCCCTGTTACCAATCTCCCTAATTTGGAAAATTTCTAAGCAGGTACTGAGGATCAAACCTGGCACCCCACTGACTTTTTTTTTTTTATTTGTTTTATTTATGGACACTCTTAAACATCTCAGGTCATCAGCATTCCATTTAATACAGGGTGTGAAATGGTTGACAAATTTTGCTCAGAGGCCTCTTCACTAATGACTACACCAAAGAGGCATTCTGTCAAAATTTTAGATAATGTTCTAATGTACCAGAGTAATTCACTAAGATATAAATATATATAAAATGTGTTTTATGAGTGAACTTTGTAGAGAGAACTGTAGACTTCTCTGTGGTGAAAAAGATCCCATATTTATTCATCTAAAAATGGTTATTGTGTACTTATGAATTTATACCTTTCTCTCCCTCAAGCTTCACAGAAGAATGGAAAGTTCTACATTTGTCTCTTGTATTATTTAAATCTTTGCCTTAAGAATTTACATAATTACAACTTTTATTTCAACTGTCAATTGAGATCATTTATTACTAAATTTAGTCTAAGGACTGAGAAGTATACACAAATTACCTAGAAATGTATTCCCCCCCCAAATTCAAGCATTTATTACTGTCATTGTAGTTCATTTTTCATTACTTTGCTCTATTATATTCTGTACTTACATAAAGGTTTTACTAACAAATTTACAACTTATTTAAATGTCCAGTCCATAAAATGGAAGGAAACCCTTGAATTCCTAATTAATCCTCTTCCCTTTGCTTTCATTAAAATTACATATCTCACACTAAGGCTAATTTAATAAGCATTTATAAACCTCTGTCCCATTACATATACAACCATAGTTAAATGTAAAGGGAAATGAAAGAAATGCAACTCCAAATTTGTAAGTTTCATATGATTAGTTATTATAAACATTATTATTAGCATCATCATTAGTTTATAGTTAGTAGCATAACTTATAGCATTTTATTGTATTTTCTTACTGTTAATGGAAGTATCTAACATTTTCTTATATTTGGCTTTAGGTGAAAAGTTGGTATAGCTGAGCTCAAGTCTTCTGGATATTCCAATGGGTATTTCAAAACTCTGATGAACCAAAGACAAGGGTTCAGCAGTTAATTACATAAAGTTAGAGAGACTGAAATTTGTTTATGTAAAAATAAATTTTGGTACCCAAAAGAACACTAATCCAAATTCTAAAAGATTCTCACAACCCTCAAGTTTCCTGAATCCTTCAAATAATATTAAGAAGAAAATAGGAGGAAAAAATTCTTGTACTTAAAATTTCAAACATATAGTCTCCAATAATGCTGAGCACAGATTGATAGTGTGCAAGTGAGATGCTGCAGAACTATCAAAAGTTGTTTTGAGAATGTTTTGGGACAGCACAGCACTTTACAGTCTCATTACTAGAAACTTTTGAAATATTTTGCTAGATGGCATATTTAAAACAGTGGCAATCAGGTTTGCAGAAGATGATATCGGTGATCTAGGCACCACTGAAATAGTAACAATTCTAATTTTTTGTACACGAATGCTTCTGTTGGTAATTAATAGAATTAAACCTAATCTTTTCAAAGTTTTAACAGCTTTTAGGTTAGGATTTGAAAAATTCAAATAATCAAAGTACAAAAATTTGCATTTTCAAATGTCAATTTTTTTTTTTTTTTTAAGATTTCTGGGATTTCAGGATCCATATACCCCATTCCTAGTTACCAGTTCCATATTTAAATACTAAATTTTAAACCATCACATGAATTAAAATATATATTTTGCATTATTTAAATTGTTTTCATGAAATAGTTGATGTAATGTTGTTAGTTCACCATCGCTAATGCTATCTAATCATTCATCTCATATTCACTACCACTATATTCAGTTTAAGGCCACCTTTAAACCCTGAGGTATGAAACAAAACATTGCAAAGAGAATAGTTTAAGGAACACATAGTTGGTTATTACTTGTTCCTTGTGTTACAATTTGAGTGTACAAAATGTCACCAGGATGTATTATTGCAGTTAGTCTGCCCTCATTTAAAATTTAGTGCAATTCAGCCCTGGTATAAAACCACACACATCTCATTGATATCCTAATACTATATCATAGTGCAGGCAGAAAACTTAAATGAGTTGCAAGCAGTACTCAAGGTGGCAATAATCTGGTTAAGGAGTAGGGATCTGAACTAATAGCAAGGGATTAAGTCAACCCTAATTCTAGCAAACATCATGTTTATACTATTATTTGTAAAAACATTCTGAAAATATTTTGTAATTTTATATGAAATGCTTTGATTTAACTTTCTTCCTCCTATTGTGGAAACCTTAAGTTAAGAACCTCTGGTAAAACAGTTGAAAGTTTGCATCATATCACACATTTGAAGCAGCACATTGATAAACTTTTGTTCCAATTTTCTCAGAAGCTGATAGCACATGCAATAGATAATCGGAGATCATGATTATTAAAAGTTGTAGAAGAAATGTCACAGTCTAAATGTGAATTTAGAAAATAGTTGCATTTATTTATTTAGTTCTATCTGCCATTGTAGTTCATAGTGCCTGCTTGTCAACTGGTGGGCCAAAGTTTGATCCCTCATTGAAATATGTTGCTTGGAAGGTTTTTTTCTGAGTTTTATGCAACTCTGAAAAGGTAAATAACAAACTGGTAACTTTAGATGGCACTGAACTCTGGACTCATTCTTAATTTCTACCATTCCATTAATTGTTTCAAAAGACTTTTGGCTCTTGGCAGCACATCATAGTATCCATTTAATATAACCATTACTTTCGACATGAATAAATTTTTATAATTGGTCAAACTGTATTAATGAATATATGCAATAGAAATGGTAGTTTTTTCTTCCCCCATTATTATTTTGAAGCTAGTCTAATAAAATAAATAATAAACACAGAAAAGGGCTATATTACTATATAAAATTTGTTATTTATATATCTATTAGAAACATTTAAATGTATTTTAATTATAATGGAAAATATATGCTACAAATTTTGTACATCTTTTTTGGGGGGAGGACAGTGTATATTGTTTTGAATTTAAAGAGTTGCAGCTTTATATGCAGACTGTCAATCTATTGGATAGACCTAGAAAATGGTGCTAATGGTTCATTAGTGATAATATTACAATCAGTGTTCAATGAGAAATGCAACTCTTTTATTTTAGTTCAAATATACTAGATTGTTGCTTGATTCTTTGGCTTTAAGTGCTATTTTTCAATAAAAATCTTTCAAATCTGAAGATTTGCTCCTTCTGGATGTCAGGAATCTCTATGCCATCATGGTACTAGGATTGCTATTTAATTTTTTGGATTTGAAGAAACTATGAGAGGTATAAGTCTCCTGTTTGCAACACTGGAAAAAATATGTCTTGATTAGCCTAGCAGAAGTTACCATTCAGCACCCATTGTTGTAGCTACAACAAAATCACTGTCTGATATTCTAAAATAGTGATTCAAGAACATTATTGTGCAATAATTTTTTATGATCATGAATGTTGCCTGGACCAATGACAAAACTTGAAAAATTAGTTAGAGCTTTTTTAGTTTCTGCTCCTTTATGTTCAAATTTCTATATCTGGTTTGCATAGTTTAAATGAGGAAGAACAGCCTTAAAAGACCAGGAACACAGGAGTGTTCAGCAACAGTAGTCATGACTGAAAACGTCACTTATGCAGAAGTCATCTGTAAGTAACTTGCAGGGATATACAGAAATCTCTAAAACAAATTTACCACAGGCATCAAAAATTCTACTGAATATCTTAGTATAAGGAAGCTTTGTTGTTTTGGGTACCCCACACCCCCACAAGAATAAAAGGCAGTAATTATTCAATGGTGCCAAAAATGGTTCATCGTTTTGACAGTGACAGCTCCTGATGTATCCACAATAGCTTCATAGGTGACAAGCTAATATGACCCGGAACCAAAGAGGCATAGAAGGGCGAGCTTACCATCGCGGAATCAAAGAGGCAGTCGACAATCTGGGTCTTCTCAAATGATACAAGCAGTGTCAAAGTTTAGACTGGAAGATAGCTGCCTGTTTCTTCTGAGCAAGTGGCCATATTTTAACCATTCCACTCCAGGAAAAAAAAAAATTAGTCACTGCCAACTGGTACATCACAGTTGCCTCCTCAAGAAATCTGAGTTGGAAGGGTTGCTATTTCACCATGCCAACACACCTCTGTACACACTGCTTTAAAAACAATTGAATTTCTGCAAGGATCAGGAGTAATACTAGTGAATACCACTGTACAGTAAGAATCTGGCTCCCTGTAACTTTTTGCTGTCAATTTGAGAGTTCAGAAGAAGTTATTGCATCCTGTGAACAGAGATTGGTGCCCTCTATATAGAAGATGCTTCCAGAGGATCAAGAATGGGGAAGACATCTTCAAAAAGAAACCAGCCTAGCTGATCATCATTGTTAAATCTTCTCTTGCAGATTGCATCTTTTGGAGAACAGAAATATGGATATTAAACAGTGTAGGATCCGGACTATAGGGTGGATGAATCAATTTTTAGTGATTTCTTGGGTGCATAAATTTATGTATGACTTATCATGAAGAAGAAATTTTATTATGTCTCTATGAGAGCAGATACACCTGAGCCACTTTTTAAACTTCTAAAGCGTTGACTTTATTCGTACATTACACAGCAACTATATAACTTTTGACATATATTAAGGAGTTAGCTATTTCACCATAAGGCAATACATTGATCAGAATAATCCCAGAATAATGTGGCTATGACTTTATGGTGTTGAACTTTTTTTCCGAGGAGAAGTTTAGTGATGCCACACTATGGATTGTATTTACTTTTGTGCTTGAAGGGATGAATGCATGTTTCTGTTACTGCAGAAGAAATTGTCACCTTCGGCAGCTCTGAACAGATAATGGTTCTCTGTTCCTTATGATCTGCAATTAGGCATCAAGCAACCCATGTAGAGCAAATCTCTGAATATTCTAAAGGATTGTTATGTTTACACTGCTAACAGAGATAGCAAGTTGTTTGAATTATTCACCATTCATCCTAAATAAAAATTGACATATAACCTCAACTTAGGTATTCATATTTTACACTAAACTATTCACTTACACAAAAGTAAGACATGTTTTGGGAGAATCTCTCCCATCTTCAGTTGCTCACTGATTTTATGTGTAGTATATTTGAAGTTTCATAGGGCTCAGTAAGCAACTGAAGAGATTCTCCCGAAATATGTCTTACTTTTGTGTAAGTGAATGGAGTTTAGTATAAAAAATGAATACCTAAGTTGAGGTTATATTGCCACTCCATTGTCAACAGCTTCGTAAGTACAATATTTAAAAATTGTCATGTTCAATTATTGCAGATGTGACTGCATTGCGTGGTTGCCTGGAGCTTGGATGATCTGTGAGACTGCCTAACATTCTTCTGATGATGATAACCCTTATGCCCAATGACTGCCAGTATTTTATTCACTATCATCTCTCTGAACACCTCTGAATGGTGATGATGGTCCCATTTTTCACAAAAGAAATTTCATTACTGCTCTTAGAGATTCAATTTTGAAAGCTAACTGCTTCCTATCAGCCAGCTAAAGAACCTGAAACTAAATTAAAAGTCTATGAAATTTCAAATGTACTACACATAAAATATTGTATTTTCTGCAGGTCAAACTGGCTAAGGAATAAAAGTGCTGCATTACTTATTGAATACTCTTTGTATATTGTAATTTTTTGTAGCTGTTCTGTAAGACTGCTTTACTCTTAATTTCAGGAAAAGGTCCTTGTGAATGAAAAAAGAATGAGGTTCCTAAATACTTTACAACTGCAGCGAAACATGATCACAACTAAAGAAAATGAGAGTAGAATTTTTGTGATAGACTTCAATGTACTAAAACCAGCATGGATTGAAGGCAGGTAAGAAAATACTTTGGAAACTTGAATATACTGTGCATAATAGCATTCAGAATATTACAGCGAAGTTATTATAGTATGAAGAAATGTCAGGTAGACAGGTATTCTTTCAGTCTCATGCACAGATGCTTGGTGTTACCATCTTTAATGTTATGATTTGGTATTTGTTAATTTTGATCTTGGGAAGATTTGTTAATGTGCACATCTTCTGTTTTATAAGTTTTATTAATGTTTATATTTCCCAGAAATCTGCCTTCCATAGACATGTAAGTGGCATCCTTTTATATGAATCTGTTTCCTTTTCCTTCCAAAAATTCTCTTTTTTGCTCTGATGCACATTTTACTTTTGCTTATGAATCAGGTTTCTTTGTTAGGTCAGCTTGAAACATACTACAACCATTTATGTAATGTTATAAAAAAATTAAATTTTATATAGGTATACATAGGAAACACTGTGAATTAGCAGACTGTAACAATATAATTCACCCCTTCTTTTTTTCCTTTCTCTTCCAGTCAGAGCAAGTTTTGGGAATACTTATGCTCATAGTCAGCTGATGGCTAGATTTTATTTTGTTGCTGCCATATTTTGTTAAACAGCTTTAACAGGAAATCCTAGCCTAATCATACCGAAGTAGTAATAGTATTAGGCCATCTGTGAGAATAAGTTAATTAGGTTATGGCTGAAGCATGTGGTGCTGTGAAATTCTTCATAAGGTTGGAAAAGCATCAAATTATCCTTCAAACATCAATAGAATGTTTGTGTACTGCATCATCCAATAGTTCACCAAGATCAGTACTATTAATGATCTTTTGAGATCTGAAAACACTCACTCTGTAAGACTCACCGATCACCAAAGCAGTGGCTCACCATGTTTGGTGGAATTTAATTCAGAAACAGTGATGGCCCCTGAGATGAACATAATCAGGTCTATGTCCAGAATGCTTAAACTGAGAGCTTTAGTTGCATATTTTAACATTTGAACTGAAACAGCAGAATATGTTAATTGCAAATGACTGCTAAAGGCACCAGAAAATTCTTTACACTGATGAAAAAATATTCATTGTTGAAGAAACCTACAATCATCAATATGACAAGATTGTATGCCTTGGCTGAAACAGAAGTTTGTGAAGGGTCTTTAAGGTCCAGAGAAGGCCCTGCCTCAGTAATGGTTTGATGGGAAATGCACAATGATGGTGGCACCAAGGTCTATTTCAGTCAAAAGGGATCAAAGACAATTGCAACATGTACAAAAGCATTCTACTGAAAGCTGCAGTGAAGAACTTGAACATAACTTTGTTCAAGAACAGGCATTGAAGCTTCCAGAAAGATTCAGCTCCAGCCCATTTTATTAATGCTAGATTAGTCTTCTAGCAGTTCTGATCTGACATGAGCAGTGCTTAAGGGTATGGTCTGCAAGAAATGCATTCTAATTATAGAGTTTCAAGTATTGGCAGATATTCCAATGGCAGTACTGTAGGCTGGTTCAGATGTATAATCAGAGAGACTTCAATCAAAAAGGTAGAGACCAAAAGTTTTGAGAATTTACTGGTGTTGAACATTTGAAATATGAGAGAGAACAATGCCTTAAAAGCAAATGAGAAAAAGTTAATAAGTTACTTAACCAAAATATAATGGTGTTCATAGCAAGACTAGGTACAATTAAAGGGGCAAAACTTCCAGCACCTTCTGTGAGAATTGAACACATTTAACAGTATGCTTTCTTTTCCTGTCAGCTCAATGTAAGCCAACTGCATAAGGCCACAGTAGGCTTAATTAACTTCAAGTTATGAGCCACAAAATATTTGTATCTACCCTCTAAGTTTATTCTGTAGAATTTCTCTCACATATGTTTAATATGTTTCTGAAGCCATTTTAAACATGCTGCTAATTCAAATAAAAAAGAACATTTGCATTCTGTTCTTAGAGTACTTCTATTTTATCAGTCCAATTGTACTGCTTGTTAATTTTGGCTTATTCTAAACTTTACTACGTCAAACACAAATTGTAATATTTGTGAAATAAGTAACAAAAAATGTGGTTAATTTTTTTTTCTTTCTATCTATTGCAGAAGGAAGGAAGGACTTGACTGCATAGGAATCAAGCCCACTGCATTGCTAACATGTCTCAATTCTGCAACATGCAACGTGTTAATAAAGTCATGTTCCAGTACTTTCTACGTGGTGCCATACAGTGATCATAGTCCATCTAAGGAACTTTATAATTTTGTTTCAGATGTGAAGCCAGACCAATTATATCCCATAATCAATAACACAAGACATCTTGGTTCTGAACATAAGAGCAAAAGCTTATGTAAAATTCCAGATTTCTTTTATGATCTTTGCAATAAGCAGAAAATAGATAAAACCATTCAGTTGTGTGAGAGTAATCAGCAGAGTAATCAGCAGCACTTATGTGTTCAAAATACCTCAATGTTGCAGTATAGCAAATGCATGCCACAAAAATATAAAAACAAATTAAGATATAGAAAATGTGAAATATCAAATAGAAGTATGCAGAAAATACAAAGTCATTCTGTAGGTTTAAGTTCTTTAACAAGAACAGATGACCATGTAGTTCATACCAAACAGCAACTATATTCTCATACTCAGGATACAGACTTTAGGGAACATGCCGGTACATGTGAAACTGAAGTTATCAGTAATGCTGCATTTTTGGAGGATGGTAGAGGTAAACTAACAAGATTAAACAAAAGTTCAATGAAAAGAGGAAATCATTTTGAAGACTTTAATTCTCCAGTAGCTGACAATATTAGAAATCATTCACAAAGAAAACTTAATTTACAAATTGAGGACAAAAGTGGGACTATTTCACATAGCCATACTTATGATAGTATGCCATTAAATACTGTGCCAAAACATTTACATACAGGAAAGAAACCTATAAACAGAACTGCACTTAGATACCATATAAAGCCAAAAATGGACGTTCATGCAAAACAAGTATACACAAGTGGTTCAGAGTCTGGCAGACATTCTAAATTTTCTCTTTTATATGTAGAATGTGATGATGACAGTGATTCCAGTCAGAATACAGGCCTTGTGGGTTGCAAAACTAGTGATAGTGTTGTTGGTAATGTTGAACATTTGAGAGACGAAAGAGAGGGAACAATACAAAACCAGAAACTAAACCAAGAATCTGACAAACCTGCAGATGATGAGATTGTTTTCCTTGGAGCATATTCAAAGGTCAATATAAATAAATCTCATAGGCAAAATGTCAGTATTTGCAGCAGTAACAGAAGTATTCCAGTAGAATCACAAAAAAAGAAAATGAAGATATCAAAACAAATTTATCTCTAACTTTAAAGAATATGGATGATATAAATACTATGACATGGTCTTGGCAAATTAAAAAGTTAAGCATAAGGAACCTAAAACATTTTGTAATTCTTTAGCAAAATAAATTGAATCAGACCTGAACAGGTGAAGGTGAGAGTCCTTCAAAGTCCTGAGTAACATGGAGGATCCTTTAAAATACATTAAAATACATTTCAGTGCATGTCACTGCTGGAAACAGTGACAGGCACCTGCCTCTAAAATGTTATTAAAAAGCTTCTCTTTCAGTTCTTTCATTGGCAAAAACTTGTGCTTCAGCCATATCTTCATACTGATCACTGAGTTTCAGCTGCATTTTTTGTAAAATGGAAACATAATGTACTCTTCCTTGATGTCAGCAATCTGAATTCGAATCCAACTTCCCCTCCAATATAATTATATATAATATAAATGAAAAATAAAAATAAAATAACACTATTAACAATGTAACAAATTAACAGTAATAATAAAAGTAGATAAGGATAAAACACTGAGAATAATACTTTTATTATTACTGTTAATTTTTTATATATATAACAAATTAACAATAATTATAATAGTAGAAAAGGATAAAAGGATAAGGATAAAACACTAAGAAAAAGTCACACTTGAGATCACTGTATTTTGGACTCGTGGAGTTCTTCTATGGCAAGAAGACAAGTATTTTATTTATATATAAAATCAAATATTATATTAGAAATTACAATATTTCTATCATACAAGTTGCTCTGAACAAATCCATGCCAATTCAAAGTCCTTTATCTTCACAGACCATATCCATTTGTTCTTAACTCTATACACATATTGCCCCAGATTTCTAAATTGACTTTGACCACCAACCATTTTCTTAGCTGCAATTAACTTATTAACTTCAACCATTTACCATTTATCAGTTGTTGTCTCCATTCCCTTGTTCCTAAGCATTCAAACAGGATATGTATACGTTTTCCACGTATAGGACAAAATCCATGCTAACCACTAGTTCTAAAACCCCTTAATCTCCAAATTCCCAATCCAAACCATGCCATTCCCTCTCTCTCCTGCTTATTGTACTTGCTAATATATGTTTCTCTTTTAGCTCCTCTTTTATCTTCTGGTAAAACATTAACAAACTCTTGTCCCACATTATAGAATATAACATTTGCCCATCTATATCCTCAAACCTCATTTTAATCTGTTTCCAGAAACCTCTCTCCAAATCACCTCTACTTAGCTATAAATCCTCCATTCCATTCCTCCTTAACTTTTCCATAACTTTGAGCACCCTATAACAATTACCTATTCCAGAGTCTTGGAATATTAAACATTCTTTTAACATGGAGGTCTGCAACATCTGTTGTACCCTGAACCAATACTTTAACACTCTCCATCACCAGTATTCCAAGTTTAAGTATTAAAAAGTACTGTTTTTTTTTTTTTTCATTAAAAAATTGATGGATCAAAATCCTGCACATTATACCATAGGACTGATATAAAAGAAAATAAAGTAGTGATTCTTACAGACTCAGCTTCAGCTATACAAGCTATAGAATGATATGATAGTTCATATGAATCTTACAATGTAAGGGATGTGAGATCTTATTATAGATTATTCCAAACAAAATTTCAACAAATAATACTACTGTGGATACCAGCATGTGTGGGAGTGATAGGTAACGAGAATGCAGACTTTCTGGCCAAAAAGGGGGCAGTGCTGTATTCAAAACCAATAAAGCCCTGTGGATTAAATGTAAAATTTAAAAATATAAAACGACCATAGAACAAAAATATGAACATAATATTCAAGTGGAAATATCTAATAAAAATTATTCTAATATTAAAGAAACCGTACAAAAAAATAAAAAATCTATCAAGGAAGGAAGCAGTTGCTCATTTTAGATTGACCACTGGTCATGAATGTCTGGCGGAACATCTACAAAGATTTGGTTTTATGAATGATAACACTTGTAAGATCTGCAATACTGACAAGATTCTAAACGGAGAACATCTATTGGAATCCACAGAATTGAGGAAAGCTGCACCTGATGGGAAAATACCAAATTATATTGGCTGGCCAGGAAAAAATTGATGGATCAAAATCGTGCACATTAGATCAACAACAACACATTCTCCATCACACCAACCATCTCCATTTTCAAGAGTGCTCTGGCATTTGCAGCATTTTTTGGGATTCTCAACACAGTCTTACAAAAATTATTAAGTCATTTCCAGCTTTCCTCTATCTGCCATATTTGAATGCCATATGCACACCTAGATTCCACCAATGTCCTATATAATCTTTTTAACCGATTTACCAACAGCTTGAGTGCAAATTTCTTCTGTTTCTCCTATTAACTTTAAGAGCTCAAAATCATCCGTAAATAGAAAAATTCCTTCATAATCTGTATCTCCTCTCAGGTCATATACCACTTCTCATCCTTTCTCAACTCATTTCCCTTTTTAAATACCATAATTTTAGTCTTCTCTTGATTAACTTTAAGGCCCCATTTTTTGCAGGACCTCATAATTTCTAATAATGCATATCTTAAACCTATTCCTCAGATGGATGCAACCATTAAATTGTCAGCATAAAGTAAGCCCTGGATCTCCAGCTTATTTAATATATATTTGTGAAAATTCACTTGCTGTAAACCAACCATTAAGTTATCTATATGTAAACTGAAAAGAATTGCACTCAACTCACACCCTTGTCTAAGCCCCCTGTCTTGAGTAACTTCCTTAGTCACACGACCTTCCCTACATCTAACACAGAACATATTACCTATATAAAGCTCCTTCAGTAAAACAATCATCTCCTTACTCATCCATTTATACCATAACACCTCTCTATTAATTCAATTAAATGCTTTCTCTAAGTCAACAAATACTGCATATAATCTGCTGCATTTGTTAGCTAAGTATTTATGTATCATAACAAATACATTATCAGCAATCCTTCGATCTTTTCTAAAACCTGATTGAAATGGAGAATAGAGTATTCTTTTCTACCCAGTCATTTATTCTGTCAGTTAAAATCCCCATAAAAACCTGCCAAATTTTGACAGAAGAGTGATTCCTCTATAATTTCATAGTTCATCAATAGGACCTTTGCCCTTAAATATGGGGTGTATAATAGCTGTAAGCCATCTCTTGGATATCCTCTAGGTCTGTTTAAATGAATGCAATAATCCTGTCATAATTCAAATTTTTTTTTCTTCTGACACCTTACCTGAAAAAAATTCTACTAGCAATCCATCTTTTCCTACAGCCTTATTCTTCTTCCCCTTCTGAACTTGATTCAACACCTCTTTGCAAGAAAATTCTCTGTCCAAGATCTCAGTATCTAAATTCCAATTCCAAATTTTAACCCCTCATCACACTGTCCCTAAATTTAAATAAACCTTTAAAATACTCCACCCATTTTTCATATACAATTGATGCTCTTCCCGCTCTAGCTTTTGTACAGTTCCTTATAATTTCCCACATTTGTTGTGACTTTCCCACTCCAATTTTTATCTTAAATCTATGGCCTTTTTTTCTCTCCCATTCATCTTTTTTCCAATGTAATAACCTTTTATACAAAACCCTTAAGCTCCATCAATCTGCCTCTATCCTCCTGAGCATTTTCTCTCCACTTTTTTGAGGTGCCCTTTACTAAGTCTTTCATTATCCTACATTCATAATTGAACCAGTTATTGTGGTTTTTCCATTTATTCCTCATCTTTAGTAGCATCCTATTTCCTGCCCACTTAAATGCAAATTTTAATAAACTTAAGAGCGTCTCCCTCCTTGTCTAATTCACTTACTAATTAATTTCATAAACACACAATCTTGCCATTCATAATTAAATAAAATTTTCCAGCCTGGACCTTTGACTCCACCTATATCTGTCCACTTTTTCATCCAGTTCCTCCTTGTTTGAGTTTGGAACCTTCTTGATATTTAATTTGCCCCTCCACTCCATCACTAGGGGAAAATGAAGGCTATTGCTCATTGGATTCATTACTTTGAACTTTATTAGAAATGTATGGGTAATTTTAATAATGGAATTTTAATGTGCTTAACTTTTTAATGTATAAAGTATTGAATATTTGCAGTTTTGTAGCTACTCGTTTGTTAAAAAATGTTTAAAGAAGAGAATTTGTTAAATATGCATTTGCATTTTTATTATTTTATGTTGTTAAAATAATAATAAAAAAAAATGGTAAAACTTCTTACATTCAGAAGGCATCTTAAACTTTCTTAAACCAAAAGGTTACCTTTCAGTATCCTTTTAAACACAAACGATTTGCTGTGGCTTAGTGAGAGAGTGCAAAATTAAACTGTACTAAACCTGAGCTCAACTATTAAAACTGTAGCACATAACTTGATAGCCAAATGAACTGCAGACTTGTAAAGTATTCATAAGAATATTAATTTTCATCTGCCTGCATTAGTATAAAATGATCATTCGGACATTATTTATAATAGTTTTTTGTATCTTATTTATAATGCAGCATGATTTAACACACATGGGTTCTCTCAAAATATCCCCCACCAATGGAATTCTAGAGGCACTGAAGGTAGGAAAAATAGAGGGAGCATTGGAAAAGGTGAAGTCAATGGTAAGGTGGGCAGGAAGTAAGATGAAAGTTAATCATAGAGGAAATGCAAAAGGTGATGAATGGTATGATAGAGAGTGTGTTAAGGTAAAGAACGAAGTGTTTAAGGAATTAATAAGGTGGAGGTCAGAAGAGGAAGATGACAGGCAAATTTTTTTGTTTAAAAAAAGGGGATATAAGTGCCTAGTGCAGGATAAAAAGATAAGAGTGGCAACAGAAAATGAGTGAAAAAATTAAAGGAGCAGAGATAGCTAAAGACAGTAAATATATATATATATATATATGTCAAATGTAAAAAATGTTTTAAGGAAGAGAAGGATAGGAAATAAGATAACACCAATGGAATGGAAGAATTACTTGAGAAACCTGTTGGGTGGCAGGAATATTCCTAGTTATGAATTAAACTTATGTAGTAGTGTATATATGATAGAAAGCTTAAAGAGTTTACTATGAATAAGGTCGGGTACCAACTTTAAAAAAATGAGAGAGAAAAAGGCAGCAAGAATTGATGGAATTCCATAGAGTTTTAGAAAGCTTTTAGGGAAATGGAAGGAGAAGGTAAAACCTGAGAGTTGGAGTTAGCATGATTTCCAATATATAAAGGGAAAGGTGGTATAAATAACCCGAGTAACTACCGAGGAATTAGTCTACTATCAATGATAAGTAAACTATACACTGGTATATTAACAGGTTGCATGAATGGACAGAAATGGAAGGTAAATTATCAGACTTTTAAGCAGGTTTTAGAAAAGGAAGAACAATAGATAATATAGTGATAATTCATATTATAGTGGGTAAATATTTAAGAAATAAAAGCGGTAGGACATACATTTTCTTTGCAGATTTTAAGAAAGCAGTTGATACAATAAACAGGGATGCATTAAGATATAAATTTAAATGTAAGGGAGTTAGTAACAAACTTATTTCAGGACTTCAAAAAGTATATGAAGGAAGCAGGTATCTTAGATGCGAAAGTGATACACAGACTATACAATTCAAAATTTGGGCTTGAGACAGGGATATAAATTGATTCCAATATTATTTAATTTATTTCTAGACAATGTTCTAGATAGGATCAAGGAAAAAAAATAGACATTGCCCAATTATTGGAAAGAAGGAAGTAGCAGCAGGATTGCCTTTTGCGGATGATCTTATAATGGGCAGTAACTGTGATTGGATTACAATTTTGCCATTGGTAAAATTATTAGATATTGTGCATAATGGGGCCTGAGGATAAATAGTAATAAATCAAAGATAATAGTGTTTAAAAAGGGAATAAAATTAAGAAAATATGAGAGATGGTTTGTAAATAGAGGTCCAATAGAGGTAGTGAAAGAACTGATTATTTGGGGGTGAGATTTACAAGTCATGGAAGGTGAGAGGTTCAGTCTAAATGTGCACAAGCAAAGGTAAATTAGCTATGAAAGCTGTCAGAATAAGCTTATATAAAGTTCCAATATTGTCAATGAAATGGTTAGAAAGACTTATATGAGGCTATGATTGAGTATATGATGTATGCAATGTAAATTTGGAGAGTGTCAAAGTGGTGCATAGATGCAGTGCATAGAATGTTTTGTAGAGAGTTTTTGGGGCTACCAAAAAGTTTAACAACGGAGGTTAAGTATGGTAGAATTATGAAGAGTAGGAAGGAAAGAAATAATAGTGGAACGAATCTTAAAATATTGATATAGATGTTTGAAACAGGACAATAATGATATACTAAAAGAATGTCTTATGTACCAAAGTGATTATTGAGAAGAGAGTGTTGGCTTGGAGAGCTGGGAAAACTAATAGAAGAAATTGGAATAGGAAATGTATGGCTTTTTGATTAAGTGTTTTATTTATGGACACTTTTTAGCATCTTAAGTCATCAACGTCCCATTCAATTCAAGGAAACGGCCGACAAATTTTGCTCACAGGCCTCTTTTTTCAGGCATGAGGTTGTAAATCTGCAACACGGGTCCCACGGCTTTATTTCTCTTCCAAGGGAAGTCATACTTAGGATTTTTACACCCAAAAAAATCTATCGGCCCTGGCCGGGATTGAGCCCATAGTCTTGGGTTACGCAAGTATGGTTACCACTAGACCATTGGGATGACAGATGTATGGCGATTGGGTGAAAATAATGTTTGTGGATTTTGGAAAGGAGTGGGACAGAGGGTAGAAGATATAGATAGGCAAGAGATCTGAGCTAGCTTAGAGGATAAAAGCTCCTTAGATTTATATAAAATGGTGAAAAGAAATTGGGGACGGGAGAAATATATAGACATTTGTTTTCAAATTTGGAATAACAGGTTTTTGAGCAAAATACAGAGGTATTATTCCTAAAAGGATTAAGGATAAACTGTAAAGAGAGATGCATTATGTGTGGGGAAAGTGGGTTCCATTGTTTAATTGAATGCAAAATGGTAAAAAGGTGGATATATAGTATTTGGGATGGAAAATAGGACAAATTACAACAAGAAATAGTAGCAACAAAAATAATATTAGATACAAGCGCAGAGTAAATGAACAAGATAGGGGAATTTTTAGGAAAATTAAGAGATAGGGGAGAAGTATAAGTAAGAAGCTTGGTGGCACATGTAGTGGTGAAAATCAGTAGTTTATTTTAAGAGTTCTTTACCATGCATACAACCTGGTAGTTAAGGGATGAGAGAACCTCGGTTTTGGTACTGCCAAACTTCTACAGTCCTTGTATGTGTATGTAAATTAAATTGTAATGTAGTCTGCTGAAAATGGATTGAAAATATATAATGAATGATGTAATTATGAAGTTATGTAAAAAATGTAAATTTTAATGTATAATTAATTGCAATAAATCATTCAATTATATCCCTTGCCTCCAATGCACTGTTGCCAATTTCCTCATAACTTCATTACAGAGCCATTTTTTCAGGGTCCCACACCACCACTCATGGACAGCTGCTTGCAGTTCCTCATTGTTTGCAAATTTTTGATCTTACATCAAGTCCTTCATGTTGTTAACTAAAGCACAATTCGAGCAAAATCTGGCAAATATGACAGATGCAGCACAATAGTGAACCCCAGCTATGCAAACTTTGTGGTTATAGTTTTGCTGGTGTGAAAATGTGCATTTTTCATGTTGGAGCATACTCCTCACAACTAGTCGGTCCTGGTGGTGTAGTGGTTACCATACTAGCCTTCTAAACCCAATATCACAGGTTCGATCCCAGCCAGGACCGGTGGATTTTTTTCAAGCGTAAAAATCTTAAGTATGGCTTCCTTCGGAAGGAAAGTAAAGCCGTGGGTCATGTGTCATACATTTACAGCATGATAAAGAACCTCAACCCTGAAAAAAGAGGCCTTTGAGCAAAATTTGTCGGCCATTTCACGCCCTGAATTGAATGGGATGCTGATGGTCTGAGATGTTAAAAAGCGTCTGTAAATAAACCTAAAAAAAAAAAAAAAAAATCCTCACAATTATTTCTCCTTTGCTCTTTGAATCCTGCATCTAAGCCATATATGGGTCTTGCCGTTGTTGTTTTTGTTGCCACTACAACCCTATTCTCCTTACTCACTCTTTCTTAAGGGGGGAAAACACACATGTCAATTTGTTTGTAATTAATTGCTACTAATAAACCACATACATTCCAATTTAAATTCACATACATAATATTCCCTTTCCTTTTCCATTGCCTTCCTCACACATTTAGATCAGCATTGTTTATCAATAAGCTCAGAACAGCTGCATGATGCATTGCATACACTTGCTCTCAGAGGAGTCATATTGCACTTCTTCACTTTTTGCTTTAATTGTGCCTATACCATTTCTATTGGATTTAAGATGCAACAGTATGGGAGAAGTCATAATACTTCATATCCAGTGTCCTAGACTAATTTTTCTCTTTTGACTGCATTGATCTTCTTGCAATGTTTGTAGGTTGTTGACTGAATACTATAGGTGTAAGTATGTAGGGATAAATGAATTAATGATGGTGCAAATGAGCTTGGTGTCTTTGGCACCTTAAAGCTATCCAACATGCACCTTCTCAGGGTAAGGAAAACTCGGGGGGGGGGGGGGGACTTACCCATGCAGCTTGACCTGACCAGAATTTTAATCCAGAACCTCCAGATTAGTAGTTGTGAATGCTATCACTGGACCATGGAGGCGAAGTGCTTTCATTTATGTTCCAGTAATATTAACTTCATTGGCAATGGATGCGGTAAAGGGATATTCAACTGCTTGATGAATGCCACAATTTCTAATTTATTTATTAAATTATTAGGAATTTTAACCAGTTGGCCTAAAATGATAACTTGTATTATTATTATCTAAAATAATTGCATACATCTTATCATTATGCAGATTTTTTTAAAAGGTAATTCTGAAACTAATTTCCAATAACTGCAGCATTCATATAATCATAGCAGTCAACCTTAGCATCTGCATTCCCCCCCCCCCCCCCAGATATAAATCCAGCCCTCATTTATACCAACATAAAGTATCATTCACTTTCATTGCAATATTGGCATTTAGTGTACTACTGCAAGCTCCGCCCTTTCTTCACAGCATCATTAGTGTCAATCCAAGTTTCATCTAGATGCAATACTTCATAACTCATGTATAATTTATTCTTTGAAGAAACCTCTACCTTCATGCAACTATGCTAGCCAATTCCATAACTACACATCTTTTATTGAAAGTGCAGTTCCTACCTTCCTTACAATGCACCGTAATGATTCTTTACTCTACTATTTTTAACTACTTAATCATGAACATTAAGTACAAGTGTCTGGCATTGTTTATTAAGTATTCCTATGAAGTTTGCTAATGTGGCATTGTCACTAGTGTTCAATAAATTTTTCTCTTCCATAATAGTACCATCTTCATGCACTGCATTGTTCATCTGTGAAACACAAGGAAGTTGCTGTTTTCCCAAGGTTCACTACAGGCCTAACTATATGCAAAGTAAACTAATTAAATAACTAATAAATGTTATATAATACCTTCTCATGTATCATAGTAAAAACATTATGGCTGAGGCCACTAAAGGTGATGACCCACTTCCATCCTTTTTTCCTGCTTTTATGCCAACATCAATTTCCAATGTGCACACACCTTTTCTCATCATAAATAAAGATGTGCACAGTTGTGTGCCCAAAGCCTATCTCATGTTCCAAACCATCAAAGGCACTTACTAGTCATAATCAATTCAAACACAATATCAATGTTTCTGGGAGTTTGTGTAGTTGACAAGATGAACAATACTCATTTCTTCTTTGCAGTTTCCCGCCACTGGTAAACTATTTTACCCAGTTATATTGCAATCTTATGAAGAGGAGCTGCCTGACCACATATTGCACTAACATCTATGAATTGTGCTGTTTTATTATCCTCCTTCCACAAAAATCATACTGTCCATCTTTGTCTGTGATAGTCACCTTTCATCTTGTCCACATATTTTCTACTTGACAACAGACAAATGCTGTGTAGCTACACATTCTAGTTACACTTGCTATGTAGCATATGGGACTTCCATCTCAAATCAGACAAGAAATTTTAAGTTGACCCAAAGTTTTTAAAGACAATTTTTTTTAATATATGAAGCATCAATAGATAGCAGTTTTTGCAAAATATGAAACCCCTGTTCCCAGTACATAGTGTTATAATGTGTTAAATATTTGGCACTTTAAGAAAACTGCATCTTTGAAATATACCTGAAACTATGCATGCAGAAACACAAATTAAAATTATACTTTTTGAAGTTTTATTAATGGCATATAACCAAGATTTATTTTAAAGAGCTGCAGTCACTACAAAAAATTGAAATATATGTCAAAATGTTTCACTTTAAAAATGGAACAATTACCAGCTTTCAAAAACATGGTCCAGTATTAGAAACAGCTTACAAAAATTAAAACTTCTATAAACATTTATTTTAGTGCACGGTGAATAGTTTGTTTATGCATTGAAACATGGACTCGCACAACACACTTCTGCTGCACAAGGGCACACAATGAGTTCAGTGTTGAATTAAAACAATTTCCACTTCATTCCAGATTTATTTTCTCACTTTGTTATTCTATATAAGTAAGAAATCAACATGAAGTGTAAAAACATTTTAGAATGACTAAAAGGTGGTGAAACAAATTCAATCCAAAAGTAGCTGTTTATATAATCCAAAACATTTTAGAAATATTTATTTTGAAGGTTCAAAAATACTTTAATTAATACCTTTCTAGCATGAAAACTATTAGTAATAAATTAGCTATATTTTGATTAAAGTTTATTCTTTCTTAAACTTATAACCTAAACTTAGGCATTCATTTTTTACACTAAACTCCATTCACTTACACAAAAGTAAGATGCATTTCGGGAGAATCTCTCCCATCTTCAGTTGCTCACTGAACTGCCGTTACTTGAAACTATGGCTGGACAAACAGATGTTCCTGTGGTGGCCTCTGTTGATTGAAGTAGGAAGTTGCTGAGCTCATCCATAGGAAGGAACTCGAAATTCATTAGGTTTTCTCTATTTTTTAATATGAAAATTTTTTCCCAAGTGGATAACCCCAATGGGTTGTGAAGATGTTTCAGCAGTTTAATTCTCAGTTTTATTTCATTGTTTTTGGTTCAAAAGTGAGCTGCTACTGATTTATCCACCTGTTTAAACCAAATATTCCTAAAATGTTCTTTCCTCCGAATTTCCAAATTTCTTTTTGTTTTGCCTATGTAGCTCTGTTCACAATCTGCACATTTTATTTCATAAATTCCTGATTTATGTTCTGTTGGTATGGAATCTTTTACTGTGCAACCTAATAAATTCTTGATGTTGTATCTGTTCTTTGCGGCTAACATTATCCCATGTTCTTTGAAGATTTTCTTGAACTTGAACTTGTAAATTGGATGGTAGGTGAAACTTTTGAATTTGTATTCTTCTTTTGCATTTTTCAGTGTGGATTTTTTGTCTTTTAGATTTATTGATAATTTTTATCACTGTGTCTAGTTGAAACCATTGATTATAGCTATCTTTATTATTTGTTTGTATTCTATTTTGTACTCTGCTTCTGTGAGTGGAATATTCATCAATCTGTGTGCCAAACTGTGAAACACTGCATATTTATGTGGAATGGGGTTATAACTCTCATTTTTTATGTTGTTTTCTCTGTGTGTTTCTTTTCTGTAAATTCCAAAATTCAAACAATCTCCAATTCTTATAATTTTTAAATCTAGAAATGGTAGCCACCCATTTTTCTTCTTCTGTAATAAATTGTATGGATTCATGTTGCAAATTAAGAAGTTTCAGGTCATCTATTGAGTGTCTCTTCAGTATTATTGCAAAAATGTCATCCACATACCTATACCATGACTTGAAAATTAAAGGGAAGGCTTTTGTGATGTGTATTTCAAATGAGCCCATGAATAATTCTGCTAGAAAAGGTGACAAATGGTTTCTCATAGCTAGGCCTGAAACTTGTTGGTAATACTTTTTGTTGAAGCTGAAGTAATTTTGTTTAATGCAAATATTAGTAAGTTTTAATAAGTCTTCTATTTCTTCTGTTTTTAAATTTATTGATGTTAAACATTTCTTTAGTATAATCATAAGTTTCTCTATAGGTATGCTCGGGAATAAGGCTTTTACATAAAATGAAACCATTATATCTCCAGCCGTAATTCTGCTATTCTCAAGTTTTTTGACTAGGTCAACTGAATTTTTAATGCTCAAACTTTGGAATCTCTTAAAAGAATTGAAGACTTTGATCAATTTTTTTGCTACCTGGTACGTGGGTGAATTGATATTGTTCATTATTGGTCTCATGCTGTTATTTTTATGCATTTTAGGTAATGCATAAAGCCTGGGTAGTAGTGGATTACTCTGTGTGATATTCTGTTTTTCAGTAGTGGATAGTGTTTTGACTTCATCTAATGTTTTGTTTAACATTTTATTGCATTTATTGAGTGGACTCTTTTCAATTGGTTTGTAGGCTTTTCCTTTTAACATAAATTCAACTCTATGTATTCATTTTCGTCTAAAATGGCTATTTAATTACCTTTATCTGCTTTTATGTATATTACTGGATTTTCTTTTAATTGGTTTAATGTCATTCTGTAGTTTATTGATTTCTTTCAGTTTTTTATGTTCTCTGAAACTTTTTTGCATTTACTTTTGATGAACGATTTCTCCCTTTCGTTCAGTTGTTGGGTGGCTATGTCTATATCGGAATGGAGTTTAGTGTAAAAAATGAATACCTAAGTTTAGGTTATATTGCCACTCCATTGTCAACAGCTTTGTAAGTACAATATTTATTCTTTCTTGTCTCTACTAGTTTACCAAAAAAATAGAAGGGTTTTTGCTCTCTAATTTTACATGGAATATTCCCCATATATGGTGTACTGATATCAGTCCATCTTCCTACAAATTGGGTGTGGCCATATTGCATAGTAAATGATTTCTGAAAGCTCCTGTAGTATGAACAAGTCTCCAAAGAGTGTCTTCATGTTATGTTAACATCATAATATATTCCATATATCTGGTCATTTTTGTGGTAGCCAAACTAAAATAAAAACATTATTAGTTTTTCATGCATGCAATAAAACACTACAATACAGTATTAACTGCTACAGTTTTTTTTTTAACCTGACTACTCACTGATGCTCATGATTTGCAATAATAATGTATAATATAAGAAACAGTTTCAGTACAATTTCGTCTTTGTTAGTTGGAAAAGATGGCATCATTAAAGCCAGCAAGAAGATTGCTGTAAGTAAAATCACAAGACCATTTTTTTTTTCTATTAATGAATAGAATGAAATACTTGAACTCAGCATTAATAATGCGCATTAAATACTATTCAAAAAAAGAAAAAAACAAAAAAGGAAAACTTAACCAATTATGAATAAGGCAAAAGTATGGTGATTACCAGAGACTAAAATGAATCAGTATTTTAATAGTGTTTAATGCCCATTTAAATCTGTGATGGCATCACAGGCGGTATAGACACTGATGATGCATGAGATGAAATAATATTTTGGGGAAGGAAGCATTCCAGACTTAAGTTCAGGACACCTCTCTGGTATTTTCTATTGAGGACTGAAGAAAATCAAGGTAAAAATTTGTCGAAGAGCATGGAATGGCATGGTCCCTTGCCTTAGCACCTTGGCCACTGTGTCAGTAATTACAGCACTGAAGGAAAACCCTCTAAGTTACTTGGATAATCTCTGGATTACGAACAGGTTTAAACTCTTTCTGGCAAATATTAAAATTAGAAGGCCTATGAGAATTATTAATATTTTGTTCACAATACGTATAGGTCTGAGCTAAAACTTCAATATGCAAAAAAGAAAGAACATTCAAGATATGCTGAGATATATGCCATCTTGCCATTATGATTTCTATAAAAGTTTACCCCATTTTGCTGCCCCATTCAAAGCTTAAAACGAGGAAAAAGTAAAACAAAGATAACAAGAAGAAGAAAGACATACAGAACAAGCAACAGATGCAGGTGTGCTTAAAAGGAACAAGTTAATTAATGTAGCTGCTAGCAATGGCAGCCGGATTTTTTCAATGACTATATTGAATGAATGAATTTTTATTTCTTACATACATCAACATACAAAAATGTTATAACAAAATAAACACAAAGAAACCCAATTAAGATTAAAATATAACAAATAGCATCAGTGCCTTTGGCATTTCTAGAAGGCACTAACTCCAATCAAAATTCCAATTTGATTGGCTGTCCCCCAGTCCCCGGTTCGTCAGTGGCTACCTAGTGAAAGTGACTATATTATGAAGATTACTAGTAAAAGGCAAGAAAAGCAATAGCAGAAGAATGAATGAATTTTTTTCAACCACAACTTTATTACTAAACTTAACTTTTATTTTTAATAGGATCAGAGGCTTTGGCACTTCCAAAAAGCACTTGATCCAACAAAATTTGAAAACCCATATATTTAACAAATTATAAATCACTGTACTGCACTAAAATAAGTTGCTAAATTTCCTGGAGCCCGATATATGCAAATACTGTGGTTACCAAGTCACTTGGCCATGCCTACTATTTAAATCCAAGCTCTCACATTCTTGTTCACTATTTTTTTCAACCATTTTGCACTCACTTTACCTAAATAAATGCCAATTTCCACCATGTCTTTTCTTGATTTAACATTCAACATCTTTTTCCTTATAATTTGGTAGATTGGACCATCTCTGCATTCCCAGCTTCTCTCTAAGAAACTTAGTTTCCTTACATTCTAATATTATATGCTAATTATTGTTTTTCTGGTTACACAATGGACATTTATCCAGCTTCCCCCTTGTTCTTAAACCCTTCAAATTAACAACTCCTGTTCTTGCCCATACAGAGCCTTCTCTTGCTGCTTTATCAATATTTCAACATAATTTCCCCTGCTACAAGCCTTTTCATTTCTCTGTATACATTCAATGACGGTTTTAAATTAAAACTCACAAACATTTCTTGCCTTTCAATGTCTTCAATCCTTAACCTAATTCTCCACATGTCCCCAAAACCAAATTTTGCCAAACAGCATCTTGATTAAGACTTTACCGGCCTACCAAACACTGATATAAAACATTCTGTTCATCTAAATCAGCATTTCAATACTCTCTCCATAATTTTCCCCTTGCTACCTATTTTTCCTAATTCTACTTGTGCAATGCCCTTTGGTGAGGCTCTTGGTAAGTCCTGCATTTGTTTTCAGAAGTTTTATCATATTCACATTTACCCACCCTCCCCCAAACCTCTACTCCATAGAGCATTTTAGCCTCCACCACTGCCCCATAGATTCTCTCTAACCAATTTACTTGCATTCCTAGTATTTTATCCAAACATAGCCTTATAGCTTTCAGAGAAAGAAAGCTTCCCTTTAGCTAATATCTTTTGGTCACTCTGTTCACCTTTGCAGCTTATTCTTACTTCTAAGTAATTGAATTTATTAACCATCTCAATGCTGACACCATTTCTTGTCTTTTCTTAACTGGTTGCCCTTTTTAAAAACCACAATATTTTATTTACTTAGATTGATATGCAAACTCCACTTCTTGCATAAATATCTATTGCTTCATTTGTTCAAATTAATCCAATATTAGTTATTGATCCTGCAACAAGATCAGCAAATAACAAACAGGTATTCCATTATTGTAATAATTGGAACATGACTATTTATCTCATTAATTTCCTCTAAGAGCCATCAATGAATAAATTGAATAGAACCAAACTTAATTTACAGCCTTGCTGTAACCCTGTTTTGTTTGGAATAACTTGAGTTACTTCAGCAAAAGTATGACTTTTAATAACAGATTTTCTTATTAACAGAATATAATCACCAAACAATTTGTGTAGCTTGACAATCCCCTTCCTCTGTCTGTTTATCCATTTTATCATGCAGTACTCAGTTCTTACTGAAGATTACTACTATCAGACAAAAGCCTGTACAAAATAGATTAATTCATCTCCTTATGCAATACATTAAAAAAGAGGAGGGGAAGGGAAAGGAAAAATTGTACAACTTCAACCTTTTCTGAATGTTAATACAAAAAATATTAATTATAATATTTGTTAAACATTTAATTCGCAGTTAACCTTTAAATCTAAATACTTCAAAAAATGAAATTTGTCACTTAGCATGTTTATCTTTCAGTCCCAAATATATTCACAATAAAAAATATATTTTACTTACAAAATTTAGTATTACTGACCAGTAGCTTCAAATATCAATAATAACGAATACTTCATGCTTTCCCTCATTTTCATGAATTTGCATATTTGAATAGGTTATGGCTTTGACTTCAGTCCCTTGTGGATGCTTCCCAAGTTGAAATTCTTCACCATAGCAATAAGCTTTAATACACAGCCTCTCTCTATCAAATTGCTGTATCTTCACTTTCTGTGGAAATAAGTACAGTATACTTAAGTCTTTATTTCACCATAATTATTCTATAAAGAGTATAGCTTTTACCAGAAAAAATAAAACATTTAAACATTCTTGCATAAACTTTCTTCCTGAAGAACTTATAGTCTATTAATTGATATCATTGTATGATTCAGTTGAACTACACACTCTTAAAGCTTCACTTACTTTTCATAAATGTATGGAACTGGTTTCTAGAACATTTAGTTCCCAAATTCAGCCAGGATAAAGTTCAACTGTTGGATCATTCGTTGAGCTGTGGGAATATGTATTCTGCTCTGGTGGCAGTGTGATAAACTTGTAGTTTATGTTTTCATCTCCGGCAATGTCGAAGTTCATTAGACTGTCTTTGTATTTGTAAATGTAGATTTTTTCCCAGGTTGCTAGTTTCGTAGGTCCTTGTACTGATTTTAATAATTTTGCTTTATTTATTATGTCATGATTTTGTTTCCAAAAGTGATATGCTACTGCTGATTTCTCTATTTGTATGTACTTTATGTTCCTGAAATGTTCCTTTAACCATGTGCCTATGTCTCTTGTTTTTCCAATGTAGATTTTTTCACATTCTGCACAATTTATTTTGTAAATACCAGCTTTTTCCTCTTGTGGAATAATGTCATTAACATTATCTATCAGCAAATTTTGAACATTAAATCTATTAATCGGTGCCAACCTGATATTAAAATCTTTAAGAATGTTATGAAATTTTTTTTGTAGTCCATGGATGATATGTGAACTTTTTAAAAATTAGCTTATCTTTTGTTGCTGAAAGTGTTGTGGTTTCTTTGATATGTTTTTGTCTCTTGAATTTCTGCACCTTTTTGTGTACTAGTTCTTTTTTAAAACCATTTTTAACTGCTGTTTCTTCTATTTGTTTGTATTCATTAAAATATTCTTCTTTGCTAATTTGTAGGTTACTAGTCGGTGTGTTAAACTGTTAATAACTGCATGTTTGTGCACTGTGGGGTTAAAACTGTCAGCTTTGATGTGATTATCTGCATGTGTATTGTATTCTTTCTGTATATTCCAAATTCAAGATTTTCTTAAAATTTCATTATTTTTTATCTGTTTCTATTTTGTATGTAAATGATATGTTTCTATATTGTATATTTAAAAGTTTAAGGCATCATAAATAAGTTTTTTGTTATTTGTTAATTTAAAACTCATTGATGATGCCTTAAACCTTTTGAATATACAAGATAGAAACATATCATTTACATGTGAAATACAAAAAAGATAACATGTTGCCATTCCTAGATATTAAAATAATGAAATGTCAAGAAAATCTTGAATTTGGAATATACAGAAAGAATACAATACACACACAGATAATCACATCAAAGCTGACAGTTTTAACCCCACAGCGTACAAACGTGCAGTTATTAACAGTTTAACACACCGGCTAGTTAACCTACAAATTAGCAAAGAAGAATATTTTAATGAATACAAACAAATAGAAGAAACAGCAGTTAAAAATGGTTTTAAAAAAGAACTAGTATACAAAAAGGTGCAGAAATTCAAGAGACAAAAACATATCAAAGAAACGACAACACTTTCAGCAAGGAAAGATAAGCTAATTTTTAAAAAGTTCACATATCATTCATGGGCTACAAAAAAATTTCATAACATTCTTAAAGATTTTAATATCAGGTTGGCACCGATTAATAGATTTAATGTTCAAAATTTGCTGATAGATAATGTTAATGACATTATTCCACAAGAGGAAAAAGCTGGTATTTACAAAATAAATTGTGCAGAATGTGAAAAAATCTACATTGGAAAAACAAAGAGAAATATAGGCACACGGTTAAAGGAACATTTCAGGAACATAAAGTACATACAAATAGAGAAATCAGCAATAGTATATCACTTTTGGACACAAAATCATGACATAATAAATAAAGCAAAATTATTAAAATCAGTACAAGGACCTATGGAACTAGCAACCTGGGAAAAAATCTACATCTACAAATACAAAGACAGTCTAATGAACTTTGACATTGCCGGAGAGGAAAACATAAACTACAAGTTTATCACATTGCCATCAGAGCAGAATACACATTCCCACAGCTCAACGAATAATCCGACAGTTGAACTTTAGCCTGGCTGAAGATGGGAACTAAATGTTCTAGAAACCGGTTCCATACATTTATGAAAAGTAAGTGAAGCTTTAACATTGTATAGTTCAACTGAATCATACAATGATATCAATTAATATGATTAGCTTCACTGTGCAAGTTCCAGTTTACATTTTAATTACATATAGTCTATGTTTATACAATTTTTAAGAGTATATTATAGAGTCATTGTTCACTGAGATACATCACACCTTCATTTTCCTGGTTAATCAGAAGCATGCATAGTGTCCTACCATGTGCCTCAAAAGCTGTTAATTTGATGCAGGACATAAACTAATCAGCAAACTGAAGATCGATATACAGATTAGTTTATGTCCTGCATCAAATTAACAGCTTTTGAGGCACATGGTATTTTGGCATGAAAGGGTGGCCAGGTGCATGAAACTCAGCATGCAAGATGGTCATATACTGGGGGGCAAGAAAGGCAGTATATTGAGAACTAAAAAAAGATGCAGTTTTTCTGCTACTTCCAGTTAAACTGGAACATCCAATGTATTTTTATATTGTCAAATAATGTATTTTATGAGTTCTTTATAAAAGTATCTGCTATTAAAAGCTGCACTAATTAAAGTTGCTCTAACTGAAAACAAAATTGTATATGAATAATAGTACACCCTTTCTGTATACCAAAAAAAAAAAAAAAAATTAGTTTGAATCAAATTAATTTCATTTTGACATAATATAAAAAAAGGAATGACTTAAGCAAATTTAAGAATATCTTGCACTACTTCTATTATTTCATGCTTCAGATCCAAGTTTTCTTGGTATAGTTTAAATGGTCCCAGAGAAAGAAGTCTAAAAATCCTGCTGGTCACTCTTTATGACCTCATCTATCATTCATCCTTAAGAAAAATCTGATCTAAATGGCAAATATTCTGTTTACAGTAGGGTGAAGCTCCATCTTTGAGAGAAAAAAAAAAAGTCACTTCCAGATAATAGTATTTGGTTGACTGATTTGGAAACAAATTGGTGAGAACTGGAGCAACTGATTTTGAAGCAATGTCAACCCTAGCATTTAATTTTTTTGGTTGCTGCATATGATTCTACATTCATTCAAGATTTAAACCTGCAAAATACCTATCAGTAATGTATCTGTTTAATAACCCATTCAGACTGAATGTATGACTTTATCAATAAATTTGGATTGTTGTAAATGTGTTCTATTATAAATTCATAAAACTGTATTCTTCAGCCAGGAATTCATCTGAAAGTTACTGAAAAAGTTGTACTTTATAAAGAAGTGGGTCTTTTAAGAATTCTCATCATGAGGCTACAACTGATATTTATTTCTAATTCCAGTTTTGTAATCAAAACTTTCTGATTTTCTTGCACATGGAGAACATCCAATAGGATACTATCAGTTGCACTTTTAGGATGAGTTGATTTTGGTAAATCCTTTACATTTCCAGTTTCGATGAATTTACTTACAATCCTCAACATGTTGTATGTGAAATTGCATTGCAATCGGCTGCATGTCATTAGATAAATTAGCTTTTTCTTAATGAAATCACTGGTTGGCTGCATAAATAAGATTAATTATCTCTCTTTTACTCATTATTGCACAGGTATATTGTATTTAATAGATTTAGCATACTTGAATAAGACTGTTCTGTATCAACAAACTATTTCAAAATCAACATGCATATTCCCCAAGGAGATAAACTTATGACAAAATAGAGTGAACTTAGAGAAACACATAATCATACCTCATTAAAAGGACCCAATCATATGCTAAAAAGATATATCTTAATTGTGAGGTTCTGTAATAGTTTTATGGAAACTTTAATGTGTGATATTACTCATGGAAATTCATACCTTCAATGGTTTATTCATAAAAATATTGCTTAATAGTGATTGTTCACATGACCACTTTTCCATTTGAAATTGCCAAGTTGCATCCAAGATTGACAATATGGCAGAGGGTTAGGATGGTATAATGCAATGCTGAATGCATTAATGTTATAATAAATAAGCATCTGTATTAATCTTACTTAGTGCATATATTAGCTATTAGGGTGGAACCTTAAAGGTTATGTATAATTCATTAGTTATATGTATGCTGGTGAATGCAGTTATTTGTGGTTCAGTAATGATATGTTTGGTTATTTATTATAAAATGTTATTTTTGTTTATAATGCAATAAGAAGCTCAATCACTCTAGCATAATAAATATTTCATTACTTTTGTAAGTAATTTATACCAATGCAGTAAATATTCTCAGCAAACAAAAAAAAATTTAGTTTTCCTACATGCTGTCAGTTACTATCACTTTCAAAGGTTGCAGTAATAAAGATACTGTATAATTCTAAATGAGCACTAAAGTTCCCAGATAAGTGTGAGAATGCTTTTATTTTAATGGGTGAAAGTGCAGGAATCAGTCAGATATTTATATCTAATCATTACTCTTTAATTAAGGCATAACTATACATCTCAAGTATCACATTCCCAATACCTATTAGATCCTGAGTCTGATGACAAACTAATGAGAACAAGATTCCTAATTTAATAAAATGAAAAGTCAAATATATACTGTTTTTTTGAAATCCCAATAAATATATATATATCAATGTACAAATATCTCTAAAGAAAAGCTTTAAGGTAAAATGTTTTGGAGATAGGCAGTCACTTAAAAGCTCCATACCAACAAGAATGACAAATATTAGGGATTCAATTCAGAGGCTATCATCAAAACCCGGTCGGTTTGGGTATGGATTTAAACTAAATTCATGAACATGCTCTGATAGTACAAGTGCTATAAGTGGCGGTTTCATTTGAGTTCAAGCTGAGTTATAGAATATCTATCCTTAGGCTGCTAATATTCATTGTGCAAATCAGATGCTAAATTTGGATATCTCAAAGTTGTGGATTATTATACCCATTAAATTGCATTGGAAATGTTGAAGATATTATAAACTTAATTTAGAGAAAGAAAACGTTTTACTTAATGAAATCCTAAGACAAAAAAAAAATGAATATAAAAGGTCTATACATATTTGGCCCCTTTTTTTTTTTTTGATTGATTTATTTATGGACGCTCTTTAACATCTCAGGTCATCAGCGTCCCATTCAACTCGGGGCGTGAAACGGCCGACAAATTTTGCTCAGAGGCCTCTCTTTCAGGCTTGAGGTTCTTTTTCATGCCGCAAATGTACGACACGGGACCCACGGCTTTACTTCCCTTCCGAAGGAAGCCATACTTAGGATTTTTACGCCCGAAAAAATCCATCGGTGGTGGCCGGGTTCGAACCCGCGTTTTGGGTATAGGAGGCAAGTATGGTAACCACTACACCACCAGGACAGACAATATTTGGCCCTGACTATTCTTAGGTATGACTCACCATGAATACAATTTGTGTGTTGCAATAAGTTTATTTTTTAATTATAAATTAAACATTATTATTCCAATTTATGAAACATGACAAAAGAAAATGACAACAGAGTATCCCGTCCACATCTACAATCCTTACTAATCTTTGTCTTTCGTTCATCAATAGTTTCCTACTGGCATTCCGAAGACAGATTCAATCACCACTTCAAAGAGTTCTCTTTCTAGTCATCTTATTTATTTTCCTTATTATTGCTCTCTTTTAAGCTCCTAGTTTGTTCCAATTCTTCTTGAGTTTATCAATCATTAACTAACTAACAGATAAACTTTACATATTCCAACTAAATTTCAATTAAAAACACCATTTGTTGATCCATTAATTATTATTAATACCCCTAAGCATATTATATGAATATTAAATTTTTCAAACTATTTTAAGAAACCACACTCATTTGTTAATCACGACACAGTTATTTTTAATTCTATATAAATAATCCCCTAAATTCTTCATTTGAGATAGATACCCAAAAATGTTTTTATTGCCATCTCATTTTGCACTTACAACCATTTCTCATTTATCAATTTCTGCCTCTACTCCTTCCTGCACATTCAAATAATATATGTGTAGTACTTTCCATTCCCATACAAACCAGATAAACATTCTGCTCAAAATTTCTCATACTTTTAATCTCCTAACCTAAACCATGCTAGTTCTTCTCTTTCTTTCTTATTACAAGCTTTAATATATTCCTCCCTATTAGTGTCCTACTTTAATTCCCAATGTAGCACAAAAAAAGTTTACTCTCTCATTACAGCATCACTTGTCTATCAATATCCTCGAATTTCACTCTAACCAGTCTACAAGAGCCTCTTGTTAATTCTTATCTCATAATCCCATTCCATGCCGCAACATTTCCTCACCAATCTTGCCCACCGAGCTGGCTTACCCTAAAACCGAATCTTGAAGTTTCAGACTTTCTTTCAAAATATGGTCATATGGAAATTGTTGAATTCTAAACCAATATTTCAGAGTTCTCTCAATCACCCAACCAATTATATTTCCCAATTCTAACAAGGCAAATACATTGTCTGCATTTTGTGGGATATCAAAAGGTTTTACAAAACATACTTAGTATTTTATCCATTTCTTTCCAACCCCCTTACCTTTCACATGCCCATCTAGATTCCACTAAAGCTTTATATACTTTCTCAAACCACATCTTATTCATAACTACAGCAATTTCCTTAATATAATTAAGATCATTATATGATTGAGTCGAGCTACATACTCTCATTGCTTTATTTATTTGTTTATAATATGTAGTACTAGTTTCATAAACCCATTGTTTGCATCCTCAGCTACTTGTTGACTACTGGATAATTCATTATGCTGTAGGAATGTGTATTCTACTCTGGTACAGGTGTGATAAACTTAAAGTTTATGTTTCCATCCCCAGAAGTGTCAAAGGGTCTTGAAACTATTTCTGTATTTGTAAATGTAAATTTTCTCCCATTTTGCCAATTTTGTATCTCTTTGTATTGATTTTAATAATTTTGCTTTATTCATTATGTCATGGTTTTTTGTCCAGAAATGAGATAGTACTGTTGATTTCTCTATTTGCTTGTATTTTATGTTCCTGAAATGTTCTTTTAGCCATGTGCCTATGTTTCTCTTTGTTTTTCCAATGTACATTTTCTCACATTCCTCACAACTTATTTTGTAAATACCTGCTTGTTTCTCCAGTGAAATGCTGTCATTAACATTGTCTATCAGGATATTTTAATATTAAACCTGTTTACAGTTGCCAACCTGATATTAAAATCTTTTAGAATATTTTAAAAATTTTTTGTATCCCATGGAATGTAAATGTGAATTTTTGAAAAATTAGCTATTTTTTCCTGCTGAAAGTGTTGTGGTTTCTTTTAATAAGTTTTTCCCTCTTGAATTTCTGTACTTTTTTGTATACTAGTTCTTTTTAAAACCATTTTTAACCCCTGTTCTTTCTATTTGTTTGTATTCTTTAAAGTATTCTTCTTTGCTAATTTGCAGGTTAACTAGCCAGTGTGTTTAGCTGTTGATCACTGCATGTTTGTGTGTTGTGGGGTTAAAACCATCAGCTTTGATGTGATTGTCTGCATGTGTATTCTTTCTGTATATTCCAAATTCCAGGTTTCCATGATGCTTCATTTATTTAATGTCCAAGAATGGTAATATGTTATCTGTTTCTGTTTCATATGTGAACAATATGTTTTTATTGCATATTCAGAAGTTTTATGACATCAATGAGTTTTTTCTTAGCTATAGCAAATATTGTCAACACATCTGCACCATATTTTAAATATGTATGGAAATGCTAAGTTGATGTGTGTTTCAAATCTGCTCATGAAGAGATTAGCTAGAAATAAAAATAAGAGGCTGCCCATAGAAAGTCCTGATTGTTTATAGAATTTTCCTTTAATAGAAAAAGATTGGTTTATACAAATTTCAGTGAGTTTTATGTATTCTTTTATGTTAATTGCACTTGTTCTTAGCCTATCATGCAGATAAATTAGGAGGTTTTCTTTAGGTATGCTTGGAAACAGTGATTCTATGTCAAAAGATATTAATATGTCAGAAGGTTGTAATTTTATATCCTTAATTTTTTCTATTAATTGAAATGAATTATTTACACTCCCGCTTTGAAATTTTGGTAGTGTTTTGAATCTATCAGCTAGCCATTTTGCTAAATAGTACGAAGGTGTATTGATATTGTTAATGATGGGTTGCATAGCATTACCAGTCTTGTGAATTTTTGGTAAACCATATTATTTTTGCTATTGTAGGGTTGTTCTGTTTTATTTTATATTTTGTTTCTTTTGGGATAACTGTGCATGTTTTTAGAGCCTCAATGACTGAATTAATACACCTCTTCAATGGCTCTGTATGGACCTGAATACATTCTTTTTTAATATAACAAATTATTTATGAGGAAATTACTCAAATTTCACTAGACCCTTTTCATATTAAACTTCTGATTACATCATTGAGTGCAGTAAAGCAGTTGCTAATAAATTCTGAATAGCAGTCACATGTTAAACAAGGCAGCTGTTAATTCTGTTGGGGAAATGTATATTTAAAGCACTAAGATATTATTTCTGAATAATGGATATTAAAAATGAAAAAAATTATATCCTTAGTCCCAATTAAGACTTCTGAATAGCAGAGAGTCTGAAAGAAAACTGCTGTATTCTGGAAATTGATTAATAATAGTAGAATTTCAATGTACAGCACATGCAGCATATTAGTAACCAACGTAATGTCAAATATTTCTTTTCATAAATGCACATAATTTGCTTTTATCTTGTGAAGTGTGTCACATGTGTTAATGTAAATTATTTATTTTAAAATTAAAATCAAGAGTATTGTCTATTAAAAAAAAGAAACTTAGTGTGTGACACACAGCTATGTGATTTGCTGCCAAAAAAACACAAATCATTAAAATTTTTAGAAACAAAAATTATCCATGAACTGTGAATTAAAAATTAAATTCTTGCCAATAAATGTTCTTTTTCCATCATACATGGTTTGAGAGTTCACTATTTAACTTTATGAGTAATTTTGCGCTTGGAGCAACAGCTTATCTGGGAGTGGAGCTCTTATTGTTGTTGTATAAGCTCCTTGGCCCCTGATTCCCCTAATGCCTAGTAAAATTCTAAATCAAGCCTCCTTGGACTCTCAAGATGATATGGTGCTGTATTACCATGCTGAAAACATAATGCTAAGCCACTCCTTGCATCTTTTACCATGGGGTCAATGGAACAAAATATTTAAAAACCGATCACAATAACAATATTATTTCTAAATCATCAATGTGGATAACTGCAGAGCTCTTTCTCTTATGAGGAACCTGCAAGACACTTGCTAAAGCTTGACAATAAAATACAGAAGATTGTAAATCTACAACATAATAAATTTACGTCATTTTTCTTTTGATTTTTATGATTTGAAATTCTAAAAATTGTGCAATTCTGGTCACACACAAATGTACAAAAACATAATTTTCCCTGGGCTGGTTAACAATATCTGCATGAAACAAAAAATATTTTCTCAGATTTCAACAGCTTTCCATTTGATTTGTAGCAAAACTTAATTTGAGAAAAATTATGTCAGGTTATAAAACCCAAAAGTCAAAAAAACAATCTCCAAAAATTCTTATGACTGAAAATTTTGAGACTGCTTACAAAATTTATAATTTTGGATCTCAATGGGATCAAGCCTTTTTAGAAAATGTTGTTTACTGCTATATTAGAAAATTAATTCTGGTTGTGCTTAGAATCTTAATACAAAAGATTTCTCTTATGCTATTTATAGTACAAATATATATACATATAATATAAAAGAAAAATAAAAATAAAATGACACTATTAACAATGTAACAAATTAACAGTAATTATAATAGTAGAAAAGGATAAAACACTAAGAAAAAGTCACACTTGAGATCTCTTGATATATATATATATATATTTACTGGATTGGTCTTTTTGTCAGTAGATTCTGGATTGAATACTATACATGTAAGTCAGTAGGGATGAATGAAATGAACTTATTGATGGGGCAAATAAGCTTGCAGTGCTTAGCACCTTAAAGCTATCTGATATTCACCTTCTCGGGATATGAAAAAGCTGAAAAATCCTTACCCAGACAGCTTCACCTGACTAAAATTCGAACCCAGAACCTTTGGATCAGTAGTTACCACTTGACTATGGAGGCAGTCAAATATGTATTACAGGTTCAAATATGTTCAGATATGCCCAAGTATGCAAGACAATAATGGAAGACCCAATCAATGCTATTTCCCTCAAAAGTAAGAAAAGTGAACACCAATATTAAAAGTATCAAAGTAGAAACATGTCTAACATTTGCTTTCATATTTAACTACAACATATGAAAATTCAACAATGTTTATGTGTTACTTTTAATAACAAATATTAAAAATATTAGATCCCATTCAGATGCCAACTTCAAATTTTGTAAGAACAATCATAGAACACACAGGATTTTTTAAAAACAATTTAGCCATATATTTATATGGGTACATATATTTTTTTAAAACAGGTTTTGGGCTGCAATCTAAATGTCAGCTTTCTCAAATCTAGTGACGTTTATATCAAATTAAAGCCTATTAAAGTCTGAAGTCAAAATTTGTTACTTTTGCTTTAATATCCCCATTTAGCCTGATACATAACTGTAAATGTCAAAATCTGCAAATTTTTAAAATATAATAAACAAAAACGTGGCAAAACATGGGGAGAGATCAAGGAGCTTGCCAAGAATAGAATTAAATGGAGGAGTTTCCTGACGGCCCAAGTTACACTCAGGAATGATGGAATAATTGACTGACTGACATTGTGATGCTACACTAACAAATATGAAACACTTTTTGCTGCCAAACATGTCTTCATATCGCTAATCCTTACATCAGAGGATCAATAAGTCTTAAAGATTTTTATAGGCAAAAACTGAAGGCATCTATGTCTGAAATGGACAATGCTGAATATTCAGGTGAACCAGTGAATGTTATCAGTGTGTTGGGTGTGATTCTGTGGATATCACATCTTCTCCACCACAATTAACTGTTTCATAAAAAAGGAATTTATTTAAACAAATGCCAATACTTCAGCAACTAATTACAGTGCTGAGATTAATGAACATGACATAATGATTGTTAGAGGAATGTGGTATGACCTGTAAAATATTAGCCTTTTTTTTCTGCCATTGCTACCTCAATGACCACTTTATTAACATTTACATAGTTTCCCAACTAGTTATGTTATCTGAATATAAAGCTGTTGATGATATCTGGATTTGCAATACTTCAAGCACTTCTCTAGTAGTAAGTGAAACTAATCTTTAAAAAAGGCTACAATGTAAAATGGATGGATGAAAAGAAAGATGGAGAGAAAGGACACATTTTTATTGTGCCTTCAATGTAATTATTTTAGGCTCATCATGCTAACTTTAATTCCTTTCTATGGATTAGGATAGCCAAAAAACATGCTAGTTAAATTATGCTTGAAGAATATTGATGTTGATCCACACATAATTTAAGCACTATAACAACTGATCCAAATGCAGTAAAAACATCCTTAATACCTGATAGGCAAGCATTGCACTTCATCTAAAAGGCTATCAAAGCATAAAGTGTTAAACTGGAAAAGGAATAACAAAATAAAAAAAAATTAAACAGATAAATTGTAAAAATGAAAATATTAAATATTCCAACCTTGCTAAAGGACATTACCCTTGCAATGAAGAATGGTTCTACGCAGAAGAGATACAAACATTCATCTAAAAAGTGAAACAACAGTGATAACATATCGTGTCCTTCAGCATTTATTTCCTGAACATTCACAATTTCCACTGTTTCAATTTCAGTCATGTAAGCATACATTGCCACAGCACATTGCTCGAATGCTTCTTCCACAGAGTCTCCCCAAGCATGTAACCTAAAACATTAATTAGTTTCTAATGATTCGAATGACATAACACAAAAAATGTCTATGCACATACATTAAATAGTAGAGGCTTATATAGTGACAAGCAACAGTTAACTATGCAGGTAGCATGTAAACAGTCAATCTACAATTTTAGATGGTTATAATCACACTTTACATAACCCAATTTGTAATTTTAAGGCATTTTTGTTAATTGATATATTTTTCTAGAGAACATAAAGTATTATTCTGCAGTAAGAACGGTAATTAATCAACCATAAATGTTGTTTCTTGAACAGTTGCATTCTTGCTGCACTTAAACAGGATCTATAGCTTAACAAGCTGCTATAGAGAAGTTGCAACTCTGCAAGGGCCCCAAGCTCTCTGGTGCACATTTTTATTCCAGTCTTCAAGATGTGAAATTTCTTTTAGCCTTTCTGATTCTGAATCTTTGATTCATTAGAAATGAATGATGGAACATCAAGTTGATGCTGCTAATCGCCTGTGAAACACACTGCATCCTGGCTTTTGTATTATTCCATTCCATGACTTCATTAAAACAGCCCCACTTGGATCCTGATCTCTCCTCGTTCACAAGATTAATTCTTACTGTTAGCTTAATATTCCAAACTACATTTCTTACCATTGTCATGAAGGAATGCCCAAGTTATATAAGGTTGAACTCCCATCAAAATCTCTAGGTTTAACTGAAAAATTACTATTTCTAACTCTTAGTTTCAACAACAATCATATTTGTCTTAAACTCTAGATTGGCTATCAAAGCCCCATAGATTTATCTATTGTATTGATATATCTTATTTAGTTAGTGTCATAGGCTTTACATGTTGTACAGCAGATATGAACCTTTTGATGAATATTTAGATATATTTGGATGCATTTTGCTATTTAATTCTCAGAGTAAAATATTTAATTCCAATACATTCATATCAAACTTTTGTTAATGAAATTTATTGTTTCCCTAAGATCAAATCTTGTTACACTCTGCCATTTTCTCTTTTTAACACTTTTGCATGAATGTTTTTTCATTATTTAACAACAAAAATATATAAAATATAAATGAAAAATAATGTAACACTATTAAATGTAACTAAAATAACAATAACTAGAAAAGGATAAAACAAGAAAAAGTCACAGATTAGTAATCGCTAATCTTTGACTTTTTCCTAGTATTTTATCCTTTTCTGCTTTTCCATATATATTTATTGAAATGTTAAAACAAAATATTAATATAATAGGTTTTCACTTATTTGGCCAGGCCATTCTTAGATGTGACCCTAAAAAATTATAATATGTGTGTTACAATAGATATTATTCATGAAATAATACAAAATAAACTAATGACAATTAGAGTGCATCTAACAACTATGATCCTTGCTAACCTTTAACTTCGGTTCATCAAGTCTCCTACTGGAATTCCAGAAGACAGGTTCAATCACCACTTCAGATAGTTCTTTCATAACATCCTAGAGTTCTTTTCCCATTATTTTCCTTAATTATTTTCCTCGTTATTTCTCTCTTTTAAGCTCCTACTTTGTTCCAATTCTTCTTCAGTTCGTCAATCACTTACTAACAAATAAACTTTATATATTCCCACTAAGCTTCAATTCAAAACATCATTTGCTGATTAATTATTATAAACTCTAAACGTATTATATGAGTGCCAAATTTTTCAAACTAATTTAATAAACCACAAGTTTCATTTGTTAACCATCATATACACTTAGTTTTAACTCTATGTAAATAATCCCCTAAATTCCTCATTTGATAGATCCCCAAAAATGTTCTTTATTGCCAACTCATTTCGCATTTGCATACATTTCTACTTTATCAATTTCTGTCTCCACTCCTTTGTTCCCGTGCATTCAGACAATATATGTGCAGCATTTTCCATACAAACTGGACAAACATTCTTCTTAAAATTTGTGCTATATCTTTTAATCTCCAAACTCCTAACCTAAAACATGCCTAGTTTTTCCCTTTTTTATTACAAATGTTAATATATTCCTCCCTGCTGTATCCTCCTTTAATTATCAATACAGAACAAAAGTATTCTTCTTTCTCATTACAGCATACATGATCTGAAAAAGATTTATCCAAATAATAACCTTGGTCACTTTTATTTTAAATTCCAATTTTCCCTAGCTGTAGTTCTAGATTCAAACAATGCCAAAAATTATCCCTCTATTCTTCAGGCTTAATAGAAGCATACCCATCTTATTCAGTTCCTAATAACATTCCACACTATTTTTGGAGTCGGTCCTGGTGGTATAGTGGTAACCATACTTGCCTCCTAAACCCAAGATTGCGGGTTCGATCCCGGCCAGGACCAGGATCAATGGATTTTTTTGGGCATAAAAATCCTAAGTATGACTTCATGCCAGGAAGTAAAGCCGTGGGTGCCATGTCATATATTTATAGCATGATAAAGGACCTCATGCCTGAAAAAGGAGCAAAATTTGTTGGCCGTTTCACACCCTGAATTGAATGGGACACAGATGACCTGAGATGTTAAAAGAGCATCCTCAAATAAACCAGATTTAAAAAAATAAATAAATAAATAAAAAAAAAAATAAAATTTAAAAAAAAAAAAAAAAAGGCAATATTAGCCTTCCCAAACCTGATTATACTTTCAATTTCCTGGGCCCTTTTCCTTCCCCATTCTTCCTTCTTTTCCAATAAATACCCATAAACAAATCTTACCTTCATCAATCTTATTTTATCCTCATATTTAACCTTCTTTTCCATTGAATTACAGTAGCCTCCTCACTACATTTCTCTTATCTCTACATGTAAGGCACTTTCACCACTTTCACCACTTTCACTCAATCTTCCCATTAATTCCCAGAACACATAAATATGCCTCTGGTCAGCTTATCAATCATATAAAATTTACCAATGCACTTCTGATTCCATTGTATGCTATAACTCTTTTGCTCACTTCCCTATTGCTATCTTTTAAATCTTTCAGCACATCAACTTTATATCCCCGGTCCATGGTGATAGGAAAATGAGCACTATTATTTATTGCATTCATTACTCTAAAGTTCATAATTTTGAGATCTTTTCCCAGCTTCACAATACAAAATCCACAACAATGTCCTCCTACATTAACACACATCAATTCCCTGCTCTTATCTTTCCCCATATATCCATTTAAAACCACCAATCCATTATTTTCACACAACTGAGTCAGTTTAAATCCTTCTTCATTTACCATATTGTCTTTACTTTCTTATGTCTACTACATAACCCCCTTCTACATGCGCCTTTTACCATTCTCCACATTCTCTAGCTTAAGGTTTCCATTCCTAGCATTAAAATTCCCTAATAACAAAAAATCCCTGCTTAATCTCATTCATCTCAAATTCTAAATTACGAAGGAGATTGGGATCATAAAACTGGAAGCTTCTTGGCAGGTTATAAATCATTCCCAAACTTAAAACACATTTTTTTATCAATAATCATATAATCCCAATTATCCCCGAACTTTTCTCTTTAATACTACCAATATTCAATTTTCAATTCAAATTAATACCACCATGCCTACTGATACCCTACCTCTCTTCTTTTCTTTCATATCTGCTATACCAAAAAATTCAAAACCAGGTGTAATCATCATCACCATTTACCCATTTCCCAATGTTTCTGCTGGTGCTAGAATACTCACTTTTTTCAATATTATACTAATAAATCCAATGGATTCAGTGCCTTCTGGAATTGCCGAAGGCACTGTTCCTAATTGTTATATTTAAAGGTAATGGTTTTTTTCTTTTTCTTTTTCTTTTATTTGTGTCTATGACAGAAGAAATGTGCTGATGAACTGAGGATTGGGGCTGTTTGTAAAATTTACTTTAATTAAAAAATGTATTTTGTATTTAAATGATATAAATACATATTCATTCAAAAATAAACCAAAAGATATAGCTCTTTTTATTTCTTAACAGTTCCAGAAACCCAGAGTTACTATTCTTTCTCCTTCTTCTCGCCCTTATTGTGTCCAAAGATCTAAATTCTTGCAATTTCTTCATACTCATAAGTTGAAGACCTTCCCTCAGAACATCTTGTTGAGTATGTTCCCTCACTTCCCCCTGGACTCCATTTGCACTGCTCAGCTCTAAGATACCTCCATATGGGGTAGACACAATGCTCGACTCCATAGATTCTTTCTCATCCTGGCACCGTACTCTGCTCTTTGCTTTACTCTTAGCCACATCAGCCATTTTTTACATTTCACAAGACAGCTGCTTATTTGGAGGAAATTCTATTGGTGATGTCATTATAACTCAATCTTCCATTTGCTATTCTTGAACTTTGCTCTACCTTAATCTGTGTGTCTCACCTTCCATCTTAGCTCTTACAAATTTTTATCCTTTGATCTTCCTGTTTCCTCCTCTATGACCGATTTTTGCCAAGTAATTTCCCATACACTTACTCATAATCTGTACATTCATTTTCCTCTCCCTCAAAAGTTAGCTGTTAATCGTCAGTCTACCATTACATATTACAAATATATGTATTTCTCCCTGGGAGCCTTGCATCTTTCATTAATTGACAAGTTTACTCTTCTTTTACATTCTTTAAATAATAGATCCTTACTAATAAAAATATTAGATACTTTCAGTTTCTTCACTCTGCAGGAAATATTGTCAAATTCTAATTTTGCAATTATCATTCTTTTCCTGGGTTTTTGGTCAATTGGAAATGCATTGGATATTTTCTATCCACTAACTTCATCTCTAGTCTCATATCCAAGATTTCTTGCAGTTCTTGTTCAGTCCAGACACTTTGGCATTAATAACATTATATTTACAATTTTTCTCCTCTAATTTATTCAATTTTATTTTAATTCCAGCTATTCTTCTGTAACTCCTTTAACTTTTTCTTTTATCTCATGTTTTATCTCCATAACAGTCACATTAATTGTATGACCAAACCTCTTCCTTCATCCCATTCAATATGCTCAGAATCTTTTCTATTTTCACCATAGTCAGCTGGTCCAGGATTCATCTCTACACCACCAATCAACAATACACACATTATGATAATTCCCATAAGCAGCAAATTCTTCTTTCTTTCCTGTTCTTTAATTTTTGTGTTCTTATTTCTCCTTCTATAAGCATTCCAATCCTGCTGTGTAAAGATCCTCTCCCAAAGTTCTTTAATCCCTTTTTCTTTTTAACAAATAGGACCTCACCATCACATGCCTTTTCTGTTCCTCTGCTAGCTTAACACTCACTATAATATATATAATAATAGTATACTTCATATATTCTATATAAAGTTTTTAAAGTGCATCTTTTAAGCTTTACTATAAATAGATCTGTGTGTTTGTACTACTTTTTCCATCTAGATTTGGCTCTCAGTTCATCTCATTGTCTTAACATTTTCAAGCTAAGCATAATTTGCTAACTAAATTCTAAACATCATGTGACTAAGAATTGCTGAACCATGCCTCATGAATTAGGAAAACTAATTTTAAAAATTTCAAATATTCTGTATGCTGTTAATACGTACTGTACATCTGCAGTATGATCCAAATCTGAAATAAAAATTAAATTACATTATTTACTATGTTGTAATTTCAACAGTCATGCTTGAGTATTATTCCATTCAAAATCATTTAAATAATGCTTATTGTTTGTGTATAACTTGCAAATTATGATGGTACTTAATGATATAGTTTAAAAGTTTCAAATATTGCTGGAATTTAGAAAAGTGAACATTCTGCTTTGCACTTCCTGTATAGTAAAGGAGGAGAAGAAAAAGAATAAGAAAAAAGAGAGAAATCTGATGATTTATAGTGTTAAGAGTGGAGTTTTATCTATGAGTTTCTCAAAACCAATATCATAGATTTATAAATAACACACATAACTTAATGTACATCCTCATTCTGTTATACAACTGGAGCTTGTATACACTAATGAAAACTGGTTGACCATTAGCGGATGCACAATTTCTGGTAAGTCTGCAGTTAAATTATTGCTGATACAGGCAATTGAACCTGATCACTCATGTTTATCATGCTAGATTTTCTATTGTATATTTGTATATTGTTACCATCTCCTTGGTCTAGTCGGTTAGCATTTCTGACTGCTGATCAGTAGACCTGGGTTTGATTCCCAGTATCTATTTATAAAGTTTTCTAAGTTAGGGAGGTCTGGATTGGGGTCCATTCACCCTCACAACTGGAAAGCTGTCTGACTGAAGAGGTGGTAAAGCCACATGATAGGTGACCAGTGGGGTGCCAACATGCTGATCATATGCCTCACTGCAATACTGCTCTCTATCAATGAAGTCATAAGATGTAAGCAGAAGGAGCAGAGGTCACTGCGGCAGGCCAAGGTTCACCCTGGGCTGTAGTGCCAAATGAAAAGAAGTATTTGTATATTTAGAGTATGCCAAGAGTAAGCATACCCTAGGAACAAAGAATATTTTGATTGTTGTGTGCAAAAGAAATCATACTTTCAGATTGGTGAACAAAGTTTGAAGCCAAGGTTTTTTCACTGAAAAGAAGTCGAGACCAAAAAAAACTGGGTTTTAACAGAGGAGAACCTTGATGAAACAGGCTATCAGTTAGAATTTCTCCTCAAAAGTTTTTAACAGGATTAGCATAGCAAGTGGGAATGTCTTGATGCAGTGCATATAAAGCCACTCAGCTGCTGTATCTTCACCCATAAAAAATTACTGCTGTACCTAAAACAAAACCATTGGAGTCTCTGACACAAAGTCAGTGGATTCTCTGAACCCAGGAGGCAGTTTAGAATATTTAGGACAATTCAAAAGGATTCAGACATGTCTTACAGGCACTTTACGTCTACTATTGTGCTAAATACAATATTAAAACTTGCTGCTAATAACAAACGAACAAAAATGCCTACTTCCAACTGCCTATCATGATTTTTCTTGACAGGTGACAAGCCATTAATTAGTAATTTCTCATCAGCAGAATCAATTTCCTACAGTGTAGTAGAATAAGAACACTGAAGTACACAACCAATAACTTCAATCACCCATAAAGTGAATTTTGGCTAACATTTCCTAAATGCATCAGGAACCATTTTGAATTTTGGCATAAGCAAATATTTTCTTGGATCATTATTATTAATTCACCTCTCTCTGGATCATTGTTAATGCATTCTTGCTTATTCAATTTCTAACATAAACATATAGTTACAGAAAAAGTACTTGGCACATACATGCATGTTGGAGCTCACAATATTTTTAACATCTACTCAAGGTTATTACTAGACCTCGGAATTTTAGGCCTGAAAAAATTTCGGCACCTAAAATAGGTTGCAAAAATTATATAATTAGGCACTATTTTTTTAATTTTAGGCAAGAAAATATTTATATTTTTGGCATCTAATATGGGCCACAAAATGATTAAGTTAGGTATACTACTTTTTTTAATTATGTGGAAAGTAAATATTTTTATATTTTTATGAATATAAGCACTATAAGCATCACATGTTATTTGTTTTCATAATTTACAGCACAATATATTATCAAGATTTTCTCCAAAATTTTAAGTCACGCTATAAAATAATAATAATTTTAACCTGTAAAAATGATCTTCCTAGTGACAGAGATGTTATAGGAGCAAACTTATATTTTGTTATATTTTTCATGCCCACTTCTGAAATTTCTTCACCTTCAATCACCAAAACATTTACCATATGGACCATTACAGCATATGTGGGATTTTTTCCCACAATTACACTCTTCCAGTTGCACCTTACTTTGTCTCCAACTTCTTCTTTAGCAGCATTAATTTGCACTTCAGCTTCTTGCACCACTGACACCTGATCCTCCAAAGCATTTCCTTTGCATTCCAGCTTCATTATTGCAGAGGGCAAGAATGAAAAATGTGCCTTTGTATTAAACATGATCTCACTTTAATGTTGAATTTTTCAACAATTCCTTTGCAGATAAAATATAGTAGGAAGCTCTTTTATCATAGCTATATGTCATCCCTATGTTCTGCATGATATAGAATTGCCCCAGCATGTTAAAATAGGTTGAAGAAGAAGAGGAGTTCCTAGATTTTCCTTGAAGAATGCAATGCAGGATGGAGCTTTGCGGAAATTTTTCTTCATATCTCAGGTATTGACTTGTGGAAATTCATTCTTTATGATTTCTGAGATCCGATGAAAGGCATGGGCTAAACAGATGATGTGTATAAGGTTAGGGTAGAATGTTTCCAGAAGATGTGATCTCATATAGGAAGCAGCATCTATGCAGAGAAGAAGAATCCTACTCTCTTCAACACGACCAAAAAATAACAACTGTAAGCTTTTGTTTACAATGAAGTCAATTGACTGGTCTTTCTGGAGCTCTCAGGTTGCTACAAGATATGGAGAGGTAGGCATTTCATCAAGTTTACCAATTATTATCATTGCAATATATCTTTCGAGAGCATCCGTTGTCTTGTGGAACCTATCCAGATGCAAGTATCTCTTATGTCCTCCCTAATTGCAGAAGTGTTTTCTGATACTCAGTATCCAAATTTGTCTTCCTGTGTGTGGATTAATGGGTTTTTGGCAGTATCCTTCCAAAAATTTATGGAATATATGATTTTGCAGCCTGTTCCATGGAATATTAGCTGCTATCAATGTCCTGCAAAGATCTGAATTGAACTCATTATTTGTTGCCAAACTGGTGGAAATTTCAGTCAGTAGAGTGTTTCAGCAAATTCTTTTCTTTAGCTCTTCCTGTGTGTCCTTTGCCATCTACATGCTGCTTAATGTGAGATTTTCTCTTGTGTAAAATCGGAAAAAATGGATGGCTTTGTAAATATGATTTGGAATGAATAGTTTCAATTCATTTAATTTTCCTGCAAATTGATGTTGAAGTAACTTTATATATCACCCCCTCAAATACTAATAATTATTTTTATTAAATTTTTATACTAAAAAAACATTTGTATTCTTAAAAATTATCTGCTTGCCAACCATAACAAAAAAAAATCTGATTCTTATCTGTTTGTTACTCAACAAAAAATTATTTTCTCATCATAAATAAGATCATTATAATCAACCAGTTAGGAATGAATTACAGAAACTTTTGAATACCTGTATTTTGACATTGTTTTTTCTCTTCACACTGCTATGCAATACAACTGACACAATTCAGGATATAAGCACCAAACCAGACATACAAGAAGAAAACTAGAAATGAAATTTAAACTATGTATTGCACATTGTAATTGAAGCTTTCCACATGTGTGATAGTTAAAATATTAATCACTACAGGCCAGTTGTTGGTACAGTCATGAATGATTAATTTTCAATGATTACACAAATTTGCCTGTATATTTGCATGATAATATGGTGCCATTCCATATGCGAGACAGGTTTAAAAATAAGTAATTTCTATGTAAACTATATTAATTTGTATAAATTATATGTTTAGACATTTTTAGACCAAAAAGGCAGAAATAGACACTGACCTCCAATTTAGGTCATTTTAGGCACTATAAAGGCATTCCCAATGAGTATTACTTTTCATACATTGTAAATATCTGCAATTATTTTGCACATTTTCTTAAAGGAACTAAATAGACATTTGCCTAAAAATCAAACATTTACTTATTATATTTTGAAACAAAGATGTAATTATTCATATATATATATTGAGCATTTTCAAAATATTATTTTGCTCCAAAATCATAATATATTTCCTATAATTCTAAATGCTCTACAAGTGCTAGCAATACAACTAATTTGCAAACCTATTAACTTAAAAAAATACAAGCAACATAACTTTTATGTATATGGGTATAAATGATACTAATATGAAACTTAATTTCTATTCTATGCTTATTCTCATCTTTTTTGCAGCATGATAAAATTTGAAACAAACATGTTATCCACAGGAAAATAAGAAAATTAAAATAATTAATATAATGCAATCAGACTTGAATAATGCTAATTGAATTAAATGTGATAGATTTGAGTCAGGTCGGCTCGAGTTGAGCTATAACACTTGGGTCATTATACAATCTACATAGACTGGCTTCAACACTTTCCTGCTATCAAAAAGGCATTTATTATGAATGCATTTTAGTGCAAAATGCCTCTAGCCCAAACAATGATAATTCCTTTAAATCTGCTCTTAGAAAACACCTATGTAAAAAGCCCTATTATTCTGTAAAGGACAATATGAACGACAATTTTATACTGAATTAAAAACACTGCAATGATTTTATATCAATGCATATGTAAACATGTATATAATAAAATTTATATGATTAACTGACTCATCTGTTTTTGTTGTTTGGTTGAATTAATCTACGCTGTCTTTTTCATTTTTATTATAATGTAGATGTACACAATTTTTGTCTAAGTGTAGATTGAGTGCTACTGTGGTAATTGTAATTGACAAGTTCTATGTTCATAGGTCTCTGTGACTGCTTCCCAAACTCACTGAATGCTCCAGAAACTAAACTAAACTTACAGTAGGCAACTTTCATGGGAGAGGTTGAACACTGCAATCCTCTAAGAAATTTGAATAATGTGGAGCAGCAGGCATATCATCGGTATTAGTTTCTGTGCCACTATCACTTTCTCCCAAGTTTATCACCAGTTTGCTTGCTTGCCACATTCCCTCCCTATGTCTTACTCCAAGTTTCTTTTATGATGTTCCAAGAGGGAGGCATGCCCTTCTACCATTGTTCCACTTTATACTTTTTCCAAAGCTTCTTGCACCAAATTTCTCGCAGTTGACAGTGTGAAAGATTTGTTATTATCTGCTACATACATACCCCTTTATGTTTGCCCAAATTAACTCAATAGGGTTAAAGTGACAGGTGATATGAAGGAAGTCTAATTACTTTGTGACAAGATCCACAGCGACTGCATCTATTTTATTAAAAAACAACCGCGGTTTATTATTCCTTACCAGTTCCACTTTAGTGAAACTTTCCCTGATAGAACATTATTTTTTTGTAACCATACCATTATTTCTTCATTTTGGTTACCCATCATCGCAGCTTTATTTGTTGCACTGAATGGCAAGATGTATTATCTAACACAATTACAGAATTTAGCTGAATATTTTCTAATAATATCAAGTTTTAACCAGTCTTCAATGAACGAACTGGTCATCTTTTCTGATAGTCCCTGGTCTTTTTTTTATGTAAACAGCATGGAATTCGGGATGAAACCTGCAGAAGTCCCAGCATGCAGCTAAATCAGGCTTCCTACTTTACTAAGGGATGCTTTCATGGTTCCCAACAGTGAATTCCCAACAGTGAATTACCAATTTCCTTCCTTGAATAGTTTGCACTCACCCATGTTTCATCTAACCACACAATGTGTTCTGGGCACTTATCAGAGATTTTCTGCAAGAACCTGCATCTTGAAGCAACCATATCATTTCTTTCAAGGAGAATTTTACTGTTGTTATATTCTTCCCACTTAAAACCAATGTCTTTCAGTACATGAGATAAGCAGCTCCTTAAGCCTCAAATAAACCATCTCTTATAAGAGAGCCTAGCAATCTCTTTCATGTAGCATATTCCTTCCTTTCGAAATAACAATAAGTATGGTGTTAAATGGCATCCTTTTGAAAATCATCTAGCTTAGATTTCTGCACCTGTTGAGGTCTTGGGTTTCCTGGGATCCTCAAACCTGAGTAGATTTAGTTAAACTTTGCAAACATTTTTTTTCTTAATTATTTGCTTAATTGTTGCTATAGAAATAAAAAGTGTAGCCCAAAATCTAATCTCTCCACCATATTTAAAAGTGGAATTAAACCATCCCTGTTTAACATTTCATGCTCAAAATATTATCTGTACACAAATTCTCAGGATTGACTGCTTAAGGTACGCCTTTGCCGAACTTGCTTTTACTCTCATTTGATGAAGCCATTACATTAAAGTATTATATATAAAAGGCATAAAATAACTATTACTATTCAATTAAAAATGAATGTAGGAGTTCACACAGTGAAACTATCATAATCTTGTTGAATTAAACATAAAACTTCTAAAATCATGTCAATATATTATACTCTCTTGACATGATTTTAGAATGTAAATATAATTAATCTGTCATCTAACACACTCTCATGCTTCACTTTTAAATACGGTGGGACCGGTTTCAAAGAGACATCCTCTCCATCTTCAACCAACTTGACGACTGGTATGAGAAATTAACATCTATGAGAACCTGTGCTCCATCCTGGTGGTGTTTTTTTTCTTTATAAACTGGAAATTGATATTACATTCTCCTATAATGTCGAAATTCATAAGATGATCCCTATGTTTATGAATTTTTGAAATTTATTCATAGCTACTGAATGGTAGCTATGAATAAATTCCAAAAAATTTTTAAAGATATTAACATTAAATTGGCACCTGTTAACAGATACACTCTGAAAAATGCTTTATTGGACAATGGTTTCAATAACATTCCACAGGAGAAAAAGTCGGGCATCTACAAAATAACGTATGTGATAAGATATACGTTGGAAAAACTAAAAGGAACATACAAACACGGTTAAAGGAACATTTCAGGAACATTAAGCACAAACAGATTGATAGGTCAGCAGTGGCACACCATTTTTGGAAAGATAATCACGACATCAAAAGAGAAATAAAGTTACTAAAAGAAGCACATGGACTTATAGAAATGGACACATGGGAGAAGATTTACATTCATAAACATAGGGATCATCTTATGAATTTCGACATTATAGGAGAATGTAATACCAATTTCCAGTTTAAAGAAAAAAACACCACCAGGATGGAGCCACAGGTTCTCATAAATGTTAGTTTCTCATACCAGTCGTCAAGTTGGTTGAAGATGGAGAGGATGTCTCTTCGAAACCAGTCCCACAGTATTTAAAAGTAAGTGAAGCATAAGAGCGTGTAGGATGACAGATTAATTATATTTACATTTAACAAGATTTACTGTGTAAGTTCCAACAGAATGTTTTAAAAATGTCTTATTTTTTGAAAGTTCTTAAATGAATGATTTTAGAAGTTTTATGTTTAATTCAACAAGATAACTATTACTACTTTAACACTATAAACTAAAAAAATAGAACCATAAAACATATACAATGCATATACAGCAAATGTACAAGTGGCAGCATTGTGCATTCTCATGGAAATGGTTTACAAAATTCAGGTATAGGATCAGGTAGAAGTCACATGTTTGCCAAAGCACATGTTTTCTGTCTTATGGGATCTGTCAGAGCTCCTCTGACCCAACAATAGTATTTAATTCAAGAAGAGCAACATCTTCATTTCTTTGCCTTATTTTAAATTCTTTTAACTGGAATAACTATTCTGCAATGATTAACAGCAAACTTACATAAATTATTAGTATTATTTTTAGATTAGAATCCCGTGTCGTACATTTACGGCACGAAAAAGAACCTCAAGCCTGAAAGAGAGGCCTCTGAGCAAAATTTGTCGGCCGTTTCACGCCCTGAGTTGAATGGGACGCTGATGACCTGAGATGTTAAAGAGCGTCCATAAATAAATCAATCAAAAAAAAAAAAAAAAAATTTAGATTAGAACATACTGGCTTATCTAGATCTCAATTGAAAACTGCACTCCATTCATTTATACCAAAATTACATGTTAACTGACAATGCCACATTTAAATTCACTACCAAAATCTTAGAAGCACTAGATAGGAAGGAATATGATGTGGGATATTTTATGACTTAACAAAGGCATTTGACTGCATAGATCATAAACTGTTACAAAAATTAGATTTCTGTTGGTTAGATAGTGTAATACTAAAATGGTTTAAATCTTATTTGTATAATAGAATGCAAAAAGTTATCACCAGCTACCCATGAATCCTTGTTAGGGTTATAAAAAAAGGTGTGTCACAGGAATCAATATAGGGTCCTCTAAGTTTTTGAATTTTTATCAATGACCTACTATATAACTTAAATTCTTAATGAAGAGTACTACTTTTTGCAGATAATACAAATGTGCTTGTAACAAGGGAAATCACAAGAACTTTTGTCCAAAACAGCTACAAATACTTTAATTGAAATAAACTTATGGTTTCAAGTCAAAATGTCATTGAATATAGATAATACAAATTTTATTCAACTCAGAACAAAGAATGATTATATAAATGATCTCATAATCAATTATCAAGATCAGACCCTAAAAGAAATCAGTCAACAAAATTCTTAGGGTTACAAATTGATCAAAATTTTGACTGAAACAAACACGTTGAAATGATAGTTTTCAAACTTGCTTCAACCTGTTTTGCTGTAGAGTTTTATATTATCTCCTACAAAAGATGCCTTACGCAAGGTATACTTTGCATATTTTCATTCTGTAATGAATGAAATTGTTTTTTTGGGGATAACCCTTCTTATAAAGAAAAAGTTTTTCATTTGCTACAGAAAGTTATTAAAATAATAGGTAAGGAAAGGAAAAGAAGAGAATCATGTAGACCTTTTTAAAAAATTAAATGTACTTACTTTCACGGGAGAAAATATATAAACCACTGTTATATATTTAAATTTAAAGTGTTATATGGTAGATAATCTCAAGATTTTTTAATTGAATTTTAGCTTACATAGACTCAATACTAGAAACAGGGATGGTTTGTTTAGGCCAGCTAGCTCATTCCAGCAGGGTGACTACTATTTTGCAATTTAGAGACATATAATTCATATCTATATCTATCAAACATTCTCTTAAAGAATTCTTACTGCTCACAACCTCTACAGTATCGAATACCAATCAACTCTATTTTGGCTACAGGACAACTAAATAGACAGAACAGCTGATTCATAAAAGGTACATGCTAGAAGGTAAAATTTTTGGACTTAATTCATCTTAATTATGTTATGTTTTTTCTTTATGGCATGATCTATATTCTAGAGCTCTCGTTCAATTCACGATCTGCAGAACATTACATATATACGTTCTATAGCAATGTATTAAGAACTATATACACCATATTTTGCGAAATATCAAAATATGGACCAAAATTTATGCATATTAAACTTGAAATGTAAAAAATTACACCAGTTTAAGAAAAATTTTCATTATTATATATAGTCTTAAAACTGATTCAGATTTATTTCTTTGCTGTGAGGTTAAGTTGCAATTGTAATTCACATTTTATGATTTATTACTTCCAGTCAAATAATATATCACTTCTGTCCTGGGTTTTTTACTGCCCTTTACGAACTTTTAACCTCAGACTATCTGCAGACTAGGAGAGGGGCGCATTCACAGAACCAAAATCTGTCATTTTCAATTTTATACGATGTAAAATGAAATGAAAGGTATACAACTAGCTGAAATATTAGAAATATTTCAATACCGAAACCGCGACAAACTCAAATTTACAGCAAGAAATACAGATTATAAAATTAACTACCAGCGCAAATAAACGGAGAGTCCGTCAGCGGTTAGTTACCTGTCATTCACAACTTCGGCAATTCTGAAGTATTGCTATACTATTCTTCGAAAATTCTAATCTTAGTTATAAATCAATCTGACCGCAATCTCAATAGAAGTTGTTGACGCATTTAAAATTATGTTAAGTTTAAAATAACGAACTACATAACCAAACAAAAACATTTTCAAAGCCACCAATTTATATATGCCAGTTGGTTGAAAAAAAGAAAAATTACATAAAACGGCGAGTTTATAAATGACACACACACACACACACACACACAAACTTCTTACATTCGTATTTTATGTCTGGAATGTTTAGTTCCTCTTCGTTAAACTTTTCCATTTTTACAATATTTCCTGATATCCACCTCCTTTTCTGCTGGAATTTCCCTACGTAGTTCATATTACCTACGAAATTTCCCCACTCCATATCCACAACGACTCTAAATACTAGATATATGTAGCCAACCTTGTAATGTAATATAATTTATATATCTTGTTCTGTAGACACAAAGTGCCTGAGGTAGCACGTACATCCTTTCAGTTCCATCACTTGGTGCTCCCTAAAATCCGGCCAATTATCTTAGGGACTTACGTTAATTTATTACAATTATATGGATACTATGAAGCACCTTTTACCATTGTTGATTCAATATTTGGATTTTTTTAAGCAAAGAAATTCCATGATTTCGGCCCAGTAGATCCTGGGTTGAGCAAGAGCTCAAGGATATGTCAAAAAACAAAACAAACAAAAACATATACCCTATAAAGAATTAAGTCCAAAATATTCACCCATATTGCAAACCATGAAGAATTCTTTAAGAGAAATTTTGCAAGATAGGAATTTACGTTCAATTCCTAATAATTTATTTCTGCTGGGCAGGCCATTGTATATCTGAAATCTGAATCGCAGAATAGTAGGTACTTTTCGGAAAACCTGCAACGAGCTAGCCGGCCTATACAAATCATTCCTGTTTCTAGTCTTCATTCTATGTACACTGAAATTCGATTAAAAATGTGAATATTATCTACTACATAACACATTATGTCATATATAATGTAACTAAATAACAATAACTAGACAAGCAGAAAAAGAATAAAACACTTAGAAAGTAACATATTTTTATTTGATTTGTAAAATGCAGTTACTTTGCTCAGTGTTACATTATTTTTCATATACATTCTCTTGTAAGGATAAGTACACACAATTTTTTGAACACAGGTCCACAGGATTCTCTTCTTTTCTTCCCACAGATTATTCTAATAGTCTTCTTTTTAAAATGGAAAACTTTTTTCTATAAGAACAGCTACCCCTAATAGCCTGGAAGTGAACACATTCCTAGTTCCGTGAAGCTAGCCAAGAATCGGATTAAATCAATGTTTTTGTTATCATAGGTTGATAATATGAAGTCTTTGAAGAGCTTCATCGCTGCAGAGAAATCTTTATTATATACTTATGTCGTTTTCACGCTGCTGCAACTTCAGTGGCTACTCGTGCACATTTTAGTTGGTGGGGCATATCTTATAAAAATAACGTTGCATAGAATTCACGAATATGAATTTATTTAATGATTTACAAAAATATACTGCCAGGCCATTAAAACAAACAAAAGCACTTTCATTTTTCTCGAAAATATAGTATTAAATTTTTATTTGACGTAAAATAATCACTGCATGTTTTAGTACAATAAATAATTCACTTTTACGTAAGTTTCTCGTGTAGTTCAGATCTTTGTTAATAGTTTCTCTACGTACTCTTGAGAGAAGCAAGAATTAATGTAGCAATAAATAAATGTAAATTACTAAGGCGTAGCACTATATTTAAACAACTGTCCGCAACGTCACCTTTATTATTATTATTATTATTATTATTATTATTATTATTATTATTATTATTATTCCAATGTATTAAGATGTTAAATAAATCAATTATAGAAGTGCCATTGTTGATTTAATCTCATAAGCCTCCTCTCACTAATCATTTACTTTTATTTAAGACAATGATGGTTCTTTTTAAAAAGTAATGTTATTTTAAGATACGATTGTTGACTTCCCTTTATAATGGAACAATTTCCTATAGTTTAGATTCCTCATAAGCCAATGGCGCGAAAGAGCAAACACCCGATGGGAAATAACGCTAACCTCAGGACAAATCGCTTAGGGAAAGCTCTCTTGCACGCGCTATGATAGGGAAGACAAATTGTCGGTCCTGGTGGTGTAGTGGTTACCATAATTGCCTCCTAAACCCAAGATCGCTGGTTCGAACCCGGCCAGGACCGATGGATTTTTTCGGGTGTAAATCCTAAGTATGGCGTCCTTCGGAAGGGAAGTACAGCCGTGGGTCCCGTACGGCACGAAAAAGAATCTCAAGCCTGAAAGAGAGGCCTCTGAGCAAAATTTGTCGGCCGTTTCGCGCCTTGAATTGAATGGAACGCTGATGGCCTGAGATGTTAAAGCGTCCATAAATAAATCAGAATAATAATAATAATAATAATAATAATAATAATTCAGTGCATATGTGCTTTGAAATTCCACATATACTTCGTGCCTTTCTTGAAACTTTACTGTGATACCCCTTGCCCACTAGTTTCATAATAATTTCTTTTAAACCTAAGCATTTTGCCCTGCAGGGCTTGTACACAAGGAGAATGTGCCCTGGACCGTTCTCTTCACACCACATACACACACACCAAGTTGTCTGAAGCCATTTGAACCGTGCGCCTCTTTTGTATACTATAATGCGGATGCTGATACATTCATAGTTTTTATCTATTAAATCGTATTTGGCTTTTTGGAATTTTGCACAAATTATATAAAGGTATTTATGGTTCAAAATTACAGAGAGGGCACATGCAGTTTAGCTCCAGCCACTGTGCAACTGGCGACGTAAATGTTCTGGAGAAGTGTCATTACAAGTAAATCTCTTTCTATTGGTCAAGCGCAATTCTTTTTAGACGGAGGCGGATACTCTTTGTTTACCCCCTCGTTGGAACTCATCGTTGTGGTCCAAGTCCTGTTCAGGGCTGGTAGTTCTTTTGGGTTTATTTCACTACGCGGTCGAAAGCAGTTTGTAGGGAAATTTTGAATGTGCATGCCAGTATTATGGCAGCAAATAGGAAGATTATATGTGACATGATTGTCTATAGGTTGGAAATACGGCACGGGATCCACGACTTAATTTTCCTTCTGGGAAACAATACTCAAAACTTTTACGCCCGAAAAAATCCACTGACTCGGGCAGGATTGAATCCACCATCTTAAGTTTATGAGGCAAATATGAGCTCAATAGCAGGTACTTTATGCGAGCTTTAGGGTTACTGTAACGAATATAGCATCACATGAATGCACCTAGAGTTAGGAAAGTATTATGCGGGCTTTAGGGTTACTGTAACGAATATAGCATCACATGAATGCACCTGGAGTTAGGAAAGTACACAAGTTGACGCAAACTTTAAGTAGGGATGCTTTGCAAAAGGCAGTATGCGAGCTTTAGGGTTACTGTAACGAATATAGCATCACATAAATGCACCTGGAGTTAGGAAAGTACACAAGTTGACGCAAACTTTAAGTAGGGATGCTTTGCAAAAGGCAGGGATGGAACACTGCAACAGTAACATCCACACCAAGCATTGCAAAAGCGGTACCAATTTGGATGTCATCTGCGAAATTTGTATACTCTGTTCACAAATACATGTCAACAAAGATAAATAAAAATGGTTAAAATAAATGTTATAAAATATATTATTTTATTAGCTCCACCATTAAAAGTATGAAATGTTAAAGTTTAAATTTATTTTAACATGTCTGCCATCATGATGAACTGTGCCAGGTATATCTGTGCTTGTAGTATTAATTATACGTTCAGATTGAACTGGCAGAGGTCGTTAAGCCGCGGACGAGCGGGAAGTTTGGGGTTCGAACCCCGCCAGGACTATCCTCCCTGACAGGCTTGTTCTGTCTTCATAATAAAAACACCATTTACATCTGCCAAAAAAAAAAAAAAAAGTTTGGAAAATAAAGTTTTTTGCAATGAACCTATGAGCCATTGTGCTCATTATACAGAATGTTAATTATAGATTACTAATGTTAACGAACTACACCGAAATAATTTCAGAAAGTAGACATGTAATATACAAGCAATTCAAGATAGTAACCAACCATATTGCCCGTCTGTTCAAAGTTCAAAAGTCATGGCTTAAGTTTCTGAAGTGCCAGTACACCACTATTGAAAATTCCACCTTGAAAGCATAACACACAATAATGAAGGGTTTCTGAACGTACCATTATGGCGCCATGGTTATGACATTAGCTTTCAAGAAGTGGTCTTTTTTTTTTTTTTTTTTTTTTGCTTTTGTTTCCTGGCTGGTCTAATAATGCAGTTTTTAGCCTGCTTAAAGTTTCTTTCAATTTACATACTTAAATCTTAGCATATCAATTCACATAATTATAACCTTTGTAGTTGTTACTGTACTTGCCAATCAGAATCGTGTCCTCAGTATGTGTTAGATAAATTAAGTTTTAAGCATCATGTTAGCAGTAAACTTATTAGCCATTGTATTTAATGCATTTATTGAGAAATTGAATAAAGCTTGAAAGCATTAAATAAATTTCATTCATAATTCTTTAGCATGCATATCGCAACATGTCATATTTAATATAAAATAAAATTAACAGCATGCCAAGAATTGAACCTGCAATTTTCAAAAATAAGTTTTTGCGTTATGCATTACGCCACACAAGCAAACAGCTCTTTCTAGATAGAGTATGCTAGGTACTGCAAGGAGGCAGTTAATAAATGATCAGTGTCATACTGTCACATGATTAGTTCATGATTTGAGGGATTTTATGACTGGCATTAAATGTTGAAAATGCTGATAACGAGCTGCAGAAAATTGACATTTCTATGCTCACAAAGCAGTTTTAATGACACTGTAAACAATTTTTCAACTGGCTTTACTTCATCATCGCTTTTTAGCACACGATGCCAAAATGTTTGGCACCATACATTACCTATCTGCAAATACAAATACAGACAATTTAATGTATTTCGACACTTGCAGGAATGAAAACACAAACTTTAAGTTCATCACATCTTCACCAGAGCAGAATACACAATCCCACAGCATAATGAATTATTCAGCAGTAGAATGGTAGCACAGGATGTGAACAATTGTTTCCTGAAACTAGTACTTTACATTATAAAAAAGTAGAGCAATAAGAGCATGTAGTTTGACTCAATCATACAATATTATAGTATTTTTTATGATAAAAGTCAACGTGATTGAAACATTTAATATCCATAATATTGCATAGTTATTTTGATAAGGTACTTCAGTCCTACATGTTGATAGAATTATAAGCTAAGAAAGTACTTTAGTTCTGCACATTATGTATTTGAACCTCAATCAATAACATTATATAATGATTCCTACCATAATAGTCTCATCTATCCTATATCATACATTCCTTGTAATAAGTTAGTTTTAAATTACATAACTATAGCATTGTAATTAAAGAACAACACACTCAGTTTTCCTTCAAATAACTAATTCCCAAGTAAAGCATGCAAAAGGTATGTTATTTATGAAACTGCAAATTTGGCACAAATTATTACAATTATCATTAGTTTTATTTTTATTTATTTTATTCCACTGGATCCTAAACCCTACTGAAATGGTATGGTCAGAAGGGAATAAAAATAAAGTAGCTACTCAAAATCTGAAAAGTTGAGTAAAATAACTAGTTATATTTTTCTTTCCAAGTTTACTCTCAAACAAGTGAACTAATTATGTTTAACACTTATAAATATAGGGATTTGCTGCCTGTCTTGATGAACCTCACCCAGTAATTCTAGTTTTAGGCTTGAGCAAAACTAATAATAAACAAGTATTAATTCCAACACATTAACATATTGCATTTGGTCAGAACTGATACAAAAAGTAGTTAATTGATATCATTGTATGATTCAGTTGACTACACACTCTTAAAGCTTCACTTACTTTTCGTAAATGTATGGAACCGGTTTCGAGAACATTTATGAAAAGTAAGTGAAGCTTTAAGAGTGTGCAGTTCAACTGAATCATACAATGATATCAATTAATATGATTGGCTTCACTTTGCAAGTTCCAATTTACATGTAAGTAACAAAAAGTAGTGTTTAAAATCTGAAAGGTTGAGTAAAATAATCAGTTATATTCTTCCTTCCAAAGTTTAACCTCAGGGAAATGGACAAATTATACCCCCCCCCTCGCCCAAAAAAAAAAAAAAAACAAGGATTTGCAGTCCTTTCTTGATGAACCTGACCCAGAAATTCTAGTTATAGACTTGAACAAATCTAATAATAAAAATGTGTGAATTCCAGTACATTAACATATTGATTTACATAAAAAAATTCAGAAATGTTTTAAGCAAAACATATTAACAGCCAAAAAGGTATTAGAAAATTTTGTTCTATTTTATTATCAACAGGGTCTCTTGTATGGTATCTGGGTGTGTGCTGGTAGTCTTCTGCAGATGTCCATATCCCAGCAGCATTGACAACATACAGTTAACATGACTGAAAAGGATTGGCTGTAAAAATCTGGATCCCACATGGATGTCTTCTAATCACCCTGGAGTATATCACCAGTAAGGAGGGACCCTTGTCAGATACTCTAATTATCCTGGTTACAATTAGCTGGAAATATTTTTCCGGAAGTGGCAGATTAGCCCCAAAAGCACAGCCATAAATGAATGGCTGTGGCTGCTGCTTGTTGTACATTGAACACTGAAGGCAAGCCATCTTAAGTTTGCTAATGGTTCTGTAGATGATTGCTTGATAATGATGCAGACAGTAGACTGCTTTAGTTCCAGCTGTGAATCTGAGGTCAGTCAGCATGTATTTTCTTACCCTAGGCATAGTTGCAGCTTGTAAATGTCCACTTACTCAGAGATCAATGACAAGGCCTGCAGAGTTTCTTTCAAACTCCTCAAGAGTACCATCTCAGTGATCTAGGAAGTCTACATCACTTTCCATTCTACCATCATTAATAAAAGAGGCAATTGATTGATTTATGGACGCTCTTTAACATCTCAGGTCATCAGCGTCCCATTCAACTCAGGGCGTGAAACGGCCGACAAATTTTTGCTCAGAGGCCTCTCTTTCAGCCTTGAGATTCTTTTTCGTGCCGTAAATGTAGGACATGGGACCCACAGCTTTACTTCCCTTCCAAAGGAAGCCATACTTAGGATTTTTACGCCCGAAAAAATCCATCGCTCCTGGCCGGGTTCAAACCCGCGATCTTGGGTTTAGAAGGCAAGTATGGTAACCACTACACCACCAGGACCGACTATAAAAGAGGCAAGTCAGGATACAAAATCAATAGTCTGCAGAGCGTATATGGATAGTGAACAGGTGATTTTCAATAATAGTACACTTTAAATCAGTTGTTGGGATTAGAAAATATTCCATTAATCCAACGAACTAACAATAGTATAAATGCGGCCATTTATTACCCAGCTAAAATTGCATCCACAGTAGTTTTTTTTATATCTATATATGAGAACAGACTTACATTATGAACCTTGCATCTCCATATGTTACAACAAAATTTTATTCAGACAACCCCAGAACCTAAGGAGAAGTAGGTAGTAACATTACAGTAAGAAAATATTTAATCATCTTAGTTTCTAAATTAACAAACAGTACAATATATCACTTAGCAAGTGTTTATATAATTATTTTTAATAATAAAGAAAGCATAAATAATCAAACTTCATGTTTACAGGCTGCAATTATTTAGTTCTGAGTTGCACTCACAAGAGTCCATATTACGCATATTTATTAATCATGTTCAGTTATGCCATTTCTAAAAAGTATTTTGTTGATCCCTGTGATGCTCCTTACATAAGCTTGCAAATATATTTTGATCAGGAATCATTGTGCTGAAATGGACAGCTGAAAACTGGAAGAGAGTAATTTTCTCTTATAAAAAGGAAACTCAATTTGTATGGTAATGATAGAATGAAAGAGAGTCCAGTAAAGCATAATGCTATCATTTTGTTCTAAAGGTGTAGGAAGAATTGTTAAAATGAAATAATTAAAAATGAGGTGATGAATACTGTTAAGAGATTCACTAAAAGTTACCACACAGAGTAATGAAAAAAATAAAGCACCTCTATTAATTTAGTAATCTGTTATTAAGCCTTGAAGATTACTTACATGCCATGCTAATTAGCATTTTAAAGTACAAGATTAACATAAATCTTTGTAGATCAGAATTTTACTAATAATTACAAATCCATACACTTGTAATGTATTAGACCATACTTTTGTGGAACAGGGCTCATGTGGGAGTATTTGATGGTGTCACAATCCATGATATGATGGGGTGCATTTATGCGTGGAAGCAAGAGGTCATTTTAACATTCATTTTTGAGTTCATAATGTGTTTATTAGGTTTTGTTTCTTGTTTTGGTAAAGTGATTAAAAACTCAAAAACTAAGGATTTCTGGATATATGTTTATATGCATTTTTTGCATTTGTTTTGGTGTGAGGAACCCACCACCAAAGTTTGAATAAGTATTTCTGAAACATCCTGTATATTAAAGAATACCTCGAATATTTACATTTCTTCCTCCACAATTTCCTTTCGCTTTGTGATGAACCTTTCCTTGGCCATTTTTCTGGAATACCCAATTAAACATTAAATTAACAACATGGTTCTCCAACCAAAACCAATATCAAAAAAATGAACTCCATCTACATTAGTTAAATATGGTGGACATTTATAATAGTGATGTCTAATATAAGTTTTGGATGGAATAAATGAGTCGAATTTGTAACACTTAAATCACTAATAGTTTTCCTTTTATAAAGTATTAGTGATGTGAAGAGTTACAAATTCGACTCAATTATTCCAAAATTTCCATCTACATTCTTCTAAATATGGTTTCCACTATACAGCAAATTAACTTTTTGGTTAATTTGAATGAGGGTGCATGTATATGCACTTATTTGTAGGGATATTACACACTACATTACTAGTGTGTACACGATAAGGAGTGTGGGCAAGATAATGGATTAAAAACAAGTTTCCTTTTGTGATCAAAGAAAAATTTTTATTTCCCTGATATCAGGAATACATTTGTATAGAAATATTTTATTTACTTTCCTTTCTTAGCCTTTATCTTCCTCATGTAGAACTCTAATTCTTTTCCCTCTAGGAGGTAGCCGTCAGCTCGTCCACATTGTCCAGGTCGACTTGAAATACAAGCTGCACAAATTACAACTAAATATGAGATGACATAAATGGGGACATTGACAGTCCAATGCATTCTCTAACATACATGTATGTAATGTGTTAAAAATACATCATTCAACTTTCTGCTAATTTTCCCAAAACTCAGAATAGCAACAAAAAATGATAAGCACTCAGAGTAACTATGACACTTGCATCATCAATCACAGTAACCTGTGGCTTAGCAATATAGCATAATCATCATAGTGCAATAATAAATAAATACATACAATTTACAATATGTCTTTGACTTTGTGCAACCTCTATTTAACATTTCTCGTATTTTCCATTTAATTTCAGGAACTCCAAATAATACTGCATATAAATAATGTGAAGTGCACATTTAATGTATATCATTTCAATGCACATGTTCCTTTCTCACGTGATGTCACTGCAGTGTTTCCAACACTAAATGTTAAGATAAGAATCGTAACATCCGATTTGTACAGCTAAGAAGTGAGTTAATACTTACCAGATAGTGGGGTTCATATTCATTGGTCAAGTGCTGGTACCATGTGCTAAGGCATTGAATTATGGATAATCAAGCCAAAATATTGAGTAATGTCTTGTAAATGTCATTTTCAAATTTGCCATTCAATTTGTCAGCAGTTTAAAAGCAGTTGTTTTGCTTTCACTCTTGTATTATTGCCATTAACTGTTACTGCCATTATTTGCACTGCTCTCTTGAATACATTTTCTGCAAAAACCACCCTTTCCTCATAACAGCTAATGGCAAAATGACTTAAAAAGGTATATAATACTGGATTATTAAAAAAAAAGATGTTATTTTAATGACTTTTAGGAACCCCGATTAAAATTCCGTAGAGATTGTGGTCTTCTTGCCACCCTAGAACAGCATGTATGTTTATTTTCCTTGAACTTCTTATGAAAACAATGTTAAAAATTCTATTCAATTTGAATTTTCTGTCTTTTTATTTGAATAATATGAAAGCAAGATTTCATTTAACACTTATTCATAAATTCAACTCATTTCTGTGCTAACAGGCATTTCCAAGAATTATTAGTAGTGGTTAGAGAACAAACTGAATACAGAAATTTAACAGGTCGTCAAGTTGGTTGAAGATGGAGAGGATGTCTCTGTGAAACTGGTCCCATTGGATTTAAAAGTGTAGCATAGGAGTGTGTTAAACGACAGATTAATTATAATTTACATTTAACAAGCTTCCCTGTGAGAGTTCCAACAGAATTTTTTAAAAATGTCTTACTTTTCAAAAGTTCGTAAATGGTTCACAGTTCTTTTATTTGTACTGAACCTGCAGCCTTCACCCTCTTCTCAATAGTGTGGATTTTCCATCACTCTTATGTGCAGGTGTTTGTACGTCAAAACCCTCACACTCATTAAAATTTGGAAGGACAAATAATTTGTAAAAAGGAACTTAACTGTACTGAAGTCAATGACTGACGTCAGCTGTTTGTTTGGAACATCAAAGTTTGGTGCATATTGTAGCTTAACACAGAAAAAAGTAATAATTCAGAAGTGGAAAAGGTATGAGGAAGAAATGTGATATTGCTGAATACTATGGAATTCTACCAAACCATTTTTAGCCTTCATAAATTTCTTTCATTTACTGCCAGCTAAATTGTGATTGTGATTGAATTTTTGTCTTGCACTTAAGGACCAAAAACTAATTATGGCTGTTTTTAAGGTGTACTACTGCATGTTAATTATTTCTGAGAACAGTAATTTTGTTTTATTGATTTTCTTTAGAATAGGTGTTAGTTTTTGCCAATTCAAATGCTGAATAATTCAATTTTATTTTGTATCCCCTTGGAACTGAATTAAGAATTTACTGTAATTCTCTCTTCTCATTTATTTTGAAGTAACAAAAGACATCATTCTAACGAAATTAAATTGTAACATTTCTCATTTTAAGATTTATTCTTATTGTGAAATTAAAAGCTTATGATTTCAACTAGGATGAACTTTTCAACACAACACAGTCTCTCTAGACTGTACAGTAGGGGGCATTGTATTATCTTTTGTAAACTCAGCAGTTCCCAGACACAATGGGGAGGAACCTATGGTGTAAAATAGTCCACTTGCTGTTAAGGAATCAGCAACATGTGTATCAGTGTTTCATGCAGTTACTTCTGCATTGGAATTCAAAAATCTTGAAATATAAGGCAAGCTGCTGTAAACCACAGTGCCCATTCATGTTATTCTTTTAATTTATGTTATCTGTTTCCCATAGTTAATTATATTGTAATACTGCATTTAAAAGTTTAGAGACTTAAGGTTAAGGTATTTAATCTAGTAAACATTGGATTACTGCATTTAATAGTGTTTCTCTGTGTTATATTAACTTCAGTGATACTTTAAATCATCTTAAATTTTAATGTCACAGTAAACAGCTACTATTAATCTACTTAAACTACATACATTTTTCATAGCTCTTAAAACACATTATTATGCTTCCCTTCTTTATATGCCTATGCACACCATTGTTACATACCTAGAACACGTGAAGACTGGAACTGCTCTTCCAATGCACTCTCCACTTTTGCTAGTCTTTGGCGTGTCTTATACTTCTTCTCTACTTTCTTGGAACGCTTCTTATTCAATGCTGCTTCATCAGCTTCGGTCTAGAGAGAAACAAATATTCAACCAAAGCAACCCAATACTGATTACATCTATTAGAAAAGGACTCTTGTCTTTTTACCCAATAGGATGTTAATGTCCATTAAATTCAAATTTGCATAAGCCATTTTCACAAGAACTAAGGAAAATACCCATGGTTAGGAGGGTCAATTGAAAAATTCTAGGAATGAAGCACAAAATAATGGCATAGCTCCTTGAAATTATTTTTCAACAGCCTCCCTTGACACTGGTGCATTTTGTCCAGCAATGCTTCAAAGCCTTTATCCCATCACGATAAGATTCCTGCAGGCCTGCCAAATATGATTTAAGGGCTTCATCTGATAACAATCTCAAAACAGATGGAAGTCTGATGGAGATAAGTCAGGGGAATAAGACAGAAGTGACAACAAATCATACCCTAATTAATAATATATGTGCGAGGGCAAGCATTGTCTTCCTTTTCTAACATATTTTTATTAGGTCCATAAGGTTAGCACAATACTCTCCAATTGGGAAGATAATCAATTAGCACACCTTGGCTTCCCGAGAAAACCAATGCCATGATCTTTCCAGCCAATTTCACACACTTGCCCTTTGGCAGCGGAGAATCATGATGCTTCCATTGTTGGACTGCTGTTTCACATTAGATGTGGAATAGTGCACCTTTATTTCATAATTGGTCACAAATCTATGCACAATATTGGCAGGATCTCTCTGAAAACAAGCCATACTTTGCTGAGAGATTTGCACAAATCTTTCCTCAAAATGTGAAACACACATTACCCTGCCCAGAGCTTCAGAATTTAGCCATCTTTAATTGGCAATACTCCAGAACCACATTGTGTACTGTATCAATCTTTTATGTCATGACAGACTTTAATCATCCACTACACGGGCCATCTTCCAAGCTTTTATGGCTGCATTTAAAGGCAGTAGTCAATTGAAAATGTCTGCTATGATTACGCAGAGAACCCTAGAGTTTCTCATATTTGTATTAATCATACCCTTCTTTACAAAGTATATAATAACCACACAATGTTTAATATATGCATTTTTTCCATATACACATGGCAGCACTACAACAAATGGGTGTAGTTACTATGATTCCATACTAATCCATGTATTATTGCACAAGCATTTCTAGTGAAGAGTGGGTTTTAATAATGGAACTACTTCAGAACTGCTGCCACAATCTGTGGGTGATTTTGAGATCTTTTCAAATGACTCTTGTAGTCTATATGCATTTCATTTCTGTTGTGCACAAAATGGATGATATATTGAAACTGCCCGACTGTTTCTGCAATTTTAAAAAGCTTTCAAATAAGCAAGGCATGCTATTCATTACTGGTTAAAAAAACAACTTTAGCCAAGTTATTTTAGACCAAAAAATGATATAAAACCAGAAATTAAATTGTTGAAACATCTTCAAAACCCAATGGAGTTATCCACTTGGAAAAACATTTTCATATTAAAAAAATAAAGAAAACCTAATAAACTTTGAGTTTCCTCCTATAGACAAACTCAGCCATTTCCTACTTCAGCCAACAGATGCCAACACAGGAACTTTCAGGTGTCCAGCCATCATTTCGAGTAACAGCAGTTCAGCGAGCAACTGAAGAGGGGAGAGATTCTCCTGAAACTCGTCTTATTTTATATAAGTAAATGGAGTTCAGTGTAAATAATGAATACCTAAGTTTAGGATATTTAGCCAAGTTTCCCACCACTTCTATCCCTTGCTAATTTTAATGGTTCTCCTTCTGCCCCTCCAGACTTTCAGTTCACTGATGATATTGATCATATAGCCAAAGTCAATGTAATTTGGCAAGACCCATTTACAGGTTCTTAAATGAAATTTCTACAACTTTACTAGTTTCTTTTTTCAGTTCTCACAGTTTTTAATGAACAGATATGGTTTTGAGTTTTGAAGACTAACTGCTTCGTAGTTTTCACCAAAAATATGCAAATATTAAACTCTTACCTCCATAAGTCCTTCACTCACATTTTTTTTTATACAATCAATGATCCTTATGAAATGCTCCAAAACTTCTGTATCTCATCTTGCTGATACAGGTAGTAATGACAGCGGGCGATTTCAGCACTTTTTTGAAAGCATTTACTCCCTTACTTGATTTTAAGAAATATTTTTACTGAAGAAATTAAGTTGTTCACCACCTTAAATTAATTTCTGATTTTGTTTGTTCTCTCCAACGAAGTGCATGTGCAACAAAAGTTAGCATTTAAGTTCTGAAATAAAACTTTCAGTAGCTTACCAACACTATCATTTGCTGCTGCTTCTTTGTTAAATAGTAATGCCTCTCCATCTTGCAAGATTTTTCTTCATCCTTTTCAACAAATTTCGCACATGAAGTCCTAGTGCATCAGTGGTTTCATCTATCGATACCCACATACAAGATATCCTATTTCAGTTCTTATTTCATTGCATTTGGGCTTATACATCATTTAAAGATTTTTTTTTAAGAGTGGAATTAAGAGGGTGTTCCTTTGCAATTTTTTCCAAAAAATTACTTCATTGTCAACTTTTGATTATGTTCAGGGAAATGTTGGCTGTTGCAAATTACAATCGATTTTTATTACACTGTATCTTTTATAATGCTGATGTTTTCTCATGCTGCATAAAATGATTCCTCTTATCTAGAGCAGCCTAAAAAGAACACTAAAACCTTGATCTATTGTTGCCAGAACCACAGTTTTCCCAGATGTAACATTTAATTTATGCAGCCCCAAAACTGATTCAATGAATTAAATTTTAAAATAATTTTGCCATAATTTATGCCAAAAGGAAGAACAATATGTTTCTAGATGATTATTATGACATTTGACATTGCAGTATTATCAGATTTAAGCTGGTAAGGGGAGGAAAAAAAAAAGGGGGGGAGGGGGAAACTGTAAAATTAAAATTGAGTTAATTAAAAATGTGGCAGAGACTACTCCCAGGTCTGCAATGGAAAATCTTATGGTATTTCTTTAGTAAGACAATTTCAGGACTTTGTTGACCTCCATATTAGTAATTTAAAAAAAAAAAAATCCTATCTTGAACTGAAACAAGATAAAATACAGATTTTCAGTGAATGGCCATGAAGGTTTCCAGCATATCTAAAACAAATAAAGACCAACACATTTCAAGCAGTTGCGTATTACTGTGTTCTTGATATAGGCACTTGCTGAACTATGCCTATACTGCTACACTAATGTTGCATGTCTAATGAAATGTTTCTAGGGGTGATTGATTTGAAACTTGCTCAGGAATGAAGAACTATTTTAAACATTTTAAATACAATTTTTTGGCCACAATTAAGATACAGAGAATTTAAGTTAAAAAAAAACCCTTAATAACATCTAAAGATCAAACACGTGTGTATGAACATGGAGCAGCAAAACCAAAGTGAATAGGAAGATACATGCTATTGTAAAGTGGAAGGCTGTTTTCCTCAGGCAGGCCAGACCCGAGCAGTCTTTAAAGTTGGCCTGAAAGAAATTGTTAAGTGCCCTATTGTAAACAACCCCTCCCCCCCGGTTACTCCATGAAGAAATGGGAAAGTTGTGTCAGGGACAAAATGAGTTTCTTCGCCTTGAAACTTTGTCTTTGTGTTAGGTCAGGAAAAAATATCATAAAATCAGGGGATATAAATTTTAGTCATTCAAGGAATAACTTCAGAAAAGGGTACAAGAGAACCATCCATGACTGTCAATGTGCCTACGTGCAAGATACTGATACTTCAGTCTTGGTAATGATGATTATTGTTTAAAGGGTGTAAAACTGCCAAGGTCATTAGTGCCCAAGTCTTGGTGACGCATCTGTGCTAATCTTACGTAAGTGTGATTTTACTGTGTAACGTACGCTCTCCAGTCGCTCTTGACCATTGTGAGTAATTAATTGTCGTTAGTGACGCTAAGCATTGGACAGAACAAAATCTAAGTGTTAACTTTTTCTGATGGTAAAAAGAAACAGATTTCCGGTAAAAGTGACACAAAGCCCCCAAAATCCTTCATGGAGTAACCAAGTCTCCACCCAATATTATGAACCTAGACAATAAAAAAAATGTAGTGAAAAACTTCGGCTGATTACAGTGTCAACACCCTTATTTCCCTTTCCCTGTTATATCGAAGTAACCAAAATTTCAGCCAGAAGTGTCTCAGAGCAAACTATAAGTCAGCCGAAGCATCATCAGAGTGGAAAGAAAGTAATCTGTATTTTCCTCTGACAAAGACAATTATTCATCCAATTAACGAAACATTGCCCCAATCTACAAACTAATTTAGCAGCCAATTTCATATAAAATACCGCTGAAAACTGGGAGATGCATGAAGCTTGAAATTTTAAGTTATAGGCAAAATATGCTATTATGGAAAGCAATAGGCAAAAGCTTAAGATCCAATGTATAAAGATAACCCATTGTAGATTTTGGTATATCATGTTCTATAAATGAAAAGGTATCAAAAATGGCAAACTTAATACTTACATTTTGGCCCAAAAAACTGAAAAATAAAAAAGGCTCACTACTGAATGTTTCTTATACATATAAGCCTATTTAATGACAAGCCAGCCGAGGCACTGCAACTTCCAATAAGATTAGCTTTAATTTATTTTTTCACTTGCTACAGGATGATCCCACTTGAATCACAAGTTTTGTTCTATTAATACAGGTTTGGCCACCTTTTTAATGGCATTTCTTACTATTATTTAAAACAGTTTTTCATCAAGTTAATGAAATCCCAAGTGTTGGGAAATAATATATAAACAAACTTATAACTGTCCCATTTGAGTGCCATGGGTCTGATAATGAAAGCACTAAAGTCCAGAATCTGTTTCGCTTGAAGTTTGAGCTCATAAATAATTCCCCAAATTAATTCATTTTATTGATCCGTATCTTTATAAAAAATATAATGTTTTAAACTTTATCTAATTAACTGCTGCACCCTTGTCTTTGGCTCATTAGCAATTTACTACTGGAATATCCGGAACTCTTGGAATGAGCTATTCTACTTAAGATTATTACGTCATAAGAACTGAATTTACATCCCTTCCTCCATTTTATATCTTAAAACAATTTAGGCAACATTTTTCATCATGGAGATTCAAACTTTTTTTAACATCTTGAAATGTCAAAGAAATGTGCCATCTAAAATCTGATTTAGCCTTCTAAAGCTAATTAAAAAAGACACCCAAATAAAAATGACACCAACTCATTCTTCCTGGTCTTCACTAACACCAATAATTCTCTTCTTAAAGCAGAGAATAATCAAAAACAATTTTACTTTTCAAGAGCACCATGGCCCAATAGAACAATGGGGCCCCTTCCCCCACTCTACCTCTGTACATACAATGCACATTACTGCCATTAACAGGTTTGGCCACTCTTTTGCCAGCATTCATCTTCTACATTGACCACATAAAACAACTATTTGCTTTATTTCATAAGTTAAACAAAAGCAGTGTTTTCTTCAAATGATCTAAAAGATTCTAGTATGTAAAAAGTAGCTCTAATTTGCATAAATGCAGTCCAGGCAGGAAATCATACACAAAAATCAATAAATAAATTAAATCTTAAGTGATTTAGGCACATCAGGAGCCAATATTAATCATGTACTCAGATGACACGCATGATTATGTTCATCACAATGCCAGTACTATTTCTATTACTTGAAAACGGAACATTTTAATTTGCTGTACACTTACCAACTTTGCTCCTTTCTTCCTACCAAGAGGAAGAGCATAATGTGACTCATACCACTGGCGGAAAGGCGTGGCATCAATAACCACTATTGCATTCTTCACTAATGTTTTTGTACGCACCAACTCATTGTTGGAGGCATTATAAACTACATCGATAATGCGTGTTTTACGCGTACAACCTAGAAAAGAGAAAGTTATTCCTTTTAAGTACATAAACCTAGCAAAAAGCAAATTCATAACAAAAAAATGTCTTAGTCCCTTCAGAATAAACCTTTAATCAATGCAATCATTGTAGGTAAGGTAAATCATCATTTGGTAACCTCGAAATAGTAAGTCTCTTGCATCAGGTATTCAAATTTTAGTTTTGCAACATATATAACTAGCTGGTACAATAAACTGATGCTTAATGTAATACAGGGCAAAAAGACAAGCAAATTTTCAGAACTACTAAAACTGAAGAGTTAAGTTTCATAAAGATTTATGGGCCAAAATCCTGATTTTACAGTTATTTTAAAATGGACTTGTGTCCTTGTCAACAATTTCAATAGTAAGGCAACAGATCCTTTAGTGCATCTAGTGCCATAATGTTACATCTCCAGCCTACTTGAAAGCCCAGATATAGCCTTTCCACAAATGAATAACATAAGATTTAAAGTTATCAACTTAAAGTTTGTAAACCTAGCAAAGAACAAATTCACTACACAAAATTTGTCTTAGTCCCTTCAGAATAAACCTTTAATCAATTCAATCATTGTAGGTAAAGTAAATCATTTGGCAACCTCAAACAGTAAAACCTCTTGCATCAAGTTTAATCACTCAGGTATCCAAATTTAAGCTTTGCAACACATATAACTAGATGGTACAATAAACTGGTGCTTAATGTAATACAGGGCAAAAACACAAGCAAATTTCCATAACCACTAAAATTGAAGAGTTTAGTTTCATATAGATTTAAGTGACAAAATCCTGATTTTACAGTCAATATTTTAAAAGGGATTTGTGTCCTTCCCAATAATTTCAATAAATGATGCTATCTCCAGCATACTTGGAAACCCAGATATAGCCTTTCCACAAATAAACATAAGATTTGGATTACTGCCTCTTTAATTCTATCACTAATAAGAACCATTGAAAGAGTGGCAGAACAGTTTACCCACCCCTCCTCTGCAAGAATTACTCGTGCAGGATCAGTAGTAGATTTTGAGCTGCAGGATAGTCAATGGAAAGAATGGGCCAGAGTTAGTCAGTTTTGACACCTGCATAATAGTGGATCAGAACATGTCACACGTTGCATTCAAAGTGTTGAAGTGTGTGACATGGTGAGATTAGCTAAAATTTGTAACATGAGAGGAGAGAGGAAGAGGGGGAAGATGATGCAACAGCCATAGCAGTACTGACATTTGATAAAGCTCTGAGAGTATGTGAAATTGTGCAACCTTATGTATATGCACATGATAATGACTAGTGAGCAACTGAATGTGTTCAATGTGGAAAAATTCCTTGTTTCAGATGAAAAGAAAAAGCAGCAAAGAAGCAAATGTCAATTAATTTCTTTTTCAAAGAAAGTTACCAACTTGTAGCATATGTACACGGTAACCTGTAAAATTGATGCAAAACAGATTTTGCTTATATACTGGCTTTATTTATTTTTGAATATGATGTACAGACTTGCAACATCTATCTTTTTTAATTCTGGTCCCTCCAATAATGAATCACGGTCTCACTCACTCACTCACTCACTCTCTCACACACACACCATATTTACAAGAGTGTAATGAATTGAGCAGCAAGTATGTTATGTGGTGCATTGTTTTATAAATAAATTAAACTGCACCTTGAATTTGAGTTGAATTGCTGACTCAAAGTGCAAGCAAATAGCAGACAATTATATTTTGATAGTTTGCAGCATTGAGGCTTGTGCAAGCCTAAAGACAATGTATTGAAATGCTAATTTGAACTTGCACAGTGAAGCTAATCATATAATTAAGATCACAGTATGGAGTTGACTGTATATCTTATTGGATTCACTTACATGTTCCTTGTGAGCTCGAAGGACTCTTATTAACTTGAAATGCAAATTGGAATTTTACAGGTAGTAAATGGAGCCAATAAGAATGTGTAGTATGACTGAATCATACAATGATTTTAATTAAATGTATATGCTTTTTGTATATAATAGCCCCTTTACATATATAGTAATGATACAGCAGAAACAAAATGTTTACAGAAATGTAACCAAAAACTTAAAATAAGCAAAAGCAAAAGTCTTTGTATCCGAACTTATACACCAGGAAGTGTAAAATGGCCAAACCGGACATTGGCAATGTAGAACCCACAGGCATACTATTTTTAAGAAATTTTGTGTCGGTGTTCATGAACGGAATTTTACATAATTATACAAAGAGTACAACTGTACACAAAAAGAGGAAGTTGTCTACATTATTTCAATAAAAGTTAACTTTAGTTAACTCATTAAAACAATATAATAAACAGCACAGGTTAATGAAATTTTATTTTTTTATTTAGTGATATATATATATATCACTAAATAACCAAATAAGGAAACATTACATGGGGTGTGTGTATATATATATACATATATGTGTGTGTGTGTGTAATATTTCCTTGATATATGCCTTTGGAAAATTTCTCGTACACCAAATGTAATCTTCTTTTAGAGTTTCTCTTGAATCCTATCTCGCAAAGCAAGGATTTTAATGGTGTTTAACGCCTGTTTTTGCTACAGAGGCACCACAGGCGATGGACACTGATGATACATAAGATGAAATGATATATTGGGAAAGGACATATTTTTAAGGAAGGAAATGTTCCTTAAAAATAAATCCTTATTTTAGAATACCTCCCAGGCATTTGCCATTTATGAGGCCTGAGGAAAACTTAATGGTGAAACTTCCATATGGATATGTCACTTCAGTACTATATGGTAAAATTTTATAGGTGTTGGCAATTCTGAAAAATAAATATTCAAGAATACATTACATTAATTAACTTGCGTCTAGAATAAAATTACTTTACATTCAATAACAAATATTACAAACAAAACTTTGGTCTGACAATTGGTAGCCTATCATCACCAATATTGGCAGATATTTTCACGAGTGCATTAGAAATTAGACTAGTAAATAGTTTATCTTGGCTATTTAAGACTTGGTTATGTTGATATTTTTTGCAATAGTACCAAAGAGACACTCGGATGATGCAATAAAGTTACTTAACTTACAGGAAAAAACAGTTAAATTCACTATGGAGAGAGAATGCAATAAACAGTTACCTTTCTAGGACATTAAGATAATTAAAAAAGAAAAACACCTAATTTTTGGCATATACAGAAAACCTACACACAGGGATAATTACATTAAAATAACAGTTTTAATCCAGTTCCTCACAAGCATGCAGTTTTAAATAGTCTTGCATACAGACGGGCTAATGTTCCTATGAACAAGGAGGAATATGAATGGGAAATGAATAATATAGTGGATATAGCTATATAAAATGGCTTCAAACAAGAAGTTGTGCGCCATAAAATAGAGCAAAGAATAAAAAGAAAATTAGAGACACCACTACACTTACTCCTATCAAGAAAAAAACAGAACATACAAAAAATTAACATACCACCCATCAACCTTTCATAAATTTCAAAAGATTTTTAAAAGATACAACAGTGTTTTAGCTCCAAAAAATAATTATTCCACTAAAAATATCCTTAACTGAAAACAAAGGGAAGATAACCAAAACAACAAGATAAATCAGAAATATATCAGATGAACTGCAATGATTGTGAAAATGTTTATATTGGAAAGACAAAAAGAAACATACAAACAAGAGCTAAAGAACACATTAAAAAAAAAAAGAACAAAAGCAGTATCTTGGCACTTATGGAAAGAACATAGTATTAATAAAAAACCCCAAATTACTTAAAAACATTAAAGGGAAAACTGAACTTATAGCCTGGGAAAACATTTATATATTTGGAAGAATAATGAGAAAGTTTTTAATTTCGAAATCCCGCCAAGTGATGTACTAATACAAAAGTTCATTAAACCTCCACCAGAGGCGAATCAATCTACCACGAATAGCAGTCGACCAGGAACTGATGATAGGAGCAATGGCTTGCAAAACTAGCCTTCCTTTTTATTGAATTTTAGTGATGTATATGTTACCATCTCGACTCAATTTTTTAAAATGTTATAGTATAATAATTTGTTGTACACTGAAGACAGCCCGGTGGGAAAAACAAAGACAAACACGTGAACAAATAATGTAGAAATTTGCTACTTCATCAAAGTTTACCACTGAAAGAACTTGGAAATATAATAATGATGATGATAATAATATCTAAACTCACTCTCCTGTAATTAAAGTTGGGGTTATAAGTGTAAATTAACTTTATAAATTTTGGTTGAGTGGTGTACCTATAAGTATGTATGATTTGAACTGCCATAAATGATTCTTTACAATATTCCTCCTTAACACATTTCACTTAAGATCATTGTGTGATTGAGTTGAACTAACATCCTTTTGGTCCATTTATTTGTTTAATATGCAGAACAGGTTTCAGGAACATTTTGTTCACATTATCAATTGGAGGATAAACCATTATGATGAGGGGACGTGTAATCTGCTCTGGTGGAGGTGTGATGAACTTGATTATGTTTTCATCATCAGAAGTGTCGAAGTTCATTAACCTGCCTTTATACTTGTATTCTCCCATGTTGCTAATTCTGTAGGTCCTTGCACTGATTTTAATAATGAACTTGGACACTTCCAGTGATAAAAACAAACTTCAAGTTGATCACATCTCCACCAGAGCAGATTACACATCTCAACAGCATAACGGTTTATCCTCCATTCGACAATGTGGTTGATGCGAAGGAAGTATTCTTAAAACCAGTTCTACATATTTAAACAAGTAGAACAAAAGAGTGTTAGTCCAAGTCAATCACACAATGATTTTAATATATAATTAGTTTCACTGTGCAATGTTCCAATTAACAATTTTAGTTAATATTTCACTTCTTTCATTTTTTTTTAATTAAATGTTAAGTATACAACATGTATATGAATGTGTAAAATTGAAATAACTCCATGAAAGTATGAAATCAAGTTATGACAATTTTAATGGTTACTTATAAATTATATTACAAATAAAATTTAATTTATTTCAGCTGTGTTGCAGCATGCAAGTCTAATGATGATAATTTGTTAAATAGTGAAGATTATAATAAACAATTAGCATCAGATAGGCCCAAAAGAATTATACTGAAAAATTTATCATAGTTAAAAAAAGTTACAGCTGCTAGCTTGTGTAGTACAGAACATGCTTCTCTCTTCCATTAAAATTTATCAAATCCTTCCTCCAAGCAAGGATTTTAACTGCCATATGTCCGTTTACAATATTCCTCCTTAACATATTTCAATTCTTTATTTAATGAAAGTGCAATTAAAACAGCAGCAGATTCATCAAATAGCTATCAGCCTGCCATGCTGATCTTACTTCTGGTCTGGATATAGTCAGCAAAGTGAGCTAGCAGTCTCAAATGTTAAGCTGACACACGTTGACCATGATATGCCACCTCAAATCGTATGACAGCAGCCTGCATTTGTATCGTTTCATATACAACACATTAACAAATGTTCATCAAGGACTAAAACCTCTGGCTTAAATTAACCCCTTTTATATGCATCTCTTACATTCCGAGCCCCATGAGAAATTGCCTTGATCCAAACGAAGAGCACGGTATTTCTTGTTACCTCCTCTTGTTCGAACAGTATGAATGCGCTTGGCACCAAGCTGAAATGAAACAAGCACAAACAATTAGTTTTATGCTATAAATGTTATATTTAATAGCATTGCTAAAATATGGCTTCAGTACGTTAGAGGTGAAAAGAAAACCATCATGGTAAATACAGTTTAATGCTATAATTATATAGCAGTCATCATTTGCCATTATCCATCACGACAAAAATGTTGAAGTTACAAGCCAATACATTTCAGTTTATACTCCAAAAGAATTTGCAAATGATTAACAATACAGTATTTTAATTTACAATCAGCAATTTGGTTAATTATTAATGTTCAAATTGGCAATAGATATTGTTCTGGAGAAAGTCACTAATTCCCAAATTGGCTGTTTTGAGATATTAACAGGGAGCTTCATAATATAGCAGAACTCTGGTGATATTGCTATATGTTTATACCTAACAATACCTATTATTTTCACAAAAGTACAGATTTCACTGTTTTACTCTAGCAAAAATCACTAAAATCATTATATTTCAAATTTTTGATTTAATTAATTTTGATAGTACTACAAATACATAAATTTTAATAAAGCGAAATGAATGTAAAAATTTTTACTATACCCAGAGTTATGAATTTTTTTACATAATGCAAGTAACAATGACAAATATATTATTTCAATTTTATAATTCAGTTACTTTGACTATGGGTTGCTAGAGTTCAATAATGTTGTCAATTAATAAAAAGTTTTTCTGCCTATAAACATTAATACAGTTCTTCCCATTAAGATGTAATCCACATGTATCAAATGCAAAGGCTTTTCATCTTTAAAAATTTTAGTTTTGGTATTTTACAGTTACATGTTTAATACACATCTGCTATTGCTGGAACTCTCAACATTTTAGTTGGTTTTGCATGATGTGGCTATTAAGCAGTTTTTCTGTAGAAAGCATCTAATAATTGGAAAAAATCTTCTCATTTCGTACATAGAAATTTTTACTGGAAATGCAGAATGTGTGTGTTAATTTCCTTGCAAATCTAGATACAGTGTTTTTAATATTACCTTCAAGCTTCACCCTTTTAAAAATTATTCAGTAAATATAGCATTTTGATGGGTTCAGCTACATACTAATTATTCCATTTACTCTGTTTTGGTACTTATTTTACAGCATACACACCAAAACTAAATAAGTAAAGGTCATTCATAGTACACAACACCATTTATGCCTTTGCCCAGCTTTACACTTATGTTATAGGAACCCAAACTTCAAACAATATATGCATTTTGAGCATAAATGCTTAATTTCTGTTGCAAATGCATTTGTTGTATATTTCTATTTCACATCTCATTCTAATGAAATGGAATGGAGGAACATGCTATATCTTCATTCAAGACATGCATATCCAGCCTTGCTTCATTGCAGTGTGTGCAATTCCTTTTAACGCAATGGTAAAAGAATGACAAGTGAGCAAACTGTTGCACATCACCATATCGATATGAGAATACCCACCACTAGGGTTATAACTTTACCTTCTGTAAAATAAAATACATACTGTGTCATAAATTGGTGAACTTCTGCATAAAAAAAAAGATAAAGATAATTTCGTTCACAATATATTTCACATAACTGTTCATATTACTTGATGCATTAAAATATTATACATAGTAGTATGCGGAACTTGTGAGTATTCAATACTTTTACAGATATATAGATATCTGGACCAATAACCTAATGAGATTCCAGTAATCTCATAGAGAATGTATAGCTTTTTTATGGGATAATATCTTAAAGTAAACAAAAATGAATAAATATTGTACTTGTGAAGCTGTCAACAATGGACTGGTAATATATCCTAAACTTAAGTTTAGGAAAAATGAAGTATCTTTGTGCAACTTAATTAACCTAGGAGTTAAGATTAAGATTGTGATCACTTGCATACTGGCAGTGCCATTGCACCAAATTATATGACTGTTTGCAACTGTGAAAAATAAGATTATACAATGCATACAGGTCATGGCATAAATATGGAAAATTGCAATATGACTCTAGATAAAGTTAATAAACAGAGTATCGACAGTAAAAAATTAAAAAAAAAAAAGATATTGGGATTACATTTTCGGGTTGATGTGGAAGGCATTCGTGTGATGCATATTGCACCTAATTTACAAAATTGTATAAATTATCAGGTAAAGCATCCAGAATATATAAGATTTCAGCACAGAGCTTGAGTCACTAGGGGTTGATGGGAAAAAAAGGGGTTTTGGACAGGTGAAGAAATTGGGAGGGAAAAGGAAAATACATTCCCTCCCTTCCTTAAAATGTCCCCCTTCTCCTGACCATCCACTTGCCTATACATAGAAAGAAACTAAGAACACCTTTTTTCTTTCTCTCTCTCTCTTTCTCTCTCTCTCTCTCTCTCTCTAGCAGTGTTTAACACATATTTTTACTACTGAGGCACCAGAGGTGGCAGGCACTGAAACATGAAATGATAAATTGAGAAAGGAGTATTTTTTTTTAAAGGAAGAAAGCATTCCAAGCCCATGTTTAGGGTACCTCCATGGCATTTGCCATTTATGAGGAAAACCTGGAAAAAAACCTGTCAGTGAGGATGGTCCCGGTGGGAAGTGAACCCCAGACCTCCTGCTTAAGAGTCTGCACCAATGACTTCAGCCACCTATGGCAGTGTAGCATATCTTTTGGTTTTAAAACATGACACTGATCATATCAGCCACTGAGACGAATAGCGGAAACAGCATATAGTTATATGCACAGATGTGGATACAAATCCCATCAAAAATAGTAGTTTTACAGGATGTTATTTTAAGTGAAATAGTTATGGCAATTTCACAGCATTTTATGAAGGACCATTACTTAATGCAGTTTACAAAATGACATTGATCGGCACAAAGCTGGCAAATAAGTTGAAAATACAGCGAAAATTTACCATGTGGAGTAAATGTACAATAAAATACAGGGTGCCAAAAAAAGAGAGAGAGAATACAATTAAAATGTTTAGTGGAAGAAAGGATGGTTTGCAGCGGATAACTCTAATATAAATGCAAATTATTTCAACAAAACTTAAGCCAACACCTAACTTGAACTGAGCATAGTCTAAGAAAATATCATTAAATAGTAGTTTCTCAATGAAACTTACAATAACAACCTAACTTAAGTAAATATTAGTTTTTACAAAGTAATTTCATAAAGCATATTTAAGCAACACCTAACCTAATGGAAGCTAACTTAAATGAACATTTATTAATAAAAGAAAATTTTATAACTTAAGCAACCTTAGCCTAACCTAAGGAAAATTTGGTTTTACATTAATATTCTGCTGTAATAACAAAGTGAAATGAAATAAAGTTAGTGAGAAATACTAAAGTGCGCAATTGCTGTACAGGCGGGAAGGGTGAATGTCTGATAAAACTGGCATTAAATATGAGTGCTATATATATATATGTGTGCAGGTAAGAATTATTAGCAAATTTACAAATATTGGAGCAGATATTGTGCTATAATTAGATTAAAGAGATAAAAGCAGAAGTGGATTTCACATTACAGTATATCAGTACGGACAGCGTGTGTCAGACATTTAGGTGTTCTTGGAATGTATCATCTTGTTCAATGAAATTATTAAATGATACTTTATCACTGTAGCTGAATTATGTTAAACAACCCGTTGTAAATATGAAAGTTACGGATTCATTGGTTAAAACTTCAACCATAACAAAAATTAACTTCCCCCCCAAAACATATATAACATTCCCATAATTGATAGTTAACTTTCACCCCCCATTTTTTCATAATAATCATACCTAGTGACATTGATGACAAGAATCTATTAATACCCACGTCTCTATCACTGCTAACACATCTGCCCACATGAATATCAGATGAATGTCACCACTTCATATTTTCGCTATTAGTCCTTCAACATTCCAGCATACTACAGATAAGATACACACTCCCTATGCTGAATCCTTTCTCCCAAATCTATAGTGTTCCAACTTTACTTTGCTTCTTGTAAGTCTTGCCTCTTTGTTCCTCTACCTGCAGGTATGGAGACTACTCAACCCAGCCTCACTCCACATATTCAGACCAGCCATAGCACCCTGTGCTTCTCCGTTGGCATCCTCTAGCAGCTGTTGAGGATATTGTACAATGCATCATGGCATTGAGGTCAGCTGTTCATCTCTTCCTTTTGCCATTTCTACGTGACAAGTATCGGCCTCGGTCTACCTCCTTTTCTACCTATTCTAAAGGAGTCGCATATTTCCCAACCCTGTAGTTGGATCCCCAGCTTTTCCTTAAATATTTCTTCAACCTCTTGCCATGTTCTCTTCTCTCTACTTTCCTGTATTCCAAAAATGAAGTTTACTTTTCTTTTATTTGCCTCAGCTTCTTACAGCCTCCTTATCCTTCAGTCATGGTTCTCCAGATCTTGTTCCATTCTTTGTTGATAGCTTGTAACAATCTCTCTCATATCTTTGGTAAATCTGCTTATTCTCGTTTCTAGCTTCTTCATCTTTCTCAATTCAGTAATTTCTTCTGATATTCCCTTTAGCACTTTGATGACTTTCTACATTTCTGGACCGGAATTTAATTTCACTCTGCTGATAACTAATAATGCCATCCACACAAAGCCATATCAAATCATGGTCATTCGACCATTGAAACCATTTTCCCCAGCCTTAATTTTTCTTTTACTGAAAAGGCCAATTCTAACATGATAGATTTCTGCCGATACACCCATTGAACCTACTGCACATGGAGCGAATGTAGACAAGTCCGTCTTCGATCAGTTTCCCCTCATAACTCTCTAGTTATTAGTAAAATCTGTCCCACAAAGATTTCTGCTACACTGTACTTTAAAACTCTAGATTTACAATATACAGCTGATTTTTCGTTGTTCTGTACCACAAAAATATTAGTTTGGCAATAGTAATTGGTGTAAATTTCTCTTCAAGTGTATGAATATTGGTAACTTCTAATACTAGCACAAAATTTATCATCTTTTTAATGATTTTGGGAGTCAGTTGAGCCAAATGTGCTAAGTAGGAATATTATAAAGAATAAATAACTATGTGTACAAATGATAAAGTTAGTAAGTGCAATTAAAGTACGACTTATGACCAACAGTGGAGTTTCCCATTTCAAATGTATATTTCAGACCAGCATCTTAGTTTATGCATTTTTAAGGTTCTTACCTATATGCCCTCCAAAAAATCTTCATTCTCTTTTAAAAAATCTCTTTTGATACAATTTCCCCAGATTTTTTGCTTATAATGAATGAGAACATCATTGTCAAAAAATATAAATAAATATGAGAGCAAGTCAAAGACTGAGTTATTTTGTTTTATGAGAGCAAGTCAAAGACCGAGTTATTTTGTTTTATTGTGCACAGCAAAGAAACATTGTTGATACAATGTTGCATGAAGAAAATGGATCAGCCCTGATCGTAGGGATAAAAGTAGAACAATCCACAGTACTTTGATGGATTAAGGAATTTTGGTCCAGGTGCTGCAACAGCAGTAAACAAAATCATGATTAACATTACTGGCATCATTGTCATGAAGACCGACAAATAGTTGACAAGCTTGCAGACATGTTACACATTTCCCATGGCAGTACATTTTTGATTATGCATGATCACTTAAACATGAAATGCATTTGTATGAGCTTGGTACCAAGATTATTTACTCCTGAACAGAAGATGGTGTGAGTGGAAGTGTGTAGGGAATTTTGTATGTGTTCCCCATCCTCCCCAGACTTAGCCCTCTGTGACCTTTACATTTTTCTGTTTGATAAAGGACTAAGGGAAATTTTGGTTAATCCATGGTCGTCGTGAAATTGCCTGATGAGGTTTAGAAGAAGTCAAAAGATGGCTTTCAGCATGTGTTTCGGAATGGCAGATTCATTGGGCAAAGTGCATTCAACAGAAAAGAGAATACTTTAGACACCAACCTGGACCAAGTTTAGTGTGTTCCACGTATTTAACTAATAAATAACAAACAAGTGCATTCAACTTAAAGGGGAACATTTTTAAATAGACACCAATGTGGACCGAACTTAGCACATTCCATATATCAATAATAAATAAATATTTGATATTGTACTTACAAAGCTGTTGACAACAGAGTGGCAATATAACCTAAACTTAGTATTCATTTTTTACACTAAACTTCATTCACTTACTCAAAAGTAAGATGCGTTTCGGGAGAATCTCTCCCATCTTCAGTTGATCGCCAGTGATTCTCCAGAAATGCATATTACTTTTGAGTAAGTGAATGGAGTTTAGTGTAAAAAATGAATACCTAAGTTTAGGTTAAATAAATATATATTTAAATTGGTCTTTATGACTATACACAGGCCTCTGAAACTTTGCACTTGATAGTTACCTTTTCAGTTGGCAATCATAGAGATTAGCAAATGAGAACTGTTGCAATTTCTGAACCAAGTAATATTATCGGTCAGTCAGTCCTGACATAGAAGCTGCTGTGTTGCCAGTTTTTCTTACTGCTTGTGCAACTGATTTGTAACATGTGTTTGAATTAGTTATTCTGATTAACTGAAAAGCAGTTAGAAAGCTTTTAGAGTAATTCACGGTGTGATACCCTAATCCTTTTCATGAAAATGTTACACGGACACAAAATGCTGTTGGAGATATATTATATTATGAGGACTCGAAGCTTTTTCCTAATTAAGATCATGAACAAATACCTATACAGTAGATTGCCACTGTTGAAAGTTTGTTCTTTATTATGCTTACATTACTATGCAGCAAATTAATTGTAGTTATAAAAATTTCTGGGGCAAAGCAATCCACTATTACATGCACATAATTTACAAGGCAACATTGAAAACTCCACAATAGTAGCTGTTAATGTGATGGCTTTTGCGTTGCAGCCACAGCATAGCCGATTTTGCATGAACTACATTAACTATTAACTAGTTTCAGCGGCCCGGGTATAGCCCTTGTAAATAAATATAAATTATCAAATGAACTAATAAAATACATTACCAAGAGCAATCGAGAAGCTTGATCCTTCTGCAAACTGATAATCCTAAATGTGCCGTATGGGATCTCATCTCAAAGTGGATTATCATGCTTGAAAATTAATAAATGCATAATAAAGTATTTAAATAATCAATTTATTTGAGAAAAATTACAAGATCCATTTAGCAGGAAAGACAATCTGCTCTGTACATTGTAGAAATAACCTAATTTAAGATACGATAACATATGGCTATTACTCCAATTTGCTGTTATATGATGTCACTTGTAACTTAATACATTACATTACAAGTGTTGCACTTCATTCGTGGAAAGTTACATGACCAAGCTTGAAGGAACTGCATTAATACATCTATATGCATTGGACTATACTTTTGTGGAATAGGGCCCCGCAGATGCTCTTGTCTAGTTGTAGGGGAATAGCTTGCTGGAGTGAGTGAAATGGTGGCCATAATTTTATTTTTACAACCAATATAGGATTTAGAACATATTTTATCATGCAAAAATTTATGGGCATTCTAATCTTGAAATACATGTAATAATTAATGTAAATGCACTGGAATGCTTCAGTGCATTCTTCACAGGAAAGCACGATGGAAAATGCTCAAGAGATTATGTGCTTGTTTCTTTTGCATCCAAAGAGTGAAGTAGAATAATGCAACAAAATTTTGCAAAATCATGGGTTATATTCCAGGCTTATATAGCTATATCCAATAGTAGAATTGAAATTAATCATGAACAATGCCTAATGACAGTTTATCGACAGGTGCAGGAGTTTATTGAAAGGAATTTTCAGTTAAATATAGTGTAATTCTGCAACCCTTTATAAGAAAATCCCTCAAATTTCACTAAATATGCTCCGCTTATTTGTTGCAGCTTTATCAATGTTGTTGAATCCCCTTATGCGAACATAAAGGCAACCTATTTTCTAACATTGCACCCTTAAGTAAAAGACGGATAATGTCGCAGAGTAAGACTCAGTCCTTTCTTGCATACACTTACCTTCGCTTTCCTCGCTGGCCTCTCAGGTTCCTCTCATTGAAATAGGTGGTTAAGCGTTTGAGATTGAAATGGTTATGCAATTCGTAAACAATTTGCTCCTGCATGCTCATACAAAACTAAAATGCTACTTGTGCCTCTCACAAAATAAAACACACATTGCTGACATATCAACCTCCTGTCTTTGCTTTTCATACAAGACTTATTTTATTGTTCATTTCCATAATTTTCTAAATAAATTGTTTGTACCTCTCGCACAGTAGGCACATTGCCCACAAAATCAACATTCTGCCTTTGCCCTTCATACAAGACTATATCTTATTTAATTGTTCTTTTCCTTCATTTTCTCTCTTTATGGCTCTGTTAAGAGCCAAATAGTTGAACCAGTTAATAGCAAGTTATATACATATTAAAACTTTGCATGCAGCTTTTCATATTAATGGCTCATAGACAGCACAAATTGAACAATTTCCTCCAAGGTGCCCAACTATTCCAGTAGTCCAGTAGATAGCTGATTGGCATTCTGAGGTAAGCCTGTACACGTGAGATTGGAATACACTTTGAAAGTGCAACGTTATTATTGTTGTTAATTTCATAACTAAAATGAAATAAAATTTATTTGCAGACACTGGTGCGCTTGTTGCACTCAGCACGATTCTCAATATTGTGCTTAAGTAGAAACTACATGACCTGTTCACAATCAACTTGCCATAGATATTTATGCCATTGGCACCAGTCCATGTCACAGTAACTGACAATTTAACAGAATTTTCCTGTACCACAGCTATAAAATGCATAAGTTACATTGTAATTAGGTAATCTTAGAGAACAGGATACCCCATTTATTTGTTTTATATTTCCCATGATGTATGAGGCTTACATGTGGGTTTCAGTGAAACTACTGGAGTCAAATGAGAGTATATATTCATATAATAGGAAAATTGAAAAAAGGCGGGAAATGTCACGTATGCATGTACATATGTTGCAGTGATGATGTATTGAGTGCATGATATTTTCTATTTTTTTTTATTAGGAATTATTCTTTGAATGTAAGGTAATTATGTGCATTGTTGCAAATTGTCCTGTTATGTTTTTAAATGCATTTAAATCTGCAATTTTATCAATTATGAGAAATAATGTTCTTTTTAATCCAGGAAGATGCAGAAAGTCGGCAAGTAGGGCAGGAAAAAATTGTACCCCAAATTATGGACAGAAGTGTAATGGAAGCGCAATTAATTAACTTGTTCCACCTGACCCTAGAGATTCTGATCATAATTCCACGAGGTTGTTGGAGTTGCTGGCAGCCAGAAACAAACCATCTTCAACAAGGCAACCAGCACCTTTTCACAGCAATGGTAGCAACAATTAACTGTTCCTTTGAGAGCCGCCAAAAATATCACAAAAGGGCATAATCAGTCCCACAATGTATGCACCTCTAGTGTTTTGTGCTTTAATAATGAGTTTGTGACTAATGTGCTTGCATATAATATAATGATCATATTCAATTGTGCTTGTAAACATTTCCACTACACCACTTCCGCTATATATATAAAAAAGCTGTGTTGTGACTACAGAAGTTCTCCAGGTGCGATCTGTGCATCCTCTAGTGTTAACTTTGGTAAATGCAAAACAAATGAGTGGAGTATCTTGCTCCCAAATATTACTGTAATGTAATCTGCACAAATTGAACCTTCTAGCATTCTTCACTTTCCCACACAATACCAGCTATCACTTCAGCTACAATATATAATCGCTAATTTATACTTATGAAAGGAGGCAATCAGAAACAGTAGTAAGGCCATAGTGAGCTGCAGCAAACTACTTGGTATGCTAGTTTCTTGGGTTCACCTGAGGTAAGGTTTAAGCGATTGTGTGTATATAGATTTATTACAAATTTCACTACTCCACTTGCTTTTTACAATTCAAATTACCCATGCAATAAAAACGGCTAAAATTACACTAGAATCCACATTATGTTACTCAAATCGATTTGGAAAAACTTTAAAACATTGGACATGACACGAGAATACAGGAATTTTTCTAAGCTTGAAGGAGACAGTGCACATGCATACTGCATGGACTGAAAGACATCTAATCTTGTAATGCAGCCAACCGTTGCAAGAACACCCCAGATATGTGTAACATCTGAAAGCAATTAAGGAGCAGGCTGTTTTGTAAAAGCCAGCCCTTATTCGCTAGTTACCTTTATTTCTTGACCGAGTGAAAATATTACTGTGACCTACAGTTTATTCTTCTGAGCAAAACAAAACCAGGATGTCAAGCTTAGTATTGTTAACACTGATATGAATCGTTTTATTAGCAAAGCAGATTTAAAACTAATATGCCTAAATGAAGAGGTTTGATTAGTTTTTATTTGATGAGGGTCTGCTGAGGACAGCAATGCTGTGAACTGAATGCAATGCTGCTCTCTGTCCAATTAAAAGACGGGACCTAACACATCCCAAATTTTTTGGCAGGTAAGTTCATATAATAAAATAAATACCATTAATTATAACACATACTTAAAAATTTATCATACAATGAGAGAGTGGAAACATTAGTTGGGAATACATTTTTTTCATATTCATTTTATTTATTTTACAGGATCAGACAAGAAAAAATGGCTCAGTCCATGTGCAGAAGTACATGGTTCCAGCAGGTAAAGTTGCCACTCTTTCAGATCTTGCTGATTGCCCAGTTTTACACACAAAATTTCTTAAGAGCTGAGCATTGTTGAAAGCTTGCTAGGCAACAAATGCATCAGCTCTAGAACCATGTCTGATTGGTTTAGTTCCTTCTGTGAAGTCTGTATGCTATCCAATATCCATGGACACAAAATACACAGCAAGGGGAAAAAGAAGGTCCCAGCCACGTCATTCAGATCAACAAATGCAAAATAGTGTGACCAAATTTCATCGAGGTCTTGATTTGATTTAATTACAGACACTCTTTAACAACTAAGGTAATCAGCATTCCATTCACCTCAGGGCCCTCTTTCACAAAAGTATGGTCCAATACATGTGTATTAGTGCAGGTAATTGTAAAGTATGGTCTTTTACTTTCTGATCCATAAAAGAAATGATATACTGGAAAGTTACGAGTGTAGTCATATAAGAACAAGATGGAGGAACAGCTGTTTGCCATACGTCACTGTACCTTAAATTAGGTTATGCCCACTCTTTGGATATTTTTAATGCACAATGGATTGTTATTCCTGCGAAATGGGTCTTGTTTTTTTTTTCTCAGACGTAATGATAGTTTAAATACTTTATGTATTTATCGACATTCAAGTGTAATAATTCATCTTGAAATGACGGTCCCACTACAATTAGGAGCACCAAGTTCAGCTGTTGAGAGATCGCAGAAGAATCAAGCTTCCAGATTGCTCTGTCATTTATTTTATTAATCCGTTTTATCCTTTATTTGTTTTGTTGCTTGACAATCACTTTCTTACGAGCAAAAAAACGGGTAAATTGTGCCAAAATAGATTACTTAAAAAGAGCATGAGAAGAAACTATTTTCTTGGAATGTAGCAAGAACCTTAAAAATACATTCAATTAAGATGCTGGTCTGAAATTTGCACTTGGAACAGGAAGCACCAATATCACTCATAAGTTGTACTTTATTTGCATTTAACCTAACTTTATCATTATAATCAAACACTTATTCTTTCTTCACAAATATTCTAACATAATCAATGTCCACACTTTACCTAATTCTTAGCACATTTAGGTCAACCGACTCCCATAATCATTAAAAAGATAAATTTTGTGCTAGTATTTAAAGTTACCAATGTTCTTACACTTGCAGAGAAATGTATACAAATTACCAGTGCCCAACTAATACTAATACTTCTGTGGAACAGAATTTTACTATTAACTACAAGTTTCAAGTCCCTACTTTTATAATGCATTAGACCATACTTTAGTGGAACAGAGAAGTTGCCAGTAAAATTTGCTTGGACTATTCTTTCAGGTTTGAGGCTCTTTTACATGACATAATCTATGACATTAGAGCCACGAATTAATTTCCCTTCCAAAGGAAGCCATACTTAGGATTTTCACATTTAAGAATCATTTGATCCTGGCAAGGATCAAATCCACAATCTTGGGTTTAGGTAATTAGCATGGTTACTACTAACCAGGACCAACATTATGGCCACATTGTATAGGGCAAATGGAATGTCATTATCAACTTGGTAACAAATGAAGTAAGGATGGAGATTTAGATGAATTGTGCTGGTAAACTACGTGCTACTCATTTAAATTAAACTGCATGTTGGAATCTCTTATTATTGGAATAATAAGAAAGGTGCCAACATGCAGTTTAATTAAATGAGCAGCACATAGTTTACCAGCACAATTCATACAAATGCCTAAGGAGGTAATCATGGGCTAATGGAAGGTAGATATGCAGCTTATCTGTCAACCAATCTGTGCATTTTGTTACACGCTGACAAACGGTCAGACAAATAACATTGAATTCTGCTAAAGAACTTGCACATCATCTGTCTAGAGGACAGGATGTATGTGTACATTCATGGATTCTTTTTGCATCAGGACTGCAAAAATTAATCAATATTCACTTTTCAAGAACTGGTGGAATACATTCGGCTGGTGTGTCCTGAATTTAGGGGATTGTTGCAGTTAAATTAGTTTAGATTTAGGTATTTTACGAACAAGAAACTTCTGTTGACTGCATTATGACATTATGTTGGCTAATCTGCTACACCATAACAGTAAGGAAAATAATACAATTTTATATACGTATTATCCCACTGTCATTTCAAACCAATTTGACATTTTTGGAGAGAGGAAGAAAATGGGATGGGGATTGGTTCAAATAGATTATGCCCAATTTATAGTATGACGCCTCCAGACTATAAATAATGCAATGCACTACAAATAATGGAATTTTGACAATCTGGAGGAGGTGGTCACATGCCAGGATTAGAGCTCCAACTTTATTGAATATTTATTCTGTCATGTCTATTTATCTTAGAAATATTGAATAGAACGTAGCTTAAGTATCTTTTCTTATCTAATATACTGAATTATTATTAGTGTTTATATTTCGGTTTTGCAAAACAATGATATTATACACGACCATTAAAATTAGCTGATTGTGCGCCATATTGGTTTGGTTTGATTTGTGTATCTAGTATAGATTCTATTTTTCGTTTCTGTCCCTTTTTCATTCACGTTAAGTGTAGTTAAACCCGTGGCTGATTTGTTAGTCTCGAGTTAAATCAGATTTATAGTTGGTGTGAAATAATACCTTGAATTTTGTGCTGTGTGTGTAGCTCACTTAACGTAGCTTTGTGTGACATGTGAAGTGTAAGTTTAGCCTACATATGGGAGTTTTGTGTTGCGGGTGGTTGTTAAGTGTAGCTTACGTAGTTTAATCTAGCGTTGTGTTCGAGTTTGAGTGCAAAGCTGTTTGTGTTAAGTGTAGCTCGCAAGATGTAGTTTTGTGTGGCGTGTGAATGGTAAGTTTAGCCTACGTACGGGAGTTTTGTGTTGCGTGTGGTTGTTAAGTATAATTTACGTAGTTTAATCAAGTGTTGTGTCCGACTTTGAGTGCAAACCGTGATAATGAGTGCTAAAGAGTGTGATTTGGGCGGGAACTGTGGTGCGTGTCATAGGAAGGTGAGTTCGGCGTGTTTTGTGATGGGTGTCAGTTATGGTTTCATTGGACTAGTGCTAAAACTAACAGTATTGTGGTTGCTACTTCTGACCAGTGGTATTGTGAACTTTGTAAATATAAAGTCCTAGTTGTGAAGCAAGAGGAAACTATTCTCCAACTGCGAGAGGAACTGGCACTTGCAAAGATGCAGATTGAGAGCTATTGCTCACCAATTACAGTAAATAGTTAAGTTACATGAACTCAAGATTGTGCCAAGGAACACTCGCAAGAGGAGGAGAGTATTCTCTACTGATGATGCTACCACTATTCCTCTGGTGAACAGATTCAATGTACTTGGAACATTGGAAGCTCACCAGAGCACAAGTCCTCCAGTAGAAGATGCTAAGTCTAAGGGGAAGAGCAAGATTTTGTTACTAGGTAGTAGTCATGGGAAGGGCATAGCATCCCTACTGAAGGACGGCTTGGGTAGCGATTATGATGTGAGCATTTTTAAGCTAAGTGCTGGACTCGCTGATGTCAATAAAGACTTGGGAAAACTAACTGCTGATTTCAGTAAGAATGATCACGTTGTGATTGTTGGCGGTGCAAGTAATAGCCTTGATTTACATAATACCTATCAGCTTGAGCAAGATCTTGGTGACATCAACGCTAAAAGCAGGCATACCAATGTGAAGTTTCTGGGGCTGTTAAGATAGGCATGATAGGCCTCAGCTTCATAGGAGGGTGCGTAGCATGAATCTGAGGCTTGAGCGTGCATTGATGACACCCAGAAACTCCCGCATTTGTACGATGTAAATCACCTAGGTAGAGATAATTTTACTGTACATGGCCTGCACTTGAATTCTAGAGGCAAAAGTCAGCTTTCACACCTTATTGCTGACAGAATCAAGGGTAAGATTCCTGTTGTTATAAATAGTTCAAGGTCCCGTTTTTTAGGATAAAGCCACCTGATCCAGGCCAGAAATTCATCAAGTCAAACTTAATAATAGTTAATGTTAAATCAAATGACAATCATATCAATGATCATGATAGCAGAGAAAATAAAGTAAAAGTGAAGAGTATTCAACAAGCAATAAAAAATCTCTGTATATTTATCAAAACATTACAGGACTTAGAAGCAAAACAGATGAATTATTAAACAGCTTAACTTGTGACAATATAAAACCACATATTATCTGCCTATCTGAACATCATTTGAAACAACAGGAATTATCACAATTGTCATTACATGGTTATTGTTTGGGAGCAGGAGCTTCAAGAAAAAAACTAAATAACGGAGGAGTTTGCATTTATGTCAGGCAGGATGTACCATATAAAACATTAGACGTACCAAAATTTAATTCAGAACAGGACATTGAATTATGCACAATCCAATTGGATAGCAACAATACAAAATAATTATAATTGCTATTTATCGCTTGCCATTAGGAAACTTTGAAACTTTCTTGATGAAGCTGGAAGATACCTTAAACTTTTTATTTAAGCCTAACCATGAAATAATTATATGTGGAGACATAAACATTGATTACTTAATGCCAAGTGTAAGAACGAATCAACTGAATTCCCTTCTAACTGCATATAATATGGTTCATACAATTAACTTTCCCACCAGGATTGTTAAAAACTCTAGCACAGCAATAGATAATGTATTTGTAAATTTAGACCAACTATCATTATATTCTGTCTCTTCATTGATCAACGGTCTCTCTGACCATGATGCTCAAGTAATTATGAAAAAAAATTCTACAATAAAACTCAAAGAATGTTATAGAGATATTAATGATGCTAACCTCAATAAAATGGTGGAGACTCTTCGACAAGAATCATGGAATAGAGTTTATAGTGAAAATGATGTTAATAGTAAATTCAACAATTTTTTACATATTTTTAAATTGCATTTTGAAGCATATTTCCCACTAAAAATTAAAAAAAAAAGTTATAATATGAGCAGGGAATGGTTAACCCAAGGAATTAAAAAATCTTGTCTACATAAAAGACAATTATATAATGAACAAAAGCTCAGTAAAGACCCTAAATTAAAAATACATTTTAGAAAGTATTGTAAGATAATTAGGAAAGTCATAAAAGCAGCGAAAGGCCTCCATTACCAAACACTTATCAATCAGTCAAAAAACCAAATAAAAACTACTTGGAATATAATAAAACAAGAAACAGGCAAAAATCTTAAAACATTAACAATCAAGAGATACAACACCCTGCAGACATAGCAAATGAGTTTAATGATTACTTTCTTAATGTAACAAAAAATTTAAATTTATACTCTGGTGATAAAAGAGATGCTTTAAAAATTTTACAATCATCAACTCCCCCTCATAATAATGAATTCAAACCAGGTATCACTACCCCACTGGAAATTAGTAATATCATTAGAAAACTAAAATCAAAAAACTCTTCTGGCTATGATGAGATCAACAGCAAAGTCATAAAGGCCTGTGCAAAGGAAATTAGTACCCTGTTAGTGACTTGTGTAATGAATCTATAACATTGGGTGTATTTCCTGAGAGGCATATTCAATAGTGAGGCCTTTGTACAAAAAGGGAGAAAAGATAAATGTCTCTAATTATTGACCTATAGCTCTTTCACCCACATTTTCTAAGGTGTTTGAGAAAGTAATGTACAACAGGCTTTACCATTACCTTGAAATTAACAATATTCTAGCAAGTGATCAGTTTGGCTTTAGAAAAGGAATTTCAACAGAAAATGCAATCTATAAACTCACTAATGAAATTTTAACTGCATTTAATGAAAGAGCACTTGTAGGAGGAATTTTTGTGACTTAGCTAAGGCTTTTGACTGTGTCAATCATGAAATTCTGATAGATAAATTAGCTTTCTATGGAATAAAAAACCAATATTTAAAATGGTTTATATCCTACCTTGACAAAAGGAAAAAAAAGTAGTGATAAATTGTCCCTTCAATAATAAAAACAATGCATCGGAGTGGGGAATAATTAACCATGGAGTGCCTCAAGGATCTGTTCTAGGTCTTCTTCTTTTTCTAATATATATAAATGACCTCTCCTTATCTATCCAAGATGTAGGAAATGCTGTTCTATTTGCAGATGACACAAGCATATTGATGATTGGAAAGAGCCTTAATGATTGTGCCACTAAATTAAATTTGGTTCTAGGTTCATTGTGTGTATGGTTCAAAGCAAATTGTCTCTAAATCTAGATAAAACAAATGTTATGAAATTCATTACTCACAGATCTCCAGATCCACAATTACAGATAGGATATTATAACAGTATACTTTCACAAACCAAATATATTAAATTCCTTGGTTTAATAATTGATAACCATCTGAATTGGAAAGATCACATTGATCTTATTACACCTAAAGTAAGCAGTGCATGTCATGCAATACATGCATTAGTAATGTTGGAGTCAATTAAGACTTTTAAACTAGTTTATTATGCTTATTTCAACTCAATAATGAAGTACCGTCTAATATTTTGGGTAAATTCAGTTGAAAGTGAACATGTCTTCCTGTTACAGAAATAAGTCATACAAATAATTGCTGGATACACACAGCAGACATTCATGAAGAAACCTCTTTAAACTCTTCCTTGTGAATATATTTTATCCCTCATGAACTTTTATATAAGAAATAAACAAAAATTTGTTCAAACTCAAAATATACATGCCAAGAATACTAGACAAAAAGCAAATCTACATCGCCCAACTTAGCACTTACATGCATCAAAAAGGCATTTATTATGAGTGCATTTTAGTATATGATGCTCTTCCTTCTAGCCTAAAAGCCTTAATAAACAATGACAATTACTTTAAATCTGCTCTCAGAAAATACCTATGTAAAAAGGCCTATTATTCTGTAAAGGAATATATGAGTGACAATATTATACTGCACTACATATCAATGTATATATAAATATGTATCAATAAAAATTGTATGATTGATTTGTCTGTTTTTGGTGTTGGTTGAGTTGTTCTAAGTGTTCATTTTATTTTTATTGTAGTTATTTATGCAGATTCAAACAAATTTTTGTAAGTACAGATTGAAAACTACTGTGGTAATTGTATATGACAAGTTCAATTTTCGTAGGTCTCTGTGGCTGATCCACGAACTCACTGAATGCTCCGAGAACTAAACTAATGCAATTATTCAGAATTGCCCAAAACAAATGATTTCATGCAAAACTTCCATAGAGCCGTATTTGATTCATTTACCTTACCTTTGTATTTGCTGCCGGACGTCCTAATTCGAACTTTCGCTTTTTCCTCAGCGGTTTTCTTTTACCACCAGTTGCCCTCCGTTTATGCCAGTGGTCGCGGGATATACCTATAAGTAATAAATACCATTACTTCGTAGGAAAGCAATTCCAGTTTAAGTTAGTAAATCAGCTTAAGCAAAAGTCAAGTTCAGAACGCTATGGGATGAAAAATGCTGTCAGCATTATTTTTAAGCATTATCATTTCATCATTCCTGACGTATATTAAAGCACGTTTCAAGGTACAGCTTACTTATTACCTACATTCTACCGAGAAGTGTTATTAAATATATTGAATTTGTAACTAAATCAAAACTATTTGCACATCAATCTAATTTACTTATCACGTAAATAAAAAGGATGTTTTAGGATGCTAACTACAAACGTTTCAAACAGCCTTACCCATTTCGCCACCTGAATCAAAAGAAGCCGGATGTAATTAGTACCTATTGAATTCTGGGTAATGCAAACGACTTCCACCCAATGTGACCAGTAGAAACCACAAAACGTACCTCCAACAGATATAAATTACCTACTTTTCATAAAATAAATTTTCTTGCACTGCTTCCTTAATGACTACATTTAATATATTATTTACACTCTACAATATATTTCCAGTAACGAAAACCGTATAAAAATGTCTATTTCCATAGCCAAAATAATATAAAGTAAACAATACTCCACCTGCATGTTAATAGCACGTAAAATAAAACTACCAATTGATTTAAAAAAATATATAAAAGCTTTTCAGAAGGTCTGAACGGATGAAATACCCGAAATAATGTTTAAATTTGCTATATTCATATCGTGCAACCAATAACATTAAACTGATAATTATAAACAAACAAACCTCTATCTATTAGCCCCAATAAAAAAAGGTAAATCCTTCAAATCTGCACTTAGAAAAGACCCATGTAAATAAAATTGCCTATTCATTTTTTTTTTTTTTTTTTACCTCAAGCCTGAAAGAGAGGCCTCTGAGCAAAATTAGTCGGCCGTTTCACGCCCTGTGTTCAATGGGACGCTGATGACCTGAGATGTTAAAGAGCGTCCTTAAATAAACCTATCAAAAAATCATCTTTTTAGTAGTGTTTAAAGCCCGTGTTTTACTATGAGGCACCACCGGCGGTGCCTATTATTCTGTGTGAGTGATGATATATAATGATTTGATAAAAATTATTATTATTTTATATCAATGTAATATAAATAAATATGTAGTAAAAGTTGTGCGATTGAGTGATTTGTCTTCTCTGGGTATTTTGTTTTGACTGAGTTGTTTAAGGTGTTGCTTTTTCATTTTTATTGTAACCATTTATGCAGATATACACGATATATTTTGTAAATATAAAACATGCGCTACTGTAGTAGTTGACAAATGTTATGTTTGTAGGTCTCTGCGACTGCTTCTAGAGTTAACACAATGCTACAGGGAACTAAAGAAAAAAATAAACATATTAATATTTAGGCTAAAGTCTGTTCCAGAAACATCAGCTACTTCCACTGTTTATAAGTATTCACGCAGAATCTCGTGCATATAGATACTTGTCTCAAAGAACATTATCGTGATGGGGGGAGGGGAAATTCACCCAACGGGTTTCCATTAATTACTTTAGTTGTTGTCGATCTACAAGCAAGCATCGTGATATATATAATATTGAAGAAGAAGAAGAAGAAGAATAAGAAGAAGAAGAAGAAGAAGAAGAAGAAGAAGAAGAAGAAGAAGAAAGTAACACTATTAACAATGTAACAAATTAACAGTAATTATAACAGTAGAAAGGATAAAAACACTAAGATAAAGTCACACTTGAAATCACTTGAAGTGAAGTCACTTGTCCTCTTGCCATAGAACAACTCAAAGAGTTCGAAATATAGCGATTTCAAGTGTGACTTTATCTTAGTGTTTTTATCCTTTCTACTGTTATAATTACTGTTGATTTGTTACCACATATATAATAAAGTTATATAGTATAAAATTATATGTAGGCAACTTGTGTATAGAAATACAAGGAAAATTTAACTAGCAACTATAAAACTCTCTACAGTATGTATATTAATAGCATTGTGAATACAGTGCCTAACAGTAGAATTGAAAGTTTTATTGTACAACTAATTTGATCTCTGTTTAATGGGGAAAACACTGATGTATGTATGTGTATGGGTCAGCGAAATATATTTAAAACTTTTTAATAAACTGTGGTTCATGACTTTTTACGATTTGAACACAGAGTTTAAGAGACTACGTTTTTGTACAGATAATATATTATCCGATGTGTGTAATACGAAAATGGAGAGAGGTTTTTTTTTTCTGAAATGTATGTTAATAGAAATAATAAAAACAGCTAGGAATTTAGAGGATCAACGCATTTTTAAACTGTTTATTTATTATTTACATGTAATTACATACAACACAAATTACAACCTTAATGCTTTTGAACACCAAGGACATACTGTGCACGTCTTCCAGTCTCTTTTTGCTTTTAAATATAAATTTCAATCCACTTTTTGAATCATACAATATTGAAACTCAATTTTGTGTGTATGTTTTTTACAAGATTTTGTTTAATTTGAATCTTCAAATTCAATTAAAAACTGTCTAACATACCGCAACACTGCCATTCGTTAAGCTACTGAGGAACAACCAAACACTGGAAAATTCAATATTGGGGTTCAAAATATTTTTCGAAGACATCCAGGATCTGGAGGATCTTGGCCTGCACCCTCCGTCATGCTTTACCTCCAAAGGTGGCCGAAGTCTCGTTAAAGTCGAGGGTCAACGCATTTTTAAACTGTTTATTTATTATTTACATGTAATTACATACAACACAAATTACAACTTTAATGCTTTTGAACACCAAGGACATACTGTGCACGTCTTCCAGTCTCTTTTTGCTTTTAAATATAAATTTCAATCCACTTTTTAAATCATACAATATTGAAACTCAATATTGTGTGTATGTTTTTTACAAGATTTTGTTTAACTTGAATCTTCAAATTCAATTAAAAACTGTCTAACATACCGCAACACTGCCATTCGTTAAGCTACTGAGGAACAACCAAACACTGGAAAATTCAATATTGGGGTTCAAAATATTTTTCGAAGACATCCAGGATCAGGAGGATCTTGGCCTGCACCCTCCGTCATGCTTTACCTCCAAAGGTGGCCGAAGTCTCGTTAAAGTCGAGGGTTCGTGAGCGGGAGTCTGGGATTCAAATCCCACTATGACCGTCCTCCCTGAATGAGGTTTTTCCAGCTTTTCCTCAGCCCTCATAAATGGCAAATTCCGGGGAGGGGCCCTAAACTTAGGCCCGAAACGTTACCATTTGCAGGGAAGATATTGTTCACCAGTTGGTGCCATACACTCCGTAGGTATGTGTTGAGTAGAGATGTCGGATGCTGGAACAGATCGGCACCAATTGTATACTGGGTGTCGGAGAACCACCTTAGGAGCTGGCAGTTGAAATAACGTATACAAGTCTCTGATCTTTGGTAGATGGCCATGTGGGTCAGTATACAGTATACAGTATACAGTATACAGTATACTATTAAGTGATGTAACTTATTAACCTGAATTGGCAACCCTAGAAGCTCTGGTGAATTCTGGAGGCGCCGATAACCAATGGGTGAGAAACTGATGACTATAAGAATCACCATAGCCTCCTAGATATGCCAAGATTGTCCGGAGAAATGGACAACCAGCTTTCGCTGTGAATCAATGGCGTTTAGATCCCCTTCAGTGGCTGGAAGTTTGGGTTGATTTCTAGGGGCTCGTAATAAGAAACCATTCCAAATGAACCATCCTATAGCTGATTTCAATTTAACGCCAAAGGTGTATGACACGCCAGAAACTTGCTTACAAACTATACCTTGGATAATGAAAATATATTAACGAATGAACTCGCTGTAACACATTTACGGACCGAAACTGATGGTCTTGAAGAAATTTACGAATGCTTTTAAGAATACAGTTCCAAGTATATTGAATCGTCGCCGGTAGCGTGGGTAAAATATTTTAATGACAGAAGCTATAGATACCCATGAAGGTGGGACTATAGTAGTGCAGCGAACGAGCACAGATCTTGATTTATTCGGATTAAGGATCGCACCAGAATTTCTACAAAAATTATCCAAAATATCTCTAATATGAGGAAGAATAGAACCACGTGAGATCATCAAAGTGATGTCAGCAAAAGCTCTAATAAGGGAGTGACCATCAGAACGAAAGCACTGTTGTGTTTTTCGTAGGAGAAGTTCGATTGATAACACAAACAAGTGTATTGTCATCGCCCTATCTTAAAGACACTCTCACTGGAAAGGAATGAGTGAAATACCGTTCACTAAAATTTTGAAAGTACCTCCTTTTAACATATTGCGAATGAGGTAGCAATGTGTATCAAGGATTCCTATTGCATCATTGTATTAAATAAATAGTTATGTTTCACCCGGTTTAATGCAAGGTCAAAGACCAAAGAGGTCAAATGTTTCCCAACCCACCAAATATGGGTATCACTAAAAGCGTCGCGGAGAGCACATATTGCATACAGTATGTTCCATCCATGTCGTATTGATTGTTGTACCGGTACAAAAATATCAGCTATAAACGATCTTTAATACATGTCATAAACATTTTATAATCAGTATTCAGCATTGCTACAGTACAAAAGTCTTGCCCAGCATTGGGATTAAGGTACAAGAATCAGTATACCAAGGACAAATTCAGAGGGAATCAAGGTGATACACAGGAGCTCATTAAAAATTACAAGTTGTGCATCCTTCAGCAACGGCCAAAATGCAGAGTAAAATTCTACAGGTAGGCCATCTACTCCAGGTGATTTAATTCGAGGACCGGCAGCTAAAGCTGCTTGCAGTTCATCAACGGTAAAAGGAGGAATGGTATCGTCTGGGCCAGAAGAGGTTAGAACCGTAACTTTCTCTATAGCAAGGAATTCTTCAGGTGTAATATCAGAATATAGCTTTTGAAAATATTCATACACAACAGACGAATAACCACATGACTGCTTACAGAAACATGGGGGCTATTTTGAATACTATGAACAATTTTCACTTAGCCATTGTTCACAGAATAATGATATATTGACGAAGATTCCACATCAATGAACGCAGCTCCGGAACGCACCCGAGGCCCTTCAAATCGTCCAGTTGAAGTCTAAGAATCCGAGTTTTAATTCTTTTTATCTCAATGCTATATTGTGCATCAACCACAGGATGACTGCAACACCCATAAAACTGTCGATAACACTGTTTTATGTATATTTATCTCCAGACATATGCCGAAGAAACCGTTTTATTTTTGTTTTGATGACAATCCACCATTCCAGTTTAAGAGTAAAATCGTTCCTAAATATCTTAATCAGAAAGAACCTGCACATTAAGTTTTCAGTAACCATGACCATATAAGGGAGAGGACGTAGGTAGCGCATTGGAAGTAAGGTATCCGCAATGATTAGAGAGCCCTGTTGGACATATATTCACACTGCTGATACAAAGATCGCGGTCAACATAAATGCGATTTTTTTTTTTGATTGATTTATTTAAGGACGCTCTTTAACAGCTCAGGTCATCAGCGTCCCATTCAACTCAGGGCGTGAAACGGCCGACAAATTTTGCTCAGGGGCCTCTCTTTCAGGCTTGAGGTTCTTTTCTTTGCCGCAAATGTACGACACGGGACCCACGGCTTTACTTCCCTTCCGAAGGAAGCCATACTTAGGATTTTTACGCCCGAAAAAATCCATCGGTCCTGGCCGGGTTCGAACCCGCGTTTTGAGTATAGGAGGCAAGTATGGTAACCACTACACCACCAGGACCGACAACATAAATGCGATCTAATAGTACTCCCGAGACATTGCATTAAAATGTGTAAAGCGGGCGATTGCGATTCGGGAATTCCCATCAACTAAATCTACTAATGCGGGTCAGGGAAGGTGATTGAACGGTATTAAAATCGCCACCTTATAAGAAACGTGCGGAATTAGGGAATAAAGAGAGGTACTTCTTCAATAAAAAAATCTGATTTTCCTTCCACATACGGGTGCCAGAACAATAATACAATATACAATATACAATAATGATATTGAGACAACCTAGGATAAGACATGCCTCTAAAATTTGAGGTCATGCGCACATCCGTATATTCAATGATCTTTAAGTAAGATGGCAGTACCACGGGTAACAAAATCAGTATTAATTTCAGTATTATATCTGTATAATCGAGTTATAAAAGAATTTACCTCTTGAAGAAGAGCAATATTAACATCCAGGATATGAAAAGTTTTTGCTAGATGAAAATTTTCGGGAGTTTGGATATGACTAATATTAAATGTAAGTATTTTATATGTGTATGACATAAAGGGAGACAAGTGAATCCAAGATTCAATTCAAATGAAATAAACAGTTAGAAGAGAGTAATAACAAATTATTCTCCAATCGTGAGCCCAGGGTTTCATGAGATGTGTCCTTCGACATAGGTATAGGAGGAATTTCAGATAACGTTAGAAATTTCCCAGATTTGTCACTGTTAACAGAACCTTTAGACCAAGAGCCACCTGTAATCGCGCATCTTGGAGTGAAATCCCTGGTTTATTACTTAGTAAAGTAGGAGCATCAAAATTATTCAAAGGGGCCACCGTAAGGATCTTTCGCGTACTTTTTTGTTTCATAGCAATAGGCTCCATGTTCATCTCCTCATCATGTGATGATGTAGTAGCTATCTTGTCAGTATTACTAGTAGGTGGGGGATATGGGAGGTATGTCATGTCGTTGCTATTGTCACAAATAGAAACTATTGAATACCAACTGGTCACGAACATATTCAGGAAGCTTAAATATAGAAGTCATTAAAATTTTATGAAATATTTAGTCGGAAACTTTAATGAATGATGCCCTAAAGTAGTAGTTAAATATGATTATAATAAAACTTGAAAGGTAAAATGGTTTACCCCTAATTAGAAATACTTAAAAATAAACTTGGAACATCATATGGACTTTTTAAATACACTGACATTTAAACAAGTATTATATGATGAATAAAAAATGTAGGAAGGAAATAGTTCAAGAAAAGCAGTCTGTTATTACAAATTATATTGATAATGCTCGCAAGAAGTGCAAAGCTGCATGAAATATTATCAGAAAAGATTCTAATGACCAATTAGTAAACAAAGAAGACCAATTTTACGCATGTTTTAAAGAATAGGTTTGCTAATTTTGCACATGGCATTTCGTCACATGCAATTATTGCTAAAGTTAATAGTACATTAAACTAAAATAAGTATTTAACCTGAAGCAATATAATTGGAAAATGATTAATAATTACGAACGTTTTCACATTATGTCAAAATTCAATTCTTCTAAAACAGAATACTATTATAGTTTGTCCAAATTTTCAATTAAAAAGGTATTGAAATAATAAAAAAATCTTTAAATTTTCTAATAAATTGAAGGAATGATGAATTTGTGTTTCCCAGGCGCTTAAAAATAACGTTGATTTTCAATACATGAAAAAAAAAAAAAAAAAGATATCAACAAATAAAAACTAATTTCCTAGTACCAGCTATATCTAATGAGATAGAAGAAGTCATATTCAAACAATTAAATAATACTTTTTCATTTAATCGCTTACTAAACTATTCACTATTTGGTTTTAGAAAAGGATTCTCAAAAATTGATGTGACTGAAAACATGGCCAGTGGCGTAATTCAGTCATCTAAATCAAAATTAGATTTTTGACCACATTAATGGATTAAAGTAAGGTATTCGATACTATATCACAAGAAATACTGCAAACAAAACTTCAGTATTACAGTATTCGCGGAACTAAGCTAAAATTTGTCTAGCCACATTTAGCCAATAGAATGCAAACTGTTCTAACAAACAGAGTTCAAGTCTCTTGCACGTAAGAAAGGAGACCCTCAAGAATCTGTCTTGGAGCTATTTTTAATTATAGTTTATGTAAATTACTTTAAATAGCATTTATGAGGGGTATTCTAAAAGTTCTAGGCCTGATCAGAGATGTAGTGTGAAGGTTGCCAAATTACTATGATAGTTATTAAGTATAATCTTTAGATGGAGCGCTGAATAGTTTCATTCAGACGCTTAATAGTTGTCACTTGTTTATGACAATCGTATAAAAAAAACTAGCCTTAACATTTTCTACAAAATGGATAAAGCTGAAATACAAGAATTGTAATGTGACGAAAATACACAATGGAAAATATAGACAGCACCTGAAAATCACTCCTGATGGGTATAAGAAAGGCGCATGGATTTTATTGTAGCTATACTCCATTCCAGGAACACGAACCGTTTCGATTTTTTTATTAATGTTTAACGCCCGTTTTCACCACTGAGGCACCACAGGCGGGAACTGTTTCGATGCACTCATATTTTTTACACTACGCTTACTCGATGCACTCATATTTTTTACACTACACTTACACTTTCTCACTCACACGACACGCAAACAAATAATAATTTGCATTCCCACTATTACGCCATTTCCTTAGCGCTTTTTTATTCCCACTCCACGGTCTCATTCGGGACTGAGGAGTTCTGCTCTCTCCGCTCTCATTCGGAACTGCAGCTCTTACCACACCAGCAGTGTCGGAGCTTTATTGCTGTAAGGATAAGTGAGGGGGAGTTAAAAAGTCCGCAGTTATGATTGTCATGAAATTTATTGCTAATCTTCGGAATTTTAGGTGCATAAAATAAGCTCAAATTTTAATAAATTAGTCCCTATTTCACTGAAACTGGACATTTTAGGTACATATTACTAAGGCTTCAAAACTAATTATTTCACTTAAGTTAACAAATTGTACACCAAAATACACAAAACATGGCATTAAAATATATTGGAAAATTAGGAAATGAAGGCAGATAGGTGTACAAATTGAATGCATTAAAAAAAAATGAAGTGTGCTTTTTAACCTTTTGAAATTCAGCTCCATGCTCATTCTCTTTCATAATTATCTGCACAGACATCACAGAATTTGATCTAAACTCTCCACAGTTAATCTGTGCCTTTTATCAGTAATAGCAGAAAAACTTATTTCTACTGTAACAGTTGTCAGAGGAACAAATTCAAAATTACCTGTAGTAGAAACATCAATGCCTATATATTTACATTTAGCCCCAGTATCACTTCTGGTACTTTTACCACCAATAAAAATCCTACATTCTTATTTAGTCAATTGTTGCACATACTTTTAACTTTTTTCGCAGTTTCACACAAAGCACAATATATTTTCTATTGGGCATCCTTCACTGTTGCTATTAGACTACAAAGAGATTGGTTTGTAAGTTTTAAATGTTCAATGCTTGCAGGTATGAATGAAAAGTTTGATGTTATATAGGCAATATTTTTTTCCAATAATGGGTCATTCAGGCACATTTTCACTGCTTTTACACATGCTGAGTACATCACTAACTGAATCCACATCCCCCCCCCCCCCATGATCAACAAACTGCAGTGAGAATGGAATATCTGGGAATTTTTCTCTGAACATTGAAATCCTGGATGGGGGCTTTGCAAAAACACTTTTTCATGTTGAAAATAAAGGAATTGACAAGAGGAAATTTGATAGTATTGTATGATTTAGTTGAGCTAAACACTCTTAATGCTTCCCTTACTTGTCATAATATATAGAACTGGTTTCGAGAACATTTCATTCTCATCATCAGCTTGGCTAAAATTCAATGGTCGGATAATTCATTAAGCTTTGAGAATTATTCAACAGTTGAATTTTAGCCAAGCTGATGATGAGAACGAAATGTTCTTGAAACCAGTTCTGTATATTATGACAAGTAAGTTAAGCATTAAGAGTGTTTAGTTGAATTAAATCATACAATAATATCAATATGATTGGCTTTACTGTGCAAGTTCAAATTACCATTTTATAATTTTAAGAGGGCATTTGTTCCCGATTGTTCCAGAAACCATGTGAAGGGTGTGAGCTAAATAAGTAATATGAATGATTAAATAAATTATAGTGAACTGTTTTTTAGAGTACATTACACAAATAAACTTATGTCTTGTAAAAAATTACTTTACATTCAGTAACAAATATTACAAACAAAATTTTGGTTTGACAATGGGTAGTCCACTGTCTCCAATTTTGGCAGATATTCTCATGAGTGCATTGGAAATTAGACTGGTAAAAAGTTTCCCTTGGCTATTTAAAACTTGGTACCACTATGTTGATATTTTTGCACTAGTACCAGAAAGACACTTGGATGATGCACTAAAGTTACTCAACCTACAGGAAAAAACAGTTAAATTCACTATGGAGAGAGAATGCAATAAACAGTTACCTTTCTTGGATATTAAGATAATTAAAAAAGAAAATCACCTAATTTTTGGCATATACAGGAAACCTACACACACGGATAATAATAGTTTTAATCCAGTTCCTCACAAGCATGCAGTTTTAAATAGTCTTGCATACAGACTGGCTAATGTTCCTATGAACAAGGAGGAATATGAATGTGAAATTAATAATATAGTGGATATAGCTATAGAAAATGGCTTCAAACAAGAGATTGTATACAAGAAAATAGACAGAGCAAAGAATAAAAAGAAAATTAGAGACACCCTACACTTACTCCTATAAAAGAAGAAAATAAAATATACAAAAAATTCACATACCACCCATCAACCTTTCATAAATTTCAAAAGATTTTTAAAAAATGTAACATTATTTTGGCTCCAAAAATAATTACTCCATTAAAAATATCCTCAACTCAAAACAAAAAGAAGATAACTTACAACAAAAATTAGGAATACACTGATTATGAAAAAGTTTATATTGGAAAGACCAAAAGAAATATAAAAACAAGAGCTAAAGAACACAATACAAATATAAACCAAAGACAAGAACAAAAATTGGCAGTGGCCTGGTATTTTTGGAAAGAACAACATAGCATTAATAAAAACCCAAAACTACTTAAAAATATTAAAGGGAAAACTGAACCTACAGTCTGGGAAAACATTTATATTTGGAAGAACAAGCAGAAAGTTTTCAATTTTGAAATCCCGCCAAGTGATATACTAATACAGAAGTCCATTAAACCTCCACCAGAGACGAATCAATCCACCACGAGGAACAAGGCCGACAGTCTACCAGGGACTGACGATAGGAGCGATGGCTCCAAAAACTAGTCTTCCTTTTTATTAAAATCTTAGTGGTGTATATGTTACAATTTCGACTCAACTTTTTTAAATGTTAATATGAATGAGTTAGGATAAAATGTTTGAAGAAGTGGAACTGCAGCATGTATGAGGCAGCATCATTACAAAACAACAGAACTTTAGAATGATGCATATTGCGAGAGTACAACGATTGTAGGCCTTGGTTTACAAAATTAGCAATAGTTTCGCTATTCACTTCAGAAGTTCCTTAACACACACAAGGCACGGAATAGAAGGTTCATCAGGGTCAAGTTTCCCTATTATCATACTTGCTATATATCTATTCATAGAATCTGAGGTTTCATCTACAGCAGTGATTCCCAACCTTTTTACATTTGTTTTTTTTACACTTGTGAATGAGATTAGAAACTTGGGACACCCCTTATAAGTTTTAATTTTCTGGTGATAGGTAACATGTTACATTATTTTCAAATAATACTCCATAACAAACATAAGAATATATTTCTTTTTTATTATAACCTAATATACAATTTATGGCTAACCACTGGACAAAGTATATTATGCAAATGTTTAATACCACTGATTATGAATTATTAAATGAAACAAATACAATATCAAAAGTAAAGGACTACAATGTAATTGTAAATCATTAAAACAAAGTTTGTCTTATTAATGTGAGATTTGTGATTGAAGCTGAGAACACAAATGTTTGATATCAGGCCTAACTGTCGGTTCTTCTTATTGATCCACAGGTTGGATACCTGAGATGAAACTTAATCAAACTAATGATTAGTCTTTCTCTTCATCACCACTAATTCCAATATTTGATATATTATAATTTAATATATGTATATATGTTTTAAGTAGTACCTGCTATATTTTTGTTTATTCCCAAAATATCTCTCAGCACCTAGATGCCACAGCACTACGGTTGAGAATCCCTGATTTACAGAGACCCATATATATGAATTGCCTATATTCTCCCTAATGGATTCTAAAGTTTCATTATACATTCAGTCTAAATAATTTTTTTTGGATAGATTTATAGGGGATATTTTGTTTGCAGTATTCTTATAAAAACTCCATAAAACCAAATTTTCAATTGCATTCCATGGAATTTTGGCAGCAACAAACTGCCTGGTCAAGTCTGCTTAGAAATTACCTTAGCTTGGATGAAGTGGATTATGTCAGTGCAGTTTGTTTGCTTTGAATTTTTTGCTGAGCTTTTGCCTTATGTCTGGCCCATTGCACATGCTGACTCAGGTGGTACTTCTTTTCTTGCAAAATTTAAAAAGTGTAATGACCCGTGAATACTTTTTACTATCGAAATTTAAAAATGTAGTTGTCTTTTAAAAAATTTAGCTTAGTCTAATGTATAAATATTATACAGGCCTAATCATTAAAATATATTTAAACTCTTGTTACATATCTGTTTGCTACAAATCTTACAGAATGTTATTTTTCCATCGTAAATGAAGTATGGAAATTTGGTTAGCCATTACCGGATCAGCATAGATTTTGCACTTTTACCTTTTGATATAAAATTGCACAGGATAACACCCTAAGACTTCAAACTTCTCAACACAAATAAGGAGAGGGAAAGAGGCTAACAGACATTCAAAACTAACCATTATAGAACATTATTACTGAAATTCCATTTGACAAAAATATGTTCCACCCACTGTTGCATCTCCTTGCAGTGTAAATAAAAAAACTTACATTTAATATTGATTACATGTATATGTGAATAAATAGTGAAATAAATGAACTTTACATTGATTTGGCGCTTTGAGTCTAATTGAGTCAAATTGGGAACTAATCTCAATGATTTTAGTTCATTTTAGGGCACTATCAAACTCTGTGAATAGCTTTCAATTTTCACGAAACATAAATATTTTTTTCCTATCTCCTAAAGGGGGGGGGGGGAAATTAAGCATTTTCCCTAAATTCTGATGCCTGGTTATTATTAACACTTAAAAGGTATATTTACTCGCCATTATCAAGCAAGAAGATACTGGAACAGCATCCCTTCATTTTCCATATATTTTTGGCATTGGCTCATGAAATTAATTATCATCCTCTGAGAAATGAAGAAATTTCTCATGAATGTTGTTTTTCAATTAATTAATGTGTGTGGATTTATCTAGTACACCTTTTCCTTTAATGCTCCCTCCCCCAGAAATAATCATAGGGGGATTAAATCGGAGGACCCAGACAGTTATACTTTGTGATGAATTTATCATTGAGTGTTTCATAAATTACCATTGAATTGCATGCAACAAGACATGGGGCTATATGTACCATTGCAGAGTTCTATTGGAAAGTTGCGAACCTATGATCCTTCACAATTAATTTGCAAAAAATTGTTGCAAAATATTCTGCACATACCTATCACTATTGTTTCTTAAAAAAGAGAGAGAGAGATATCTATTATTCTCTTGCTACACTCCTATCTTTAGATCATGTAGGAGCTCCTCGTGAAGCAGGTAAGGTTTTTCTGAACTCCAATATTAGTTGTTTCGTGAATGAACAACACATAAGATGGAACCCAAGATTCGTTCTTAAAGAAAATGAATCTACGGTAAATTTCTTTGTCATGCATACTATTCAAAATCCATTCACAAAATCTACTACTGGGTGCAGGGAAGGTTTAAGTTTTTGCACTAAAATAATTTTACAGAGTTTTAACTTCAGTAGCTTTGCAGCCGTTCGAATAAAGGAATAGGAAATTCTCGTTTGCTGAGAAAGATATCAAAGAGTTTCTTCTGATTACTGTATATGGCTAAGCACTTTTTTAAATCAAGAATATTTCCCGTTTCATAAAATTTATTTACCAATCTGTGAACCGAACTTTGACTTGGAAGTTGAATATCAACGAATATTTCTTGAAACAATCACGAGCTGATTCTATATGCATGTACAAATTGTAGATGAATATTACTTGGGGAAGATAATATCTGAATTGAGCCGTACTAACATAATTACTATACTGCATTACGCCGCCTATTGAATACTTAATATACTGTCAAGTAACATGTGAACATGTTTGTACCAAAATTCACAACTTGTACTGATTGCCCTTCCTTTTCTATGGCCAATTTTCAAGCTTAGAAACCAGACGATAACTGCAGAGCTGGTCAAATGCGGCCAACTGCACTTGGAGCAGCTCTGCGAAGAAAAAACCACCCATATTTTAGCATTACAGTTTATATGCACCTGTGAACTTTTCTTAAACCTGTTTTTCGTACCTGCCCTTCCACAGCTATGAGCCATGCTATAATCATTTGGTAATTTTCTCTTTTGCTTAAACTAATTTGCACGTGTGATGAGTATGCAATTTTCTGTTAGGTCAGTTGACTTACCATAAACCACATCAAATCTTATTTACATGGGATAATTCATTAAGTGATGGCGACAATTTATTTAATTTTTTTTCTCGCGAACAAGGGACAACACAAAAAATCTAAGATTGAAAGTATATGGAATGTACTTTCGCAAGAAGGCACCTGATGGTGTATGTGAGCAGAGCAGCGCATCTCAGCACACCCCTAAGTTTTATTGATAAGCGTCAGTAATCAGGAATGGAGGCCACAATGAGTGAACGTGCATATTTGAAAATAGCATTTCTCTGCGGCAGGAATGCACGAGAATGCCACACAGATTTTCTTTATGAATATCCTTTCCCATATGTTAAATTCCTTGGGATGTTGAAAGGCTTTTAATAAAGAGATCCCTTTTTCTATTTCATGATTTTCTTTCCAGAAATGTGCTGCTATGGCTGATTTTTCTATGTTTGTAACGGATATTTCTCCAGTGTTCCTTCAATCAGATGTCTATACTTTTCTTGGTCTTACCTAAGTATATTTTTTCAGTCTTTACAACCGATCTGGTATATACTGATTTTTCTTATTTGGATTTGGAATTTGCTTTATTTAACTTCAATAATTTGCCAACACTGTATCTGTTCTGAGATGTTAATGTAATGCTTCTAAATTTTTTGAAATTTATTATTGGCTTGTTGGTTGTAAGTGAATTTTTTGTAAGCTTTTTACTTTGATAAGAGAAAGTGGTGATTTGTTTAATTTCCTTTTGTTTTAGGAATTTTTTAATTTTGTGATCAATCAACTGTTTTTGGACCCATTAGAAATGCTGTTTCTATTATATCCAACTATTCTTTCTTATATTCTTCTTTATTAAGTAATCTGTAACTAATCTGTACACCATGTGGTTGAAAGCTAGAGGCCTGGAGTTAAAACCATGGGCTTTAATATAATTGTCAGTCTGTGTATTCTTTCTGTAAATGCCAAATTCTAACTTGTTCTTACTTTTTATCGTCTTCAAGTCCAGAAATGGTAATATGTTATTGGTTTCATATTCTAAAGTAAATTCAATTGTGGGTAAATATTGTACTTACAAAGCTGTTGACAATGGAGTAGCAATATAACCTAAACTTAGGTTAGTTGTGGGTTCCTGTAAGTTTTACAATTTCAGTGAATCTTCTACCAGTCTCTTTGGTACAACAGCAAATATGTCATCTATATATCTATAACAGATCTTGGAGATGTACAGAAAGGCTTTAGTGATATGTGTTACAAAATAACTCATAAATAAATCAGCTAGGAATGGTGAAATATGGCTGTCCATAACTAATCCTGATTTTTGTTTGAAACATTTTCCTTCAAATGTGAAAAAGGCTTGATTTAAGTATGTTCGATGAGTTTAATATATACCTTGATATGTATCTCTATTAGATTGGATGCCTGTAACCATTTTCTTAGAAGAATTAATGGTTTATTTTATGGTATGCTGGGAAACAAAAGCTTTTACATAAATGAAATCAAAGTATCATTGGAAGACAATTTGTAATCTTTGATTTTATTAATAAGATCATAGAATTATTAAAGCTTAAACTGTCAAACTTTGGAAAAGTGTTAAATTTTGAGGGCAACCAATTTGCTAAGAGAAAACACAAAGTATTGATGTTATTAATAATAGGTCTCATGCTTTTCCCATGTTTATGAATTTTTAGTAGGCAGAAAATCCTGGGTAAAGATGGATTAAGAACTTTGATTTTGTAATGGTTGGCTTTTGAGAATAAGGTGCTGGTTTTTAGAATTTCTTCTATTGAATTTTTGCATTTATTTAAAGAGTCTGTTTTTACTTCATTGAATTCATCACTGTTTAATGGTTCTTGCATTCTTAGTCTGTAATTCTCTTTGTCTAATATCACAATTTGGTTTCCTTTGTCAGCCTTGGTATAACCCACATCTTTCGGTGAAAACTAGGACTTCGGTTCCTTTTTTCAATTTCTTGTAATATATTGAAGGATGGAGCCGAAAATTATAGCTGCTCAGTAATTTCATATGTATTAATATTAGCTTTAAAATTTATATTTCATTGGATAAATACTGGAGCTGATATTTTGTGCAAAATATCAGAATTCCTGGTTGAGACTCTTTTGTGTTAATTGTGTGCAAACCTAAAGATAGGAAAAGGATTTATTGTTTTTGTACAAGGGTTGTATTGTATCAGACTGACAGACTGACCCAGGGAAGGCCCCTAAGTTCTAGCTGTAGAGAAAGAAAATTGTTAACATCTGTAAATGCTTTAGAGCGGACCTTGACAGTGTAGTTTTAAAAAGGGTTGTTTCCATTTTCAGGCTAGATTCAGGCTACCTAATGGTAAAAGAGAAGTGCAGATTTACGACAGAAATGGAAATTACAAAATAGTATAAGACAATAATACAGTTTGCCCAAAATTTCCCAGAAAGTAAAGATAGATACCAGATGGGTGAAACATCTTTTGTCTAAGTAATAGCACAAGGATATAAAGGGACAAATGGAGTAACATAAAAGGTGACAGCCAAAATTTATGATAGGGAAGCTTCTTGGGAAAGGCCAGAAAGAGACAATAAAAACTAAAAAGTGTAGGAGCGGACAAAAATAGATAACCAATAGGCATGGGCCACAAGTGTACGTATCAGAGCGTATAGACATAGAAATCTATATTGAATAATTGCCAATCAGGAAGCTAGAAGTAAAGTTTAATTTATGATAATAGAGAAGTATTTTTCGTGAAGGACATGTCTTATTGGTCCAAAAGCCACAGCCAAAGATCAGCAAAGTCAGTCAGGTACGAATAAGTCAGTCATCTGATATGAATAAGTCAATCCAGCAGTCGAAGAGTAAAGTCAGTCAAGGAGTATAAATGAGTCAGTCAGTTGAAGTCATTGAGTAATAGTCTGTGAGTCAGTCAGTAAGACGTAATGTAGGTTCAAGTGTTTGGTACTCAGAAAGCTAGAACTCAAGTCTCCGTGGACAGTCTTGTCAAATGGTTATATTGTGTTATTAATAAACTTTGAGTTAGAGAGGCTCTTGCATTTTTCTCTATGGTCTGTCGTCAAAACCTTCTCATCCCAAAACCTCCAGCACAGCGAACCCCAAGATCCTTAACATCCTGCACTGGAACCCCATCAGACGGAGCAGCAGTAAAAGACTATTCAGTGGCCAGCTGCATCTGCCGTACATCATAGCTTCAGATCTGCGCTCCAGCCTGGTGCATTGATATTACACACTCAACCCCCCCCCCCCACTGCTACAAATTGGCTCCCAATGTTGTGGGGCAATTGATATACAAACTCACGCCCCCACATCTTTAATACTGCTACAAGGATATCCTAAACTTAGGTATTAATTTTTTTACACTTAACTCCATTTACTTACATAAAAGTAAGATGCGTTTCTGGAGAATCTCTCCCATTTTCAGTTGCTTACCGAACTGCCATTACTCAAAATGATGGCTGGACACCTGGATGTTTCTGTGGTGGCCTTTGTTGGTTGAAGTAGGAATTGCCAAGTTCATCCATAGGAGAAAACTCGAAATTCATTAGGTTTTTTCTATTTTTTAAATAAAAATGTTTTCCCAAGTGGATAACTCCAATGGGTTGTGAAAATGTTTCAGCAGTTTAATTTTCAGTTTTATTTCATCGTTTTTGATCCAAAAGTGAGCTGCTACTGCTGATTTATCCACCTGTTTAAACCGAATATTCCTAAAATGTTCTTTCCTCCAAATTTCCAAACTTCTCTTTGTTTTGTCTAGGTAGCTATGCTCACAATCTGCACATTTTATTTCGTAAATTCCTGATTTCTGTTCTGTTGATATGGAGTCTTTATTGTGGAATCTAATAAATTCTTAATGTTGTGTCTTTGTTGAAACCACTGATTATAGCTGTCTTTATTATTTGTTTGTATTCTGTTTTGTACCCTGCTTCAGTGAGTGGAATATTCATCAATCTGTGTGCCAAACTGTGAAATACTGCATACTTATATGGAATGGGGTTATAATTCTCATTTTTATGTAGTTTCATAAAAGAAACACATACGGAAAACTATATAAAAATGAGTTAATAAAAATGGAAAACTCAGCAAAAAGATACAGTTCATGTTAAATGGTCCCATTGCTCAAAACTCATATAAATTAACAAGCCCCATATGAATCTGAAAAGATGGCACAAGGCTTACTCTCTTCTTTTTTCATGTATATGTATATTTGATAGGGGAGGAAAAAAATAAAAGTTGTAACAAGCATATTTATCCTCTTTTGTTGCTTGGATAGGGATAGAGATGGCAGTGGCATGCCAGTGGTGGTGGCTTATACTGAAAAATTATCTTTCCACTTGGCAAGCTACTCTATTCTACAATAAAATATTAATCCCAAAATGCTCATTTCCTGCCTAAGTAGCAAGACATAACAAAATTTGACTAGGCAAGCATTACACAACTCTTTGTTCACTAACTGTCCAGCCTCTGAAGGTAATATGCAGGGTGTTAGATTCATAAGGACTATAGATCAGTAAATGTCATAATTCTGCTTCTTTAGTTGCAAAAAATTTGCATATAATTCAAAAGTTCTTTACAAACTTTTTGTTCAATTTTATCCAATATATGAATTCAGCATTCATTTTTCTACTTGTTTCAATAGAACCATTTACATTTCAGTATATGTATAACGGAAAATAATACTTCAGCACAGTAATGCTTGATGAAAAATGTGGCGCTGTTCAAATTCACATATTACATAAAACTATCACTGCCTTAAGAATGGTGCCACATTTACAATTAAACAATAAAAACAAAGAAATAAAGAAAATGAACTTTAAGAATGATTTCCCACAGTTCTTTGTTTTATTCTAAAATCATTCACTTTCTTCTTTACTTTTTTCCCGATCTGATCGTCGTGACTTCTTCTTACGATGACTTCTATGCCCTGGACTCCTACTTCTGCTTTTGTGACGACGAGAACGCCTTTCTGTACTTCGGCTCCTTGATCTATGACGGTGTGATCTGAAATTAGCAAAAAATATGTAATCAGGACATTTCAACAAATTTAGTGATTTATAAATTGTAGTAATCATCTTCCTACAGATAAAATCAACATTATAGCATTTATGTAGAAAAGTATTTATTCCACTCTTATAAAGCAAGCAAGTTCATTGTCCACAAGTTGTAATTGACATATTTGATATGAATGCATATGTACCGACCACTTGGTCACTGATATGATTGGTGTGTTACTTGAGCTCACAGTAGTCATTTAAGTGTTTCATGTTAGGGCTGGATTTTGTTTGAAGATCTTGGATACCCTACACGACTATGTGAAAGGTTAAACAGTTTGACCTATTGCAACTTTTTGGAATTCAGTCCTTTCTGCCAGAGGAAGGTATCCTGATGCAATATTCCTGTTCCTGCAGGATAACCATAGCATTCTCAAGTCAAGGAAGGTTCAGAGCATTGTTTGGTAGGCAATAGGATATCTTGCTGATACCTCATGGCCCCAAATCACATGATCTAAATCCTATTGAGAATGTTTGGCCTGACATAAAGGAGATTCTTTGAAATTCCTGTCTCCCATCTTTCAGAACAACTGTTGAGCTATCACTCAGGGTTGAAAATGCATGGGATTCCTCGCAGAGGTGCCAAATCATTTTTGTCAGCTAATAGACTCCATGCCAGAAAGAATTAAGATACTTTTAAAGCTATAAGCAATAAAACTTCCTCTTATATTTAAAAATTAACTCTATATTGAGTTACTGGTTATGCAAACAACAAATAAATTAAAAATGAAAAGTTAGAAATTGTGCTGGATTCGAACACACATTATTTCACACATATAAACTATCAAGCAATGCCTTTAACCACTCAGATACTTTGAGGTTAGAACGACAATAGTACTGGCAATCACATATGCAATATACTGTAATAACATCGCTTGTATGAGTCTGCCTGCAACTTGATTATGTTCGGAAGTATGAAGTGATTTTTTATTTCCACAAGCGACCATTCATTATTTGAGTAAGAGTACAAAGTACTATAATATAGGATATGCCAAGACTTAACTAGAATATTATCATATAAGAGAAAATTTAGAAATAACATGTCTAAAATAGAAATGGAATCATAACACCAACAGTTTCCCCTTTATCTTTCTTTCTACAAATTTATAATAACTAAGCAATCTAACAAACAGAAAAAAAGAAAAATAATAACCACAGGATAAGGTTAACAATAACAATATGTGCAAAATAAAAGGAAGCTTATTACAATCATTACAATTACTGTCACCAGAGATTACAAATTTCAATAGTCTTTCTTTCTATGGGTTTGCAATATCAAAACAACCTCACACCTAAAAGATGTTTACAAAAAATATATGGTCATTCTTTATAAATGCCTCAGTAATGTTAAAGTGGTTGATAATTATTCCCATTCTCTTATGCTGGTATATATTCTTGTATGGTATAAAAATTGTAGTCAAGCAAATATCTCTTTAAGTCTTGATTTGTCATATTTTTTTTTTATTGGTTTTATTCAATAAGGTAAGTATTCAAAAATATAACACTCTTGTGCACTAAACTATTTGGAAATGTCCTTGTACTGGTTCTGTTCTTATGTAGATCTGTATTACAGCTTATATTGTAGTTATCTACCTCATTATTGATGGAAATAAGGTTTTTCCCAGCAATGTTTTGTTTTATTAAAATGAGTGACTTGCATATGTAAATACAGTTGAGGGGTAATTTGGAGCTCTTTGAAGAGGGGCCTGCAAGAAATTCTGTAACTAGACAGGAGGACAAAACTTTATTATAGATAAAAGACAGTTGATAAAATTTCACATTATGCAACATAGAGGAAAGCACAGTATAAATGATCTAGAATCAGCATGATATCATGTTTATTATGAATTACATTCTAATCCAGGAAAAAGCTAAAAAGGAAGAAAATTAACTTTCAATAAAGGGAGATAACTGAGGGGATTTCTCATTAAATATTTCAAAATTTAACCAAGTTAATGCCAACTTTGTACTAAGCACCAGAAAGAAGCTATCTACATTTATACAACTTTATTTGCCTTCTTTCAGCTAACAACAGTTTTATACTATGACCAAGAATTCAGTTTTAATTCAATATTAATCACCACGAATTTCAAAGTCTCTTCAATGATGAAATATTCCTTGCAATAAAATGAATGAACAACCAGCGAAGCAAATATTTATTGCTTTTATACTTAATTCTGATGATGCCTAAGTATGCATTTCTCTTTTCTTTATGCTTGTTAAGAGAGATATTTTAAGCAACCATTTGTTTGCAGGAGAAGAAAGCCACACACTGCTATTCAAAACTTGGACCTATTGTTTATGGTAACGAAAAAATTAAATTATATCTTCAATAAAAATTTAGTTCCTACCGTGCTACTTACCTTTCTCGATGACGTTCAGATTTCTCTGAACGTTCACTTCTATCCTTTGTTCTTTCTCTTGATTCCTTTTCTGAGGCACTAGGTTGGTCATCTCTTACATTTGAATCTTCCTTGATAGGTATACTTGGAACAGCTGAGATACCAGAAACAGACATTTCTTCCGAGTGAGCTCGTACAGACCCACGAGAGCTGAAACCATCCTGAGAGTCCATATTTCCATCCTCACCAGTTCCTGTTCCAGATGGTGGAGGAATCACCGGTGGCAATGGTGTTATCAATGGTGTGGGAGTAATGACCTTAATATCTGCAGGTACTGCCATAGCAGTAGGCTGCCAGGTCTGAAATGAAAAGAATCACAGTACAATACAGGATTCTATGAAAACAATACAATACATATTATCCACAGGATTTTAAGTTTATTATTTGCTAAACATTGAATTGAATTTGAATTTATTTCTGTTTACATCAACATACAATTTCAAATATCACAATAAGATCTATGTCTTTGTTAATTCCATAATACTAACTAACAATATAAAATAAATACATATCATTACGACTCCATTACAATATTTTAATTCTAAACACTTCATTCAGCTATTATCCTATACTTGTTAGTTACTTATTTCCTTAGGACTATATACACAATAACACCCTGGTTATTGGTGTATAATAATCCTGTTTCTAATGCTAATTTACCCCCATTCCCTCCCTTATTCAATTTATTGCTCATTGACTATCTAATCATTCTTTATCATTTTTTCCTCACCTTCCCTAAATACATTGTAATATCCTTCAATTATTATATTTCTGAGGTTACATTTCTTTTTACATTTTCTTCCAACATCCTCTTCATCATTCTTATCCATTTCTCTCTAACTTTACCTAAACAGTTCCCTGTCATTTTTATATCCTTCTCTCCTTTTACAGTTAAAATCTTCCTAATTAAAATTTTCCCATTTTTTATTTCAAACCTTTTCTCTCCATAACTTTGTTTTATTGCAATATAACAAACAATAAAAATCTCTATTGGTTTCTCTAAACATTAAACAATTTCCTATTCCTTTATCATATCCTAATCCTTTTAAATTCACAACTCCAGTTCTAGTTCAACAAACCTTTCCCTACCTGCATTATCACATTATTCAATATATTTTTCCCTACTCCAAACTATTTTTATTCTCCTATAAAGTCTCAATGAACTCTTTTCACCTAAACTACTAATTATTTCTTGCCATTCAATATCTTCCAATCTTAGATTTATTTCTTTCCAAAATCCTCTGTTTTGGTATTCCCTATTTATTCATACGTTTTATAAACCTATCTGTTGTCAAATTTCCTGCACTTTGACATATCATGATTCTTTTTAATTACATTTCTCCTGTATACTATAACTTTCTTTAATATCACTCTCTTCTAATGTGGTAATTCTGAATAAATACTCAAAATCTTTCCATGCATCCTCTACCCCCCGAATTTCTGACCCATACAACATTTAGCTTCAACAGTGGTTATGTATATTCTTTCCAGTCAATTCATTCTTGTATCAGGAATTTTTCTTACACATGCTTTTATAACACTCGTAACTGCTTTTCCTTTTGCTATTGCAATTTTTTTCTTCTCTTTCCAACTTCCATTGGAGCTTAAACTTGTCCCTAGTTAATTAATTTTTCTTACCACCTCTATTTCTCTCCCATTTAACTACCATTTTTCATTATTATTCAACTTATAATCTCTTTTAAAAACCAATATCTTTGATTTCTTTTCATTAATTTTCAATCCCCTTTGTTTACAAAAAGTATTCACTGCTTCAATACTCTTCTGAATCCTCCATTAGATAGATGTGATTACCAAATCATTTGCAAAAAGCAACCCTGGCATTTCCTTATTATTTATTACTGGTAGATGTAGCTTTTCTTTTAGTTTTTTCTAAAATGTCATCAATATAGAGATTGAACAGTGCTGGACTTAATTTATAACCTTGTCTTACTCTGCATATAATCTGTTACCTCATCACCTGAAAATTTGACACAAAGCATGTTCTCGCTATATATCTTTTGTAATAGTTTCCTTTTAGTTTTAACCACATTGCTTCTATATTTATAGTATCAAATGCCTTTTCAAAGTCTATAAATACCATTTAAATTCTTCCCCTTTTCTTACTTAAATATTTATCTACAATTGTCTTTATTATGAAAACATTATCTGTAGTTAAAATGTAAATTGGAACTTGCACAGTGAAGCCAATCATATAATTGATATTACTGTTTGATTTAGTTGAACTACACACTCTTAATGCTTCACTTAATATAGCTTTGTTACAGTCAGTATATGCTTAAGTTGTGTGCTTCTAAAGTAAACTGAATGCATTGCAAATTATAAACTCAAAAAACACATGAACAGAACAACTTCTTTACTGTTCATATAAGCAACAGAATGCTAAAACTCATATTTCACAAATTATTAATTCAACATTTTATGGATCCTTAAAAGTGAATGTGACTCCGATGAATTTTGCATTGCAATTTACCTTAAACAAACATTAATATTTATTTATGATAGCTATATATAAAATATTTACAAAGCAATAAAGCTGCCTTAAATTATAAGTGTGAAATAGTTCAAATTTCTATTCAATATCATATCTTCTAGCTTTAATGACAGTTCAATTTTTGCAATAATTCTGTTATTATGGAACTCCAAGCCAGCTAAAGATGCTGCCACAGCTCATTCACATTGTTAGGGGTCATGTTTTTCAGATCATTGTTACAATGCATAATATCACCACATCCAACAAGTTTTGTATCATGCGGCATGAATGACAAAGTATTGATTTTTATCCAAAGTATCCTCATTTTAATTAAATCTCCAACTTTACACCCCCAAATCATTATATTAACTCCTGCATGTCTCAGAGATTGAGTGAAACAAACCTCCAGCATTCTTTTTCCAGAATGACAATGGATATTACTACTCAATGTTTTTCAAATAATAATTTACAAAACATAATATATATTCAACTGTTTGTTTTTCTTAGATGTCCTCAACATAATCATTTATCATGGGACCCTGTTCCTTTTTGTGCCTTAATATTGAGTGAACATTAAACTCTGAATAACTAGTTTTACAGCTATTTTTCTCTTGGATCATTCTTGAATACATGCATATATCATTGATCTCTTATTTTGACTCACAATAACTTCTTTACACATTTTTCATTTTTGGTCTTTTCTGACACACAATTATCATATTTTCATGTTATTAAATAGAAGCAGACTGTGTGAGATGGAGTCTGCAGCTGTATATAGGCATTTGTTCCTTGGCTAAATTTGCGTGCTCTTGCTCTGGTAATGAACCCTGCCTCCCTCTTTAATCTTTGAGACGTTCCTTCCTTCTTCTACCACTTGGCAGAGCTGTGCCTTTCTTACTCCTTTCCTTATTGCTCTACTTGTTGGCATATGGCTATTGTCTGAGAGAGGCAATGGACATTCCATTGTTTGACAGGGTAATCTCCAGCACGGCTTACTTATAAAACTCTTCTTTGGAATCTTTATTTATTTATTTGGTTTATTTACGGATGCTCTAACATCTCAGGTCATCAGCATCCCATTCAATTTGGGACATGAAACAGCCAATAAATTTTGCTTGCTCAGAGGCTTCTTTTTTCAGGCCTGAGGAACTTTTATATGCCATAAATCTATGACATGGGATCCACAGCTTTACTTCCCTTCCAAAGGAAGCTATACTTAGGATTTTTATCTCTGGTATAATAATAATAATAATAATAATAATAATAATAATAATAATAATAATAATAATAATAATACCAACTCAACCCTGATCAGGATTGACCCTGTGATCTAGAGCCTATGAGGAATTATGATTACCACAGACCACCAGGTCAAATTCTTTGGAATCTTATATATTTAGAGTCTGCCTAATTTTATGCGATAAGAACAGTGACTTGGGTAACTAATTAATCATTTATTGTTATGTACACTTTTTATGCATTTATCTTTTTACTGTCTTGCAGTCTTGGACCTGTTTTCTTAACAAATTCTTTCAAGTGGTTTTGGTTATATGGAGATTTTTATGAGAATTTCGTTATATCTTATGTAATGTGAAATTAAGTGTTTTATTTATTGGTAATTTAAATTAAGAAAAAATATTCATGTGCATATTTTACAATAATAAATATCTGTTTTATGTAAATGATTTATCTTAATGTTAAAAATAATAATATTCCCTCAAATTAATATATATTTTGTGTTTAATGCTCAAAAGTTTGGCACAGCAACTGGAGTGATAAGAACAGAATGAAGGGATTAAATTTTAAAGGAAGAGCTTTAGAACGCTTCTGAATTCAAATATATTTTCATCTTAATAAGATAATGAAGTTCCTTATGGTGAACAACAAATGAAAGTTATCGGTACTATATAAGACTGGAGAGCATAGTACAGTCATAGGTTCAGAACAATACTGACAATTTAAATGTGTCTAAGAATATAGTAAGAAAGATCAAACAACTTACAATTAAAGCTGTTGGCATATTTTTATATAGGTTATAGGATGTATAACTGGAGTGGAATTAATAATAATAATCTTAAAAAATATATCTTTCAAATTTTCTGTCACTAGTGAATAACTGAATCATATAACTGATAAGGCAACCAGAATAGCAGTAGCTACATCATATATTGGTTCCAAATGTGAGCAGCCCTTGCAATCTTAAAAGACTCATAGGCAGTAATGTATGATTTACAGAAAATCTGTAATTACAAACCACCCTGCACATATATATTAAAAACTCAAGTTACATACTCTGGCTACATAAAATATGAAAGAATTTTAACCTTCCACAGGACAAAGGCACTGCTTTGCAATATGTGTTTCTAAAGTAGCTTATCAGCTTATTGGTACATGGATAAAGGGTAGCACAAAAGCTTAACTAAAAATATTAGATAGTTGGAAGGGTGGTTTTAAATTTAGGTGCATTCAACACATTTGATATATTACCTCCTGGTATAGTTTTTGAACTTTATTGTAAAGTATATTTTAATTGATTACATTTCTAAAGGTGTTATCTGTACATTTTTTATCTTTGTTCTTTATGTAGAATGCATTCTTCTGATTTATAATTACAAATTTTATGCAAATGTGCTGCAAGGCAATCTGTCCAATATGTAACAGAAAACAGTTAGTCTAAAAGTTCAACATATAACACTGACCTAAAATTGGACATTAGTACTTTTATGATGATGATGAATGGGATGTGGGATATATATTCACTATCATGAATGACAATTATTATAGGGCATTACTTACATAAAGTAGTGGAGTTTCTAATACAACAAAATACTATTATAGTATGTGCAAAGTTACAGTTCCATAACTACCACTAATACTCAACAATTTCCTAAGGTTAATCTAATAATTTATTATTGTAAAGAAGTTTGTTAAATTAGGGGCTAAACCTTTAAGAAATTTAAGGAAAAGAGCCTTGATGCACAAAATAATATTACTGATGATATCACATTTCTAACAATAATCTGTCAATAGCAGCCTATGGTAATTTCAATTTCCATTATAGAAAAGAACAACTTCAGGAATGGAATTCGTTTGGGATGGCTTATAAGTGCTTAGACCATTTTCCTTTCATTGAGATGATCGAGTCTTATTGCTAGTGGAATTCAACACATTAATTGTTTTAACGTACTAGAATTCTTAACATACCAATATTCTCTAAAACTTACTTGATCATTCCATTGTGAATCCTGAGTAGGTTCATAAGACTGATAATAGGGATCAGCTTCTGAGGGATAGAAATCAGATCCATATGATGAATCTATGTGTGATGGGAAAGTAGATGGTATGACTCCATGTGGTGGTGGTGGCAGATCAAAAGAAGGCATTCCAGCTGGTGGAGGTGGAACAGACATGTCAGGAAAAGCAGGCTTGCGACTGTATTCCCGACGATCTGCAGTCATAACCTAAAAAGATTCATGATACTAGCTCAGAATAAAATGCATGTAAATAAAGGCATACACTACCACACATAAAAGCATATTATTACCTGTATAACATTTTCTTTTGGGGGAGTTCCCTTATCTAAATTTCTTCGAGATGCCAGACCTCCACCACCAATTACATCTATGGTGCCACCCATTTTACGTCCTGGAGGGGGTCCTGCTTTCTTTGGTCCCATGAATCCTGAATATTTGGAGTTATCATTTGTTATGGCAACAGGAATAGTTCCTCTTCCTGCAGTGGTTCCACCTATCTGTGCAAGCCCTACTCCAGATTCATGAATCCGGATTCTTTTCTGCCTTTCACAGTATGCTCGCCATGTATCTTCATTAAAACCATAGTTGAAATAATCTGTCGAATAGAATAAAAAAAATTAGCCATCTAAGAAATGAAAGTGCTTATATATATTTTCCCCATTACTCTTTAATATTTCCCTCTTACAATTACATTTTGTTTAATTTAGTGCATTGTTAAAGTAATACTAAATAAAATATGAAAGAGTTAATGGTATATACTTTATATTCATGCCAGAACAACTTAGGTATAAACAAGAACACTTTGTTTACACAGGCACAATCTTCCTTCTCTGCATATAGAAGACAGTTCAAAAAGTTCTCATCATGAGACAGAGGTGGCACTGGCAGTACCAAATAGCAAGGACAGCTCTCAAGTACAATCTTTTAGATAATGCACCATGCATTTTTATAACACGCTTTCATTTGTTTGGTAACTATAGTCCAGCAAAGAAAACTAATTGAGGGTTTTTCACCAAATGGACAAAAGTTAATGTTGCAGTTATAAAATCTTTCGTTTTAAAAGGTTTAATGGCAAATGAGATAAAAATGGCACTGGATTCACTTTAAAAGTCTCTTCATCATTTTCTAAGTAATTACAGCTGCTGAGTATAAATGCAGTTTTTCTTCCACATTTGATGATGAATGTTCAGGACGTCTAAATTACCGCAATGACTGAAGAAAACATTGCAAAAACCCACAATGCCAAGTTAAAGGAAAGTTAAAGGATAGATGAATCAAGGTGCTTGAACCACTATGGGTGGCTGAGGTCGTTAAGGTGCAGATTCGTGAGCGGGAGGTCTGGGGTGCGAATCTCGTAAGGACTGTTCTCCCTGACTGAAGTTTTTTCCAGATTTTCCAAGTCCTCATTAAGGCAAATGCTGGAGAGGTACCCTAAAATTAGGCCTGGAAAAATTCCTTCCTTAAAAATAATTCCTTTCCCAATATATCATTTCATTTCATGTATCATCAGTGTCCACTGCCTGTGATGCCTCAATAGTAAAAACAGGCATTAAAAATCATTAAAAAAAAGAAAAAAGAAAAAAAAAAAAAGAATGTGAGCTTGTTGAGATTCCAAAGATTTCAATGGATTGTGCCTGGAACATTTTGCATGAACATTTGCACATGCAATTGCTCACAGCATGATGGGTGCCACATTTGCTACCTATCAATCAGAAATGCATCCAAATGAACATTTCTCAGGAGTGTTTGGACACGATTACACATAACTCAACAGATTTTTGCGATGCTACATCACTGTAGACGAAATATGGATTCACCATTGCATGCCAGAGATTTTTTTAATAGTGTTTAACACCTGTTTTAACTACTGAGGCAACACAGGTGGTGGATACAGGAGATGGAATGATATACTGATATTATGCATTATTGCTGGAGCAATTGAAGGATGCTATTAAGGCCAAATGTCTGCATTTAATAAAAAAAAAGTTCTTATCCACCAGTGGCACACATTTCAATTGGGACAACGAAGTTGCATGATTGGCACTTTGAACTGCTGTTACATGAACCATATTCACCAGATTTGGCTGCCAGTGACTTTTTCTCTTTCCAAATCTGAAATGGCTTGCTGGACAGATATTTACTTCAGACAGGGAGATCATAGCTCAAACAAATGCTTATTTTGCAGAGATAGAAAAATAATTTTATACTGAAGGTATAGAGAAGCTATAATATTGTTGGTTTAAGTTTATACAGTTAAAAGGTGACTATGTTGGGGGAATAGTCAAAAATCTTGTTTTCTTTCTCAGGACAAGGAATTTACAAATCACCCTCATATTTCATCTGTCCTATATCATTCAAACTGTAAAAAATTGAAAGGAAATCTTTTTTGCTATTTCACAGATATTCTGCAAGAAATAAATATCAGTTTTAAGAATTTAACACGCAAGTTAGACTATATGTGCAAATTCAATTTATTTGTATTCTGTGGCAACAGTACATTCTTGCCAACCACCTCCTTGATCTAGAGTTAGCATTGCTGACTGCTGGCTGGGAGGCCCAGGTTTGATTCGCGGTACCTGCTTAGGAATTTTTCAAGTTAGGGAGATCTGGAATGGGGTCCACCCACCTTCATGAAGACAATTGGAAAGTTGCCTGACAGAGAGGTGACATTCTTTGATCATGAAAGCCGCATGATAGGCAACCTACAGAATGCCAGTATGCTGATCACATGCCCCCTTGCAATACTGCACTCTATCAATGAAGTCGTAAGACAGAGATAGAGGAAGCACAGAGCTTGCTGTGGCAGGCCAAGGCTCACCCCGGGCTGTAGTGCCAAATGAGAAGAAGAGTTAGTTCTTGCCATATTCATTAAGTAATATTTGGAATAATGTTAGTGAAAAGAGTCCTTTTTTAAACATATCTATTATAAGAATAAACCTATTAAGAAGCAAGTTATGATTTTTTATTTCATAAAAGGCATGATTTCTTAAGGTCATCTCTTTGCAATATAACTTAGTTTTAACTTTCTGTTTATTTCTCTAGGCTCTTTTATTAGCTTCAAATTTATAACTTCAAATCTATATTAGCTTCAATTTACAGTTGAGAGGATAGCATTCATCTTGTCTTTTCCATTTGGAACATTTGATTCATAAGTGCAGCGAGTTTCCTTGGCTATACATACACAATGAAGTGTGTGTGGAGGTAGCATCAGCACTTTCTTTCCCTTTCAGCACCAGAGCCAAGTTGCTAGCCTGCTCACCTCCTACAGAGTTAGCTTGGTTTGATCCTAGCAGCCTTAAGTGGGATTTCTGGCATCAAAACAGCACTTGGGTAGTTTTTCTTCTGGTACTCCAGTTTTCCCTGCCACTCATTATACCATTGCTTCATCATCATTGTCATTTCCCAATATATAGTCTGGCAATTATCAGTGCAAACACTACAAATGGACTAAGCTACTGCCCTCTACCACATATGTGTAGAATTTCAATGCCTGGCCAGCAAATGAGCTGGTATTAGACCCATTCCATGTTTTACTGATAACACTGCATCACTAACCACCTTCTGCCTGTGGTGCCTCAGTAGTAAAAATGGTCATTAAACACTATTAAAAAAAAAACTAACCACCTTGGTACTAAAAGAATATAAAGCAATATATACCTCCAGTTTTAATCTGCAACTGAATGAGCTTCTCAGTAACCTTCTTTTAAAACTTAATTCTTAAGTCGTTCCAATCCTACAATCTTAAATAACGTAGGGATGCACCATTTCCATGCAGAAAATATCTGATTCATGACCTGCTAGTTTTCAGTCATTAATATGTGCATCTTCAGAAGCATTTTTAGTACTTAACATTTAAATCTAATTAATCTTGCATCTGTACCGGATTAAGAGGTCAAATGCAATGTGGCACCAAAGAGCAAAGTATATAAATATGAGGAAAATATATACAATATATATATATATATATATATATATATATATATATATATATATGTAGCTATAAGCATGCCATTACATTTTCTTCTTCTGAGACAATAAAGTTGACTAAAATGGATAGCATTCAAGAGTATGAATGAATTAATTAATTAATTAAGGTAAGGAAGGAACGAATGCATTTATTTCAACAAATAATATTACAATTAAATTTACATTTTCCTTCCCGCTACCATACCATACCTTCCTAAATTACACCACTTAAGAAATTATACATTTTCAATACACTTTCCTTTAAGTTCACTTAATTAACTAATTCCTGAACCCTTGACTTCAGCTCATCAGCAGTTTCCTTCTGGAATACTCAGAAGACTTGGGTTCTGGCATTCTATTAAAATTGGAATTTATTACAAACATACCCCTACAGACTACATCCACATTTCTACATACAAAATAGTTATAACAAAATTAACATGAAAAGCCAATTAGAATATAACAAATAGGAACATAGCCTTTGGTAATTCTAGAAGGCAGTAGATCCAACAAATTTTAATAAATTTAGCAAATTATAATTCACTATACTTCACTACCCTAAGTTGCTATATTTCCTGGGGCCCAATATATCCAAACACTGTGGTACTGAGTTATAGGGCTGTTCCTACTACTTCAATCTAAACCCTCACACTCTACACTTTCTTCATTGCCTTGCTTACTAATTTTTTTCCAATTATCACTTTACCTAAATAAATACCAATTTCCACCATGTCTTTTCTTGATTTAATGTTCAACATCTTTTTACCTGTAATTTCTACTCAAGCTTAAAAGAGGTAATATAAAAACACAATTAAGCATATATCACATTTGGAAAGCAGCCTTGAGACCTGTTATAGCTGCATTGGAATTTTTCCTCCAGCTAGCTGAACTTTTGGTTCTTGGATTATAATGCATAATAGCTTTTGGGATTCTAACAGAATCTACTCTCCACAAATATTTTATTCAATTGCTTTGGTAAGACCTAAAAAATTGTGTGGATCTTCGGTTCTTCTAAAACATTTATATGCATGCATGTGCACTTGAGATAATTTCAAAATATCTGTTTGTGCCCATGGTTTTGTTAAATTTCCCATTTTTGTTAGTTTGCTATCATTACAAATTTTATAAGCAAGGGTTGTTTTAAACACAGTATAAGAATACAACAAATTTATCACTGTATAAATGTAAATAAAAAAAGCTATAAAAGGAATGCAATATTTTTTATAAATTCTATATAACGATACCAGAGAGAATTAAAGTGCTATGAGCAAGTATTTTTTTGAAGAGAATTGAAACATTTCTTAGTAGAAAACTTACATAAACTGTGCATAATATTCTTTCTAAATGTTTGTGATCAATAGGGCAAGGAATTTTATGATGGGGCATATTTATTTCGGTAATACTGATGTTCCTTAAATGCATATAAATGCTGTTATGAAAGAGCTATTGAATTGCATAATTGGTAAGTCATATTTTTATCCTTTCAAGAAGTAAAGAACTTTTTTATGCAATTTCTTTCTTCTGTATTAAATTTCTAGAATTACGCATCTCATTTTGTTTCCTGGAAAATGGCAAAAATCCACCTTCCTCCTCTATTTTGTTTGAATGCACAATATGGGCTTCACCCTTACGCATCAGTGAGTTTGTGTAGCCTATTGTTATGCTATGGCCTATGAGCAGGTAATTGCTTAAGCTTTCTGGGCACTGAACTGTAGACAAGTGTCTCATTGTGTTATTGAATCTTACTGAAGTGTGAGCAGTATAGTTCAGAAAAAATGCCTAAATTGAAGCAAAGTATTAAAGTAAAATTACAACAGTTAATGTCTCAATATGGCCAGAAAATAATTTCAAATTATGGTAAAATATTATATTGTAAACTGTGCAACTTAAGAGTAACTGTTGAGAAGTCATTAATGTTCAGCAGCATGTGGCAACAGAAAAAGACAAACATGGAGTACAACAAATTGAAAATAGAAAAACACTACAGCAAATGCCCCCAAGGAAATCACTGTTGTTAATTTAATTTATTTATGGACGCTCTTGAACAGCTCAGGTTATCAGCATCCCATTCAATTCAGGGCGTGAAACGGCCGACAAATTTTGCTCAGAGGCCTCTCAGGCTTGAGGTTCTTTTTTGTGCTGTAAATGTATGACATGGGACCCACGGCTTTATTTCCCTTCCAAAGGAAGCCATACTTAGGATTTTTACACCAGAAAAAAATCCATCGATCCTGACCAGGTTTGAACCCGCAATCTTGGGTTTAGGAGGCAAGCATGGTTACCACTACACCATCAGGATGAACTAGGGAAATCGTGCCAATCTTATTCACCATTCTGTGAAAAATTAAGTTAACTGAACCATCCAAAATTTAATGAATTCTTAGAAAATTACATAGGTAAATCTCTTCCTGAATCTTCAACATTAAGGGTATCAATTAATGAAACCACAGACTTTATGGGAAGATATATTGCCAATGGCATTGCAGGAAATTTGAAAGAGGATGGTCCAGTCAAAAGGTTTCTTTAGAAAAATTACATTTTTCCATCATTAGTAAACTGTTAGACAGATCTATGGGTGCTATGGCCTGAAGGCATTCAACATGACAATGTATTCACTACTCTTTGTAACAGATGCTACGTCTTATATGATGAAAGCTGCTGCTTCACTAAAAGCATTATATGTAAAATTGTGCATGTTACTTGTTTAGCTCTGCATTTCACAGAGTTACAAAACAGATTCATATTAAATTTAGTGATGTTGGTAAATTTATTGGGTGTGTCAAAAATGCATTCTTGAAAGTCCCTTCATATGTTGGGGCATTTGAGTTGTTAGCTCCAGACATTTCCTTACCATCATCTTCCATTTTGACAAGATGGGGATCCTGGATTGATGCCTGCAACTATTATCACCAAAACTTCAATGTTGTGAAAAGCATCACTGATTCATTCGATAGCAATGAAGCAGCTTCAATTGGACTTGCTCAAGAATTAATGTCTAATGCTGAAATTTCAGGAAAACTTTCATATATAAAATCAAATTTTGGTTTTATTCCTGCTGCCATAACTGCTTAGGAGCAATTAGAAGTGAGTGCCACTAGTGAAGCAGATAGAATAAGTGAAAAAAACTGTGAATAAATTAGAAGCTGTATAACATATTATTTATGAGGAATTCACTCAAATTTCACTAGTTCACTTACTTGGACATGTTTCAAAGGCACAAAACTAGTGAAATTTGAGCAAATTCCTCATAAATAATTTGTTAAATTATACTATATTTCACTATGAAAATCCCAGCTATTTAAGTATAAATTAAAAGTTGTTCATGATAAAGTTGGAAAAGAAGTATCAACGAAAATGGAAAAGGTGTTAGAAAAAAAACAAAGAGTACCATACACTGTGTTCCATTTCAATGATTTTGTTGGGTGAAAAGTTCTCTCTTTTTAATATTGATTTAGATTCAAATGCTATTTTCCATTTTAAATATGCTCCTCTTGTCAGCTGAAGTACAAAACTTTGGCCGACAATAAGAAATCTTTTTATTTAAAAATGTGCACATGGTATTCATTATATATTTCAACTCAGAACTCATAAACTGAAATAAAACAGAGTATGTTATGAGGGGGGAAGGAAGGGGGGGAAACCCCAACATCATAGATTAACTATGTTCTGAAAATTTGAATACAATGCATATTATAATATCAAACTACATAGTTTTGCTTGCTTCTCATGTGCATTTTATTCTTAAATAAATAGTTCATTATCATAAACTGACTTATTAATTTATTTTACAAAAAAATTTACTTCATTTTAAAATTGTTAGGTCATATTTTTTGTAAATTTTAGGACATAACATATATTTTATGCATATAATGGTGATTTTTAGTCATAGCTCTATTGATCATTTAGATGTGACAATGTCAGAAACTTATTATTGTTATTATTCAGCAAAGATGTGCTGGAAATTCAGAACAGGCAATTCCTTATGCTCTAAATTCATGTTGGGGGTAATTATAATAATAAATAAACTCCAGCATCATCATTGTATTTTGGCTTATATGCAATTATCCTGCGCTGCCAATATCTAACACTTCTAAAATAAATTCTGAACCATGTTATTACATACATTACAAGTAGTTTTTCTATTACTTAGCTCTTAAATTCAAACATTTTTATTGAATAAGTGTTGGTGGTGATAATTATAACAATAAACTCCAGCATCATCATCATTGTATTTTGGCTTTTATTACAATTATCAATACTGTCAGTATCTAACACTTCTAAAATAAATTCTGAACCATTTTATTACATACATCGCAAGTACTTTTTCTATTACTCACTATTCTATTCGAACATTTTTATTGAAAAATTCTTGGTGTAGGTGTTGATGATGCTGGTGGTAGTAATTATAATAGTAAATAAATTCCAGCATCATCATCAGTATTTTGGCTTATATACAATTATCAACCACTGTCAATATCTAACACTTTTAAAATATCATTATTAATTTGTTATATGATACTATATTTCACTGTGAAAATCCCAACTATTCAAAACTTCTAAAATAAATTCCAAACTATTTTATTACGTTCATTACAGGCACTTTTTCTATTACTCAGCTATTCTATTCAAACATTTTTTTTTTTATTATTCTTTAAAGCATATATGTTCCAACCTCCCCACCCCCAAAAGCAAGGAGACAGAAACCCTTGGACATGTGCTAGGCTTATGTTGGAAAGGAGAACAACTACATGACAATACTTCACAAAGTTGTGGGGCTATTGCTAATTTTTGACATTAGGGATGGGAAGTTCAGGAAGAGGCTCATTTATTTTTCAGGATGCCTTTCCTAGGAAAAAAGGTATAATAAATATATATATAGACAGCAGCAAACAGTCATAGTTAATATCCAACAGTTCTCATGGAAAGGAACAGCAGCTAAGCTCAACAAGTGGATGAAGTTATTCCTTAGTAATAAGTATTTTATGAATGTAATTAGGAAATAAAAACAAAAAATGTAAAAAATATAACTAATAATAATAATAATAATAATAATAATAATAATAAACTGACAGAAGTGGCTCTGTTAAGGAATGGACTCATGAGAGTACAAGGTCTGGGGTTCAATTCCCACCAGGACCATCCTTCTTGAATGATTATTTTCGTTCCCCCTTCCAGGTTTTTCTCAGTCCTCATAAATGGCAAATGCTGGGGAGGTACACTAAACTATTAAAAAAAATTTTAGTAGTAAGTATAACATCTTCAATTGGTCAATTGAGCATACTTTTAGATGCTCATTTGTTCAAATTTACTTATAATTTCTTTTAGAAATTTTCTATAATGTTTTGAAATTTGAAAATTCACTCAAATACTCATTACAGATTGTTCACTTTTACCTACATTTTTCTGAGAGTTTTATTTAATACTGAAAATCTTTATTTTCTTTTAATAATTATATAGTTCCATTGGTTTTACCCCTTTTTACATAAATTTTACTTTATATACGAGGTCTGTTCAAAAAATTCTGGAACTTTGTCCACAAAATATTTCTACGCTTACCTTTTGCTTATTGTGCATGGTCTCCTTTCTCCTCCACAATTGATACACCGCTCCCAACGCCGTTTCCATTTCCGAAAGCAGTCTTGGTACACCTCTTTCTGGATTGCGCGAAAGCGCCATCTGAGATTTTTTTTTATTTCATGTATCGTTGGATCTTCGTACTTTCAACGGTTTTCAACTTTGGAAATAAAAAAAGTCCGTTGGGGCCAGGTCTGGAGAGTACGGAGAATGAGGCAACACAGTGATTTCGTTTTTTGTGCAATAGTCACGCACCAACAGGGATGAATGTGCGGGTGCGTTATCGTGATGCAAGAGTCATGAATTGTCTCGCCACATTTCGGGCCGTTTCTATCTCACATTTTCTCGCAGGCTTCGCAACACGTTCCGATAGTACCATCGATTAACAGTTTGTCCCTGTGGCACGAATTCATGATGAACTAATTCTTCAAAGTCAAAGAAAACTATCAGCATGGCTTTCACATTTGACCTGACCTGACGAGCTTTTTTTTGGTCTTGGAGAACCTTTCCCGAACCATTGTGAACATTGAACCTTGGTCTCAACATCATAACCGTAGACCCACGTCTCATCACCAGTTATGATTCTCTTAACGAACATCTCATTCTCATTTGCGCAATCCAAAAGCTCTTCACAGATTGCGAGGCGATGATCTTTCTGGTCTTGACTCACGAGCTATGGGACGAACTTGGCGGCAACACGATGCATTCGAAGATGCTGTGTCAGGATTTCATGACATGACCAACTGAAATGTTATGTTTTTCTGCAATCTCTCGCACAGTCAGTCTTCGATTGGCACGCACAATTTCGTTGACGTTCCTGACATGAGCATCGTCGGTAGACGTCGAAGGGCGTCCTGAACGAGGGTCATCTTTAACTTCCGTTCGGCCATTTTTAAACGGCGTGAACCATTCGTAACCCGAGTACGGCTTAAGCACTATCACCGTAGGCTTCCTGCATCATTTGGTGTGTCTTTGTAAAGGTTTCTTGAGTTTCACGCAAAATTTAATGCAGACGCGTTGCTCCTCTAACTCTGCCATCTCGAAATTCGCAAACTGTGCGACACAACTTTCTACTCAATACAACACTGAACAACAATAGACATACAATAATGAAACTTCCTGCAGATACACAATGCATCCCTGCATACGCCTGTGTATGCAGGGATGCCAACCGCATTTCGCTCCAACACTACATTGGCGCGAAATGACGAGTGTTCTGGAATTTTTTGAACAGAACTCGTACACATGAAGTAAAAATAACCCATTATCTTAATTTAAATATGCTGATTTTTCGATCCATGTGTAACATTTTCTTTTAAGAATGGACAATCTCTCTATCATTAAGATATTAGTTTGCTTACCACATGGCACATGGCTGAAATTTATTGTTAAAGTAAAGAATATTAATTGAACTGAATAAAAAATCTAGAATTCTGTATGCAAAAATGAGACTTGGCACTATTTCTCTATCAAGTTTGACAACTCAAATATGACTTACCAAATTAATGTCAGTGATTTGCTACATTATAATATACATCATTTCATTCCAGAGAACACTTGTTCAACTACCAAATTGAGATGCAAAATAAACTACGTTATACTTTTCCCTGAGAACATGTCTGATAGAATTCTAACAGAGAGATATTGTTAGCCGTATACTTCAAGTCTTACTTTTATTTCAGACCTGTGAAAATCAGGACATACTATTTTCAAATCCTCAGATACAACATCTACATTAATGGAGAAAGGCAAGAGCTTGAAACTTACCATATTCCTTTGACTTTCTTCAGTATAATAAAATTTGTAAGTGTTTTTGAGAATTTTGAACTTCACATTTTTGCAAGGCTGGAAAATGCACAAAGTTATGTTTATTCATTTGTGTTTCCCAAAGTAGTAATTTTATTTTGAAAGCTTTCATGATGATCAAAATATTAATGGTCAACTAAAATTTAACTCAGATGTATAAGTTCAGTGTATTTAAATGTGTAGTAATATAGAAAGGCAAAATCACAACATCCACCCTGCTTCTTTAAATTCAGCAATAGATTTTTCCCTTGTTTTAATCATAAATGTTTATATTATTGTTGCAAAGTAATCCCACCTCCTCGTGGTGCACCTGGGTAATGCCAAGAAGATTACAGATATGTAAGAGCAATACACAACAGCTCTTTCAACACTACTCTGGAATGCCAGTGGTAAAAATTACAAGTTGAAATACTATTACATAAACATAAAGTAGATTTCTTTATAATTCTTGAAGCTAATAGCGACTTTGACAATGTAAAGTTTTATAACTTTAAAAAACTACGATATATATTGTCTACATAAACAAGTGGCAAGTGGTCTATTAGTTGGAGTTAAAAACTCCCTTTTAAGTAAAACAACTTCACTGAAAACCATGAACTCCACAGACTATGCTGAAATCACTCAATCAGAAGTATGGTTACAGAATGTAAAATATACTATTTTTGGTATATACAGTCCCTCAAATAACCGCCAACTAAATCTTGACTTAATAGAAGTTAAAGAAAATACCCTAAAAATATGAGACCTGAATGGACATTCAAAACAATGGGGGCCCAATTCCTCCAATGCAGTAAGAAAAATGAATGAAGAATTTTTGGAAGCAAATGCAGTCAATTTAACATATAAAAATAATGACCTCAAAAATTTTATTAACTACACTGGGGACTCAAAAAATCTTGATATAGTTATTGCCTCTTCAGATATGCAAATCACAACAGCAGAAGACATGGGTAGTGGCCATAAAGTCATCATACATGAAACCATCCTGCCACAAATGAGTCATTTAAAAGCTAGAAGAGATGGGACTTCCAAAAAGCAGACTGGATAACTTTTCAGAAACTCATTGACCAAAAATTTGCAGATATTGCTATGGAGAAAAGTCCTCTGAAACTAATTGACAAAGTTAACAAAAAAACTGATTCAATGCTGCAAAAATAACAATATCCTGAGGAAAGAGTATTAGGTACACCTTTTTGGAATCAGAGTTTAGCTACATTAAAAAGAAACCAAGATAATATCAGAAATATAATACAAGCAACAAAAGTTCCTAACTTAGTAAGAAATTGGAGAAAGAAAACTGTATTTCTAAACAAGGAAATAAAAATACTATGGAGTCATTTAATAAATCCCTCAGTTCCCTTGACTATTGAAGTAATAGCATAAAAGTACATTATTCATTAATACACAAAACAATATACCAGTAATGAAACAAGAACCTCTTGTTGACAACAAAGTCTTCAATCATGATAGAGAAATAGCCAACAGATTTGCCACTCACTACAAACTTGCACATAATCTGAACAGAGACAATGGGAAATTAAACAAAATATTAAAAAGGCATAAGCAGGCCAAAAACATCTGTTTTATGACAACTTTACAATTCAAAAACTCAATCAAGCAATATTATCTCTTAAGAACAAAAAGAGCTCTGGACCAAATAAAAGTGAATACATCAAGATGATGACGATTATTGTTTAAAGGGCGCAAAACAGCTAAGATCATTAGCGCCCAAGAATACAACAAGAATTTAGAGTGCAGAGCCAAGAAGGTACTACTTAACATATTCAACAAGATCTGGAACAGTAAAGATACCATTCTGCTTTATGGAAAAAAGCCATAATCATACCAATTAGAAGAAAGACAAACCAGCAAGCCAATTAGACAGTTATAGGGCTATATCCTTAACCTCAGTACTTGCTAAAATAATGGAGAAAATGGTCACTACAAGATAAACTTACAATCTGGAATCTCAAAATCTCATTTCTGACCATCAAGTAGGTTTCAGAAAGCACTATTGAACAATCAATCAGGTTTTACATTTAATACAAGATATTAAAAATGTTTTCAACTAAAAAGAAACAATGCTTACTCTCTTTGTTGACTTCTCAAATGCCTTTAACAAAGTAAGGAGAGAGAAGTTTATTTATAAAATGATTCTGGGATAAGAGGAAACAATGTTGAGATGGTTCATAGACCCTATTATCACTAGGTACATAGCTGTAAAATGGAATAATATCCTCGCTCAATGGCATATGACTAAATTAGACCTTCCTCAAGGTGATGTTTCCAGTCCAATTCTTTTTAATGTTTTCATAGATGACATCAACAAAATGTTAGCTGACTTACCAAAGGCAAATATGAGATTGTTTGAAGATGATATCACCATATGGAGTAGCCAAAAAAAAAAAAAGCAGAATAGACAACACTACAAAAAAAACTAGAAAATTAAATGCAGAAAATTAGCAATAGCATGGAACCATGGGCATCCACCAACAACATGACAATAAACACTAAAAAGACAGTTTTCCAGCTTTTCAGTCTTCAACACACTACAGATGACTTAGACCTTAAAATCAATAATGAACTACAAGAGAAAGAACATACTAAATATCTGGGTATAACTCTTGACAAGAAACGTTCCTTCTCTGAACAGATCAACAATATAACTAAGAAAGTGAATAAGAAGAACAACATATTAAGAAGACTAGCAGGAGTCACATGGGGAGGATTCAAGGTCTCCTAAATGACATGTACAATAGATACAAAAAGCCCAATTTGCTCTATGGAAGTGAGATAATGTCCACAATAAACAACCAACTTAAAGCTAAATTGGATACAATACAATCTAGGTCCTTAAGAATAATAACAGGAGCCGTTAAAATAACACCCATTGCTACAATGCAGAGCATAACTAACAACCTGCCAATGAAAACACGGGTAAATATTAAAACGGCTATAATGGGACAAAAATTAAAAAGTAAACACAAGAATAAATGGTTTCATATTCCTGACAGCACACAATGATTAAAAACACAACATACTTTCAAAAATTACATACAGAAAGAAGATTTAGAAAAAATTTTAAAAATAAGAACTAAACCTGTCATTACAACAACTGACCTTGTACAATATATGGATATCAGCATGAAACTAAATCTGGATACAATGGTCTTCAAGAAGAATGACCCACCCGAGTTATTAAGATTGATACACTTAATATACTAACAACTATTATCCAGCTGATACATGGTGTAGAGTGTATACAGATCAATCTCTTAAAAATGGAGAAACAGGCTTTGGAATATACTGTGAACAATTCTCTCAATATACACCTTTCGGGCAGTATGCTAACAATTTTGATGGTGAAATAATGGCCATTAGAGCAGCTTTACAAAATCTACTGTATAGACCTAAAATAAATAAAAGAATTGTTCATTTAAGAACTTTCGAAAAATTATAAGAAATTTTAAAAAAATTCTGTTGGAACTAACACATTGAAGCTTGTTAAATGTAAATTCTATCTAATCTGTCATCTAACACACTCTTATGCTTCACTTTCTCCTGCAAAATTAAAATAAGACTGGTTAATATAAATGTTAGTAAGGTGGAGCAGGAGAATTCTATAAACAGAAAACAGGATTGACAATGGGAAAATATTTGTTCCCCTTTCTGGCAGATTTATTCATGAGTACATTTGAAACCCACACAGTTTCTGCCTTCCCCACATTATTTTAAATGCTGGTACAGATACGTTGATCACATTTTTAGTATAGTGAAAAAAGCATTAGTTGAAGAAGCTTTGAAACTTTTAAATATACAAGATAGGTATATATCCTTCACATTTGAAACAGAAACAAAGGGAATGTTGCCATTTTTAGATATAAAAATTAATAAGAATCACGGAAATTTAGAATTTGGAATTTATAGAAAGGATACTCACACAGATAACTATATAAAATCCAATGAGTTCAATCCCATAGCTCACAAGCATACAATTTTTAACAGCTTAACATATAGACTGGTGAATTTACCAATCAGTAAAGAGGAGTACAAAAAAGAACTTGAGAAGATACAGGAGACTGCTATTATAAATGGTTTTAATTCAAATTTAGTAAACAAAAAACTTAATAGATTCCTAAAGAAGAAATTGATCAAGAATACCACCATACAATTGACTGATAAAGAGAGACAGGTTTTTAAAAAAAATCATCTAGCATCCAGTAGCTATGAATTCCAAAAAAAGTTTAAAAACATTAACATTAAATTGGCACCTGTTAACAGCTACACTCTAAAAATGCTTTAGTGGACAATACTTTTAATAACATTCCACAGGAGAAAAAGTCAGGCATCTACAAAACATGTAAAGAATGTGATAAGATATACATTGGAAGAACTAAAACGAACATAGGAACACAATTAAAGGAACATCTCAGGAATGTTCTTAAATACCTAGTGAGTCAATTTTAATAATTTTATGCTCCACTTACTGTTGAATTATGCAAAACTAGTTTCGCAGGCTTGCCTGCATCCTCAGTTGCGAGTCGACTGTCAGCTTCGTAGTTGGTTGGCTGGAGGATTTGGTGTAGCTCTCGTGGACATTTTATGAACTTGTGGATTAATTTATCTTCTGTTGGAATCTCAAAGTTCATAACTCTATCCTCATATTTTTTATATAAATTTTTTCCCATATTCCCAGCTCAATGGGTCAATTTATGAATTTCAATAATTTCACTCCCATTTCTATATCAGGTTTATCTCTCCAAAAATGATGTGCAACTGCTGATTTCTCTACCTGATTGTACCTTATGTTTCTCCAGTGTTCGCTGGACTGTATTGGTTCCGACACAAAATTAAATGTTATATCTCAGGAATGTTAAAGTACAAACAGAGCAATAGGTTAGAGTGGCACACCATTTTTGGATAGATAATCACAACATAAAAAAAAGAAATAAAGTTATTTAAAGCAGCATAGGGACATACAGAATTGGACACATGGGAGAAGATTACATTCATAAACACAGGGATCATCTTATGAATTTGAACATTACAGGAGAATGTCATACAAATTTGCAGTTTATAGAAAAAACACCATCAGGGCAGAGCCAAAGGTCCTCATAGATGTTAGTTTCTCTTACCAGTTATCAAGTTGGTTGAAGATGAAGAGGATGTCTCTTCAAAACTGGTCCCACCATATTTAAAAAGTAAGTGAAGCATAAGTGTGTGTTAGATGACAGATTAGATAGAATTTACAAAAGAATTATCTTAAGTGACTCTAAAGCAGCACTACAAAGTATAATGAATTACAGTTCCCCACCGACATACACTATAAATGAAATTAGAAAACTATATCATACAATCCAGGTTAGAAATACAGAAATAGTTTTACAATGGATCCCGAGCCATGTGGGATTGAAGAGGAATGAGATTGCCAATAATTTAGCAAAAAAAGGAGCCACCATAAAATTAAAACAACATTTTGAAGTAGATTTCCCTCTAAATTGAAACTCGTAAAACAATTAATGTCTGAACAAGAACAAGAACAATAAAATATCAAACAAAAACTTAAAGAAAAACCTTATGAAGATCTAAATACTTTCAAATATCTTTTATTGAATATTGTACTTACGAAGCTGTTGACAATGGAGTGGTAATATAACCTAAACTTAGGTATTCATTTTTTACACTGAACTCCATTTACTTACATAAAATAAGATGTGTTTTGGGAGAATCTCTCCCATCTGCAGTTGCTCACTGAACCGCCGTTACTCGAAACGATGTGCACATCATGAACAAAATAATTCTGCATACTATTGTTATTCATTAATTTTTTAATAGATGTTCTATGTTGCTTTTTTACAGTATATTATTTATTATATAATATGTGGATTTCCATTATATCATGAAGTTACACCAATAACAGGCATTATATATTACATAATATTTGGCTTTATTTTCATCTGCATGCGGTTAACTTACTGAAATGTAATGGGAGAAAACAGTTTCTATTTGCTTACTGTGCTTCTGACTTTAACAAAAAATTATTATTAGAGCCATGATGTGTTTTGAGGATTGAAAGAAGTGCAGTCTGTTATTCACCATGGCATTAACAAGTGAAGTATAAAAAGGCTTCTTTGGGATGGAAAATTTTCTGTATTGGAAGTTATTGGAGATTTTGTAGAAGATTTATTGAATGCATATAGTGATATTTCACAAATATTAGTACTGACAGTGACAGTGAGTATAACAAGCTTGGGATACAACTAATGCCAATTACACAGGCAGATAAGGTGGATGCAATCATGCAAATCTGATGTTTGGAAAAGAGACTTTTTAAACATTACAATCAGGCTTATTTTACTGATACAACCTGTAGTGTGAACCCCATATTGGCTTGTGACTAAAGACAGCTCCTCTCTTATGTAACACTTCATTTCTTGAAAAAATTTACACAGAAATAATAGTTAGAGAATCCAACACCTTTTATAAAAGAATAAAATGTAGTCTATAAAGAAATGGAAAACACTTTCCATAGCAGGCTATAACAATGGATCGATGTCAATGACAATGATACAAAACAGTTTCTTCCATTAGCTGTAATCAAAGAACATTTCAAGATTTTGTGTAAAGCAACGAGAAAACTAGAAAAATGTGGTTTATCTCTTTAAATACCTGTATCATTCTTGAAGAAATTCAGAGTAAATTTAAGTGTGCCCCTTTAAAATATGCTAAAACATAAAGTGGAAAATGATGCAGTGTTTTATATATATATAAAATACAAATGAAAAATAAAAATAAAGCAACACTACCAACAATGCAACAAATTAATAGTAATAATAAAAGTAGATGATAAAATACTTAGATAAAGTCACACTTGAAATTGCTAGACCATAGTCTAGCTTCTTGCCATAGAAGAACTCCAGTAGTTCGAAATATAGCAATTTCAAGTGTGACTTTATCTAAGTATTTTATCCTCGTCTACTTTTACATAATATAATTGGATTTTAAAATTTTGTGTTTCATGGATAAATATCCACGAGATGGAAACAATGCGCTTCCAGAGGTAATCACTATAGAACCTGTCAGTGCTTTCAGATAATGCCCTATAACATCCATATGTGTTGAAAGATCTTTCTCATCTTGATACATGTTGTAAACTTACATCTGAGCTTCCGCAGAAAATCATTCTTGTATATTGAAAAACAAATTACAATGACCAGATCAATGTACAAAAGAAGAATCAGCAAAATAAAAACCTAAGAATAAAGTAAAATTTTTACTGCATGTTACGGAATTTTAAAGTATGTAATAGATATTTTTGCAGAATAAATGCATACATATTTCAAACATTTTTATTGCATACAAATCTGATATCTAGTTATTAATACTAATGGCCCACTGATTATCTAATTTAAGCCTACTGATTGGTTTTGGAAAATATAAAAGACAAGAATGTATATAACAAATACGTGCATTTTAGAGGAAATGGAAATGAGCATCCATCATAAAGAGTAACAATTATTCAAAGGAAAATGCAATATATGAAGGTAAATTTCATCAGCAGGGGCCAGTATGAAAGTCAATTTCAGCACTTCCTTACCTAAATACAATACATATAGATATTACTTTGTTACTAAAAATTGTCATTCAGTCGAGTACAAGAAGGAATAATTTAAGAGTAACTGGAGAAAAAAATATACTGTATAAAATAAGTGATAAATGAGCTGCAACTCAAAACCTATACTTTATACACTGGCACAATTAGCAGTGTATTATGACATTATGTATAACTAACTGCCTTCAGTCACAATCATCTGGGAACCTAAACTCAATATTCTTTATAATAAATAGCAAGAAATAATTTAATTTTTTATTTAATGTATTTATTGAAATGCTAAGACAAAAAATGAATACAAGAGCTCTTCAGGCCCTAGCCATTCTTAGATGTGATCCCCCAAGAATATACTTTCTTTGCATTACAATTAGTTTCTTTACTAAATTATAAATGAAACATAATTATCTTGAAGGGCTAATTGAACTTGTACGTAAAGCAAATCATATAATTAAGATTACCTCATGAGTGAGTCGAACTACATGCTCTTTAAACAAGTAGAGCTAATAAGACTGTGTAGTTCTACTCAGTCACATTATAATCTTATAAATATAATTATTCTTATTCCAATTCATGAAACAATACAAAATAAAATAATGACAAAATTAGAATACTCCCTAATCTATAATCTATGATCCTTGCTAACCTCTTGTCTTTGGCTCTTCAGTAGACTCTAATGCAATTCCAGAAGATAGAGGCTAAGCCAGAACTGCAGGTAGTTCTTTCACAACATCAGACGGTTCTCTTTCCATTCTTTTTGTTACTTTTTTTCTCATTATTGCTCTTTTTTAAGCTCCAACTCTTCCAATTCTTCTTGAGTTCATCAATTACTAATTAACGAATAAACTTTACATATTCCAACTCAGCTTCAATTCAGAACAGCATTTACTGATTAATTATTATAAACCCTAAATATATGAGTTCCAAATTTTTAAAACTAATTTAACAAACCACAAGACACTAATTTATTAATCATTCACATCCATTTATTTTTCTATAAATAAATAATTCCTTAAATTCCTCATTTGATAGATCCCCAAAAATTTTCTTTATTGCCAACTCTTTCGCATTTGCACCTTTCTCCTTTATTAATTTCTGCCTTCACTTCTTTGTTCCTGCACATTCAAAAAATATATGTACAGAACATTCCATTCTCATACAGACTGAACAAACATTGTGCTCAAATTTCTACTTATATTTTTAATTTCCAAACTATTCCCTTAAACCATGTCCTTCCCTTTCTTTCTTCTTACAATTATTGAGTTTGCTGCAGGGAGGCAGTTGGAGAAGGACATGTGTGTGCGTGTGCTCATTAGAGCTCAAGAATCAGAATTCAGCTAGAGTTATATTGAGCCAGAATTGGCTTATTTGGTATTTACAGTTTTTCCTTGAAGGGTACAAACAAACATGATCAGAAGGCTACATTGTCCTGGTATGTGTTGGTGATAATGGTGGTTCTTATAGTTGCTGCAGTGGAACTTAACCCTGGACTGGAAATGGAATAAATTATGGCAATGTTGATGAGTATTTCAGAAGGTATAACAGATTTAAAAAGAATAGCTCTGGACTAGAAATGGAATAAATTATGGCAATGTTGATGAGTATTTCAGAAGATATAGCAGATTTAAAAAGAATGGAAAGACAATTGATGAAAAAATAACTGGTGAATTCAAGAAAATGAAGTCATTATGGGTAAAATTCGAAAGTGAAGTAAAGAGAGAATTAGAAGAATATAATGAATATCATACTTGGATAAAGGTGAGGAAAAATGAATGAGATAAAACTTGGTTGAGAGATAAACGAGTTTGGGATATAATTGAAAAGAATTTTCAAGACAAATTAGAGCTACAGCTTGGTGGCTGGAAAATAATTTATGTTTTCAGAGTGTGTAGAAAAGATCTTAACCCAAGAACAATCATTATCAACCTTGCTACAATGAAAATAAAATGGGCAATTTTAGCAAATGCCAAAAAGTTAAAAGGGACAATAACATTTATAGAGCAAGATTATGGGAAGAGAGAAAGAGAAATTAAAAATATTCTGCTAAGAGAAATGAAAAATGCTAGGGCCAGGGGAAAGAAAGCTTATGTTTGAGGTTTGGAGGTTTCAAGGTTTGTGAATTAATGATAGGAAACAGGATATTCATCAGTTAAATTCAAGACATGGGCTGGAGAATATTTGGAGAAGAAGTAGAAAGGAGGAGGGGAGGTGAAACTACATCATCAGTAAAACATGTGGTGTTGGAGAAACAGCTGAGGGAAGATGTACGAGAGGACAGGGAGCAGGAGCATCAAAGAGGGGAGGCGAGTCCAATAGAACTTCATGTCAGCAAAATGGGAAGGAGAAGACTTTGGAGAAGCAGCAGTTTGGGAATGGAAGGAGAGCAGGAGAGTGGCATTTATCACCAAGTAAGCAAACTGTAACCCAAGAACCAGCCGACAGAGGAGGTTCGAAAATTTTGCTGGGTGCAGCAGCATGCTTAAAGGTTTGGGCAAATAATGAATTTAGTGTAGTGTCGACACCTGAAGGAAGCATCTTGCAACTATAGATGAGCAGGAAAGGTAGGCAACTATTAGATTGATAAGAAGTAGGGCAAGGCTGCAGCAATTTAGTTTCGAGAGAAAGGGGTCTGTATAGGGTTATATTCTGGAATGTAGAAAGTTTATATGAAAAAATAAGATAATGGAAATATCTCCACTTTTGTGCAGCAGATGTGATAGGTGTGGCAGAAACATGGCTGGTAAAAGATATTCTTGTTGAAGTGAGTGATTTTGATTTTTATGGTAAGTGTGGTGTAAAAAGAAAAGGCAAAAGTTGCATGTCATGAGGTTTAGGCCTGTTTGAGAGAAAAGGCTTGAAAGTTAAAGTGAAAATGTGCAAAGACTTAAGTGGTAATTCAGGGCTGTGGTGTAATCTGAGTGATTTATGGAAAAGTGAAAGCGTGTGTGGCATGCGTAACCCCGCCAAACTCCTCGGAGTTTTATGATATATGCTTATTCAATAAATTAGGTCAAGACATCCATATATTATCAAAAAGCCATACGTATAATGGTTTTATAACAATGGGCAACTTTAATGCAAAAGTAGGAGGAAGTCAAAAAAGCTAATAGATCCTAAAAATGAGTTAATAGGAAAGTTAAGTGAGACAGAAAGAAGAATGAATAAAGACAAAATTGTGAATACAGAAGGCATGAAATTGTTAGAATATTGTGTAGAATTTAATCTGATCATGTGTAATGGAGTAAAAGGGAAAGATGATATGAGGGAATTTACATTTGTGAATAAAAGTGGCCAGAGCATTATAGATTGTATGCTATATTCAGTGGATTTAGACTCTTATCTTTTCAATTCTGAAGTGTTAAATACAGTTTCTTCATGTAACCATTTCCCAATGACTGAATTTCAAAGTGCATTAGAAGGGGAACAAAAAGTTTCGGAACATGAAGGAATTAAAATTCAAAGATATAGATGTAGGGAGATGAAATCAGAAGCATTCCTGGAGGAATTAAGATTGCAGATAGGATTGTTAAGGGTAATAAGGGTAGAGGAACTGCTTATGGAAAAGAGAATTGAGGAAACTGTGTTAGGATTAGAGGAGATACTGAAACAGGCAGGAACAAAATGAGAGGTAAAGAATATCCAATTAATAAGAAAAAAGGGATGGTATGAGTGTAGGAATGCAAAGAGAAGAGTTTTAAGGGAGTTGAGGAAATGGAGGCAAATGGGCATTCAGCAGGAAAGGGAGAACTTTATGATTGAAAGATGCGGTTATAAATGCCTTATGGAAGTAAAGAAGAAAGAGTGGCAAGGAAAGATGAGTAGAAAGCTATATGAGGCAGCAAGAGTAAAAGATACTAAAACAATTTGGGCTATAGTTAAAGGATTGTACAAGGGTAGAGTGAGGGAAAACACTTAAGCGAAGAAGGTTGGATAAGATATTTCCAAAAAGAGAACAGCCCAATAGCCAGAAATTATGCATAATGGAAAATGCATATTTTATTGAGCAATTAGATAGGCAGATAGTAGAAGTACAAGAATAAATTAGAAGATTAAAAAGAAATAAAGCAAGTGGAGTTGATGGAATACCAGAGAAGTTTTGGAAAGCATGGAGCTTAGATGAGAAGAGATTGTGCTTATTAGTTAGGACAGTAAAACCCATTCTTAAAGGAAGCAGGGTCCCAAGAAGCTGGAAAATAGCAATAGTGGTGCCAATATTTAAGAATAAGGGAGGTGTGAACATAACCTCAAATTACAGAGGAATTAGTTTGCTACCTACATAGGGGTGTTAGCAGAAAGAGTACAAATATGGGCAGAAGAACAGAAGTTATTGAAATTCCAGTCAGGATTTAGGAAGAATAAAAGAACAATTGACAATATATTTGTTATAGATATATTGGTAAGTAAGTATTTAGTTGTAAAGAGGGAAAGATTATACACATTACTTGTGGATTTTGAAAAAGCTTTTGACACAACAAATTGGGAAGTGCTATGGGTAAAATTGAGTGGTAAGAGAATAATTAATAGGTTCATAAAAGTATTATAAAGAATATATACTGATAACAGGTGTTGTATAAAAATGTCAAGTAACAAAACAATGCAGGCCATTCCAAATAATATAGGGTTAAGGCAAGGCTGTAAATTAAATCCCATATTATTTAATTTGTTCATTGGTGACATCAGAGAGGAAATTAGTGCAGGATATAGCCATGTTCCAATGTTCCAATAATCAACAACAACAACAACAACAACAATAATAATAATAATAATAACAACAACAACAATATTTGGGTTGTTATTTGCAGATGATCTTGTTGCAGTGTCTATATCTAATGTGGGATTAATTAAATGAATTAAAGCAATAGATAAATTTTGCAGGAAGTGGAGTTTATGCTTTAAATAAAAAATGTAAATAAAAAATGTGGTCTTTAAAAAGAGCAACAAGTTAAGGAAAGATGGGAAATGTTCTTGGCAAGGAAGAGAAATTGATGTGTTTAACAAATTTGATTACTTAGGGGTAAGAGAAGAAGATGGTATTAGCTAAAGGAAAGTTTTCTTTGAAAGCTATAAGGACATGTTCAGATAAAATACCAGGGATGCAAGCAGTTTTCAGAGAGTTTATGGGCCAAAATGCTCTATGGAGTAGAGATTTGGGGTTTAGAGGAAGGGAGGGTTAATGTGAATTTGATACACAGAAACTTCTGCGAACAAGTATTGGGCTTACCAAGTCAAGAAAAACTAGGAAGAATAGGTAGTAAAGGGAAAATTATGGAGAGAGTATTGGAATACTGGTTCAGAATTAGAAATTTAGAGGAGCATAGTGTTCTACATCAGTGTTGTAGGTCAGCAAAGGCTTAATCAAGGTGGTACTTGGCTCAATAAAGTAAAGAAAATTTAGAAAAAATTGATTTTGGGAACATGTGGAGAGCCAGGGAGTATTAGAAAGGGATTTCACGAGAGAAGTTAGGTTAAGAATTGATGATATTGAAAGGCAAGAAATATTTGCTAGTTTTAATCTCAAAACCTCATTGAGCATATATAGAGAAATGAAAGGAGTTTGGAATAGGTGAAACTATGTGTAAATATGTGGTAAATCAGCAAGAGAAGGTTTTGCAAGAGCGAGAACAGGGGTTGAGAAATTGAAGGGTTTAAGAGTAAGGGGAAATATGGATTAATGTCCATTATGTAGTCAGAAAGACAATAATTGGCACATATTACTGGAATGTGAGGAAACTAAGTCTCTTAGGGAGAAGTTGGGAAAGGGAAGATGGTCCAATTTACCAAGGGAAATCATAGGTAAAAAGTTGTAGAATGTTAAAGCAAGAAAAGGGATGGTGGAAATTGGTACATATTTAGCTAAAGTGAGAGCAAAATGGATGAGAAAAATTAATAAGCAAGATAACAAAGAATGTCTAAAGTGTGAGGGGGTAGACTGAAATAGTAGGATGGGCCCTATAACTCGGTAACAGTGTGTTTGAGTTCACTGGGGCCTAGGAAATGCAGTAACGAGGCTAGTGAAGTCTAGTCAGGTATAGGGAGTATAAATTGTTGTTAGTCAAGATACAAGAAATGTAAAAATAATTGTTATACTCTTTGTAATGAAAGTTTACAATAAATATTCTATTCTATTACAACTATTACTATAGCCCTCTCTCCTTTTATATTGATATAGGGCCAAAGAACTTTTCTCTCTCATTAGAGCATACATCATTTTTATATAATTCTGTATATACAGGATTAAGGAAAAATATTAAAGAAGGATGTACTATGTGCAGGAAAATGGACAGTGTGTTCCATTGTTTAATGGAATGTAAAATGGTAAAATGGTGGCGAGACAGTATGTGAGATGATAAATGGGACAATCTAAAGATATTGTGGCAATAAAAATGTTATCAAATCAGAGAATAGAAAAAATCAACAAGATATAGGAATTCCTAGGAAAAGTAAGGGATAAGTGGAGGAGAAGCATAAGGAAGGAGCAGCAGGATACACATAATGGTTGAAAATGTTATTTTATGACAGAGGTTCTTTATCATACATATAACCGAGCAGTTAAGGTACAGGAGAACCTTAGTTGTTTTGGCAATGAAAAATTAGTTGACAGCGTAAATAGATGTATATCCAATTGTAATGTTGTTTGTTATATAAAATTCATTTATACACACACACACACTACGGTAGGTCCACAAGTTTCCGGCCTAGCTGATAAGGATTATTGCCTTCACAAAACCCTTATCTGGTGTCATACCTTATCTGCTAAGTAAATAATTGCAGCTGTAACTTCTGCTCCACTGTGTTCAGATATAGTTGCATAAAGAAGGCTAAGTGTAGAAGATTGTGGCATGTTCAAAATGGTGTCCAGCTGTTATTCAGTTCTTCACAAAAGAAGGACTTACTTCAAGTGAAATTAAACAGCATATATGGGGAAGAATCCCCATCAAATTCTGTGGTAAAAGAATAGGCCAAACTTTTTCGAATGGGTCGAGAAACTATTGAAGATGAAGGAAGAGCTTGCAAGTCGGCTCTAAAACAACAGATCTTCGAATTATTCATGAATAAGGTTAGTGCAAGATGGATGCCTAAACTTCTTTCCTCAGTGCAAAGGCAGCAACGAGTCATCTGTGGTCAGGCTTTTGGAGCTCTGCCGTGGCAACAAGAGAGAAGTTCTCAAACCATTGTTACAAGAGATGAAACTATGGTCCTCTAGTATGAACCCTTGTCCAAAAGAGAATCAATGGAGTGGCGTAAACCTGGCAAAACAGCACCTGTAAAAGCTAAGGTCCCTTAGTCAACCAAGAAGATCATGGCCACAATCTTTTGGGAATGTGAATACTCTTCAATGACTTCAAGGAGAGGAACACCACAGTAAATGGGGAGTACTATGCTGGCCTACTACACAGACTACATGCTTCCATCAAAAAGAAAAGGCAAGGAAAGCTGAGTGGTGGTGTATGTCTTCTTCAAGACAATGTGTCTGTGCACACAGCTCTTGTTACAAAGAAAGCTGCAAAGAAATGTGGCTTCAAGGAGATTGACCATCCACCCTACAGCCCAGATCTATCTCCCAATGACTATTTCCTCTTCTTAAAACTCAAGAAGGACCTTCGAGGAAAGAAATTTAAGTGTGCCAAAGAAGCAATGGATGCTGTTTATGCCATTATGCAGCCAAGACTTCCAGCTATTTGGGGGGGGGGGATTGAAATGTTAATTCAAAGATGTGAGAAGTGTATTGCAATAAAGGGTAACTATAATGAAAAGTGAAATATAGTTTTTGCCTTTATCATACCTAGAAAATAGTTAGGACGGGAACTTATGGACCTACCCTCATATATATATATATCCTTGAATTCAATCCCAACTGGTTTCCAAAAGCCTCTTGTTAATTCCTCCTTCCTATTCTAAATATCTCCCGTTCCTTTCCACAGAATTTCTTCACAATCTTGCCCACCCAGCTACCTTCCCCTAAAACAGAATCCTGAAGTTTCAGACTTCTTTCAAAATATGACCATGTGGAAACTGTTGAATTCTAAATCAATATTTCAGAGTTATCTCAATCTTATAGAGAGAACTTGTTTTGTGTTAGATGTGGGGAAGGGACTGTGTTTGTTTGGGACTTAATTTTCACCCTTGTCTCAAATCCCGATCGTGAGATACTTCCCTAAATGCAATCCCTTCCTCATATCTAACACAAAACGAGTTCTCTTTATATATATACCATCAAAACCCGGTAGAAATAGAATAAAGATCTGGGATATTTGTGACAGTGAAACAAGTTACTGCTGGAAGATGAAAGTATATTTGGGGAAGGAGGGAAAAACTATAGTCGTATGACTTGGAGAAAATGCTATGAAGAACTTGCTGTTGGAACTTGAAAAATCTGAACATAATATCACCTGTGATCATTTTTTTACATCAAAAAATCTGACACTTGTAGATCTGGAAAAACTAAGGTGATCTGCCTGCCAAATTTGTGACATCTAAAGGATGGGAAGTACACTCTACACTATTTGGTGTTCGACCAGATGTGATGATAGCCTCTTATGTTCTTAATAAGAACAAGGTTGTCACCATCCTTAGCACTGTTATGACCAACCAACAATATTGCCATCAGAAGAAAAGAAGCCTGAAGTTGTAATGACATACAATGCCACTAAAAATAGTGTTGACACCATGGACCAGAATACATGATGCTACAGTATGAAAAGAAATGCGCTGGCCATTGGTGGTTTTTTTCAACATGATCAATGTAAGTATAATGAATGGATTCACGATTTGGATTATGCTGGCCAACAATGAACAAATGATACCAATTTTCATCATAAATTTTGGAGAGCAACTTGCAGGAATAAAGAAAGCAATGAAGTCAATATTAGCATTCGATCCAAGTCAGCAGAACCTGCAGCTAAGATGATGAGAACATGTGCACTTTGTGTAGAGAAGAAAGATAGAAAATGTCAAATAACATAAGTGCACCAAACCAGTATGCTCGTAACATTCTGCAACTGTCTGTGGACAATGCACAAATTTACAATAAAATTATTTAAAAAACTTTATATAAAATGAGAAAAACTGCATATTCTGAAAATTAAAAAACTTTAATAAAATTATAAAAATTGTAAATTTAAAAATGTAATGTTTGAACAAATAAAATTATTTTAAAGTATTTGACCTCAAAGGTGGTTCATGATCATAAACAATCAAAATAGTGTCAATATATGTCAATTAAAATAGCATGCGCTTGAGAGGCCTGCCTGATAAATAACATTATAGATTTTCTGGTAAGCAGAGGGTTAAGAACCACCTTCTCTGAAAAGGGTGTATCCAAATTCCAATTTTCCCTAGATGTAGTTCTAGATTCAAACAATTGCTTAAAATGATCCACCCATTCTTCAGATTTAATAATGGCAAACCCCTCCCTACCTCTACCCTAGCTTCTAATAACATTATACTACATTTTTCTTCCCAGACCTAATTTTAACCTCAATTTTTGGGCCCTTTTTCTTCCCCATTCTTCCTTCTTACTTTCCAATAAATGTTTATAAATGACTCTTAACTCCATCAATCTTATTTTATCCTCACATTTAACTTTTTCTCTCCACTGAATTACACCACACTTCTCATATCTCTACATTCCTTATCATACCAATCCTTGCCCTTGCCTATGTTCCAAATCTTCTTAATCATATCATTGTAATCAGCCTATTTCAACACATACTCCAATAACTATAAGGCACTCCCTGTCTTTAACTTAATTCTCCCAATAATTTCCATATTATATATAAGGCCTATGTGTGCTTATCATATAAAATTTACCAGCACACTATTGATTCCATTTGTATGCTATAACTCAACTGCTCAAGCTGCATGATAGGTGGCCTGCAGGGTGCTGGCATGCTGATCACATGCTCAGCTGAAATACTGCCGTCTATCAATGAAGTCCTAAGACGGAGGTAGAGGAAGTAGAGATGGTCACAGCAGGCCAAGACTCAACCCGGGCTGTATTGTCAAATGAGAATAAGAACTCTATTGCTCACTTCCCTATTCCACCACATCAGCTTTATATCCCCAATCAACCATGGTAGGAAAATAAGCACTCTTACTTGCTATGCTCATTACTCCAAAGTATATAACTTCTGAGATCTCCCATCTGCACAATGCAAAATCCACAATACTGTCCTCCTATATTAACACATGTAAATTCCCCAATCTTATCTTACTACATATATCTATTTAATATCATCAGCCCATTACTTTCTCAGAACTGAATAAGTTCTGTCTTAAATTCTTGTCTTTACTTCTTATGTCCACTCCATAACCCCCTTCTACATGTCCTTTTCCCATTACCCAACATCTCTAGCTTGAAGGTTTCCATTCCTAGCATTAAAATCCTCCGAAACAAAAGTTCTATCTCAGGAATTCCTGCTTAATCTCATTCTAAATGGTGAAGGAGACTAGAATTAAATGTAAGCTTCTTGGTGGTTTATAAATTATCCCCAAACACAGAGACATGGTTTTATTAATAACCACATAACCTCAATCAACTTAGAACCTTTCTCTTTAATCCTACCTATACATTCATTTCTAATTAATAAACTCACATCTCCTGATACCATACCCCTTTTGTTTTATTTTATATATCTCCTTTACCAAAAAGTTCAAAACCAGATATTGTAATATTTTCACCGTTTAATCATATTTCTGCTAGCCCATGCATACACTCATCTCAATAATACACTAGGAATTTTAAAGATACAGCTCTTTTTATTCCTTCACAGTTCCAGCAGCTCAGAATTACTAATCTTCCTCTTTCTTGCTCCTATTGTGATCCAAGCAAGAAATAACCTAACTGACCAATCAATGGAAAGAAAGATGGGTGACTGAATTAGATTATATATAATTATTTTATTTTCAGATATATATATATTTGAAAATAAAATAACACTATGAGCAATGTAACTAAAACAACAATAGCTAAAGAAGTAGAAAAAGGACAAAACACTTTGAGATTATCTTTCCCTATATTTTGAACTTCTGAGTTCTTCTAAGCCAAGAAGATAAGAAATATGAACAAATGCATAAACACCAACCATATTTTAAGTTCAGTCATTATGGAAAAGTAATAATGGTCTTAAAATTAATCTTCTAATAATAATAATAATAATAATAATAATAATAATAATAATAATAATAATAATGGCAAAAATGACAATAAATTTAATTAAAACAAAAACTCGGTATCTAAAGGGTAGATATACACCTTTGAGAAAATATGACATGGAGAACCTGATAGCCAGCAATCCTAACTATAGGTTCAATAATGTTAGTGTTAGCCACAACTTATCAGCTGGTAATATGCAAAAGAATGGATTAACAGGTTTGCATAATACAATGCTTTGAAAGTTTCACAAGTTTTTTTCCTTTTCTTAAAATGATAAGCTTCACACACTTACAGAAATAGGTAAAATAGAATTATGCTATATATCTGCACATATGTTTCCGAGATCAGATATACTCTTTAAATGTTAATTCCCCTTTTTATTACATTTAATCAAGTGGATATTAACCTGTTATATCTGCTCCAGGTTTTCGCCATGGTTTGTCCTCAAGTGTATCCAAATTGAATTCATGTGCTGCACATCCATTGATTGCTCCAATTGCTTCAAATTCCTCAATAGAAAATTTTCCAGGTTGCTGAAATGACAAGTATTCATTAAAATTAACACTTTATAAATATTTTTTATACAATCTATAGTTATTATATTGCCAAGATTACATTATCATGATTTTACATGCTTTTCTTAGTTTTTGAAATGCCTCAAAATGTCAGGTTGTATGTTAGTATGAGTCGAAGTTAGTAAACATTTTATTGTTTTTATTCAAATTGATACTTAAATAGGCAACTTATAAAAATCTGCTTACTTTTGTATGCTAAATCATCTATTAAGACCATAAATGTCTTTTAAACTTAATTTACATGTCCATTATTTTTATAGTTTTCTGAAAAGTTATTTTCCAGTACAAATAGGACACATACAAAAACTACTGGTTCCAGATGAACAAAATCCACACCATTTATTCTTTTAGTACTATTAGCACATTTGTTTTTTAGGAAATAGAAGTAAATATAGCACTAGTTATACAAATTTATACATCAAAACACACAAAAATAGTTCTATGAAAATATACAACAAAATTTTAATTTTATATTAATTTATTTTAAAAAAACCTGCAAATATTTCATAATGTAGATGTACTAGTTTCTGTGAGAAGATGCCTGAAGCTCACAACTTTTTGTGTATGTGTAAATTTTAGTTCATTTTTGTATCAATTAATACAATAAGTTTTGCATACATTTTGAAGATATAATGCATAAATAACATGAAACATGTACATATGTCTGAAATGTATACAGATCTGAGATATTACAGATGTAGAAAAGTGTGGTGTTTCCTTTTCAGTCTTCTATTTGTTCTGAAAATGATAATTGGGTATTTTTTTAACTAGATGGCTCATATGAGTTAATGTTTTATTTATCATTCACAGCTCATGCTAAGGAATGTGGTTACCTACAGAAGATGAAAGTCATCATGTATAGTTGTATTCTGCATATACCAGGTGATCCTGTTTGCATTCTAAGGAAGGATGAGTTAAATTCTTTAAATTGAGTGAAATATGCAGATTCCGATATAGAATAGCTAAATTGATTGAATTAATGACATATGAAACATTTGTATTGTAACATAAGACTTGATTTGGCTTGCAGAATGAGTTCTTTGTGGACATTTAGTAACATTACATGAGCATATGATATGAGGTTTATATTCAGTGTTTCACCAAGATATTTGGCCATTTCAGATTCTTGTATAAGGGTTTCTTCAAAAGCTATTGTTTGATAGCTAATGTAGCTATTATACATGAATAGGACCATCTTGGATTTTGAAGCATTCATTATAATCCTCCACTTACTCCATTAGTTCAGACTTGTCATAGAAATCTGCCTTTTGATAGAATAGCAATGTTTCCAGCAAACTACATTTCTGTAAGTTGATTACATACATAAAATTCAGCTGTATAAAAGGATGTATAATAATGGGCCAAGTGTGCTGTCTTGTTGAACTACCAAGAGAATTGGATAACATTTTAAATATGTAGATTCACATTGAACACAGATAGTATGGTTGCAAAGATAAGATGTGTATTGGAGACATGGTTTTTTAATTTTGTAAATTAATCCATCATGCTTTATTAAAGTCTTTCCCTTTGTCTAGAAATAGTTCGTGATAGACTTGACTGCTCAAATATACCAAGGATAACAACAATCTTGTGTAGCTTCTGAGGAATGAAACTTGAACTAGGTATTATTCATTCTATTCGTTTTAACATTTATAGCAGATGTAATCATTCAAATATTTTGGAGAAGTGAGTCAGTAGACTGATTGGTCTGTAGTTATTAGGGTCAGATTTACTTTTATTAGGTTTAGGAATCATGATAATTATACATGTTTCCATTTATGAGGAAAATAGCCCAGATAAATTGTATTATACATTTATGTTAATTAGTTCTTTTAGGAAATTTAACAAAAGAGGCAATTAAATCTTCTCCAGTGATTTATTACTTGGTAATTTCTGAATGGTGTTTTTTTTACTTCAGCAGGCATTAAAAACATCTTAATTGTAATATTTGTAGTGGTTGAAGAACAGTTTAACCAATATAATTCTAAAATACCTGGTTGACAATAAAAGTTGGTTGAATTTTAGAGTATAAATTCTGTGCAAAAAATGCTAGCCTTTTCAACAGAAATGAAATGCAATGTATTGTTGTCTTTTTAAAGTCAGTGGTGGTTTCTTTGTAATTTTATTTTTTGGCCACAGCTTTTATTCATAGACAGCAGTCATGCATGTTTAGAGCTCTCAGCTGATTTTCAAGAGCTGTAATGTGCTGGGTTCTTAAACACATTTTTTCATATGACAAATTATTGTTACAAAATCACTCAAATTTCACTAATTTTGTTCCACTTACTTGGACATGTTTCAAAGGCGATTGCCTCCATCTTCAGCTTTAGTAACAATAATTGTCATATTATAATATATTTCACTGTGAAAAACCCTAATACAAAAAAATCTACATTTTCTTCAGTTTCTTGTAGGCTCTATAAATGTTAGTTCTAAATTGAGTATGAGTTTCTTCCCAATTTTTAAACTGAATTTGATATAATTTGTATATTAATTTATTTAATAGAAAAAAGATGACTTTTTGATATGGAACTCTTAAATTGTAGTGTATGCTTGGAGACACTAGCTAGTTTTGATGCCTGTTGGATATGTGTTAACTGGGCTACTGAAATGTTAATATCCCAAAGTGACTTTATAGGGATTTTTGTTGTAGTTGATGAGTTAAAAGTATACTTTGAGAGGGCAGAAATACAACATAGACTGAATTGTAACTTGAACTTTGCTCATGTAATACAGACGGTGTGTTGTAAAAATGTAATACATTTCTACTATTAAAAATGTCTACAATATCTTATTTTTAATTTTATTGCTGTTCAGTATGGTGTGATACATGACTGAACCATTTCAGTATGAAGCTACAGCTAAGGATAATAATTTTGTTTGCACTTGGTATTCTGAAGTATTTTCTTTCCCCATGGGTTGAATGTATTTGAGCCCTCTCAAGGGCATTTGCAATTAAAATCACCACCAAGAAGATGGTTTTTTCTCATTTCATGTATTGTTGCCCAAAAATCTAAAGTAATAACTTAGCTTCTCAGTGTGGAACAGAACAATCCAATCTGAAATGCAGGGGAATTAAATTGAAATTCAATCTTTGAAATGTGATATTCTGGTTTTATTATAGGTAGACGTGGCATTTTAATGAATACTACCGAGCCTTCTTTTCTATTATTGCTTTGGTGATCTGCATGATGGGTACTGTAATTTTAAAATGGATATAACATGACAATTTAGTTTCCTTGGCAGGTAGTATATCCACATAGAACCTGTACAGAAAATGTAACAATTCAAGATATTTATTAATTTTATGACAATTCCAAGTACAAATTTTTATTCCAGCTTTAGTCTTCATAGCCATTATTTTTTTATTAGGGCAGGAGGTAGTTAAGTTAATGAATGCATTAACAGTTGTAAAAGAGAGAATAAGGAATCTTATTTGTTTATCAGTACATTAAGCATTTTCTCATTGTGATTTGGTTGCATCTGCATATAAATTGTTTGAGTAAATAGTGAAGAATTAGCAGAAGCATGAAATAGTTTTGCCTAAGATGGACAATTGATGTTGATTTGTAATGTACGAAAACTTGTAAAATTTTCATTTTGAATGTTGAGATTAGGATGCCGAATGGTATCATTAGCTAGTGATATAGTTTGTTTATTCGAGGGGCATTCAATAAGTAATGCAACACATTTTTTTTTTCTTAAAGCAGGTTGGTTTTATTCAGGATTCAAATACAGCATGTTATTCCCCAATGTTTTGGCTACAAAACCCCATTTTTCAACATAATCTCCGTTCAATGCTACAGCCTTACGCCACCTTGATGGGAGAGCCTGAATGCCTGCATGGTACCACTCTACTGGTCTATGTCGGAGCCAACGTCTTGCTGCATCAACAACTTCCATATCATCCATGTAGTGCTTCCCGCAGAGTGCATCCTTCTTTGGGCCAAACAGGTGTAAGTCAGAAGGTGCGAGATCTGGGGTGTAGGGTGAATGAAGAAGAAGAGTCCACTGAAGTTTTGAGAGTTCCTCTCGGGTGCGCAGACTTATTTGAGGCCTTGCATTATCATGCAGAATGAGAAGTTCATTTGCATTTTTATGGCTACGAATACGCTGAAATCGTTTCTTCAATTTCCTTAGAGTAGCACAATACACTTCAGAGGTGATCATTTCACCATGAGGGAGGACATCGAACAGAATAACCCCTTCAGAGTCCCAGAAAACCATAGCCATGACTTTACGACCAGCTGAGGGTACGGCTTTTTCTTCGAAGAAGAGTTGGATTGCCATTTTGTTTCCAGTTCGAAGTGATGAACCCATGTTTCATCGCCTGTGAGAACATTTGACAAAAAACTGTCACCCTCAGTCTCATAACGAGCAATCAATTTGGCACAGATGGTCCTTCTGTGATCTTTATGGTCATCAGTTAGGCATCGAGGTACCCATCGAGAACAAACCTTTGAGTACCCCAACTGGTGGATAAGTGTGTCAGCACTACTAACAGAAATGCCAGATGAGCAGCGGTTGTTTCATTGTGATCCGTTGATCACAATCAAAATAATAATCACCAACTAAATCTTATTAGGAGTGAAACAAAGTACCCTAATAATAGGAGACCTGAATGGACATTCAAAACAATGGGGGTACAATTCCTCCAATGCAGTAGGAAAAACGATTGAGGAATTTTTGGAAGCAAATGCAGTCAAGTTAATATATAAAAACAATGACCCCAAAAATTTTATTCACTATACTGGGGACTCAACAAATCTTGATATTGTGATTGCCTCTTCAGATATTACAAATCACACCACTAAAAGAATATTGGAAGACATAGGTAGGGACCATAAAGACATCATAACTGAAACCATCCAGACACAAATGAGTCATTTAAAACCTAGTCCACTAAAGAGTGGAACTTCCAAAAAGCAGACTGGATAACTTTTCAGAAACTCACTGACAAAAAATTTGAAGATATTAACATGGAGAAAAGCCCTCTGAAACTAATTGACTAAGTTAACAAAAAACTGATTAATGCTGCAAAAATAACAACACCCAGAGGAAAGAGTATTAGGTATAAAACTTTTCCTAAGAGATTATGTGTATTAAAAAGAGACTGAGATAAACCAGAAATATAGCAGAAGAAACAGAAGATCCTAACTTAGTGAGAGAATGGAGAAAGAACACTGCATTTCTAAACAGGGAAATAAAGAATACTAAGAAGGAGTCAATTAATAAATTCCTTAGTTACCTTGACTATAGACATAATGGCACTAAAATACATAAATATATTAATACATTAAACAATGTCCCAGAAACAAAACAAGAATCTCTTATTATAGACAATAAAGTATTCATTCACGATAAAGACATACCCAACAGATTTGCTACTCACTACAAACTTGCACATAAACTGAATAGAGACAATGGGAAATTAAACAAAATATTAAAAAGGCCTAAGCCCAAGGTATTTGCAGGTCAACAACATCTATTTTATGACAACTTTATAATTCAAAAACTCAATCAAGCAATATTATTTCTCATGAGCAAGAAGAGCCCTGGACCGGACAAAATTCATAGTGAATACATCACGAATTCAGCTTGCAGAGTGAAAAAGGTACTACTGAACATATTTAACAAGATCTGGAACATTAAAGATATATGGGAAAAAGCCATGGAAAAAGCCAATTAAGAAGACAAACCAGCAGGCAAGTTAAACAGCTGTTGCTAAAACAATGGAGAAAATGGTCATTATAAGATTACTTAAAAATAAGCATGAAACCTGTCATTATACCAACTGATCCATTACAATATATAGATATTAATGTGAAAATCAGGATACAATGATCTCCAAGAAATCGATCTACCTGAAGTATTAAGATTGACAATACACTAAACAACTATTATCTGACTGATGCATGGTGTAAAGTGTATACAGATGGATCTCTTAAAAATGGAGAAGCAGGCTTTGGAATATACTGTAAAGAACCCTATCAATGTACACCTTAGGGACAGTATGCTAACAATTTTGATGATGAAATAATGGCCATTACAACAACTTTAGAAAAGAGACTGTTTAGACCTAAAATAAATAAAAGAATTGTTATCTTAAGTGACTCTAAAGCAGCACTAATAAATATATTGAATTACAGTTATTCACCAACATATACTATAAATGAAATAAGAAAACTATATCATACAATCCAGATCAAATATACAAAATAGTTCTACAATGGATCCCGAGTCATGTGATATTGAAGGGGAATGAGATTGCTGATACTTTAGCAAAAATAGTCACCATAAAATTAAAACCACCTTTTGAAATAGAACTTCCCTCTAAATTGAACTCATAAAAAGATTAATAACTGAACAGGAACAACAAAATATCACACAAAAGCTTAAAAGGAAAACCATATGAAGATCTAAATACTTTCAAACATATTTTATTGAAACCAAGAAAAATTGAAGTTGCCCAATTCTGCTTAATTGTTGAGCATGATTGCCTGTTAGAATATCTCTTCAGGATGAAATTAATCAAGGGCAGCCACTGCACACTATGTAAGAATGTGAAGAGTACATTAAACAAAGAATATCTACTGAAATGCAGCCAACTAGATAGCAACAAACAAATGAAAAATAATTTAGAAGCTCGGGAAAATATGATAAATATCAACACCTCCAATGGCCACTAGCACCGAACAACTATATTTTCATTTATGTGGTTTGTTTCATATCAACAAAGAAAAAGGGTAAGCTGATTTTAACAATGGATGATAAACAGGAATCATTTATGTTGGTATGCCAATGAGTGATAGCAATTGTAGCTCTATCTCATGTAGGATGCAAACTGCGACTGACCACTCAAAGTTTCATACTGTTTTTGGTGTGATATTCTGCTTTGTGTGCAAAATATTCAACTGCTTTTCTGCAGCTTCCCATAGAGTCAAAACAAAATTTTGCTCTTTTTGTTGAATGTTATGTTTATATGTGCCAATATTTAAGTAAGAGCTTTTAAGAAAGCACTCATATCTGTAATATTACTTACATAGATTAATGTAGGTTAGGATGGCTTATTTTTTTCAGTGTACTTTGAGCATTTAGCTAAAAGATTGATCTGACAGATGTCTCAGCAGTACAAAAGTATTCTTTGCTACAAAAGGTGAAGCATTAGAGCTAGGATTAACCCTTTTATGCTTGTCTAGAGTTGGTATCAGGTTCATCCAGAAATACTGGTGACCATTGATCAAATAGTATGATTATATATTTGATTACATAAAAGTAATATATATGAATAGAAGCTGTTGCTAACATACAAGTTCCTGCATTATAGATAAATGAACCTTTGGCTAAAGATGTACACAAAATGGTGGTCCTTAAATTATGAAGAAAATTTATTCTTAATTACCTAGTGAGTCGATTTAATACTCTTATGCTTCACTTACCATTGAATTATACAGACATCTACTTCAACTCATGTATACACATTCTTACACTAACTCCATTCACTTACTCTTAAGTAAGACGCGTTTCGGGAGAATCTCTCCCATCTTCAGTTGCTGACTGAACAGCAGCAGTTCAGTCAGCAACTGAAGATGGGAGAGATTCTCCCGAAACGCGTCTTACTTAAGAGTAAGTGAATGGAGTTAGTGTAAGAATGTGTATACATGAGTTGAAGTAGATTGCCACTCCATTGTCAACAGCTTCGTAAGTACAAGACTTTTATACAGACATGTTTCACAGGCTTTTACCCGCATCATCAGCTGAGAGTTGATTGCCGGATTTGTTGTTGGTTGGACTTGGTGTAGCTCTCTTGGACATTTTATGAACTTTTGGATTAATTGGTCATCTGTTGGGATCTCAAAGTTTATAACCATATCTTCATATATTTTTATAAAAATTATTTCCCATATTGCCAGCTCCAAGGGTCTATCTATGAATTTCAATAATTTGATTTCCATTTCCATATCATGTTTATCTCTCTAAAAGTGATGTGCAACTGCTGATTTTCTATCTGATTGTACCCAATGTTTCTCCAGTGCTCCTTTTAGCCTAATTACAATGCTTCTTTTTATTTTGCCAATATATACTTTGTTGCATTCCAAACAGTTGATTTATATATTCCTGGCTTATTCTAATCAGGTATTTTATAATTTTCACTGGAATTTAGCTGATTATTTAGGTTGAGTTTGTTCACTGGAGACAAAGCAATCCCAAACTCTCAAGAGTATTTTCTGGAATTTTTTGGTGCAGAATTCTTGTTTGAATTTCTTTATTTTCTTAGCTAGACTATATTGGCCATATTCATTGGTTTTTGCCATTTGTATTATGCGAGAGTACTCTTTGCTGTATTCAAACTCATTCCTGGGTATGTTAATAGTTTACGTACTAAGTTGTTAAGAACTGCATGTTTGTGTGCTGTGGGATTGAATCCACTTGCCTTTATGTAATTTTCAGTCTGCATATCCTTTCTGTATATTCCAAATTTCAAATCATCATCTGTTCTTATAAGCTTTAAGTCAATCATGTTGTCTTGTTCTGTTTCAGAAGTGAATTTAATTTCCCTATCTTGTAGGTTTAGCAATTTGAAAAGTATCATCCAAGTGTTTTTCATCAATCACCACAAAGATATCATCCATGTATCTATGCCAGACTTTAAAAATGTATGGAAATGATTTGGTGATATGCATTTCTAAACTACTCATATATAAATCGGGCAGAAAAGGTGATAATGGATTCCTCATAGTTAAGCCTGCTTCTGATTGTGACATTCATCATTGAACCTGAAGAAATTCTGACTGATGCAGACTTCGGTTAGTTGGATATATTCCTCAATCTCCTTCTTTGCTTAGTTTCAGGGACTGCAACCATTTACAAACGTATTAGAAGATCATCCTTTTGGAGAACCAAATTTTAATTTTCTCTGTCAGTTCTTTGGAATTACTTACACTTAAGCTTATCAAACCTAGTATATTTTCAAAATCTCTGGAGGAGCCACCTTGCTAGTTGGTAGGAAGATGTGTTTCTACAGTTGATTATTGATCTGATTGGATTTCTCGGCTTATGTATTTTGGGTACACCATGCATCCTTGCTATTGTGACATTAGCTTTTAATTTTGGTTTTTCCTTGGTTGGTATGACTGTGCTTTTGTTGACCTATTTGTTTATAGATTGTATGCATTTCTTCAAACTTTTATTTTCATGTATTTCTTACCACTGAGAAGTCCTTCCATCTTTTACTTGTGTTCTACTTCATCCATGATCACAGTTTTGTTTCCTTTATCTGTTTTTTTTGTATGCTACTGGTTTTTTATTAAGTGATTCCAGGATTTGCTTTTGCACTCTAAACCTAAGCCTACTTTTGGCGATGTGATTCAGAATAAGGTAAATGTTCACAGAGTAATATATTTTGCATGTATATGAGAAAATAAACAAAAGAAGTTTACAATTGTTTTAAACAATGTATTATTTAAAAACCTTTAAGAATGTTTTAATGCACCTTTCCCTTTTCCTATCTACAGATAGGATTAATTCCCCAATTTCCCACATTTCCTGTGCATAGACCTTGCAAATTTCTGTGTTAATTATGCAATGTTGCACAACAAAAATAAAAAATTGCATGTATAGGAAATAAAGCCCATGAAATTAAATACAATTTGAGGAGCTAAATTGGAAAATGAAAAATAAATTCTTAATTTGTTCTTGTTTACAGGATGTCTGAAGCATTATAAAATTTTTAATTGCTGACATTTAAGATTTGCTTCATTTGTACTCTGCTATTCCAATATAGTTAAATTATATTATTGTTATTATTACTATTCGCTTTTTTTTCTACCAATAGTGACACTTGTTCATAATTGTATCTGGTTGATTGCGCATTATACAGTGTTTCTTTTGGTAGATTTTTATCATATGCAGGTGGGCTGTGAGACATTTGGGCAGTATCTGTCAAAATACCTGAATTGATCATTTTCTTATTTATTTTTATTGTTGTGCCAGAAATCTTACACATTTTCCATATTTTGTTATTAATTGTTTGTGAACTCTCTTTCGGCCAATGTTCATAGTTCTTTTTTAATCAAATTCTTTGATGAATATAAATTTATCTGTGTTTTGGTAGGTTGAATATTTGCTTCTTTATTGGCTAGGGAATCTGCTATTTCATTTCTAGTTAGACCAACATGTGTGGGTACCCATTCAAAGTGATTAATTTTATTTTGGTGTTTTGCTTATCTGTCATATTTCATTGAAAGTTTTGGATGCTATTCCCTCTAGTGTTGATGTAGAATCTGAGAGGATTACTGACTCGTAATTCTATTTTTACTTCTCATGCAGGTGATGCCACTGTAAATTTTTTGGGTAAATGTAATAAGTCTTGTAAGGATGCATTTATAAAACATTAAATGTTAACTGTCTACTCTCTCTAAGTGTATAAGGATATTACATAATTAAGCAAAGAATTTTATAAAAAATAATGATATTCATAGCTATAATACCGCAAATAGTAATGATTATTATTGGTATACTTAAATTAAACAAATAGTATGCAAGGATGTAAATACATATAATGGGTAACCTTTTTACAATAAATTATCTGCAGAGATCAAATCTGTAGAAAAATCAAAATTGAAATATCAGTAGAAGAAATATCTCATAAATAGATGTTTATATTCAATGGATGAATTGTAAGTTATATTTTGTATATAGTACTGTAAACTAACACTTGACAATGTCAGAAACTTGTATTACAAGTATAATGAGTGTAAATAAATTATTATTATTATTATTATTATTATTATTATTATTATTATTATTATTATTATTATTATTATTATTGCTGTTGATAAAAGCTTGTGATCTGTAGATCATATGTTGCAGTGTGGTGTAGATAGTTTTGAACTCTCCATTGAAATTTGTCTTGTTTTCACAGATTGCAATATAGTAAGACAACAGGCATCCCTCCAAATTAAAAAACTTAAAACTTGTACATTACAAGTTATCAAATAATAATATCCATTTGGCCCATGATCTGACATATATATACACACACACATAAGTTTTAATCTCATTCCTTATAGATGTAGTTTTTAGCTGTTGTTAAGGTTTAATAACTTTAAATAATTGAGGTTTTAACATGGCTTTCATTTTAATGATTGCTCATTGTCTTTTATGATGTGCTGAATTTACCCTGATATCTTTCTGCATTGCAATATCTTAAAGAAAATGTTTTCCATGTTCATCACTAAGGTTATCAAGGTTATTACGAAAGAAATCCAGGTGTGGGTGATGGAAATGCATTTTAAGAGATATATTGCACCCCATAAGCATATTATTCATTAATAATATGTGCTTTGCTGCCTTGTTGTTACCTATTAAGTTCCTTAGAACTGACATACAATTTTCTTTTTCTAGTTAGTAGTTCGTCAAAATATTCATAAATTATTTAATTTTCTTTTTTGGGAACAAGGAAGAGCTCTCTATGATTTTAGATTCACTTATTCAGGGAAATTTAACAAAAAGGTACCTAAATGCTTCTCCATTTTGATTCATTCCCTTTATATAGCTTTCCATAACTCTGAATCTAATGTGCAATGCAGGTATTATTTTTCTCTTATCCTATAAATAACATTATCAGTATCTGGTCCTAACACTTGGCTGAGGCACCATTGCTTAGTTGTAGTGTTTGTTCTTTGCATGACTGTCCGACTTAATTAAAAAAAATATGCATCCATACATGTTATGCAACCCGGTTGAAGACATAATCTTATAGCTGCTACTTTCAAATAAGCAAAACTTGCATTTCTGCTTGTAATTATATGTGCTTACATTTATCACATTTTGAACAGCTGTAGAGTGAAAAAGCTAACAGAGTTAAAATTCATACCTGGCTAATGAAGCTAAATGACAAAGTCAATAGTTAACTATCCAGTATGTTGCTAATTTGTTTCCTAGCAGTTATAGCACCCATTGAAAGATGGCAAAGGTTACTTGCACAAGCAGTTTTGGCTAGCTCCAAGAGCTATGTTTCAATCTTCCTATGCCATTTCAGTATCAATAACCTGATTACCAAGCAGTGTCTCATGTTTGTTTATTAACACAAAAACCAGTAAATTATAATTAATCTGTCGTCTACCACACTCTTATGCTTCACTTACTTTTAAATACGGTGGGACCGGTTTCGAAGAGACATCCTCTCCATCTTCAACCAACTTGACGACTTGAGTCTCTTCGAAACCGGTCCCATCGTATTTAAAAGTAAGTGAAGCATAAGAGTGTGTTAGATGATAGATTAATTATAATTTACATTTAACAAGCCTCACCATGTGAGTTTTAACAGAATTTTTTAAAAATGTCCTATTTTTCGAAAGTTCTTAAATGAACAAAAACCAATCAGTGCCTTTACTCATAGATGGACATCTAAGTTTTTTAAAGAAATGCAACATAATGTCAAAAATAGCTGGCAAAGCGTTGAATTTCATTAGCCAAACAATTATCTTTTAATTAAGTTTGTACATTTCATAGTGTGTAACACAAAATTTTATATATATATATATATATATATATATATATATATATATATATATATATAGACGGCAGCAGCAGTGGCGATGGTGGTATTATAATACTAAAAAAGTTGTACCATTTGTGTATTATGACAATTTATTGTTGTTTGAGATAACTATAATATGCCATACAGTTGCAGAGAATTAGCAGATATGAATATCAGCCTTTTGAGAGCCACTATGCCCTAAGCAAGGTAGCTTTCCAATACAAGTGATTGAAATCCTATGAATTCAAAGATATAGCCATCCACTGGAAATTAGGAGACGGAGCACTATAAATATATTCTGAATGTACAAGGGAATCACAGAATGGTATGCAAGAATAACATTGTGAGTATTTTTGAAACAATAGTTAGATGGCACATAGTTAAGCAACATATTGATACCATACCAAGGGAACAGAATGACTATAACTGCCAAAGATTTGATAAGGAATAAATTAGCTGGTGTCTGAATATCAACAACTTGCCTTCAAAATAAATCACTCAAACAATTCAGTTACCTATAAATTTTATTGTATGGTATTTCTTCCAGACTTCCCACATCTCCTAGGAAGTACCGAGTTGAAACCTATTAAATATCAATTAGCTTAATATTCAAACTAAAAGCAAAGACGAGACCAAAGCTGGCATTGGTAAAAGCAGCAGGAACTCCATACTGAAAGACATAAAGGCATTTTTACTTATGAAAAATTGTGCTATTGCCAGTACTTTGCCTTACAATTGGCACAAGCTAAGTTACTATGGCTCTCTAAAAGCTGTTGCAAAGTCCCAAATTAATTCTTTTTTAATATGCATTATTCTTTGCAATTGGCTTGCTATAACTTGGGCATTCACATATATAATACATCTGATAGAATAATATGCTAAGGCACTAATGACAATTCTTACATGAAGGGAACCAGATGTTTTCTGTCTTCTGCATGCTGTTAATGGAAAAGCATCTCAAATACAAAAACAAACTTTGTATTTGTAGTGAAACGGTTGCAGCCAGATGAACCAAATACTCCTGTTTTATACATTTGGCTTGGAGTTACTGGACTTTTTAAGGGTCTGATCATAAATTCCTTATGGTGGGACAATTTTTCTGCATCTTCACCTAATAGAAAAGCAATGGAAAAATGCAAAAGTTCAGGTTTTTGGAAGATGTAATAAGCTAATAAAACTAACACCCTCAAAGCCATTCCGTTTTGGAATGGATGGAAAGTTTCCTTGACTTTGAAATAGCTGCAAGCAAAAACTATACACACTTCAAAGTTGAGACATAAAAAGCATTGTGGCTGGAAGTGACAAAAGACAACCTGGTGTCATTAAATACAAAGAAAATTATGATCTGTTCAGTGGGAAACTGGCTGTGTTTTAAACAGAGGCATTAGTGTAAGAGTTGTTATTGCAAAAGAACTGGAAGCCTTATCAGCAGGGAGAGTGGAAAAAGCGTGGTTTATGAATTTGTGACAATGAAAAGAACATTTTATTACATAATTTGTGCTCAAGCAATGTAAGTTGATTTAGGATAGATGGAAACAGCTCCATTATTAAATTAAGCAGTATGTAACTTAGCTCTATTCCAAAGTTTCAAGAATCAGATTTCTTTTTCCTTCTTGAAATGTTGCATCATGAAAATGAAAATATATGTCATATATAACATGGTAATCAAATTTATATTCTTTTTCTTCAAATAAAAACTTCAAAATTTAACAGTTTTTGCTGTATATCTTTAAAACAGCTTTATTGGCAGTTACATCTCTTAACTTTTTTTACTCTGCATTAACTGACAATATAATCTGTACTTGGAAGTTGTTGACAGTGAAACAATGATAACACAAGAGTCAGCAGCTGATGATGGGAACAAATGTTCCTGTATGTTCAAATTTTAAACTATGTAATGGGTCTGTGCCAGTATATCTCAAAACATTTTATGATTGATTGATTAATTAATTAACAGTTTAACACTATTAAATGTCTCTTTAATATGAACCCATACCTTATTGGGAATACTTGGTAATTTATTGCTATTGTGTAGTAATACAATTTTCAAACTGACTTTAGACCGATCAATAAAACGACAACATCCATTTGCAATATGCTGAATCCCATTGCCTCTGCCACTCTGCCTATATCACTGCAAAACACAGGATTGAGCTGCATTGAAAAAATTTACTAATGGCCTAATGGGGACTGACAAAGTGGAAAGCTGGTTATTTTAACATTTTCTTCCAGAATGTTCTACTATGTTCTACTGCTTAAAATGTGATCCTAGGAACTCAGCCATAAGGATAATCTTAGATATATCTTCATCTCTCATGAGAGCTTTTAGTCATTTTATAAATTTCAAGAACTGCATATCAGACACACAGTCTACATCTTCAGATGTTTATGATCCCTGCACTGCTGTCTGAGGGTGGTGATGGTATGCGCATTCTGTAAGAATCAATTGGAGGACTGGGTATCAGTAGTTCATAACTATGGGGTATTGGATTGGAATATTTTGGTATTTGCAAGAGTGAATCAAATATAAACAGGAATTTATTTTGTAATTTATTGAAACCAAATTTGATAAACAAATGTGATACATCTCATTTTTATACACATTTTCCTGATTTACAAACATATTTTTTCCAAATAAATTGAAAGTTCTTCTTAATTCCATTATCTGAGAAAGAGTAAAATTAAAATTCTAGCCAACTGTGCAAGAATATTTCTACACTTTATTGTCATCAAATACCCAATCTTCCAATATATCTTTTAAAATTCAAAAAAAATGGTAATCACAAGGCAGTAAGTCTGGACTATAGGAAGCATGTTCAAATGCTGTTCTATGAATTTCCTTGATTTATTTTCTTGATAAGCTGCAATATATGATCATGCTTTGTATTGGAAAAGAATTTTTCAAACTGGTTGTTGATGTCTTTTTTAGCAATAAGCACATTTTGCTTCAATTAGACATTGGCAATAATAGGTTGCATTGACTTTTGATGTTCATCGAGAAAACCAATTAACAAAATGCCATGGGAATCCAAAAAATTATCGGGAGAACTTCCCAACTGAGAGGCAAGTTTTTGCATGTACAGGAGCAGAATTCTCCCTTTTTCCTCCACACCATTCTTGCTAGCTTTGACTCAGGATACATGGTGTTTCATCATAGGCTACAATTTAACGAAGAAAATTTTTTCTTTAAAGTCAGTATTGATCCAAAAGACTCTGACACACTCCTACTTGCAGCCTTTGACCCTTGGTGAGAATTCCAGTAACATGTCTAGACTTTGGGATCCAAGTCATCTGAAAGTATGGACTGAACATTTTCATAATGTATTCCAACCTCAGAAGCAATTTCAGAAATTGTCAAACAATGGTCACATTTAATAAGATCCCAGACATCCCAAATGTTTGTTTCTGTTGCACTTGTCCAAGGTTGATGGTGACTTTCATTTTCCACTGTTTCTAATCTGTCTGAAACTTTCATGCCACTCATGATTTGTGTCTTAAAACATCATCTTTAATCTTTGCAAAATGTCAGACGATGTTATGCACTCCTATGCCTCCTAATAATAATAATAATAATAATAATAATAATAATAATAATAATAATAATAATAATAAAAATAGTGATAACAATAATTCATTGAGGAATGAATGTACTTCTTATTTGGACATACCCCTATTCACAAAAGAAACGGTTGTGCAAGGTGAACTGCTTCTTCCCCTCTCCTGAAAACAGTATATTAACATTTCAAAAGAACATCTCACTCCATGGTACTCACAGGCAGTAAAATCAGAATTCCACATTATACTTGATTCACCCTAGTATAAGTATGTTTTTTTCCCCCCTTACTATTAATATCAATAATTGAAGGAACCATACAGAAGTAGCACTCAATAGTGGTTCTCTCCAAACAATTGATATACATAAAAAACAAATTACTCCTTTTTATTTACCTTTAGATTTGTAGAAGAATAAAGGCAACAAATAGTTTTTCCTAGTCTCCTACCTCATAATCAAAATAAAAATTGTATGCCTTTGTGACAATAGAAGTTATAATATTTGCTACTACAACTATTTTGAAGCACAATACACAAAACTTGTGTTTGCCATATGAAAACCAGAGTTTAACGAACTCCTAAATGAATGACAAAAGGGCACACTAAACCTGTAAGGTGCTATGAATCCTGTCACACTGTTTTTCAAATATTATTAGTCTTGGAAATAGTAAAAATGGAATGAAACATCTTAACCTGTATATTTTGAAATGATGCCAACCTAAAATGGTCATTATTGTGTTCAACAACCCAAAACTAATAAGAAATTATTGTTGTAACTTCTGATATATTCTGGCTCTTGAACAGTGTTATCAAAACAAAAATCTAGCATCAAAACCAAAGAAAGAAGCTGCTCACATTCTTATAGCTACATTTGGAGATTGGTGGAAAACTATAAAATAAAGATGATATCAATTTTAGGGTGCTGCAATTAATATTTCTCTTCCTTATAAACTCTTCATTCAGTTAATCATATTAATGCAAGAAATGGTACAGTAACCTAAATTAAGCTCCTGGATACTAAACAATGTTGATGTTATGGCTAAGAAATAAATGAAAGTTCAACTGTATACAGTGTAACTAATGCGTCCAAAGGGCCCTGATGTGGAGGGGACCAGAAAACCATTCTATATTATGGGCCTACATGAAGACATTATTTAAATTTTGAATAACATACAGTGAAATCTGTCCAAAATTGGACCCTGAATAAGTCAGAATCCTGTCTATTTCAAAAAAGGTTTTGGTCCCAGTGGAAATCATATACTTTGTGTTCAATTTTTCCAATGTGAAAACTGCTCAAAGAGGAAACAGAAACCATCTGCAACTGCTTAAAATGAAAATATGCAGTATTAAAACACATTTGTTTTGGGATATGCTGTGCTTCCAAGGAAATTGCAAATGTTTAATATTTTTATTTTGGGGCATGCTGTACTTGCAAGGAAACTGTAAATGTAGGTCATTAAGGTAAATGAAATTTCTTTATAAACATATATATATATATATATATATATGAGCGGAGATTGTGTCCAGGAAAAAAAAAATGATTACTGTTGCAAACTTATATTTTTCCTTGAGTGTTGTCTGTTGCAATGGTGTATGAATTGTGAGAGAAACTGCATTTTGTGATAAAGGATGTCATGTAAAAACGTGGCACTTTCATTCGAGGATACAGTGAAAATGATCAAAAGAACAAGAGACTCAGATATGTATCTTTACAGTTTTAAGATTCCTAGTTTAAGTGTTGGGATGCATATGTTAGTGCAAGGACATACAAACTTAAATATATAGTTTAAAATATCTTGAATAGTGTTATTATGAATGTGTTGGTGAAAGGATAGACTGAAATAATGTATGTACTGGATTATGCAGTGGATATAAAACTACATATGAGGGGTATCAAATGAAAACTATAAAAATATAATGAAAAATTTGAATCTTTGTACAATTGTTCTGTAAGTTGGCAGTACTGTTACCAAAGCTTTAAAGAACACTCAATAGGTGGCAGCATACTGCAGACAACAAAATGCTGCCACAACATTTTGTCTGCAGTATGCTGTCATAATACAAGTTTTAAATGGCTGCCCTACTTCTATGCACCAGATGAAGAACATCATTCTGTTATACATTTTCTGAGCAGTAAAGATATGAAACCTAATGAAATCCTTCAGTGAATGAAGGTCCAATATCTTGATGCATGTTCATCACTACAGCAATTGTACCAATGGAGTAAAAAGTTGAGAAAACTTCTGTGGCAGATGCTCCCAGCCCAGGTCAGGCACACTGCATTGTGATACCAGAGTCTATTGCAACAGTTGAAGTCACTTTGATGGAAAATGGCCGCAAATCTGAACATTATAGTCATGGTTCAGCACATCATATTATTCATGTCGTGCTAAAGTTTCGCAAGATAGATGCTATGGCAGCTCATGCCAGAACTGAAAGAGTGATGCATTGATGCCTGTGAAGAACTTCTGCAGTGCTTTGAAGCAGAAGGTGGTGGCTTCCTTGTGAGAATCTTTACAGGAAACAAAACCTGGGTACATTCACTACAAACTTGAATAAAGAGAGCAAGCAAGGAATGGTGTCACTCCTCATCGCCAAAACCCAATAAGTTCCAGATGCAGCCATCTGCAGAGAAGGTTATGCCAACTCTTTTAATTTTTTTTTAATAGTGTTTAATGCCCATTTTAACTACTGAGGCAACACAGCCGGTGACACTGATGATACATGAGATGAAATTACATATTGGGAAAGCATTTTTTAAGGAAGGAAACATTCCAGGCCTAAGTTCAGGGTACATCTCTGGCATTTACCATTTATAAGCAGTGAGGAAAACCTGGAAATAACCTCAGTCAGGCCACCCATAGCGGTCTCTCTTGGGATGAACGAGGCATTATTTTGGAACACTACATGCCTAGGTGAAACAACATTACCAGTGTGTCATATTCCGATATGTGAAAAATAATCTTTGGCCTGCAATCAGATCAAAAAGACATGGACATTTGACTATAGGTGCCATTTTGCAACATGTCAATTCTTGGCCTCATACTGTCTGTGCAACACTTGCAACCATCACTGACCATTGCTTTGATACTCTTCCACATCCACCATACTCACCAGACCTCACTCTGAGTGATTAAAACATGTTTGGACCATCAAAGAGGCTATGGAAAGAAAGAAATTTCGTTCCACTGAAGAGATACACCAGGCGGTGCACGAGTGGCTGCGCATACGACCACAAGTTTTTTTCCCCCAAGGAAATCTGTGCTGGAAAATGCGTGTTGAGCATCATGGACACTGTCGAAAAATAATACTCTGGTGTTCCACTTTTGTTCAATATGTTAAATTAGAAAATACTTAAGGTTTTCATTTAACTCTCCCTCGTATGTACTAAGGTGAGCTTTTTAATAAAATGCATGATATTGCTACTGGCATGGTGTTTGCGATTAATCTTCAAAATATGGATAGGAATAATAATAATAATAATAATAATAATAATAATAATAATAATAATAATAAGCTGAATAATTCCAAATATTCATCAAAAAAAGGAAAAATTTAGGACCATGCCACTTCCGCCTTGAACAGACTTCACTGTATTTCATTCATGCATTCTAAAGATATTCTATTTGCAGTATTTTTATAGAGTTTTGTTTCTTTTAAGAATCCCTTCTCAAGTTGTAATTTTTTTTTCTGATGATGCAACATTAATCCCCACCCTGTTTCTTCAATATCATGTTGAACTCTCTCCATCCTCATCTCACTCAACTTGCATATGCAACAATGATGTCTATGTCTGGGACATGTAAAATAATGTTATTTTTATAATTATTTTTAGTATAAATTTTAGAAAATGTGGAGAATAAACAATCTCTAAATTAAATGCCATATATACACTATAGTTATACACAGTTTATGTTCTTTTTATTGGTTTTTCTTTTAATATACATTAATGACTATGAGAATTTTTCATTTATTTATTGTTTATTTTTTTTAGGTGTTTATGAGGACAGAAAAATCTAGAATAAACCTCAGCCAGGGAGGACGTTCCTGGCAGGAATCAAACCTCAGACCTCCAGCGTCTGTGCCTTAAACAACCTCAGCCACTTGTGGCAGTACCATGAGAGTGCAAAACTGGCATGCAAAGAAATTATGAATCTCAGAAAATCAGTTTCTATTTGAGTGGCATGATAGGTGGCAGTGACTAAGTGCACTTAGAGAATTAGAAAACGATGAGTTCAAATAAATCTATATATTTAAGCTGCAATCAAAAGCTGAAGTTAGATCAGGAAGGAAAAGGAATGATTAGGAAGTTGAAAAATACTTATGTGTTTTTTAAAAGTACAATTGAGTCTATTGGTAGATCTACAGGGAATGTGCTTCAATTGACGACGTAAGTTGCAATATAATAAATGAATCTGAGAAAGTTTCCACGCAAAATGTTCAGACAGATAGGTATTCCTATACTAACGTGATACATTTAATTGAACTGATCACAACTGCTTTATTGAAGAATTAAGTGATGATTTAAAAATGGAAATTGATCATTTAGAGTTCCATCAACCTGAAGGTCCTTTTCAGTTATTATTATTAAGTTAAAACTAAAACTGGACAAGTAATACAATGGGGTTTGGTTATGCTATGCACTAATTCCAATGTGGTGTGATGCATTAACATGCGCATTGGCTCTTTGCTGACCACAACAACAAGAATTTAGCAAAGCATTGTGTAATGGTACAATTAAAGATTGCAATAGGAAAAAAGATAGAAAAGCATAGATACTCAGCTATTCATTCTACATCCTGTTTTAACATATGAGAGATGGCATGAAAAGTAAATCCATTGTGTCCAATTTATCAAAAAGAAAATAACATAACTGATATACTGTCACAGATATTGATCATAAAATTAACATTAACTCGGGTAATCATCTTTTCCTGGCCATGATGAAAGATCTATGTATCATAACAAGAGGAAAATATTTAAATGTTATTGAACTACTTTCTATATATAGCATATTACTAAAAGCCCATGTTGACAATGAGAAAATTAGGACCAAATATTTACACTCCCAAATACAAAATGACCTAATTTTACTCTTTTCTCACTCAGTATTAAAATATATAGTAAAAAAACATTAAACAATATCCATTTCTTTTCCAACTTGTTTGATACAACTCGGGACAAAAGTACAGATGATCAGTTAAGTCAATCATTCAATATATTACAAATGAACCCTGAAAATTAGTAAATATTTGCAAATCTTTTATTGGGCTCTATAAAATATATAAGCAAACTGGAAAATATTTGAAAAGGAAATCATTAAGATGCTGGAAAACAACAAATTGAATCATAGCAATCACCACCAAGGTATAATGGTGCAGCTAATATGATTGGAAAATACCATGGTCTGCAAGCACATTTCAAATGTAAAATGTCAACAGCTGATTATGTACGCTGCATGGGTTATTATTTAAATTTAGTTCTGAGTGACTTTATTAGTCATATTTCAGATTTAAGGGATTTTTGCACAACTGTAGAGACAGTTTGTGTGTTTTAAAGTTTATGGTAATGGTAGGAATTAAATGGTGCCTCAGATAATGGAACAACCAAACACACACTGAAAAAACTCTTATGAGATGGTCTTTTGACAGTTTATTTCATTGAAAAGTGGGTTTTGCATATGATAGCATGCCTTAAGAATATACTATTGATTTCAAACAAATCTTCTGAAAAAAAATTTAGCTCTTGCATTCAGAAAAGTTATCAATTTCTTTCAGTTTGAAGTGCTTGTTTTCCTATGTACAGTACACCAATATTGTTTCAAAATATTTACAAGAAAAGTACATTGATTTATTGATGCCACATCACTATTAAAACAAGCCCAAAATAATATGATGGGAGTTGAGGCTGCAATTTTTGAGTTCTGTTTTAAAGGAAGCAAAGGAAATCTTAAATTCCTGGAAAATAGACCCAACAATATAACAACTTCAGGTTAAGAAATTCTTTGATGAATTGGTAGTTGATAAAGAATACAGAATCCAGAAGAAAAAATTCCAAGGCTTGCTTTTAATGATTACCTGGACATCATAATTCATTAGCTTGAAGTACTTTTTGAAAGCATGAATGCCATCTCAGCTAAATTCTTGATGCTCCAGCCATCAAAACTCAGTACCTTAACTAAAAAGGAAATTATCAAAAAAGTCAACACACTTTGTGAGTTTTATGCTACAGATTTATCTTCTAATTTTCCTCAGCAACTGATTAGTTTTCGATTAATTATGATGGAAGAGTTTCGTTAACTTTCAACAATAAAGGATCTGGCCAAATTATTAGCTGTTGAAAATCATGCTATTACCAGCAATGTTCCTGATCTGTGTATAATTCTACAACTTTCCCTCGCTTTATATGTCACTAAATAACAGTCCAGGACTCAGTTAAGCTAAAACTAATAAAGAGTTATCTGTGTAGTACAATGTTATAGATGAGACTGAGTTCATTATCTGCACTCTCTACTGATAATGAACCAGGCAGGAATAATGACATCAAGAAAGTCACCAATGAGTTTCTGTTGACGAAATAATGGCACTTTGGGAAAATCAAGGTAGGCCTGTTATTGTTATTGTTTACATTTATATTATTATTATTGTTGCATTTGCATGCACAGTTACAAAAGACATCGATACAACAACCTTTCATCATGAGCAGGTATGAGAAGTGGGCCCCACAATATTTTTTGGGATGCTTTTTTAGTTATCCATTGCATACATACCAAACCATTCAGTTGAAAGCATGCAAGTCATATATTCTGGTAAAATCACATAGATTTAAACAGTACTTCCTACCTTAAGCTTTTCCCCTCCGGATGCAGATGTCAGAAGTCCTCCACGTTTGATGTTCAGACTAGTATATGTAGGACTTGTTTTGATATCACCAATGACGACCTGCACATCATCATCGCTATCATCATCGTCATCATCATCTTCATTAGCATTTCCTGTAAATATAAAATGATAATATTAATTGTAACAATAATGACAATAAAATTGATGACAACAATTACATTATAATCATTCACTATCATACACTGATCCATGCTGTCTTTAAGAAACCTGTAAACATATTACATAAATTATGAGATGGGTAAAATAAATTTTCTCAAAACTTGATATGGGCACATATTTTCAGACTCAATACTTCCAAACTTTTTTTTGGCGAGAGGGAGTCAAATAATATAATGACTTATTTTGTTATTTAAACAATGGTAACAAACTAGTAGATATATTAACTTAAAGAGCAATCGGAATTCTAAAGCAAATTATATAATTAAATTATTCTACAATTGGCTGAGAAAGCAGACAATGGTCTGCAAAACATGTTCCAGATTTAAATAAGTGAAGACATAAGAGTGTGTAGTTTTGACTCAGTTATACAATAATTTAATCATATGCAGATTAATATGTCGTGACAAGTCACAGCTGATTATGCAGACAAGGGTCTGTGGAACATGTTCTAGTGAAATAGTATGCTGTAAGAGTATTTAGTTTGAATCACCATAACACATTAACAACTATGATTTACTTCACTGGGACATGTCCATTTGCATTACATGTTAAGAAGTAAATATGCATTTCCATATTACCAGCTTATATATTTTATTATGATCGATTTTACATCTTTATAATCCAGTAGATGAGATCTCTGGGCAAATAGATAATGTATAAAAACATAAATACTTGTAATCTAAGTTAAAATTATACTATACTACCTAAAAACATAAAATTTTAATTTAACTAACATAAGTTTTTGTTAAAATATATAAGCCTTCTTGCTCTAAATAGTTAAATTTACGTCATTTTCTCTCACACATAAGATCTGCTGTGATTGAGAGCTATTCATTTTCTAGTAAATGAAAATACTTGAAAGAAGACAACAAATGCTCTTTAAGGTATGTAGCAATTTCTGCTGGGGTGTAATAACTATTGACAATGCAAAGACCATTTGTCTCTCCAAGCACTCTTAATCAGTTCAACAATAACAAAAGATTAATAAATGTTAACAAATGACAGGATCATGAAAGGATGATAATGGAATATTAAGAAAAAGCATATGCAAGCAGGAATGGAGTAGTTTAAGATGAAAAACTGAAATTTTACTTGGTAAGTGAAATAATGTTGAATATCTATTTTCAACTTTTTTCAATAGATTGAAAATAATTATTTTCAAAAATATATAATAGTTTTTATATATGTTGTCCTGATATCTTGATATGCTATTGTTTTAGTGTTTAAGTGCATACAGCAAGTTGGCTCAAGTGGTAATGAAGACTCAAATTTGGGAGCTTCCAGGTTTAAATTCTATATCAACTAATCTGAAGTTTTCTATAGTTTTACTTACTCAGAAAGGGCAATGCTAGGCTACTGGTTTCTACCACAGTTTTACCTTTCATTTATCTTTAGTTCATTGATACCTGTGTGTTCTGCATTTGAGATTCTTTGAGGCAGCCCTAACATTGGCTGACTACTCATTCAGAAGTCCCTCTGAGTGTACCGCAAGGGGTGGCCAAGGTTGTTAAGGCATGGACTCGTGAGCGGGAGGTCTGGGTTCAAATACCGCCAGGACCATCCTCCCTGACTGAAGTTTTTTCCAGGTTTTCCTCAGTCCTCATAAATGGCAAATGCCGTGAAGATACCTAAACTTAGGCCTGTGGTGCCTCTGTAGCAAAAATGGGCATTAATCACATTCATTCATTCCCTGTGAATGTATCTTAATTCTATGTGAACCAGTGATGATTAGCCTCCCCATATTTGCTTGTAAGTCCCAGGGGTGTACGTTTTAATACCAGAGAAGGATAAATAAGTTGAATAGGTGTGTTAAGTTCAAACCAAACTTTCAATGCCACACCACTGGCTTGTGGGATGCTTCCTCAACCTGGCAACAATGTAGCCAATTTCTGAACATTTATCCAAGGATGCTGGAATGATTTGGCTGAATGAGCTCAGAGGATTTTGTGGCCTAAGTTTCCCAGGCACTCACTTTAAGACCTGAAGGAAAACTCCTGAAAAAAACCTCAATCAGGAAACTGAACCAACTGGGAATTAACCTGGGCTTATCACATAGGAAGCACAAATGTTACCACTAGACCATGGTGGTCAACCAAACAAAGTACATGCCAAACTCTCAAACAGCATGAAAGAAGGTGCTTTCTTGCACTAAGGCGTGTGTTTAATTTTAAATGGGACTTCCTTTTTTAAATTATTACAGAACAATTTTAACACTTATAGATAAACCATGTATACCATTCTTTTTTGACATTGGACATTATTCTTATGTTTGTTATTTTCATCTTAACTAGAAATAAATATCATTCTTAACAAAACTTCATTAAATGTTTAATATTTTAAAGGGTGTTATGAATGTTACAAAATATATCAATTTATTCTGAAAGGTAGTTCTGTTTTGGTTGGAGAGTAACATTAAATTATACCTCAGTGTACAAGTTAATTTGTGGGCAATAGGCCAAAATAACAAATTATGTTACTTTAATTTACTAATTTGCACAATAATTGTCATAAACAGCAGTTTAAAAAAAATATATTAGTAGTTATCTCAATTTAGTCATATTCATAACTAAGCAACTAATGTGATTGGTATCCATACATCATGTCACATTCCAGCTAGGTAATTTAATGACTGTGTAAAGTAATACTAATATGTCATGTTAGCAATTTAGATCACTAATTTATATGCCCAATTTCAGATGTATATTGCCTAATTTTTTTTAAACAAAAGAGAATGAATGCAGAAAATATTTTTGTTTCATTATCAAGCAAAAGAAATAGATTACTGGCTTCAGCTAGGCTCAGCAAACATAACTATGACATCATTAATTAATGTAAGATCTCATTCAAATTTGAACGCACAGTATATAACATCTTTAGAAAAATGCCCTGCAACAAATGCATGGAAATGGAACCAATTTATAACAAAGAATGATAGAGGAAACATTTTTCAAGAGTCACTCTTTCTTGAGTATTTCATATGCATTTAGAATGAAAAGCTTATTAAAAGCAGACCAAGGATAATTTATGATGTGACATCATGAGAACCGGTCTTCTGTCTGTCTCTTCCTAGATGAGCACCTTAAGACATAAACCAAGATCAAAGAGCAAGGAGAAAGAAATGTTTGGCCACTTTGCTCTCTACTAGTACTTGTGACCACCACTGTGCTGGGAAACCAAATGACAGTTCTGAAAAATTGTATTCAGCAATCTTCCTACCTAAGAGGTTCCCAAAAATCCAAGAACAGTAATGTGGGGTACTCTATTGCATCATGTCTACTTTATTTAGATGATCAACCAGCAATCTAGCTTCCCGTGAAATCATTATTTTCTGAATCTACACCAGGCTATAATTCCCCAAATTCAAAGAGTCCTCTATTTGGAAACTGAAACAGAATTGGTTTCTGCCAATGTGACAATTTATAATTTAGTATTTACCTTTTAGGATACTTCTATTAATGACCCATTAGATATTTAAACTTATTTTTCTTGATGCAATGTAAATAAAGCAATTTGTACAAAAGGGATTTTTTAAAAGTGTTTAATGCACATTTTCACTACTAAGGCATCATAGACAGTAGAAACTAATGGTACATGAGATGAAATAAAAAACTGGGAATATGTAACATTTCAGGCCTAAGCTTAGGGTACCTCCCTAGCATTTTCTATTTATGAGGAATGAGGAAAGTTTGGGAAAATAGAATTAGGGAGGATGGTTTTGACAGGAATCAAACTTCAGATCATTATTCTATGACAATACAAAGGATTCTGGAATTGTTCTTCATATGCATGAAAGTTTTTAACAGAAGAATTTTTAAGTGTATGAAATTAGGATTTGCTTTTTTAGCGTGAAAAACCCTGTCATGGAGTGATACTTCCAGAAAGACTTTAAACTACTGCAGTTAGATCTGAAAATAACTGTGCTAAGAGCATTAAAGGTACATATTTTAAAGCAAGGGTTAAGGCTGCAAAAAACACAAAGCGTAAGGAGAATACCATCTAATAACAGCCCATGCATGATAAAGGAGCTCAAAACATGTATGCTTAGGAATTGCACAATTAAACATAGGAATAAAATTTCAAATTTTCATTCCAGAGTCAAATGACAACAAAGTAGGTTCAGGCATTATAACAAATTATTTATGAGGAAATCACTCAAATTTCACTAGTTTTGTTCACTTACACTAGTGAAACTTGTGTGATTTCCTCATTAATAATTTGTTATATTGCCTGAACGGTCCTGGTGGTGAAGTGGTTACCATATTTGCCTCCTAAACCCAAGATCACGGGTTCGATTCTGGCCAGGACCAATGCATTTTCTCAGGCGTAAAAATCCTAAGTATGGCTTCCTTCGAAAGGGAAGTAAAGCCGTGGATCCTGTGTTGTACATTTAGAGCATGATAAAACACCTCAAGCCTGAAAAAAATGGCCTCTGAGCAAAATTTGTTGACAGTTTCATGCCCTGATTTGAATGGGATGCTGATGACCTGTGATATTAAAGAGTGTCCGTAAATAAACCAAATCAGAGAGAGAGAGAGAGAGAGAGAGAGAGAGAGAGAGTCTACTTTGTTGTCATTTCACTCTGGGATGAAAATTTGAAATTATTTATGAGGAAATCACTCAAATTTCACTAGTATAAGTGGAACAAAACTAGTGAAATTTGAGTGATTTCCTCATTAATAATTTGTTATATTATACTACATTTCCTTGTGAAAATCCCTACAATTTAATCTATTTTAAAAGGTTCAGGCAAGTTTTACAACTGAATGCAGCTCTAAATTACCTCATAAAAAGTCCTCAATAACTTTGGTTGCACATTATTATGCTTAATTGAATCAGTTATTTGAAAATGAAAACAAGTCCAGGGTCTATAATTTTGAGAAAACACAAAAAAACTTTATAAATTCCAAAGCTAGCTCCACCAAAATTTATGTTCCACAGTAACTTGTAGAATACATCATTGTTGATTGTTTGAGCTATTCATGGATCTCGATTTTGCATTAGTCCAACTTACAAAATACTTTTCATGCATAGGACTTGTTTCCTTTATAAAATAATTCTATGACTTGTTAGGAAAGTAACAAAATATTGTTTTCATTCATTTAATTTCATACTTGCCTCCTAAACCCAAGATCGCAGGTTCACCCTGGCCAGGATTGATGAATTTTTGGGGATTAAAATCCAAAGTATGGCTTCCTTTGAAAGGGAAATAAAGCCATGGATCCCATGTCATACATTTATGGCACAATAATCAACCTCAAGCCTTTGAACAAAATTTGTTGGCTGTTTCACGACCTGATTTGAATGGGATGCTGATGACCTGAGATGTTAAAAATTGTTCGTAATTAAGCCAAATAAAAAAAACATCTATGATATATTTCTCTTGATGCTGAATAACATATTCTGCCATGCAGACATAAAAATACTCTCAAGAAACTATAACCTTCTAGGGCTAGTGATCAGGCCTGATATCAGTGTTGGCCATGAGAGAATTTTCTAGTAGAAGTACTCATGTTAGTCTGGGATATACTTTTGAATAGTTTGGGATTCTCACAGTGAAATATAGTATCATATAACAAATTATTTATGAGGAAGTCACTCAAATTTGACTAGTTTTATTCCACTTACTTGGATATGTTAAAAGGCAAATTTCCTTCATCATCAGCACAATTCCACTGCCAGCTTTCCAGCATGGTATTAAGATGTTGCTCTTTGGATTTTGCACACTTTTTGATGAGGTTGCTGTTGTTTGGAAGATCAACCTCATCAAAAAATTTGTAAAATCCAAAGAGCGACATCTTAATACCATGCTGGAAAGCTGGCAGTGAAACCGTGCTGACGATGAAGGAATTTTCTTTTGAAACTTGTCCAAGTAAGTGGAATAAAACTAGTGAAATTTGAGTGACTTCCTCATAAATAATTTGTTATATGACTGGGATATACTGTTCTATTTTTCCAACATCTGCTATCTTCTTATTATTGATGGAACACCAGCTGCACCATATACTTTTTCAGAATGCAGATCTGGATTTGCATTTGTTTTGCCAACATGAAAGAGTGTTGGATAGTGCCTTCAATGTATTCAAGTGCCTTGAGATATCCAAATTGTTCTTTATTGTATGTTAAATGCTTACACTTTGAAAGAGGATCATAATGAGGGCTGCCAAAATGAGGAATAGATTTGGAGTCTTCTTAAAATACCACCATTTAACTGCTCTTCTTTTATGTACCATTATTTCTCAACTGCAACCCTTTTAACATTTTCATTCAGTGGTGCAGACTGGGTCTTTACATTTAAATTGCACTTCAAATACATAACCACCCGAGTACGACCAAATCTAAATCCATAGTTTTCATTATAGTACTTCAAATTCATACTCCACACTGTTTGCTAAGTCTCTGGTCTCTTCACAGAAGAATTGATACACTTCTTTAACATTAAGTTGGGGGTCTAGGTATGTGAGAGGTTTTTTTTTTAATTAATGCGTTTGGTGTCTAAGAAATGTCTTGGTATGGTGATCTATTTAACAAAGTGCTGCTTTGTGGACTGCATTGCTATGATTAACATGCTTACCATTTTAATCAACAGGAGAGCTTCCTTGAAATAGCAGGAATGTTAAGGGATATAGATTTCCCCGAGACAACATACAAGTTCAGAAATGCTTAATCTTATTTTGATTTAAAGTAAAACACTAAAAATCATGTCGTCACATTAAAACTCTCTTTAAGTTGTGTTTGTGAAACTTAAAGAGAGTTTTAATGTGACGACATGATTTTTAGTGTTTTACTTTAAATCAAAATAAGATTAACAAAAGTTTCACTGTGTGGATTCCCAAATTCCGTAAACATAAACATATCAGAAATGCTTGTTTACAAACATGAACTCTTCTGCAACCTAGCAGCACATGAAAGAAGAATGAAGATGTTCTTGTATAAAATATAGTTAACTTTTGTAACAGTGGTGTCAAATATTAACATTTTAAAAAATTGAGTCGAGACTGTAACATACACACCACTAAAATTCAATAAAATGGAAGACTAGTTTCGGGAGCCATTGCTCCTATCATCAGTTCCTGAGTCGACCAGGAACTGACGATAGGAGCAATGGCTCCCGAAACTAGTCTTCCATTTTATTGAATTTTAGTGGTGTGTATGTTACAATCTCGACTCAATTTAAAAAAAAAAAAGAAGATGAAGATGTTCTTGTCTGTGCATTGCCTTCTCTTCTTGGCCATCTTCTCTATATTAGTTTACTCTTCATTATTCCTATTGGAAAGGCATATTGTTTATTTTTAGTAGATCTACAAAGTCTATGTGATTGAATAGTTATTTTATCAACATCAGAAAATTTATTTATGCACTTCAGCTGGTTTCTTGGCATTCATAACTCTACCCTTCCCAGTAACATACTCCATCTGAGCTAATTCCCCCCCCCCCCCCATTTTGAATGGTGTTTAACACCAGTTTTTACTACTGAGACACCACAGGCGGTGACCAGTAATGATACATGAAATGAATGATAAACTCGGAAACAATATTTTTTTTGGTTAAGGAAGGAAACGTTCCAGGCTCAAGTTTAGGGTATCTCCCTGGCATTTGCCATTAATGAGGACTAAGGAAAATCTGGAAGAAAAACCTCAATCAGAGAGGACAATCCTTCCTGGATTCGAGCCCCAGAACTCCTGCTCACAAGTCTGCACCTTAACAACCTCCGCCATCTGTGGCGGCTTCTCTCTGAGCTAAACAAGACCTTTTTCTCTATTCTTCAGTATAATCCTTAAATTTTGAACCCCTTTCCTCTTATTCTTTTCTGGAGATTCAGTTTCAAAACCATCCATTATATACACCACAAAATAACAAATAAGGTTGTAATATGTACCACATGCAGCTACTACAACAATAATAATAATAACCAAGTAAATAAATGATATTACCAACACAATTATATAGCAAATTCAAGGCCATCTAGAATTAATAAGAGAAACCAGTCCAGGACTTTTAACATCAATGGGAGTTTAAACCCAGTACTGGATTAACAATTAATGCATGCCAATTTTCTCTTTTACACTAATATATAGCTTAAGGACTGAGAAACAAAATGTATATCTCGACTCATTTTTGCAAAAATGTGAACTAATTTCCTTTTCTAAACCACAGATTCAATTACTATCTAGACTATATTTTAAAAACTGACAGCACATTTCTTACGAACAATGAAAACATAACTGACAGAACAAAGGATTGCCCAATTTGGTAGTACACTGGCAGTATTCAGCAAGTTTGCATTGAATGATACAGTTCATTTAAGTAATGGAGCCATGCACCTTGTCCTGAGTAAATCGTCTCAATGCTTCAGAAAGACTACACATTAAGATATCCAGCATACTGTCATCTAAGTTGTCATATATTTGAATGGTTGGACAGGTGTGTATGAGAAATGAGTTAAATCACCATCCTTCTAAGCCAGAATTAAGGTCATTCAACATAATGTCAAACACCTGTCTATATGCCTCAATAGTGGAGAGCAGAATATGTAATAGAAATTTGGGGGCCAGATGAAGGATGGAAAGGGATAAATAGACTATTTTGTAGAATTGTCCTAGGCTTACCTAAATTTTCACCTAACGAGGTTGCCCTAATGGAACTAGGAAAATTGGGCTATAAAAGCAAGGTCACTGAAATATTGGTATAGAATAGGGAGACTAGAGGAGGAGAATATCATTAATCAGTGTTTGGTAGCACAAGGAAAAATTAAGGGGAAAGAAAGTTGGTTAACTAAAGTCCAAAATATCCTACAAAAAAAAAAAAAAAAAAGTGGGCATGGGACTAGTATGGTACGAGGGAGAAAGATTGGGTAAAGGATTTTAGAAAGAGATAACAATAAAAATTGAGGATATTGAAAAACAGGAAATATGGGCAAATCTTAATACCAAAAAATCTCTGAAATTATATAGTACATTAAAAATGTAGGGGGAAGAGAAAGATATATTGAAATTTGTGATAAGGTAGGAAGGGAAAGATTGGCATGGTAAAATATTTAAGTGGATTAAAAAATGGATACACGAAGAGGATATATCCTATGTGTGAAGGACCAGATACTACTTGGCACTGTATACCAAAATAAGTTATACCAGTTATAAGCAAACCAAGTTTTGGAGGGAACAGTTGCTATTACAAAAATGGGAAAATTTACCAAATGAAATAAGAGGTAGACAAATTTTAAATTTAAAATTAGATGAAAACATAAAGGAACTGCAAAAAGAGATAGATAAGGTAAGACAAAAATGGTTATGGGTGTAACATAGTTGAGAAAGCTGCTTGAGAAATAGTATAGAATTGTCAGATAGTGAAAGGAGGATGAAATGAGTAGGGGAAAGAATGGATATAGTTATCTAGCATTATTTAAACAGGATTCTTATACAGCAATAACCAGGATGTTAGTGTATATGAGGTCCTAAGGAATAACCAACTCTCAAGGATAGAAATTTGGCTTAATAGGTTTAATTAAAAAAGAAAGAAGGTTTAGTATTGTAGGAAATATAACTTAATATTGTATTGGATGTATAAACTACTTTTAATATTGTGTTTTGTTTTTGGTTGGAGCCCTGTCCCCTGAATATTTCAGTAGGTAGCTGCTGATGAACCAGGGACTAGGGGGCTGGGCCAATCAAATTGAAATAAATTTTGATTTGAGTTCGTGCCTTCTGGAATTGCCAAAGGCACTGTTCCTAATTGTTATGTTTAAAATTAATGTTTTTTTTATTTGTGTTTATTTTGTAAAAAAAATGTATTTTGATGCATGAGAAATAACTACCACTACCACTACCAGTACTGCTACCAGTACCGCTATCACCACCACTACTACTAGTGGATCTGAGGACAAAGAAGACAAACTATGCATGAGATAAATAATTTTACTTTCATTCCCTGGTGGTATTTTCATACAGATTAATTTCAAGTTCTATGCAGCATTCGTAATGTACTAACCAACAAACATCAGGCAGATCCATTAATAGCAGTTAGGCTTGGTAAAGTCAGAAATGTGCTAGCAACTTCACTACAAAAGAAATATGATAGACATAAGCCTACAAATAAATATAATTTCACAGGGGTTTATTTTTATATGAGCATTACTATGAGCTTTACTACCATAAGACAGGTGACTATGTTGTCAGGATAGGTTGGACTCGAAATGCTCTTTTCCTGCAACTCCTGAAGCAGATGTATTCTTTCCTCTCATGTATAGTAATTGCCAACCTATGCTGCCATTAGTGCAGATGCGTTAAGTTACTATAAAGTGTTGTGTGTAGATGCCTTGTGATGGATGGAGGATATTTCTAGTTCTTGATGATGTGATTCGCTCTACATTACAAATTCTGAAGTTCAGTGTATTGGGTGTCTATTGTAAAAACAATTGGTGCAGCTACAGCAAATTTAAAAGCTTTCTACTATAGACGATTATAATTAGATAGGTACATCCTCTCATGTATAGTAATTGCCATTGCTGCCATTAGTGCAGATGCGTTAAGTTACTATAAAGTGTTGTGTGTAGATGCCTTGTGATGGATGGAGGATATTTCTAGTTCTTGATGATGTGGTTCGCTCTACATTACAAATTCTGAAGTTCAGTGTATTGGGTGTCTATTGTAAAAACAATTGGTGCAGCTACAGCAAATTTAAAAGCTTTCTACTATAGACGATTATAATTAGAAAGGTACATCCTCTCATGTATAGTAATTGCCAACCTATGCTGCCATTAGTGCAGATGCGTTAAGTTACTATAAAGTGTTGTGTGTAGATGCCTTGTGATGGATGGAGGATATTTCTAGTTCTTGATGATGTGATTCGCTATACATTACAAATTCTGAAGTTCAGTGTATTGGGTGTCTATTGTAAAAACAATTGGTGCAGCTACAGCAAATTTAAAAGCTTTCTACTATAGATGATTATAATTAGATAGGTACATACTTAAAGATGCATGTGTTCTATTTCAGCACTGTAGTGTAATTGTGTAATAAAACAAAATTATACCAAACCTTTCATTTGATTTGGTATTTGGTAATGTAGCCCATTTGACATACATGTTCTAATTACAATATTTGTTTAAGGTAGATTATGAAATGTTGTCTCCCATACTTAATTTAATTGGCACACTTTCTAATCTGCAGTGCTAACACTGGATGGCATTTTCCATATATCAGTAAATAAAAGGTATAGAAAATAAATGTTAAAAGTTAAAACCTACCGTCTTCTGCCTTTTCTGCTTTATCTTCATTTGGTTGCTGCTGGCTTTGATCATCTTCATTTAAATGCTCTTCTTCCTGTTCAATGGGAGCAGGTATTGTAGGTGGTTCTGGTGCTGATACCTAAAACAATTGTGTTGTCATTTCCAAAAAATATTGAAATAATGCAGCTGATATCATATCATTTATACAGCTGATCAAAAAATCTGACATTACACATAAGAAATTAATGAAAATTGAAACTATAGAAGGATACGTGTTTTGTTCCAGTATCAACTACAAGTATCTGATTAGTAATATAAACACAGTAATTAGAAACATATTTATCTCTGAGATAAATTGTACTGTGTGAGCAATAATTTTCTACACAAATGTCAAGAAAATGGACAGCATTTTCAGCATAATCTACAAGTTAGTGTCAATGTTGCATCATGTTTATTTGATTTGCCTGACTGAATTCTTCTTCTTCTTCAATGGTGTTTAAAGCCTGTTTTTACTACTGAGACACCACAGGTGGTGGACACTGATGATACATGAAATGAAATGATACACTGTGAAAGGAATTTTTAAGGAAGGAAACATTCCAGGCCTAAGTTTAAGGTACCTCCCCAGCATTTGTCATTTATGAAGATTGAGGAAAACCTGCAAAAAAAACCTGTTAGGAACGATGGTCCTGGCAGGATTTAAACCCCAGAGCTCCCACGATTTAACAACCTCAACCACCTGCGGCAGTGACTGAATTCAACCTGATGAATGTGCTCAGTTTACTTGCCATGTAGGATCTTCTGGCCAAAGAAGAGCAGGTAAATAATCTCATTGTATAATACAGATGATCAGTCCTCCAAAATGAGCGGTTGCCAAAGTTTCTCTTAATTATTATTACTTCATTAATGGTCAGTCACCTGACACTACTCATGTGTATTCCCAATTATAAAACTGCACATTTGTCTTTATCTGATTTTTCACATATCACATCATTACTACTTGAACAATCAGATAGAAACTCTATATTAACGGGCTCTTGTTCAAGTTCATGAATATTACTTGAATTATAAAACTGAGAAAAGATAAAGCCTAGTAGTTTTATTTTTATTTATTTATTTATTTTTTTTTGTGTGTAAAGTTTCATCCCTGAACAAATTTAATGGTAAATATAATGTTATGTGTGCAACACAATCTCTATGGCTTCAAATCATTTCATTTGGATATGAAAAGTATTTATTTATTAGCAATCAAACGTAGGTATAGCTTTATTAGTGTAATTTTAGCATGGAAATCAACTTATGAATTTTTCTTGAAAGTATTTACCATTCTTCAAACTGCCACGATATTTCAAAATGAAACATGAATTTATAATTATTGCACTTTGATAAGGAGAGATTTTAATGATAAAACTCATTGTTTGCAACCTACGGAAAACAATATCTAGGTAAGTTACTCGAAAATAGTAAAGATATTAGTAGTATGTGAAATAATGATAGAATAGTGAATGAGGATGGTCAGAGGTTTATTAAATTCCATGAAAATAACAATCTACTAATATTGAATGGCTTATGGGGAAATGATAGAGGAGAATTTACATATGAAGGGTTTTTTGTAGTAGTATGGTTGTTTATATTTAAATGTAGTTTGGAGTTGTTAGCAGTAATTATGATTTTAAAGTAATGAACATGATTAGCAAATAGCAGCCATTATCATTATTGATTGTTGTGAAGTGTAAACAGAAAGGAAAGAATAACAGGAATAGAGTGATAAATACTTCACAATCTGAAAATGAGAAACAATTATTTAAATATAAATGGAAAAGTTATCTTAAAAGTGAATTCTATATTTCAAATTCATCAAGAACTAATATTTGCTTTTTTGGTATAAATGCTTCAATTTCAGCATAAAGAGTTGAGCATGCATTAAATAGATAAGGAATATAAGGAGGGTAAATATTGGTTCAATAAGGAATGTTTTGAGTTGAGAAAATGGTTAAAGAGCTCTGGAGGATAAGTAATGGAGAAGAGGAGAAATAAAAAAATTGTAAGACTTAAAAGATATGTCGATAAAGAAAAAGAAGGAATGGGTTATAGTTTGGACTTCTGAAATTAACAATAAAATGAAATAAGGGAAAGCTCATCAGGTGTGGGAGGTATGCACATGGGAAAAGTCAGAATTAGCAATAATACAGTCAAATGAATAGGTTAATATTTTAGATACTTATTTGAAAGAAATGGGAGGGAAGGGTTAAATATATTAAATGTGATTTAAATCCATAATTTATAGAAGAATTGGATGCTCCTATCTCTTATGAGGAATTGAAAAGGGAAGTTATAGGAATTTAAAATAACAATTTATGCAAGCTTGGTGCACCAAGATTAAGAAGCTTCAATGGTTAACTAGGTTACTAAATGCATTTGAAAATTGTAAACGAATCTAAAGAATTGTCAGAGAGCAATTATATGGCCTATTTATAAAGAAAAGAAAATGATAATCCAAGTAGTTACGAAGCACATCTATCATATATGGGGATCTTGGCACTTAGAATCCAAAAATGGGCAGAAGATAATCACTAATCTCACAATTTCAATCAGGACTCAGAAAGAATCATATAACTATGGATAATATACTAATTTTAAAAACAATAGTAGACAAATATTTAGTGAACAAAAGTGGGAGACTCTATATCGTATTTGCAGAGCTAGAAAATGCTATGACAGAACAATACGAGAAACACTTTGGTAACAAATGTCAAAGATGGGTTTTTAGTAAAGAGATAGTCAATTTATTGAAAGTATTACATCAATACAATACAATGTGTACAAAATGGGGAAATTGCAAAATAACTTCAGAAGTTAATCAGCAACATGTACTTAGGCAAAGATGTAACCGAGCCCTATTCTATTCAATTTGTTTACAGATGATGTGATTGGTTTAATGAAAGCAAATAAATATATGCCTCCAATAAATAATATAGAAATTCCAGGATTATTCATGCAGATGATTTCGTGGTTAGCTCGTTTTCAGTTATTGGTTTACAAAAACTATTAATGAAATTTAAGATTTTGTGATGAACAGGGATTAAAGGTGAATATCAATAAAATTATAATAATTGTTTTCAAGAAAGGTAATAAATTAATAAAACAGGAAAAATTGGTTATGGAGCATAAGAATATTCAGAAAGATAAGGCCTTGGTAAGCTAGGAGTTTAAATTAGTAATCAAGGACATTTGGGAAAAGCAGAAGCAGGTTGCTTTCACAAAGAGTAAGTTAGTTTTTAAACTGATGTAGTTTTCAATATAGCAGGAATTTTCATGGTGAAATATAGTATACTTTTGCATTTTTTTATGAGGATATCACTTAAATTTCAATAATTTTGTTCCACTTACTTGGACATGTTTTGAAGGCCGTTGCCTTTATCATCAGCGTGGCTTCAATGTCAGCTTCCGAATATGGTATTAAGATGTTGCTCTGAAGATTTTATGATTTAATGATAAGGTTACTGTTGTTTGGAAGATCAAAATTAACTAATTTTTTTTTAATGAATATACTCTCCCATACCACTATTTCAATGGGATTTTAAAGAGTTTTAGTCCATTTTGGAATTTGTAGTTTTTTTTTTGCAAAATTGGTCTGCTGTAAAAAAAATCCAAAATGAACCAAAACCCTTAAAATATCTTCAAAATTCCATAGAGTTAACAGTATGAGAAAATATATTCATAAACTAAAACAAAGGAAATTTAATTAATTTTGATCTTCCAAACAATAATAACCTCATCACTAAATTCATAAAATGTACAGAGCAACATCTTAATACCACACTGAGAAGCTAACAGTGGTATCATGTAGATGATACCAACAGCCTTTGAAATGTCCAAATGAAACAGAATTAGTGAAATTTGAATGATTTATTATAAAAAATGCAAAATGATAAGGAGATTTGTTAAGTGTGATGGACTTTTGTAACAGTGATGTTTAATACCTAACGAATTTACTATAGTTGAGTCAAATTTGTAACATTCAAGTGACATCCTAATACATAAGTTCATCCACCCACCACCAGAGACAAACCCAACCAATACGAAGAACAAAGCCAGCAGTAGACCTGGAATTGAGGATTGAAGTAATTAGCTATTGAAACTTGTTTTCCTCCTTAAATAATAAGTGGTGTTACAAATTCCACTCAACTATATTAAATTCGATAGTGATAAGGAGATGTTAATATATAGCACCAATTATAAGTGTTAATTGGGTGGGACTTTAAGTTGTTCAAATGGAGTTATGATACAGAAATATGGGGTGTAGAGAATGGATGGGACAAAATGAGTACAGTGCTTACAAGGGTAAGTCCATAAGTTTCTGGCCTAATCATTTTCTAGTTATGATAAAGACAAAAACTAATTTCACTTTTCTATATAGTTACCTTTTATTGCAATATACTTCCCACATCTTTGAATTAACATTTCATCCCCCCCCCCCCAAATAGTCAGGAGTCTTGTCTGCAAAATGGGCATAAAAAGCATCCATCACTTCTTCGTCACACTTAAATTTCCTTCCTCGAAGGTCCTTCTTGAGTTTTGAGAAGGGGAAATAATCCCTGGAAGCTAAATCTGGGCTGCAGGGCGGATGGTCGATCTCCTTAGCCACAGTTCTTCACAGCTTCCTTTGCAACAAGAGCTGTGTGCACAGACTCATTGTCTTCAAGACCTTCAAGGTGAAGCACACACCACTCAGCTTTCCTCGCCTTTTCTCTTTGATGAAAGCATGTAGTCTATGCAGTAGGTCAGCATAGTACTGCCCATTTACTGTGGTGTTCTTCTCCTCTAAGTTAATGAGGAGTATTCCTTTACATTCCCAAAATATTGTGGCCATGATCTTCTTGATTGACTGAGTGACCTTGACCTTTAGAGGTGGTGCTTCCCCAGGTTTACACCGCTCCATTGATTCTCTTTGGGACAGAGACCATAGTAGAGGACCATAATTTCACCTCCTGTAACAATGGTTTGCAGAACTTCTCTCTCGTTGCCACAGCAGAGCTCCAAAAACACCTGACAACAGATGATTCATTGCTACTTTTGGAGTGAGGAAAGAAGTATAGGCACCCATCTTGCACTAACCTTATTCATGTTGAAATGTTCAAAAATAGTTCGAAGGACTGTTGTTTTAAAAAGCCCAAGGCCCAACCTTGCTGCTATTTCTGTAACTTTGAGCCTCTGGTCTTCCATAATTTCTCGTTCCATAAGAGCGATGTTTTCAGGGGTGAGCACCTCCAAGGGCTGACCTGCAAGCTCCTCGTTTTCAATGCTTTCTTGACCTATTCGAAAAAGTTTGGCCCATTTTTTTATGTAAGAATATGAGGGGGATGCTTCCCCATATACACCACTCAATTGTATTTAATTTCATTTGGAGTACATTCTTCTTTTATGAAGAACTTAATAACAGCTTGATGCTACATTTTAATCATATCACAATCTTCCATATTCACCCTTCTTTATGCAACTATATCTGAACAGCTGAACACAGCACAGCAGAAATTACAGTTGCAATTATTAGTTAACAGATAAGGTATGACACTAGATGAGGATTTTGTGAAAACATAGTCCTTATCAGCATGACCAAAACTTATGGACCTACCCTCATATGTTTTGCAACACACTTTTAAATGTTCCACAAAATTCTGTAAACATGGGCATTACTTGAAATCCCAAATGTTGGTGTGAGAGTTTTGGTGATACAGAAAATATTACATTATTGTTATAATCAACTACTTGTCGTCTAAACACTCTTATGCTTCACACTATTTTTGAAAACGATGGGACCTGTTTTGGAGCTACATCCACTCCATTCTCGACCAACTCGACGACTCATTGGTTTAGGTTATTACAGTATTGGTTTAGGGTATACCAGTTGAATGAAGAGCATATTTTAAAGCAATGTATGAAGTATCAGGAAAACAACTGGTATATTAATAGCTGGGTTAATAAGATAAAGAATTGGAAAAGAATGGGATGGATAATGTATGGATGTAGAAAGAATGTCTAAGGAACAGATTTTGGAAGTAAATCAGATTAAGGTATGAAGATGTGGATAGGTATTATGCAGGGTACAATTAAGGAGAAAAGCCAGCTCATTTTCCATAAGGAAATGAAGATAAATTTTGAAAGAAAAAGATATCTGAGAAGTGCAACAAAGAGGAAAGAGAGGGGATTGCTTGGCTCAGATTAAGATGTTGGAAATTGAGAGATTCAGAAATAATTGTGTACAGGGCATATGCCCCATCTGTAAGGGAACTGAAGGAGCAAGCTGTATATTGTTTGAATGTCCCGGAACTAATAAATAGAGAAAACACATTATTAAAGAAAAGTGGCTTGAATAAGAAAAGTAGTAGCATACAGGACAATTTTTGAGGTTGATGACCAGCTTAGGAAATAAGGTGAATTTTTATTTACAGTTAAAAGAAAATGGGCGTGGACAATAGAAAAAATAAATAAATAAAAAATAAAGAACTGAGACAACTGAAAGCATAGTAGTACTAATATATTATAATTACAAAACAAGCTTTTGTTATATTAATAATAAGGTTTTTGTGTAACAATTCTTTTGCTTTTTGTGTAATTGATTTGTTGGGATGTGCTATGGCGATGATGACCAGGATCACAATCTGCAGACATCCATAACTTAGTAATCTACTTACCACTTAATAAAGCATATATTACATTACGTGAGATAAGAAATATCTTATTTGGTGTGAGTGTAGAAATAATAAGTGAAACTTCACTATGTACATCTCATAAGTAAAATGTACCCAAAATAACAGGCTTGCCTCCTTTTCATAAGTACAAATCAAATATACCCAACAGTTGGCAAAAGTGTAATTCCTAAGAAATTCATATTTACACACACCAACTTAATGAATCCTAAAAACTGAAGGGCTCAGTTATTACATCTATAATAAAATCTCCACCTACTCTCTTGTTATATTATGTAAGTTTAAAACTGGCTTGCATACACAGAAGGAAAGTTTGAAAATGGGATGTATATATATTGAAGCTTCAATGAATTAGTAGATATTAATGGTAATTTGGGTATTATGCAGGTAGTGCAGGAATATTCATCCAGATATCTCCAATACTGAAAGCAGTAATTAATTACAATATGCATGTTTCTCCTTAACTGTTTTGTGCAATTAGCCTCCATTTTATCTTTATTATTTGATTACAACACTATTCCATAAGGTTATAGTGAGCCACAGTAAACCAATGGGTCCTCTGGTTTCTAGGATTCACTCGAGGTTAGGTTTTGGCTACTATGTACATGTGTGTGCATGCGAGAGACGAGAGATAAATTGTTTAGTTAAAATAAAAGTTTTACTAGTAGGATGCACATAGTGAAGTTTTATAAAACTTTTTTATAAAGCCTATTCCAATGATATAACTGTAAAATCATTAAGTGTCATAATAATCATATATTTGTCTGTTAGGTTCCAGGTCATATGCAGTGCAATACACAACAATCTTGAATGTTAATCCCTTTGTTACGTTTAAGTTAATAAGTTACATTAGTCATTCATGGCACATTAAATATGCAACTTTTCAACATACCGTTATACAGTATAATGCTGTATGTTGTAATAGAGACAAAAAATACTACTATAGTGATTTTTTAATATTTCTTAATTTGCTATCCAAACCCAATACAACTTTTAAGATTAATCAATTAATGTTCAGAAGGTTTACTCTGCAAGGTGAAATTTAAAAAAAAACAGTTCTTACCCAAATGTTTACAACTTAAATTAAAAAATAATTCAAATAAGCGTAACTTATTTATATGAAGCTCTTAACACATATTTTTACACCTATATTGAAAAGATGTATCTTTCCAGACCTTTTTAAATATGTAAATGTTATGCCAATAGACAAAAAGGTGACCAACTTGACTATTTAAAAACTATAGGTTCATTCAGTATTATTCCAACAGTTCCTAATATATTTGAAATGCTATTAAATAACCAGATTATTATTTTAAAAGCAACCAGTTGTTTCTAAACCAATGTGGCTTTAGATCTTCTCATAGCATGATTGAAACAATAGCCAAATTCGTCAAACAGTACCTCAACTCTTTAGAAAATTTGTCAAACAGTACCTCGACTCTTTAGAAAATTCCAAGTTAAAGACAGGTCATTTCTTAGACTTTGCTAAAGCATTTGATATAATCTCTCATGAATTTTACAAACAATTTTATTAAGTTTGTACATTATTTAGCAGGAAGATACCAAAGAGTACTCTGTAATACCTCAATATCACAGTTAAACATGTAAAAAGTTGTGTCCCCTAGGGGTTCATATTTTGGTCCTATCTTTTTTTATATTTGTATAAACGATTTACCAGCTTGCATCAAGAACGAATGCATTCGTACTTATATGTTTCCTGATGATCTTGCTATTGGTGTATTTCATTGTAGCAAACTAATATTAGAATTAAATCAGAAGAAACATGTTTCCCAATGATCTTGCTATCGGTGTATTTCATAGTAGCAAACTAATATTATGACTATTCTTGCTATAAACATTTAGTACCATGCAAACAAAATTAGTATAAATTTAAATGATGGTTGACTTTAATTTTACTTATAATCAACATAACTGTAACTTCATCTGTTCCTTGGCATTCACCTTGAGGCTGAACTTTATTGGAAAATTCATGTAAATTACCTTATAAATAAAATAAATAGAGGAATATTTATGTTGTGTATTCTTAAACAATCGTTATTGAGTACTTAATTATGATATATTAGATATATAGATATATATATCTATATATATAAATATATATTTACAGGTATTATTTAAGTGATTGAACCCTTCTGTGGTTAACCACGCTTCTATTTATTTATTTTACCAAAAAAAAAAAAAAAAAAAGAGCTGTAAGAGTTACTTGCAGTGTTGCAGTACAAACTCACTGCAGATTATTTTTTTTAGAAGTAAGGAAAACTTACTTTCCCTTCAATGTTTATTCTTGACTGTCTTTTGTACGAAAAAGGCAATTTACACAGTATATCCATTTGTTCTTCTCTATATGACTATCAAACTGATTGAATATATATCTTAATAAGGTGAAATATAATACAATAAAATGTGGTATACTTCTCTTATAAGTTGTTCCATTTCTTACCAACACAATTAGCAATGTACCTTCATTTACATTTAAAAGAACGGCCCGACTCTATTGCAAAATTTCCTTTATAGTTTTGACAACTGTTGTAATAAAAGATTTTAATATTTTGTTTTAATGTCCGTTTCTTTTTTTAATTTTTTTCTGATCATGCGTTTTTGACATAACATCTGTACAAGTACATGGTGATGATGCAAATAAATATTCAATATCTACCGGCAAAAATTGTAAGCCTTCTTTGGAATTGGCACTTCATGTGGGCAACATGTGTTTCAGATTATGCACATTTTTTACGCATAAATGCTACATAAAGGTGTACTTTCCGCTAAACTCCGACGGTCCCTTAAGACAGCTACGCGGAGCTATATTTCAACGTGGTTTACTATTTGACCTAACCTGTTTCTCAAAAACTCGTGGTGGAAATTAAATGCTAACGTCAATGCAACAAGGCAGTCAATTAAACACCACAATGATACCGGGTCTATGCCGAACGTGGTTCGAAGCCGCTACTTTATACAGAAAAACCTATCAAATACATAGTTATGTGCATGATTATTTACCATTTCTGATTCTTCTGTTTTTCTATTTTCCGCCACATCTGAACTCTGATCTTCGTTTTCTTGTTTTCCGTCACTTTTGCTTTCATTATCTGGTTGTTCCAAGTTTGAATCACCATATAACCATTGATCTTCATTACCCGAGTCATCCGCCATTTCTGCAAGCTACAAATTTTCCCAACCTTAAGAGCCCCTCCGATCCCACGTCACACCATTGCAGTAATCATATACATCATACCTATATTCAATCCACAATATAGTCAGGGTGACCTATCAAATGCTAAAGGTGGTCGCTGAAACATTTCAACAAGCTTGTGTTAGCTTAGAATTTGCGATTTAGTTAGTAATAATGGTGAAATGTTAACATTCTTCATAATTATGTTCCAGAGAATAATGGGCCATTCTGAGCAAAAGTCAATGACATCGCTTTTTTTTCTCCCTCCCAAATACCGATCATTAACATAGAAATGCATTTCGCCCATGCAATCTTTGGAAGACGAAAATCCCTAAGCTGCTTCTTCCGCTTATACGGAAAGTTAGTAGTATGAACCTTAATTAGTAACCTTGATTAAAGCCGTCTATGATGATCATAATTTCCGACGAATTTTAGTGAACTTATACCAAGACGTAGCCAATTTGTGTAACATCCATTATCATTCTATGTCTGGCTTTGTTAACAGATTCAGGATGAAAAGTCTCAATAATAGTTATTTTAAATGTGATGCTTTTTACCCTAGTTGCTCAGAACAATCTTAAGTCATTTGAAAACTAGGAAACTAAACAAAAAAATTGAACCAGGAAGTACCTTACACGCGGTTAACGAGAATATTTTCAAAATTACCAAGAACTCGTTTTATTTAATTAGTTAAACGGATACTATTTTCCTGGGTGGAATTTACGGAAAGATCTGCTCTTCAGAACTGAGCTTTGGTTAAAGCAGATGATTGAAACGCGCAATTCCTCGTACAGCAATTTCCTTCTGGTAAATATCTTTTAGGTACTCGTAGAACTCACAAAATCTGCAACTTTTTGGGGGGGGGGGATAACCGCGTCTCAAAGATGAGTGTAAGTTTGGGGCGTATTTCATTCTCAATAAATGTTTTCTGAAGAACATATGATGTCTTTGACAGTAAAAATGGTGTTCCGTATTTCTGGAACATTAATACAGTCGTTCAATATAAGATGCAACATCATTGTTCACACTTTTTTCTTAAAATTATTTGCACTTTAACTTTCTAACCACTCGTCAAAACCTCCACATTTATTCCGGGTAAGTTTTTCTTCCTCCCATCCCTCCCAGAACTTATGAAAATCCATAACGTCTCTAGAACTTCCATTCTCTTGTGAAGAAGGGGAGATAATGGACACTGCTCCTTCCATCGTAACCCAGTACTCCGGAACTGTACATCTTTCCAACCTCTTTTATTATGCCATCTATGATAACTGCCCTACATAGAAAAATGTTATTCCGGGTTTTAGACGACATGGTTACGGTCTTCCTCTCCCTCTAAGCTACTAGAATTTTCAAAGTTGTATTTCAATTCTTAGTCACCGGTATTAACTCGAAAATGCAATTTCGTGTAGAACTTTTCCTATTAGTGACAAATTATGAGTATCACAAAATATGGCTGTGAAGATTACTGACATTGATTTTTATTTATTTATTTTATTTGTAATCAGATACCATTTGAACATCGATAGACCCTTCTTCCACTAAGGCTTATGAGCAAAGTCTTAAACTATTAATCGAAGTTGGCACGTCACGCGTGGCATTCGCAATTTTCCCCCGAATCGTAATTCCCTCGTTAGCTAATTACATCTTAAGTAGCAAGTCAATGGATCGGGTCACATACTAATTCATATATACACGAACTAGAACTTGGTGCCTCTACAAAACCAACTTAAAAGCTTCTGCTCCATTTAACAAAATAATTAAATCCAATCATTTTTGTTTTGTTTATTTATGGACGCTCTTTAACATCTCAGGTCTTCAGCGTCCCATTCAACTCAGGGCGTGAAACGGCCAACAAATTTTGCTCAGATGCCTCTCTTTCAGGCTTGAGGTTCTTTTTCGTGCCGCAAATGTACGACACGGGACCCATGGCTTTACTTCCCTTCCGAAGGAAGCCATCTTAGGGTTTTTACACCCGAAAAAATCCATCGGCCCTGGCCGGGTTCAATCCAATCACGCTCTGCTACCAAGTTGGTTTGTTTTATTTATTTACAGACGCTCTTTAATACCTCATTGTCAGGTCATCGGTGTCCCAATCAATTCAGTGCGAGAAACGGCCGATAAATTTTGCTCAGAGGCCTCTTCTTTCAGACCTAAATTTTTTTACGAGCCGTAAATCTACGACACGGATACCTCGACTTTACTTCCCTTCCGAAGAAGTTAGGATTTTTATGCCCGAAATAATCCATCGACTCTGGCCGGAATTGAAACCACGATCTTGGGTCTACGAGGCAAGTATGGTTATCACTAAAACTCCATGACTGACCCCACCACTCTGAAGCGCGCCCTTAAATACAAGTAAGAAAAAGACTGAAAAAGAACTATATAAAGTGATGGAGAACGCCCAGCAAGTCAAAGAGGTCAATATAAAATATAAGATATATCTTGGCTAAGTTGGCAGAAAGGATTTAAAATATAAAAACTCCAGAAATAATTAAGCAAGTAGCACGGCTTAGTTCAATAATAATAATAATAATAATAATAATAATAATAATAATAATAATAATAATAATAATAATAATGCCTTCAAATGGAGATCTCAAGGCGAAAATGACTACACATTTATTACCTATATTAAAAAACACACTTACAGAGCAAGCCCCACATTAACAAGTTTGAGGTGAGAGGACCTCTAGCTAATAGCCAGTTACAGTCCGCTGCAGAGTGGTGTGTTGTACAGATGTACATTCTATATGACTGCGCTTCGTTTTGTGTTATTCGGCTTTTTTGTCAGTTTTTTCTTACTTGTCATTTTTATTTAAATTCTTTTAGACGAGCAATTTCATGGTTATCCAGTACATTATAATCGTGAAAAAAATCAAACGAGTAAACACTTTGAAAGCTGCCTTCGACAAAAATAAATCTCGGTCTATGCCATTAGATATACGTCTCTGGTTGAATACTACCCTATGTATAGCCGAGGATCAATTGGACACCCTTCAATTAATTGGTAGCAAAATACAGTATTTATCAAGTTACACAGTAGAATGGTTTTCGAACAGATTTTTTTAATGATGTTTAACTCCGTCTTTGGTACCGCGGCACCACAGAGGTAAAGATAAAGAGTTCTTAGATATTCATCAGGGCACAACTCCCTTTGTCATTGAAGACGGATCTATGACTTCCATCACAATTGGTGACGCCAGTGAAGCATACAACCACGCATGTGTGTTTAATTTATCCTCAAAATTATCAAATGATGAAGCACGCCAAGGTTTACAGGTATATGGCTCTTTAATTAAAATTTAAAATGAACATTGGCCTCTCGGCTATAAGTATCGGGTACAAAATGGTATTCGTTCTATTCAAATTGATTTAAAAAATCTATTCCATTTAATTTGAGATTTCTGCTCACGAGACTTACATTAACTACGCTGGGCACCACCCATGTGCAATACGTGTGATGAAACCACTCATTTCCGTGATAGGTGTCCTTAAAAGAAATTGGCCTCTAAGATCCCACAAGTACCTCGACCAGCATTGATGGGTGATCTATTCTCTGAGAAAAATATTATTGCTCCTCAGGAAACTTCTGCTTCCAACCCCATTTAACTTGACCAGCAGGCATACACTCTCCCCTTTTCCGAGCCCTCTTTACAGCCTGCTTCTCCATTAGAACCTGTTAACCCGACATTGCTATTGTCGCAACGGCATAACATACCTCCTTTATCCCCACCTACTAGTAACACTGAAAAGGTAGCTACTGCACTTTCGCATGAAGAGGAAATAAACATGGAACCTAATGCAAAGAAACAAAAAGTGCGCGAAAGATCCCTGCCTAAGGTGACCCTTTTGAATGACTTTGATGCTCATACTATACTAAATATTAAACCACGGATTTCATCCCGAAATCCGCAATTGCAAGGTGGCTCATGTTCTAAACGTTCTGTTAACAGTGACAAATCTGGGAAATCTCTGACGTCTGATAGTCCTACTTAGCCTATCTTGGAATACACGTCTCATGAAACCTTGGAGCTCACGATTGGATAATAATTTCTTAATGCTCTCTTCTAACTGTTTATATATTTTAAATGTTCTTGGATTCACTTGTCCCCCTGTATATCACAAACATATAAAATACTTACATTGAGTATTAGTAATATCAAACTCCCGAAAATTTTCGTCTTCTAGTAAAAACTTTTCATTCCCTGGATACTGATATTGCTCTACTTCAAGGGATAGATTCTTCATTTATAACTCGCTTTATATTGTTATAATGCTGAATTAATAGTGATCTTGTTACCCGCGGTACTGCCATCTTGCTTAAAGTTCACTTGTAATATACCGATGTACATACGACTGCAAATTTTAGAGGCATCAGTCTTATCCTAGGAGATCTCCATATTATCAATGTATATGGCCCTTCTAGCACCCATATGCAGAAGGAAAGACAGAAATTTGTTGCTGAAGAAGTAACTTCTTTATTCTCTAATTTCCCAGGAGTATTATTAGGTGGCGATTTTAATACTGTTTTATTTCCTAAAGATTGCATAAGAGTTTATTTGCCTTGTCCTGCATTAGCAGATTTAATTCATCGATTTAAGCTACGGAACACACCGCCCACGTTACACTTTTCAACGCAATCTCTCTGGAAAACGACTAAATCGCATTTATGCTCACCTCGATCACAGTATTAGCCCTGTGAATATATGTGTCCGACAGAGCTCTTTGATCATGGATACCTTACTTCCATTGCGCTACCTGCGTCCTCTCCTTCATGTGGTCGTGGTTACTGGAAAATTAATGTGGAAATTCTTTCTGACAAAGACGTTCAAGAACTCTTTGCCGAGCGGTGGCAATTTGGGTTTATCAGCAACGATTTTACTCTACTAAACTGGAATTGTATATTGTCATCAAAACAACGATAAAATTGTTTTTTCAATAAGTGTATGGTGATCATTGCCGCAGAAAACAGTTTTATCGACAGTTTCTTTATGGGGTGTTGCGAAATTTGTACAGTCACCCTGTGGCTGATACACAATGTAGTATTGAAATAAAAAGAATTAAAACTCGGGTTCCTAAACTTCAAATGGGCGATTTGAGAGGAACTCACGTACGTTCCCAAGCAACATTCATTGATATGCAATCTCCGTTCATATACCATCATGTCCGTGAACAACGGCGTGCTAAGCCCAAATATATTCATAGTATTCAAAATAGCCCCCATGTAAGTAAGTAGCCAAGTGGATATTCGCTCTGTTGTGTATGAATATTTTCAAAAATTATATTCTGATATCACAGCTGAAGAACCCTTGCTATAGAGGAAATTAAGGTTCTAATCTATTCCGTCTCAGATGACAATGTTCTTCCTTTTACCACTGATAAACTGCAAGCAGTTTTAACTGCCTGTCTTTGAAATAAATCATCTGGAGTTGATGTACCTGCAGAATTTTACTTTGCATTTTGGCCATTGCTAATTTTCAATGAGCTCATGTGTATAACGTGATTCCCTCTGCATTTGTCCATGGCATACTGGTTCTTGTGCCTAAATATAGGTATCCCATACTGCACAAGACTTTCGTCCTTCAACAATGCTGAGTACTGATTATAAAAATTTCATGAGATGTATTAAACATCGATAATCATCAATAATAGCTGATATTCTTGCACCAGTACAACAGTCAATACGACGTGGAGGGAACATGGGTATCCACTATGTGCTCTTCATGACGCTTTTAGTGACGCCCATATTTCGCGGGTAGGGAGACTTTTGATATCTGTGGACTTTGACCTTGCATTTAACCGGGTGAAACATAGCTATTTATTTAATACTCTGGCGCAATTAAAAATCCGTATACACGTTGCTACCTTATTCGCAATATATTAAATGCAGCTTCTTTCAAAAGTTTAGTGAAGTCTATATCACTCATTCCTTTCCTGTGACAGCATCTGTAAGATAGGGCTACCCGATGGCAATGCACTTGTTTGTGTTATCAATTGAACCTCTCATACGAAAAACACAACAGTGCCTTCGTTCTGATGGTCATTATCATATTAGAGCATTTGCTTATGGTGTCACTTTGATGATCTCACGTGGTTCTATTCTTCCTCATATTCAAGAGATTGTGAATAATTGTTATAAAGATTCTGGAGCGATTCTTAATGTGAATAAATCAAGATCTATGCTCGTTGGCTCCACTTCTATAGTCCCACCTTCATGGGTACCTATGGCCTCTGCCATGAAAATACTGGGTATTACATTTCTAACTACCATGCCGGCGACGATTCAATATAATTGGAATTGTATTGTTAACAGTGTTCGTAAAGTTCTTCAAGAGCATCAATTTCGCTCTCTAAATTTGTTACAGCGCGTTCATTTTGTTAATATAGTTTCATTATCCAAGGTATGGTTTGTAAGCCAGGTTCTGGCGTTAAGTTAAAATCATCTACAGAATGGTTCATTTGCAAAGGTATCTTATTACGAATCCGTAGACATCAACTAATACTTCCGCCTCTGCAGAGGGTCTAAATACCATTGATCCAAGGGCAAAAGCTAATTGTATGTTTTTTTCGGACAAACTGGGCACACCTAGGAGACTATGACGATTCTTATGTCTTTCACCCAGTGGTTATCGGAACACCGTCCAGAATCCACCAGATCATCGAGGGTTGCTGATTCAGGCGCCCCAAGTTAAAAAGCTACTCCAATTAATAGTACACTGTCCTGTCGACTTACATGGCTAACCATCGAAGACCAGAGACTTGTATACTGCTTGGTTGTTTCAATTGCCAGATCCTAAGGTAGTTCTCCAACACCCAGTATACAAATGGCGCCGAATATGGTCCAACATCCGATATTCTGCACTAACCAACAGAGTTGATTGATTTGCTTTATTTATGGACGCTCTTTAACATCTGAGGTCATCAGCGTCCCTTTCAATTCAGGGTGTGAAACGGCCGACAAATTTTGCTCAGAGGTCTCTTTTTCAGGCTTGAGGTTCTTTTTCGTGCCGCAAATGTACGACACGGGACCCACGGCTTTACTTCCCTTCCGAAGGAAGCCATACTTAGGATTTTTACGCCCGAAAAAATCGATCGATCCTGGTCGGGTTTGAACCCGCGACGTTGGGTTTAGAAGGCAAGTATAGTTACCACTACACAACCAGGACCGACATGCTGTACAGTGCAATTATAATTTTTTTTAGTTATCTACATCAGATCATGTGTTCATTTAAAGTATTTTTTAAATTGTTCATTATTGTCCTTTGACTGATTTGGTCTTCTCGCGATGTCTGTAGATTGGAAGTGAATTGTGTGGATATTAAGTCTGTAGTTATGAATGGAATGATATGAATCAATGATGGTGTAAATTAGCTTGGAGTCCTTGGCGCGTTAAAACTATCTGGCATTCACCTTTTTCAGGGAAAGGAAAAACTCCGATAAAACACACACGCACACACCTTACCTAGTTAATTTGTCCTGACCTAGAATCGAACCCAGGACATCTGGATAGTCCCTAATACATAGTCCCAAATACTACCGCTGATCACCTTGGTCAGTTTAATTTGTTAAAGTTGTTTTAGTAGGTAACTTGGAAAAATGGAACATAATATAAACTGTGTCCGACAGTGATTTGAATTTGATTTGGTTTATTTATGAACGTTCTTTAACATCTGTGGTCATCAGCGTCCCGTTCAACTCAGGGCGTGAAACGGCTGACAAATTTTGCTCAGACGCCTCTTCTTTCACGCTTGGGGTTCTTTTTCGAGCCGTAAATTTACGACACGGAGCCCTTTCGAAGGAAGCTATACTTAGGATTTTTAAGCCCGAAAAAAAATCCATCGATCCTGGCCGGGCTTGAACCCGCGATCTTAGGTTTAGGAGACAAGTATGGTTACTACTACACCACCGGGACCGACAATTCGAAAGTGAAATTGTGATTTTTCTTTCATGAAAACAATATTTTCATAAGAAAAATTTCCATTTGCATTTTTCAGGTACCAAACTCGTGTAATTGTTTAGGTTGTGCATCAGTTTTTTAGTTTAAATAATGTAGTTTTAATATGTATATGTATTTTGTACTTAAAAATGTAACGTGAGTACTTCCAGAAGTACCCGACCTGACGTATAGATGGCGGTTGGTGTTTGAAAAAAATGACTGTGGTAGAAAGTACCAAACTTTGAAAGCTTAAGTTTGAAGTTTGGGCACGTTTTGATGTTTAATAATTTTTGCCAGCCATCAATAGTGGACGCTCTCAGTAAATTTGGAAGCATGGAAAAAAATTGGTCATCGCTGTGTGATGCAATGCATTTATTTGAAGATCTCAGTCCAACGAATATCAAAGTTGAGCTAGATTCTTCTCTGGGGGAGTCTGTGCCTTCGTTTATAGCAGTAAAATCTATGGCGGTAGAGTTAACGAGGCCGTACGAGTGGCCTAGACGAACATGGTCGTAGTCGACTGAAAGTGCGCGAGCCAGACATTGTAAGAATTTCAAAAAGTGCTGTATATCGCATATGAGCTGAAAATTTGAACATAAGAACGCTGTGCGCTAGATGGGTGACGTTTCCACACAATGGAACAAAAACAGCGTCGTGAGGATGTTTCACAGCAATAAAACCGAGTTTTAGCATCGATTCATAACCACGAATGTAACATGGGTCCATCACTTCACACCTGACGATGGAACAGTCAAAGCAATGGACTGAAAGGGCAGAATCGGCTTCAAAGAAGGCGAAGACAGTTCCATCTTTAGGCAAGGACATGGCATCGGCTTTTTTGGGATGCGCATGGGATAATTTTCACCGATTGTCTTAAAAAAAAAAAAAAAAAGGACAAACAATCAACGGTGAGTATAATGCGAACCTACTGCAGCATTTGAGTGAAGAAGCCCTCTCCCTCCGTGTGAAGAAAAAAAATGGCCGCATTTGGCGAAAACGAAAGTTTTGTTTCTTGAAAACAATGCACCAGTTATACGTCCGTTATCGCGATGGCCAAAGTCAATTGGTTAAAGTTTTATTGCTCCCTCACGCACCCTACTCGCCAGATTTAGCCCCCTCAGATTATTTTCTCTTTTCGAACTTGAAAAAATGGCTCGGTGGTTAAAGATTTGCCAACAAGGAAGAGGCGAAGTCTGGGTTGATGGTTATTTTGAGCTCGACGATTCTCATGTAAACAGGGTATCGAAGCTATTAAACATCCCTGGGGGGAAAAAAGTGTATTAAGCTAATAGGGGACTATGTAGAGAAATAAAGATACTTTTCCCCGTATATTTTTTTTGTGTTTTCTTTGTTAGGTCGGGTACTTATGGGACGACCCTTGTATGATAATGAAATAGGAACTATATGTGTGAAATTTAATGACTCATTTTCCTAATTAAATGGCTACTAAAGTTAAATTTTAAAAAATGATTTTGTAAACTAATATATTTTAATGTCTATATTCAATTTCTTACTTTTTAGAGATTTTTTTACCCCAAAATAATGTTTTTAATGTTTAAAAGTCCATTTTCTAATAATCAATGTCCACCATCTGTGAAGCCACAGTATTAAAACTGGTGTTTTAACACTATTCTTAGATATATGTCTTTTTATATACCTTCTGTTTTCATAAAATGTTTTGAATTCCCTTTACTTTTATTTATTTTTCCCCCTCTCTCTTCCCCTATAGCTTTGTTCAGTAATACTTTATAGGCTTTTGGTACATACTACAATTCTCAAAATTTATCTTTATTTATGCACTTTTCAGTATTATTTTCACTGCTTTCATATCACCCTAAGTGAATCTAAAATTCCCCAAACAGCCATTTTTCTTCAATAATTTTCTCCACTTGTTGTTTTAATTATTGGACTTATTGAATTCCATAAATATTTGGAAAGTATATGCAAATAACAATCAAAACCCATTATCAGATAAATTTCTATTTGTTAGTGTCATTCTGTATTATGAGTATGAACTAATAAAACTTAAATTTGATACCTAAACAACTTTAATGTAATTCAGGAATAAACTTTTTTGTATGCATGGGAAAAATTAAGTTGCACAGTTTGTTTGGAAAAGTAACAAGAGTATATTTCTTCCATGTTGTCCCATTTTAACAGTACAGAAATGAACTTCATTTTTACTAATTTTAAACACTTGTAGGCACAGTTTGAACACATCAACACATGATATTGATGGATAACTGCTAAATTAGATACTTTTTATTCAGAATAGTTCAAGTTAGAAACACAGTATTTCACAAAAAGGAAAAATAATGTGATGGAAAATTCTAAGCTCAAACTATTATATTCTATTTTGCTTAAGGACATATTTATTGGTCTGTTAAGAAAATATAATTATAATATAAATTGCAGCATACAATGGTTTCAATCAAGAACTGATAAATAAAGAGACAAATGATTCAAAAAGCAAGAAAGCATAAAGGAAGCTATACTGTCATTAGTAAAAGAGAAATTGAAAGGAAAAAAATTCACTTACTAAACTTAGGCTTTTCCAGATTTCAAAAATAATTTCAAAGAATTTAATTACACCTTGGCTCCCAGAACAAGTACAGTATAAAGAATCTCATAACATTCTATGCCTAAAACTAAGTATAATTAAACCAGGTTATAAAAAAGGCATAATTATAGACCTATATTATTGACCTCTGTACGAGGTCTGTTCAAAAAGTGTCGCGAATTTTGTTTCTTTTCAAAAAGTATTTATTTATTCATGAATATCTATTTTGTCCCCTTCAAAGTAATCCCCACCAGATATCATACACTTGTGCCAACGTCTTTTCCAATCCTCGAAGCACTTTAAAAAATCGTTTTTTGTGATCTTGTTCAGCTCCTCCTTCGATGCCGTCTTTATCTTCTCAATCGTGGCGTAGCGTCGTCCTTTCATGGGCCTCTTCAGTTTTGGAAACAAAAAAAAAAGTCACATGGGGCCCGGTTTGGGGAGTACGGTGGCTGCGGCTTCATAAGTGTGTTGTTTTGGTCCAAAAATTCGCGCATAAGCAACGATGTGTGAGCAGGGGCGTTATCGTGGTGCAAAAGTCAATTTTTGTTCTTCCACAAATCCGGGCGTTTCTGGCGGATTGCTTCGCGCAAATTGCGCATAATTTGCAGATACTATTCCTTATTGACCGTTCTACCTTGTGGCAAGAACTCATGATGCACCACGCCCCTGCAATCGAAGAAAACTGTAAGCAAAACCTTCATATTCGACCGAACTTGGCGTGCTTTTTTTTGGTCTTGGCTCGTGTGGCAGCATCCATTGGGATGATTGAGCTTTAGTTTCCACGTCATAACCATAAACCCATGATTCGTCACCAGTTATGACCCTCTGGAACAAATTTGGGTCGTCGCGGACAGAGTTCAACAGCTCCTTAGTAACGTTAATGCGATGGTGTTTTTGGTCGAAATTGAGCAACTTTGGTACGAATTTTGCGGCGACCCGCCTCAAGCCCAAATCATTGGTAAAAATCGAATGGCACGAGCCAATTGATATGTTTAGGTCCTCAGCAACTTCTCTAACGGTGATACGACGATTGGCCAATACTATTTTCTTCACTTCTTCAATGTTTTCGTCTGTTGTTGACGAGCTCGGGCGTCCGGGACGCTCTTCGTCATTCACATCTTCTCGACCCTCTGAGAACATTTTGTACCACCGATAAACGTTGCTTTGGTCCAAGGTACTTCACCATATGCCACAGTCAACATTCGGAATGCATCCGCGCACTTAATTTTGTTTTTCACACAAAATTTGATACAGGTTCTTTGTTCCATTTTTTGGAATAGGCAAAAATCGAAGACGAGCCAAAACACGTCCAAGCAAAATAGCTGTCAACAATTAACTGAACATTCAAAATAGCCGAGCTTGTCAACATAATTGGGGAAATGAATAACAACATAACGCCACAAAACAATGGAAAATCGAATATACGTAGTCCGCGGAAATTCAAAATTCGCGATACTTTTTTGAAGAGACTTTGTATTTGGAAAATTATTTGAAAAAGTTTTATTAGTTTGAATTTCTAATTTCCTGGACATGCACAGAAAATTAACTATCATCGCATGGATTCAGAAAGGGCCCTTCATCTATAACAGCTGTTATGGATGATATGCATTAATTACTGGAAAATTTAGATAAAGATATGAGTATTGCAGAAATATTTGTAGACCTACCTATGGCTTGTGTCACATTCTAAGCTTTTAAATAAATGGAAATCTACTGTATAAGGGAACAAATACATAATGTGATTCAGTCTTACTTTACCTTAGTAATAGGGCATGGGTAACAGAAGTACATACTAATATAGACAAATTTATCTCTAATCAGCAGATTGTAACTATGGGTGTACCACAGAGGTCTGTGTTGAGACCTCCGTTATTCTTAATATATATATAAACTTGCCATATGACATAACAAATACTCATATCATATGTTGACTATACCTCAATGATTTGTTCCAATAAACTGTAAACAATTAAGGCAAAACAATGACTGCCTAGAAAAATTGTCAATATACTTAAATGATATAAACTTTAAAGGTTAACCCTCAAAAAAGTAAATTAGTTCTGTTTGAACACTCCCATTTATCTAAGGAGAGAGATATTTTAGTATACTTTATAATTTGAAAATATAGAAAAGGTCACCAGCTAAAATTTCTTAGGATTGCACTTGGATGACTGACTAAATACGAATTCCCATGTCAAGTAGGATGCTGATGACCTGAGATGTTAAAGAGCGTCCATAAATAAATCAATCAAAAAAAAAAAAAAAAAAAAATGTCAAGTATATATGCAAAAAAATAAGCTGAAGCTTGTATGTGTTGAGATATCTATTTTTGTATCTAGACAATAAGGTACTAATAACTGTGTATTATGGCATAGTTTATCCATTTTTCTATATGGTATACAAGTATGGAGATTATTATTACAAATATTAATAGAATTTTAGTTTTACAAAAGAAATGTCTATGATGTATATTTGGATTACATGGAGTCATGTAAAAATGTTTTTAGGGAAAAGAGTATACTAACAATATGTATATAGGGTAATTTTAATGGCCATGAAGAAGGGAATTGATAACATAATAAATATATACATGTATAATTATAATACTAGAGGTAAGGATAACTTCCATAGAATTCACGTAAATTTTAAATCAACTTATAAAGATCCATTAATAAAATGTTTGATACTGTATAATAAATTACCAATGCCAATTAAAGCATAAATAGGAAATAAATTTAAATGTGAGTTAAAAATGTACTTAATATATAGATGTATATATAGGTTTTTTTTAATGGTGTTTAACGCCAATTTTTACTACTGTGGAACCACAGGTAGTGAATACTGATGATACATGAAATGAAATGATAAAATTGAGAAAGGATTTTTTAAGGGAGGAAACTTTCCAGGCCTAAGTTTAGGGTACCTCTCTGGCATTTGCCAGTTATGAGGACGGAGGAAAACCTGGAAAAAACCTCAGTCAGGGAGGACGGTCCTGATGAGATTCCAACTCCACACCTCCCACTCACAAGCCCGCGCCTTAACGACCTTGGCCACCCATGACGGTATATACAGGTTAGATTAATTATAAATAGTAATGTAATAAGGGATTATGTAATGTAAATGTAAATGCACAGGTTAGACAAACTATAGTAATGTAATAAGGCATTATTTTTTGGTATGTATTTTGTACATCATCTGTACCTTGTGAATCATTTTTGACATCAGACACTTGTAACAAGTCTATTGACAATAAATAAATAATAATAATTATTATTATTATTATTATTATTATTATTATTCAATAATTATATCCAACCAATAATATTGTTGAAATTCTTCCAGAAAAGAACCAGGCATCTACCAGATTAACTCTTTAGAATGTAATAAAATATACACTGGGAAAACAAAAATAAATACAAATGCCAGACTTAAAGAACATTTTTGGAATATCAGATAAAAACAAAACATAAATATTATTATCCAATTATTATCAGGAATTTAATCGAAGAATAAAAAAGAAATGAAAAGTATTAAAACTATGGGGCAAAATCTACTTCAACATAAAGATGATCTGATAAATTTCGAAATCTTAATAGAAGATGGATTAATTACAAAATGTTGTAACCTTCTGCTAGAAGTCAGCATTAGTGTCCAAGGTTCAAAGTAACTCACTTAAGTCGACTAGCATCAGAGGATGCAGATAAGGGTCTAAGAAACTTATTCTGCCAATAAACATTGGTCAGTGGGGAAATAACAATAAGTATCCTGAACTTAGGTATTCATTTTTTTTACATTAAACTCCATTTACTTACATAAAAGTAAGATGCGTTTCGGGAGAATCTCTCACACCTTCAGTTGCTCACCGAACCACCATTACTCGAAATGATGGCTAGACACACGGATGTTTATGTGGTGGCCTCTATTGGTTGAAGTAGGAAATTGCTGAGTTCATCCATAGGAGGAAACTCGAAATTCATTAGGTTTTCTCATTTTTTAATATAAAAATTTTTTCCCATGGATAACTCCAATGGGTTGTGAAGGTGTTTCAGCAGTTTAATTTATGGTTTTATTTCATGGTTTTTGGTCCAAAAGTGAGCTGCTACTACCGATTTATCCACCTGTTTAAACTGAATATTCCTAAAATGTTCTTTCCTCCAAATTTCCATACTTCTCTGTTTTGCCTATGTAGCTCTGCTCACAATCTGCACATTTTATTTCGTAATTTCCTAATTTCTGTTATGTTGATATGGGGTCTTTTACTGTGCTATCTAATAAATTCTTTATGTTGTATCTGTTTTTTGGGGCTAACATTATCCCATATTCTTTGAAAATTTTCTTGAACTTTTAGTGATAAATTGGATGGTTGGTGAAACTTTTGAATTTGTATTCTTCTTTTGTGTTTTTCAGTGTGGAAACTTCCCTTATCCTTTTTGTCTTTTAGATTTATTGATAATTTTTATCATTGGTCTTTGTTGAAACCAATGATTTTAGCTATAAACCTGGGAAGGGCATGAGATCCATCGTTAATAAAATAAATATCCCTACATATTTTCTAGCAAAATGGCTTACAGACAGATTTACAGCTCTACCAAGGTTTCAAAGTAGAAGCATAAAAAACTCTTTTCAGTTAAAAGAAAAAATAAAAGATTTTAAAGTTCTACCCTCTGAATTTTAGTTTCTTTCGATGAAGTATCTTTGTTCCTGAGTATTCCCACCGACAAGCTTTTATCATTTTTGAATGATTGGTTAAAGGAGACAGGAATTAATGAAACTCACAGGAAAGAATACGTCCACTTTACTAACATTTGTATAAACCAGTTATATTTTACATTTTCAGAATTCTATAAACAGAAAACAGGACTCACAATGGGAAATACTTTGTCCCCCTTTCTGGCACATTTATTTACACGTACATTTGAAACTCACATAATTTCCATGTTCCCACATTATTTTAAATGCTGGTACAGATATGTTGGTGACATTTTTAGTATAGTGAAAAAAGAATTTGTTGAAGATGCTTTGAAGCTTTTAAATATACAAGATAGGAATATATCTTTCACATTGGAAACAGAAAGAAAGGGAATATTGCCGTTTTTAGATATAAAAGTTAATAATAATCATGGAAATTTAGAATTTGGAATCTACAGAAAGATAACTATATAAAATCAAATGGGTTTAACCCCATAGCTCACCTGTGATGTTAAAGAGCGCCCATAAATAAATCAATAAAACTCATAGCTCACAAGCACTCAATTTTCAACAGTTTAACATATAGACTGGTGAATTTACCAATCAGTATAGAGGAGTACAAAAAAGAATTTGAAAAGGCACAGGAGATTGCCACTATAAATGGTTTTAACAAAAATTTAGTAAACAAAAAACTTAATAGATTCCTAAAGAAGAAATTGATCAAGAATACCACCACACTATTAACTGAAAAAGAGAGACCAGTTTTTAAAAAATTCACCTACCATCCAGTAGCTATGAATAAATTCCAAAAATTTTTTAAAGATATTAACATTAAATTGGCACCTGTAAACAGATATACTCTGAAAAATGCTCTAGTGGACAACAGTTTTAATAACATTCCACAGGAGAAAAAGTCAGGCATTACAAAATAACATGTAAAGAATGTGATGAGATATATGTTGGAAGAACTAAAACGAACATAGGAACACAGTTAAAGGAACATCTCAGGAATGTTAAGTACAAATAGAAAGATAGAAGTGGCATACCATTTTTGGATAGATAATCACAACATAAAAAGAGAAATAAAGTTACTTAAAGAAGCACATGGACGTACAGAATTGGACACATGGGAGAAGATTTACCTTCATAGACATAGGGATCATCTTATGAATTTCGACATTATAGGAGAATGTAATACTATTTCCAGTTTATAAAGAAAACAACACCACCGTATTTAAAAGTAAGTGCAGCATAAGAGTGTGTTAGATGACAGTTTAATTATAATTTTCATTTAAAAGTGTTGTTTCTTCAGCTGTTTTAATTGATTAGGTAGTTATACACACATATTTCTCTATGGGTAATACTGTTATGGCTTTTTATGATTCTGTGAGAGTTTAGATGCAAACTATTTGCTGATCTAATATTATGTGAATGACAATCAGATTTTTTTAAATTAATTTTAATTTAAGCAAAACATCTGGTGAAACGCAGATATAGGAAACATATATAATATGCTTAATTCTTTAAAAATACTTGCTAGTGTGTCAGCAGGAACCTATCCTTATCTTTTCTCAAAATCTTTTGTATTTTAGATATCTGATAAAGTTTAGGTGATGAACCTCTAAGTGGGATGGCAGAAATTTGAGCATATCCAAAATATACTGATTTTAAGAACTTGAGGGTAAGAACATTACTGCACACTATGAATGCATTGCAGAAATGGCTAAGTTTGTCTGTTAATTTTTTTAACATAAGTGTTCCAAGAAATTTTGTTTCTTTCATTTCTTGAATACTAAAATTATTCAACAAAATGGACAAAGGGGTATGCATTACCCAATGATTAAAATGTACATAAACTGTCTTATTAATATCTAATTGGAGTTTATTATTACTAAAGGTTTTTGTATTGCTATTTTAGATTTATTTACTGCATTTAGGCAATTACTATTAAAAGCCACATTAGTATAATTATAATTAGCAAACAGCACTGTTTTACACCAATGGTAAATGTAAAGGGAGATCATTTACAATAAGAATTAAATTAAACTAAAAATAGAGTCCCAAGGAACAACATAATTCAGATTTAGAATGAGAGAACAAATGAATCTATTTTACATACTGTTTTCTTTTGTTAAATATGATGCAAACATTTTTCTGCTATATCTCTAATTCCATAAGAATATTTTGGTCAACTATATCAAAAGCTTTTCTTAGATTTATAAATAATCCTAAAGTTTGACATTTGTTGTCTTTAGCTTGAAGAATGTTATGAATGAATGAGAATAATGCATAATTGGGATTTTTCTTTTTCTTTTTTTCAAAACATAATATACCCAGATAGAAGTTCAAGTTTGTAGCTGATCAGGAAATGCTAGCTAAACAATACAGCATTGATACTAGTCAAAGATCCAGTTTGGCTTGTCCAGTCTTGATCTTGAAATTTTCCCAGTTATGCAACCTTCCAATCCAAGTTTTTTAAGTTCACATAAATAAAATAAGAACATATACTTACCGGCCATTAATTATAATTTTGTACTGAATTGTTATAATTAAATGGGGAAAAATGAATTTTCAGTGGTTTAGCTTCCTAACTCTCATAAAAATAAACATTGTTACTTACTGCTTATTGTAGTTATATCTTTTATTATGTCTGCATTCCCTAATTTATATTATTTTCTATGGTCTTAGACATCTTATTTAAACTAAATGAATCTTATTAAAATGTAAATTGGAATTTGCACAATGAAGTTAATCATATTAATTGATATTACTGTATGAATCTTGCTTATTACATCACCTTTCAACAAACTTTTGGTTCTTTTTCATGTGACAACTTAACATGTTAGAATCTTGCAGCCATGTAGACATTAAAATAAAATAATAAGCAAAACATTATAATAAATGCCATATGCATTATTCTATATATTCTTTACAAGAACAATATGGGAGGAAGAAACCTCCTGTCTGCAAAGAGGACATTGCTGTTTGGTTGTAAGAGAGGCCATGATACAATCCCAACAAAAGAGATGTCCACATGGTGCTGCTGCAGGTTGCTTCTTTTCATCCAAACACAAAGGGCATGGGCTATATGCTGGTTGTGATGAGACAATTTCTGTTTGCAAATCATCCTTGTCTTGATTCAGGTAAACATTAACCAGAGAGAAAGCTATATTAAGCAATTTAATTGCACCTATTAACTGAAAATTCTGCTGGTTTGAGTGAACTTCAAAGGAGGGACGAATGAGCACCTGCAAAAGTATGAAACAAACATGGATATGAAATTACGTAGGAAAAGTAAAGGAAAAACAAGACATTACATAATATGGCTAAGAAAAACTTATTGAATAACATATTTTATCCAAGATTCAATGTTTTTGCCAATTATTTTATAGAACATAGGATTTGTCATATGGGATTCTACCATGTAATCAGTGTTGATTTCTCCCTTGGTGTGAGGTTTTTTCAATGAGCAAGTCCGCATTCATTTGCTGCGCTGTGGAGGTGGCCCAAGCCTACTTGCTGAGTTGCTGACTGTTGCAGTCATAATGCAGCTGTTACTGGGTGTGTGTTGTGTTGTTGATTTCTTAATTCAACTGTATACATAAAGCGTATTATGCCTCATATGTTTACAATGGCACATATGTCTTTATATAGGATTTATATGTGGTAATTCAGTCAGCTCATGAAGTTCAAAGACTGTTTCAAGCAAAATTGTGGATATAGGCACTCCAGATCATAAAACAGTCCATAATCTGTATAATAAATTTAAGAAAACTAGAAGTGTCTAGCCTAAGAAACCAAAAAAGCAGCATAGACCTCTTACCAATGAAATATTACAGGACAATGGTAATTGTTCAGAAAATTGTTTCTTCTAGAAAATCTCTTCATTGTCTTACACAGCAAGTGGGAATTTCATATGAATCTGTGGAAAGGCTACTAAGTTATTGCACTTCAAGCCGTGTAAAATAACTATTCCTTGCAGTGTATACAGAAATATTCTAATGACTGGAAATTGAAAGTAAACCAAGAGAAGACCCAGATTATATTGTTTAAGAAAGGGACCAAATTGAGCAAGTATGAAAACTGGAAGAAAGGAGATAAGGAATATAAAGTGGTTTGAGACTGTATATATCTAGGAGTTGAAATTGATGGGGTTAGGAAATGGGAGAAACAGAAGAAGTTGGTTTTGGTGAAAGGGAAAGGAGCAATGTCAGTGATCAGGGGGTGTAAATATAGAATACCAGAGATAAATTTTAAATGGCTAGAGAGATTATATAACATGGTAGTTGAAGCAAAAATGCTATATGGTAGTGAAATATGGGAGCTGGGTGGAGGATGGAATGTGGTATATGTGATGCACAGGATGTTTTGTAGGGAAGTTTTAGGCTTGCCAAGTGCTGTAGAATTTGCCCAAATTGAAATGGGAAAAGTGGGGAAGAAGGGGGTAATAATGGAGAGAGCTCTTAAATATTGGTATAGATTAGTTAATTTGAATGAAGAGAATTTGTTGAGGATATGTTTAGAATTCCAAGAAAGGAATTTAAAGGAAAATGGATCGAGCCACAGCTTACAAGTAAACTTCAAAAATAATAGATTGGGGGAAATTTGGAGGAAGAGGGATAATAATGTAAAGGGGTTCTGGCAAGGTGCTAAGAGGAGGTTTGATTATATAGTGATTCAGAAAGATTTTAGTATAATAAGGGATAAAATATCATTAGAATTTTTTAGATTATTAAAAAATTTATGGGGAAGAGAAGTGTATATTGATAACTTAAAACAAAGAACAAAGAGAGGGTATTACTTGGTTAAGAGCAGGAGACTGAAAGGGATAAGAAATGGTCATCCGCTGAATCAGTGCCCAGTATGCGGTGACAAGGAAGATGTGGAGCACATTGTGTTTGATTGTATAGGAACACAGTTATGGAGAAAGGAGTGTATCGAGGTGAAATGGTTAAAACAACAAAGGAAAGATGTCATAATTAATATTTTTAAGAAGGAAAATAAGAGGGTAGGAGAGTTTTTGGCTAAGGTTAGAAGGAAATGGATGTGGTCAATTAAAAGAATAGGAAAGGAAGATTGATTAGGTAGTATTATAGTTAGGAATATGATGGATATCAACAGGGAATGGTGTTATATATCAATTAAGGTTTTAGATATAATATTATAGTAATAAAGAATATGGAAATTTTATATTTATTTTCTGCTCCCTGGGTAGGGTTGGAACATGGTCCCCTGGAATTCCAGTAGATTTTTGCTGATGAACCGGAAAATGGGACCTGATACAGCCAGGGTGGAAATTTTATAAGTGTTTGTTTGTTTAACATTAATGTAATTATTAGTTAGCAGTGAAGTGTAATTAGTAGATTTATCTACAATAAAGGTAGAAATCACTATTAAGCAGGAACAATTTTGAAAGAACTGGGGGTTAACACCTAAAATGGCCTGAGTCAGATGGGTGAAGACCCCTTAGTGGATGAAATTTTGTTTGGTATGTTATTGTAGCAATGGTTTAATTTAAAAGGGAATTTGTATGGAAATTTTAAAGGATTTTAAGATTGTAATATTTTTAATACGGTGTCTTTTGAAGCAGCGAAGTTACCAATACTACTGTTATATTTTGGTATTGGTGTTAAATTTTATGGATCATTGTATAATTACTTAGTACACCATAATAAATAAATATATAAATAAATAAATAAATAAAAAAAAAATAAAATAACTATGGCATATGCTCTTCAGCCAGGTGACTGTAGGTACGCGCACATTTTATCCATTCATTCTGAAAAATATGTACAATGTACAAATAGATCGCATTTAATATTCTTCTCGGATAAGGCCTGGTTCCACACCCATGGTTACTGTGTACTCAAAACAATTGTTACTGGAGTACTGATAAACTTGACTTCATACATACAAGGGTAGGTTCATAAGTTTCTGGCCTAACCATTTTATAGGTTTGATAAAGTCAAAAACTATATTTCACTTTTCAGTATAGTCACCTTTATTGCAATATCTCACATCTTTGAATTAACATTTCAATCCCCAACCCTACAAAAAAATAGTCAGAAGTCTTGTCTGCAAAATGGGCATAAACAGCATCCATCACTACTTCATCACATTTAAATTTTCTTCCTTGAAAGTTTTTCTTGAGTTTTGAGAAGGAGAAATAATCCCTGGGAACTAAATCTGGGTTGTATGGTGGATGGTCGATCTCCTTAGCCACATTTCTTCACAGCTTCCTTTGCAACAAGAGCTGTGTGCACAGGCTCATTGTCATGAAGAAGGTGCATACCACCACTCAGTTTTCCTTGCCTTTTCTCTTTGATGGAAGCACGTAGTCTGTGCAGTAGGCCAGCATTGTACTCCCCATTTACTGTGGTGTTCTTCACCTTGAAGACAATGAAGAGTATTCCTTCATAGTCCCAAATGATTGTGGCCAAGATCTTCTTGGTTCAATGAGTGATCCTGACCTTTAGAGGCTTTGCTTCATCAGGTTTACGCCACTCCATTGATTCTCTTTTGGACAAGGACTCATAGTAGAGGACCATAGTTTCATCTCCTGTAACAATGGCTTACAGAACGTCTCTCTCGTTGCCATGGCAGAGCTCCAAAAATGCCTGAAAGTAGATGACTCATTGCTGCTTTTGGACTGAGGAAAAAAGTTTAGGCACCTATCTTGCACTAATCATATTCATGTTTAAATGTTCATGAATAATTCAAAGGACTGTTGTTTTAGAAAGGCCCAATCTTGCTGCTATTTCTGTACTTTGAGCTGCCGGCCTTCCATAATTTCTCCTTCCACAAGAGCAATGTTTTCAGGAGTGGGTCCAAGGGCCAACCTGCATACTCTTTGTCTTCAATGCTTTACAACCTATTTGAAAAGTTTGGCCCATTCTTTTATGGTAGAATATGAGGGGGATGGTTCCCCATATACACCATTTAATTGCTGTTTAAATCATTTGGAGTAAGTTCTTTTGTGAAGAACTTAATAACAGCTCGATACTTCATTTTGAACATGTCACAATCTTCTTTATGCAACTATATCTGAACAACTGAACACAGCAGAGTGGAAGTTACAGATTGTTTACTTAAAAGATAAGGTATGACAAGGATACAGATAAGGATTTTGTGAAGGCCATAATCCTTATCAGCAAGGCTGGAAACTTATGGATCTACCCTTGTAAGTGCCTCTCCATGATGAAAAAATTGGTATATGGTGCACCATCAATGGTAAAAGAATTATAGGGTCAATTTTTTTTTTTATCATTCAGTTGATTCTGTTGCATATGAGAATACCATACTAACCCCTTTTTCCAGAGAATTAACAGACAGGAAGCCTGATCATGCATTTTTTCAACAGGACTCTGCCAATGCGAGTAATTCAATGAGAGCAATTCACAATATGTTTCCACAAGACAGAATTACTAGTAGGGATTTGTGGCCCTCCTGTTCCCCAATTTAACAGCCTGAAACTATTATCTCTGGGGTAAATTAATAATGCCATGTACAAGACAAACCACACACCATACAAGATCTCAAAGATAATACTCATCGTGAAATTGTCCGGATTTCTCAAAATGAACAACAGTGAGTGATGAACAATTTCCTAAAGAGATGCCAAAAATGTATGGAGAATGAAGGCAGGCAGTTTCAACCCTCATTTGATAATTTGGTAAGTAATGAAACTCTTAAATTGGTTTGTGTATTGTGGTATGCTTGGTTTGTTTTATTGTTTTACCCTCAGGCTAATCACCAAGACCTGGCTGGCCAACTAATGAATGGCGCAAGCAATGGTTTCCAGTGAAAGTCATTTTATATGTTCTGGGTTTATATCTTGCTTTATAAGTTTTTTTATTAGATCTAGGTGTGTTTCTATTTTTTGATATCTTAATTTTTGATTTGTTTGTGGGATCAACATTCATTCTGATTTGTACGTTATGTAGATAATTGGTAATTATGTTGTAAGTGTTTGGGCATGTTTTTAGTTTAAGTTTGCTATTCAACCCATTTTTGATCAGAAAGAGATGTAATGTTAATCTGTTGATGCAGTATGGATTTTTATTTCACTGTTATTGGTTTATTACTGGTGTATAGTTGTAGTGCTGTTATGGGTGTTGCTTTTACTTCTCCACAAACGAGTGTTAATGGATTATTTTATGTGCGTTCCAGCTTTTGTAGTTTACTTGGTTTAGCAGTAATAAGGGCTTTGCTTTCATAATATATCATAGGTTTTACCTAAGTGTTGTAGGGTTGGTTCAGCATTTCTGGAGAGCTTTCCCAAGTGGCTCCACATTAGCTTTTTAGTAGATTGAGTCAGGATTTTTTTTTCTTTTTTGTCATTGTAATATGGTGCTCCAAATTTAGTGAGCTGTCTAACTGTATGCCCCAGTATTTTGTGTTATCACTCTTTAATAGTGTGTTATTTACAACTTTGATTTCAAAATTTTTGTTATGTTGGAAAGTGAAGTGCTAGTGTACTGTTTTATTCGACTGATTTCCACATTATTCTCTAATATTCATTTTTGTAGTAGCTATATTGCTCCATTTATTGTTTGTTCTGCTTTTTGTTTTTATTTGTTGTTGGCTGTATCACTATGTTGCCTGCAAATACACATGTATTAAGCTTATTTATGGTTTTTGCTCTGGGATAGATCATTCAGATACCTATTAAAGAGGGTTGTGCTGGTTACTGTACCATGGAAGGTCTGCTGAAGTTTATTTCCATGAGGAAGTTGAACTATTATGTTTCGTTGAAATTATTCTTTGACTAAGGAATCTTAAACCACTTTAGAATTTTGTTTTTATGTTAATTTTCTTTAGTTTATTGAATAGTTTCCTTCTCCATATGGTGATGTATGCTTCTTTTAAATCAACAGATACTGCCAGTATATTTTCTTTCTGATTCAAAACTTCTTTTTGGATTATGTTAGTCCCATTAATTGTTAACCTGTTGAACAATTTGGCCTGAATCCTGCTTGTTCCATGCTTATGATCTTGTGTTTCTCTAGATACCAGTTTAATTGGGTGTTTATAATTTTTTCCATTGTCTTGGCTATGATGGAAGTAAAGGAGATTGATCTATAGGAGGTAATATTTTCTTTTTTTTTATTTGGTTTTAGTATGGGCATTATTATGAATTTTAACCAATCAATTGGTACGTTATCTGATGAAGTTTTTTTTTTTGATCGATTTATTTACGGACGCTCTTTAACATCTCAGGTTATCAGCATCCCATTCAACTCAGGGCGTGAAACGGCCGATAAATTTTGCTCAGAGGCCTCTCTTTCAGGCTTGAGGTTCTTTTTTGTGCCGTAAATGTATGACACGGGGCCCACGGTTTTACTTCCCTTCTGAAGGAAGCCATACTTACAATTTTTACGCCTGAAAAAATCCATCGATCCTGGCCGGATCTGATGAAGTGCATCTTTAACTTTGTTGATATAAATTTTTAAATGTCCTTTTTTCAGCAATGTCCTCTTGTCAAATTGTTTCTTATACTAACTCTAACCACTCACTCTATTGATTGTGGTATCAAAATCAACTTCTGCTAACTGTTCATTCATTTTGTTTTTCATCCTTTTTTCTTGAGCCTGAAGTATAGTGCACATACAGTTTTTGTACTTCAGTGAAGCAAGTAGCGATTTTTATTCTTAAAAAGCTAGTGGGTGAATTTAATACTCTTATGCTCCACCAATACAAGTAGTAACTTGTAATTATTTTTGGCACTCTGTGGCCATGTACCTTATGGCGTGTAATGATTGTTGTAAAATGACTATATGAAGAAAAACAAAATCCAATAAAATAAACAGTACACTGTTTAATTAAAAAATATATTTTTAGGATGAAATCTATTGCCAACTATGCAAAGAAGTACAATAAAATTACACAGTAACTTAAAAATGTAGTCATTCAACTTTCTTCAATAGGCAAGTATATAGGTAATAATTTTAATTATTGTTCCTTGTCACTTGCTACAATTTGAGATTGGTCATGGAGAAGCAATATCAAGGATCATTTGTCCACATCCAAACACAAAATAAATAAATGCACTTCTTCTACAACAAAATCATTGTTAGTTTCTTTTAATTAGTACGTCAGGGGAAAGAAAAGTGGCAGCAGCAGAGATTATGTTTGCATTTCACTGTGCAAAACATAACCAGTCCTAAAATTCCAGCATGCACAAGCAAAATTATATCAGAAACATTTTGTAACTACAGTGTTGTTAAAAATTTTCCATGACAAGAAAACTGAGGCAATATTAATAATGTAATAGCCCCTTTTGTTATAAAAGGTGTTCAAGAAGCACATAATTTCATCTGTATAAGCACAAATGCTATAACTATCAATGCCATGAATGTTTCTAATATCTGTGTGACTGTAAACTGTAAATGGGTTGCTTAAATGCAATAATTCAAATAAGTGCCAAAAGCATTCCTCCCTTGGAGTATAACAATAACCAAAGCAAAAATATGTCTATATGTCTATATATAAGTCATTGTTGTTTTTGAGAAATGTGTCATAGAATGTATCATTCTATGTATGATACATGAATGTTGATGCGCATACCATGTAGAATTACCTTTATTTTTTTTCCTGCCATCCATGGTCTCCCATTTGGTTTGTCATGTCAGTCATTGGTAGCTAGTATAGTGGTCTACCTCTTGGTGGCAGGACAGGACAGAGGGTTACGATCTGATTACACCACAGCATATTCCTCCAGATGCTGTCAGTATATGGGCAGATACTATGGAAAGTGAAAAACAACAAGTCTATGGAAACAGGGTGTGATCACTCCTGAAATTCACACCTGTGATGCCTCAGTAGGTAAAATGGGCGTTAAACCCTATTTAAAAAGAAATCCTGAAATTCATTGGTTATTGGTAGCAGTGTGTGGATAGATGTGTGCAGCAATGCCACAACTGAATAAGATTTGACTCCATTACCACAAACCAGAGAACAAAGTCAGATCAATGCAGTGAAATGCTTGCAAGGATATAATTTTTCTGACTTCAAAGAACTGAAAGCAGCTGTCCAGCAATGGGTACCATGCACACCAAATAGATTCTTCCAGCAAGTCTGGAGAGACTGCCACACCAGTGGTGCAACTGCATAAAGCTCCAGGGGACTATATTGAGAAGACGAACCTTTTTCTAATTGCTTAAAAAAAATAAAGAGTAAATCAATATGCTATGCTTCTCATATATTTTTTGTTTTCATTTTTATTTTAGTTTCATGTTTAAATCTCCAATTTACACATTTTTAACATAATTCTACTTTATGCCATATAAAGAGAACTACTTACATATTTTATGCCTGTAATTCTCTTAGCCATGTGGTAGTATGTCCCACGTAAATAAAATATGCCATTGTGAGTATCCTGAAGATAGGGGATGAAGGATCTTGCTAGTCTCAACCACTCCAGTAGCTTCACTTGAGCTGTTGGTTGTAATTTACATTTAACAGTTTCTAACTTCAAGGACTTCTCTGCATTCTCTAGCAGAGCATTAGCAAACATTTCTCCTCCACAATGCAGAATAGTCATCACTAAAAGAACCTGCAATACATTTAGTAGCTCTGTGCACTAAAGGCAAAAATTCATAGAAATAATGAAATAAGGCTAGCATTTACACTAAATGTCATGATATTTAGAATTAACTATAATTTAAGCAGTTGCTAAGTCAAACTAAAATATTAAAAGAAAATATTTTGGAAAAATCATAAATTGCAAATCAAAAACATTGTATAATGAAAATGGCTATTGTTTTAACTTGCCTACTCATTGAGATTTAAGATGCAGAGTAGTTCAGCTACTTTGGGAAGAATATACAATATTCCAGGCTTGTCTTAGAAGAAGCAAAAAAAAAAATAGATGAATGAAAGGTTATACAAGCTAAAAACCCTTTTCGCAGTTTTAGAAGATATAGAAAAGCATGGTTTAAATTAAAAGAAAAAAAAGAGGAAGCCCAAAGTTATGATCTTTGGAAACAGTCATGCTAGAAGCCTTGTTACTAAGGTGAATGAAATTAGTCAAATTTCAGATATGTGAAAGCTAGTGCTAAATATAGTGCAGCAATTTCAAATATTCATTCTGTATTTTAAAATGATGCACATATACAAAAATAAGAGTATAAGACTTGAAGTTTTCCTGGTGTATGTTATTATAAATCAGTTCTCAGGAGAGCACCTGGGTGAGATGCGGTGAATCTACCATGCTTTCGATGGCTGTCTCTGCCATCTTCTTCATGGCTGTGGTTCCTAATTCTGCTAGCAAGTCTGCCCCGATGCAGGCATTCCTACCGTTCTATGGCGCACTATCTTCAGTAACGAAAGGATACTGTGCAAATACAATATAAAGACGGTCTTCATTTCAGCCACCAAGATTCATGAGTTCCTGCACTCACCTAAAGATGACTTGGGACTTAGAACACCAGGAGTCTACAAGATTCCTTGTCAAGACAGCCCACTGGGGTATATCGGTCAGACCCAGAGAACAATAGCTGAATGTCGGGCAGAGCATGAATGATGCATCCACCTGCACTATCCAGACAAGTCAGAGTTAGCGGAGCACCGCTATGAGAACAGTCATAGAATTGACTTCCAAGCAAGAGGTTCTGGTAAAAACCTCACATTATTGGGACTGGCTCATAAAAGAGGCCTTAGAAATTCAATTAAGAAAGAATCTCCTCTGAAGTTCAAAGTAAACTGACAGGCTGAGGTTAGTGCTCAGCCTGTGTGGGGTTGCTGTGTGCCTACCCTGTGCTTGGATTTAACCGCAGAGAAGGGATGGGGGATGTAGGTTGGTTTTGCTGTTTTGGGTGTGGGGGGAGGGATAAAAACTTATCCAGGATGTGGCGGGCGGTTTGATTGATTGATTTATTTATTTATGGACACTCTTTAACATCTCAGGTCATCAACGTCCCATTCAATTCAGGGCGTGAAAGGGGCGACAAATTTTGCTCAGAGGTCTCTCTTTCAGGCTTGAGGTTCTTTTTCGTGCCGTAAATGTACGACACGGGACCCACGGCTTTACTTCCCTTCCGAAGGAAGCCATACTTAAGATTTTTACGCCCGAAAAAATCCATCGATCCTGGCCGGGTTCGAACCCGCGATCTTGGGTGTAGGAGGCAAGTATGGTAACCACTACACCACCAAGACCGACTGGTGGCGGGCGGATTTGACATCCTTGAATGTTGCATGATATGTGCATGCTGCTTACTTACTTTGTAAACAGCATAGGTTATGCCCTTCGCTATCTAGGGTGGCCACATGCTAGGCGTGGCACCTTGAATTTTGGCTTAGGCCTCTCAACAGAGACAATGGGCTCTTACTCAGTGTTACATGCCGGTTTTAGCCAATCTGGCAGCAAAGAAGCAGTCCTCACCTCCCATTGTCTCGCATCACAAAACAGTCATGCCCACAACCAGAAGTACATATACAGACACAGTCAAAAAAAAAATCGGAAACCACGTTGGAATTGCACTCAACGAGCAGATACCAGAGACAACACAATCGCTCGCTTAGTAAATCAGGATCCACAACTACAAGTGCAGGGACCCTGGCAACCCACACACCATTCACTTAGTAGAGGACAGCCATTTATCAAACACTTTCCACACCATCTCATCCTCACATAGATCAACGCACTACATTCCGACGATAATCCCGTGTTGGCAGAGTTCAACACAAGGGTTGTCAGCCATGATGTCGCAGGTCTAAACCGCGAAATCGACTGGAAAATCGTTAAGGATTGCCTCAACACTATCATTCCCCCAAATCCTAAAATCACAGACATCCCCTCCTTAGAGACTGCAGTCTCATCCTTCTCCCACACGGTTACACGAGTGGCGCCACGAAATCCGTGTAGGCTTACGCGAGCACAGAAAGCTCGCCTGGGAGGACACCATGGCTAGACAGAACCTTGCTGATGGTGACGTGTGGAGGATCCCCAAAAACCTCGATGGACAACGAGAAAAGATCTCCCATCCTATACATGGCACTAGAGGCCTGGTCTATGAACCTCAAGCCAAAACAAATGCTCTTGCTAACTACTTGGAACTGCTCTTCAGGCCTAGAGGACTCGCAGGACGAGAATTTTTCAAGTCACGTTCATCGAGACGTTCGTCGGCAACTCCGACGACCGCCGGACGAAGTAGACTATAGCATTCCCATCTTTCATCCCAACGAAGTCCAGGGCGCACTATTGCGCCTCCATCCCAAAAAGGCTGCTGGTCCTGACAGGTTGACACCCCTCATACTCCGCAACCTTCCATTCAAAGCTATGCTCTTTGTTACCAAAGTTTTCAATATGTGCATCAGCTTGGGCCACTTCCCACGAGAATGGAGGGAGGCCCGCGTGATATGCATTTTGAAACCGGGACAAAGACCCAGTTCACCCTGCAGTTATCGCTCCATCAGCCTCCTCTCGACATTGTCAAAAGTCTTCGAAAGACTTTTACTAGTCTGTTTGTTAACCCTGCTGGGGAACATTCAAGCCATACCCCCACATCAATTTGGCTTTCGTCCTGGACACTTTACTACCCAACAGCTGCTGAGGATGGTGGAGGCTGCAGTTCTGGGTTTTCAGGGCAAGGCATTCACCCCCACGGTATTTCTGGATGTAGAAAAGACCTTCTCTATGACCTGGCACACCAGGCTCCTGTACAAACTAATCTCCCTTGGGCTTTCACACCACTACTCTTACATCAAACACCGAACTTTCACTGTTTCGGTGGTGGGAAACAGATCCACACTAAGACAGATACGCTGCAAAGTTCCAGAAGGCTCTGTTCTCTCACCAATTCTATTCATAATATACATGGCAGACTTCCCCCACACACCAGATGTCAACATAGCACAATATGCAGACGACATCTGGTATACAAAACAAATAGACACACAGGCAGAGCCATAATCCCCATCCAAAGACTGTTACACCTAATCGAAAGGTGGAGCCCGCATTGGAAAATGTCAATCAATCTGGCAAAAAGCCATGCCGTCATATTTACTAAACTCTGCAATCCCGCAAACTGCCTAACACTCAACTTCAACCCTGTGGAAAGACTCCCTCACTTATCTGGGAGTACAGCTAGATAAGGGGTTAACTTTTAGAATACACATCACTAGAACTGCTCACAGGGCCCAGGGAGCTATTGCTCAACTGAACCCTATATTCAGTTTGAAAGTGATGTCAGTCCACCTAAAACTTCACCTCTTCAAAGCTCTGATCATCCCCCTCATACTATACACTTGTGAGATCTGGGTATGGCAGCTGATACTTGGCTGTCACTCATTCAAAGGGTGCAGAATAAAGGGCTTCACACAATTTATTCTGTATACAGTTGCTTCCTGACCAGACTGCTTCATGAAACCTCCTCTCTTCCATACACAGAGGAGCAAATCAGGCGCCGAGCCAAGAAATTCTACTGTATATTATCACGAAAGTGCCCTCATCCGTTCCTTATGCAACTACAATTGCCAAAGCAGGCCTAAGTCAAAATTCAAGATGCCACACATGGCCTGTGGGCATCTTGGATGACAATAGTTTAATTTCATACAACAGAAATTACTACGTAATTTCAACACTGTTGTACTTAAATAAAATACACAGAAATTCAGCAGCAATATAGTCATGCTAAAAACCAATAAAGGCTTTTGGGACATGCCTATACTAGCAAAACCCTTGGATACTAGATCCATCCATCCATCCATTTCATCAGGAGAAGTCAAGAGCACTATTTCCAAAATTCCACATTCCTCTACCACACAACCATCCTACAAATTTCATCCCACACTGCAGTTAAGCCCACACACAGGTAGGAACGCAACAACCATACACAGGCTGGCTACTAACCCAACCTGCCATCTAGTCAGGCTAAGGCCATCGAAAACTTGGTAGGTTCACTGCGTCTTACCTGGGTGCTCTCCTGAGAACTCATTTATAAAAATAAAAGTGCCAGGTGCAAATGGGTATATTGCAATGAAGATCAAATTACATTTGAGAACTATCTAAAGTGTTGGAAAAATCAAAGCAGCTTAATTGTTATTGTTGTGAATATCTATCATTATGATTTTTCGTATGACTTATATGTAAATGCAGCTGTAATAAAAACTAATAGAAACTCAAGTTTAAGTGTTCTGGGTACACAAAAATGGATGCTGGTAACCTACAGAGGGAATATCACACGAAACTTGGTCTGCATCTGAACTCCAAAGGTAAAAAGATATCTAGCATCAATGATATTTCAGAAGATACAAAGCTATTTAAATAAATTGTGCAGTAGTATAGTTGTAAATGACATGACATGATGTATGAAAATATACATCAACAAACTGGCTGACTAGTAAATGATCAAAGCATAAAACCAGATGTAGATGAAATAATAAATCACAATGTTTTACTTAGGGTATTGCATCAAAATGCCCAGCACATATCTACAAGATGAAATTAGAAATATTTTTTGGAGTAGTCATGCAAATCAAAAAAGAGATAATATTCGTATAAAATATGAAAATATAAAAATGATAAAATAATGTGAAGAAACTATGTTTGAAATAATACGTTCAAACCTTTACATTAATTTCTACTGAAATGCAGCTAACTTGATAGCAACAAACAAATGAAAAATAATTTGAAAGCTCTTTATTGGAAAGCTAGGGAAACAATGATATCAGCATCCTCAATGGCACCTACATACCTACCCAGCCACCCACCCACCTACCAACTGACTGATGTTATGGTGTTTGGTACCTAACAATCACCAAACTCAAAACTTAATGATTTCTTTATGCATTTAGAAGAGTTTTTAAAGGCAACTTTAAACGATAATTGTAAAATTATTATGAGTGATCTTAATGAAGAAAATGGAAACAAAGAATTATTAAAGACGCTGTATTAGGTCAACACAAATTACCAAACAACAATAAGAGTATTTAATAACAAATAAAGATGAATTTAAAATAATACTATGAATTTCACATTTTAAATCATACATTGATATACATAATTGTTATATCACATCTTTGGAATTGCAGTACCATGTATGTAAGAGATACCAGAGCCTGTAATTTGTATAAGCTAAGGGAAGATTACTTCGGAAAATTGACAGAAATATATCTGACAGCATTCACATTATTCTTTAATATATTTAACAGTCATTTTCATACAACTTGTCCTATAAATAAAAAGCATAAAACCAACACAGCAAAACAGAAGATAAAACATCCTGCTGAAACAATTACCATTCATAAAAAAATGAAAGATAATATGATTTTTTAAATGATAAAATTACACATTTTTAAGTCCCTATATAACAATTATGTAAAAAACTATATAAACAAGCGCTAAATAACTTTGAAAAACAAAATAATAGCAGGACAATAGCAAATCCCAAAATATTACCAAAGCCATATGGTCAATGGCCAAAAAAAAAAAAAAAAAAAAAAAAAAACTAAATAAGAAGGGGTTAAAAATATTAACTTAAATTATGACAGCACTGTGAATCTAAATGAAATCTGTAACATGTTCATAAGTGCTTCTTAAGCATTGGGGAAAATGGTTACATAGTTCAAAATGAACAAAATAGCATAAATGTGACATAAACTTTTTGTCTCCTGAAATAAGTAAATTCGAAAATAATAGTGCATCTGGTTGGGATGGTACCACTCTGAAAATTCTAAAATCCTGCAAATACTTGCTCTTAAACATATCAGTATATTTAATTAACTATTTCATCAAACATGTTACATTTCCAGATATATTAAAAACAAAATTGTTCAGCCTGTGTATTTAAATAGGAAAGATTTAATTGAAAATTATAGACCAATTACATTAACATCTCTGGTTGCAAAACTATCTGAAAAGGCAATACATAAGAGTTTTATGTTTTATTGAAACTAAAAATGTAATAAATCAATACCATCATGACTTTCATAGGAGTTTGTCAACACTAACTGCTGTAATTGAATTTATACTTAGAAACAAAGAACAATGTAATAAAACAATTGGCCTATTCTTAGACTTATTTCAAGTATTCAACTGTGTGTCTTATGAAATCTTGGTGCCGAAAATTGAACATTAAGGGGTAAAATGCATGAACTTCTCGCATCCTATCTACAAAATTGCATGCAGTGTACTGAAATGTGCTGGAACAATGGATATTGCATATATAAAACCAAATCAAAATATGATAAAGTTAAAACAGGAGTAAACATGTGGAATGGAATGAGCTACAGTAAAGTGTGTGAAACATTCTTCTTTGCAGAAAAGACAGTATGCAATGGATCTTATTTGGATATGTTGCAGTTGTTTCTGTTGCCACAACTTCAAGAAGACAACAATATGAACATTGAATTCCAGCAAGATGGTGCACCCCCTCATTTGGGCATAGGAGGTTTGTCATTTTCTAAATGCTGCTTTCTATTGTATGTTGTGTGGTCATGACAGACCAATTTGTTGGCCCTCAAACTCCCCAGATCTAACCCCTCTTGACTTCTTTGTGTTGGGTTTTGTTAAAGACACTGTCTATTCACAGGAACTAAGAAACATTGATATGAAATTAAAAATTACTCAAGGCTTTCCAAAAATTCACCCCTGTAATGTTACAATGGATATGGACTGAATTGCATGATCATTATAAGTTGTGAAGAGTGCACAACAGGGACCATGTAGCATTCTGAGAAATCTTTCAATGTTGTATATACCAAGTTTCAAAATATATACTAAGATTATAGCAATAATAAATATTGAATGATCATGAAAATATATTAATTGTTCTATGAGTGGTGAAGCTCTTTAGATTTGCAGTAGTATGTTTTACAATGTTTTCATTTTATCCATACCTAAACAGATCACCCTATTCTTACACTCCTATTTTTGCTGGTATCATAACTGAAGAATCTCTCAACAGTTCAATATCACTAGCATTTCTTTTAATAGATGAGTCTTCTACAAATGCTGTTTTATTATAAAAGAAAGAAAATAATGTTTGATGTTTAGACATTTTATTTTATGAATAAAATCATGTGATATATGTTGTACTAAACACTTGTATTGCTTCACTTACTTCACCAAAATACAATTGTATTTTGGTAACACTTCTTTTGTAAGCACTTCACCCATCCACAGTATGTAAACTGTTAAGCAACTGCAAGAAGATGAAATCGTTACAAACATGGAAGCTTATTACATTACACCAGCCCTCCCACCCTATATGTGCCCATTTTTTAGTTACAAATGGACTTTATTACACATTACAAGTTAACAGTTACAAAAGACAGACAATAGTTTCAATTCATTCATTATTTTTAATCATATATATTATATACATTTAAATTTTGTGGGAGATATTTTAATTTCCAGGGAAGATTTTCCTCCCGGAGTTAACCCCTGAATTCATCACAAACAATGAACATTACTGTTATATGTTATCTCTCATAAAAATTGCACCATTAGATTGCCTACTTTAGTGAACATATTGATTATAAACAGAAGTCCAGGATCAAGAAATTCTCACTTTAGACAAATTAGGGTGTTCTGCTTCTTCTTGTCAATTATGATGGCAGAACTGATAATATTCCCACATAATCCTATTGTTTAATAATGGTTTATTTCATTTGTGACATGTAATACTTCTATTACTTTTAATGGTAGAATGAGTACAAAATTATTTTAATAACCAGGATAACTCAAATACATGCTAACCTAATTCAGGATCAGATAAAAGGGTTACAAGAGCAAAAGCAAAACTAGAACAATTTATTTGGAAGAAATAGAAAATAAGGACTTAGATGGTTTTTAGATATTTTAAAATTTATATTGTAAGATTGGTCAAGCATGAACCAGAAATAAAGTAAAGGGAGTGGACATGTGAGAATAATGGAATGGGTATACTGTGGGAAGTAGGATCTATTGCATGTACAACCAGAGAATTAATGCATAGATTCTAAAATAACAACCACTCCAAGATTGTTATATAATATGTAAAGATAATATAACAGAATTATGTAGAAATAAAGTTTTCATTCTAAGCTTTGTGGGGTTGGCAGACTTATATTCCAAAGTACTGGCTGATACAGGCTGTTCTATGAGACCAAGCCATATAGTCTTATTTGTTTTGTATTATTATTATTATTATTATTATTATTATTATTATTATTATTATTATTATTATTATTATTTATCATCCACCTTATTTTAACTGAGTCAGTTATTTGATAAAATAGTTTTATTAGGTTAAATCTACTACAGATATCAATAGATCAATCTTTATGATTCACTAATCTAATCCAAACTGTTACTAATTTGAAGACAACTAAAAAATGATAAACTTACTAATTTCTTTGGCACTTCCACTGGCGGAGCTTTAATTTGAACTATTCCAGTGTACTCTTCCCCCAAAGTTTGCATTCCTCCTAAAGTTGTAAATGTGTAATATATCATGCTACCAAGGAGAGTACCCAAACTTGGAATCCTCAGCCACCACTGATTTCCTGAAAACATGTAATTGATACAACAGACACCAATGGGTAACCATTGAATAAGCACATATGAATGTATCAGTAAAAAACAGACTTATTGATACATTTCATACTAATATAATGTAGTATTTATTGAAGATTTTACACAAAGCTGATAGTCTTAAACAATGTAAGATTTTTGCCTAGATTTTTAATTTACTTTTTTTATTTTATTTTCTTAGTCCTCTTCATTACATTAAGTAACCTACATGCTAGGCTTAATTCTATGTTACAGTTATCAAAGTCCTCATTTGCATATGCACATGTCTTTATTGATGGTATTTATTTTTCAATGTTTAATTTCTTGAAGCCCATAGATTGTGTGTATTTTGTGAATTCTTTTGCCCACTGGTCAGTTGTTTACTTTAAGTATACTAATTTTCAAGGCTTCATGTTCACTAACTCAGTGCACTTATACATTATGTGTCCACATTAGGTGCTAATTTTGAGTTTGATTTGAAAAAGATTATTGCTTTATCTACTTTAAGTCATTTGGGATTAATAATGGGAATTTTGTCTTTGTTTGCATGTCATGACTATATGAGCACTCTGCATTGTTTATAATTTTGAAATGATTGAGATATGGTTTAATGTTTCCAAGACCTGACATTATTGTGGTAATTTTTGGGATTAATTTTAGGTTAACTGATAAATCTGCTTTCATTTATTTCCATCAGCATGTATCAACATTAGTTTTATGAGCTTTCAGATAGATACTCATTAACATAACCTATCAACACAGATGGCCGATGTTATTAAGCCATATGCTGGTGAGCAGGAGACCTAGGGTCCGATTCCAGCCAGACCATCCTCCCTGCTTGAGATACTTTCCTCAGTCCTAAAACTTTGGCCTTGAGTGCTTCCTTCCTTAAAAAAATCCTTTCCCAATTTATAATTTTATCTTATATATTATCACATCAGTGTCCAGTGCCTGTGATGCCTCAATAGTAAATGCAGGCATTAAACATTATTAAAAAAAAAAAAAAAATAAACATAACCTTTGTCTGACTGTGTGTATGAAACAGGATAGAAAAAAATCTTCTGCATTTCTGTTTTTGTACATATGCATGGCTCGAAACCTGAAAATGATAATTTATTGTAAGACTCCTGCTTTTATAATAAATGGTAACCACTTAATTCAAGTACTTGATAGCCTCCTGATAACCATTAATTCCTCCCTTTTTTTTCTCTGTTTTTTTTCCTTCTTCCCCCCCTCCCCCATTAAATATGTTCCTAACGTTCTTTCTATGTAAACCATAATCTAAAATGATAAATGGATGGGGTAGAAGAAATAACATAAAAAAAAATGGTCATCTATATATTTTTTCTACCAGTATAACAAAACCTGAATTAATTCTAGTTGCTTTAATAAACAATTTATTTGATCAAAAATGGATAAAATTATTAACAACATAAACAACTCTGTAACAATTTGCCTTTTAACCCATTGTCATGGCTCAAACTTTAAGACTATTTGTCAAATGGCATGATTTAGTTTGATATCTTATTTGGACTGGCTGCTGCTTTAGTTTTATTTTAGAGTTCATCCATCTCCTAAAAGAGTAAATCAGAGAATAGAGAAATAAAAGAACTTAAGTTTAGATAACACAGAATCATAACAAACAAGAACTGCAGGAAAAGATTCATTCAAGTACTTTAGCAGCAATGGAGTATCCCTGAGACCTTTGCCATACTATGAACTGATTTACTTCTACTCAGACTAAAGGTAATTTTTTATGGTTTATTTATTAGTGCTCTTTAAACATCTCAAATCATCAGCCTTCCATTCAATTCAAGGGATGAAACAGCTCAGAGGCATCTTCTTCCAGGCTTGAGATTTTTACATGCTGTAAGTTTCTACAACATGACCTATGACTTTATTTCCCTTTTGAAGGAAGCCATACTTAGGATTTTTATGCCCAATTAAATCCACCAACCCTGGCCAGAATATTGAGTCTAAGATGCAAGTATGGTTACCACTACACCACCACAACCGATGAAGATAAATGTGCATATTAAGAATAAAAAACTATCTTGCAATTAAGAAAGAGACAAAAGAATAAATAAAAAACTGCACTTTTATTAACACAGCTCCTCAAGAGCATGGAAAAAAACTAAACATGTATCAGTGCTCTGAGCTATTATCATAATTTTCTGCAATGCTTTGAGAATACAGAACATTTATGTAAATAAAAATGGGTTGGAAGCAGTCTTCCACTTTATGTTGCAAGTCTGCAAGTAATATTTTAGCCTACATATTATATGAAATGCCACATTTTTATTCATTCTTGAGGGTAGGTCCATAAGTTTCCGGCCTTGCCGATAAGGATTATTGCCTTCACAAAATCCTTATCTGATGTCATACCTTATTTGTTAAGTAAATAATTGCAGCTGTAACTTCAGCTTCACTGTGTTTAATTGTTTAGATATAGTTGCATAAAGAATGCTATGAGTAGAACATTGTGACACGTTCAAAATGAGTGTCAAGCACAAAAGAAGAACTTACCGCAAATGAAATTAAACCGTGATTGGACGGTGTATATGGGGAAGCCCCTCCCCCTCATATTCTATCTAAAAGAATGGGCCAAACTTTTTCAAATGGGTCGAGAAAGCATTGAAGACAAATAGGCAGATCAACCCTTGGATGTGCTCACTCCTAAAAACATCGCTCTTGTGGAAGGAGAAATTATGGAAGACCGGCAGCTCAAAGTTACAGAAATAGCAGCAAGGTTGGGCCTTTGTAAACAACAGTCCTTCAAATAATTCATGAGCATTTAAACATGAGTAAGGTTAGTGCAAGATGGGTGCCTAGACTTCTTTCTTCAGTCCAAAAGCAGCAATAAGTCATTTGTTGTCAGGCATTTTTGGAGCTTTGCTGTGACGAGAGAGAAGTTCTGCAAATGATTGTTACAGGAGATCCTCTACTATGATCCCTTGTCCAAAAGAGAATCAATGGAGTGGCATAAACCTGGTGAAGCACCACCTCTAAAGGCCAAAGTCACTTAGCCAACCAAGAAGATCATGGCCACATTCTTTTGGGACTGTGAAGGAATACTCTTCATTGACTTCAAGGAGAGGAACACCACAGTAAATGGGGAGTACTATTCTGGCCTACTGCACAGACTACATGCTTTCATCAAACAGAAAAGGCGAGGAAAGCTGATAGGTGGTGTGCACCTTCTTCAAGACAATGAGTCTATGCGCACAGCTCTTGCTGCAAAGGAAGCTGTGAAGAAATGTGGCTTCATGGAGATCAATCATTCCCTCTACTGCTCAGATCTAGTTCCCAGTGACCATTTCCTCTTCTCAAAACTGAAGAAGGACCTTTGAGGAAGGAAATATAAGTGTGACGAAGAAGTGATGGATGCTGTTTATGCTCATTTTGCAGACAAGATTTCTGACTATTTCTGGGAGGGGGGGATTGAAATGCTAATTCAAAGATAACAGAAGTGTATTACAATAAAGGGTAACTATACTGAAAAGTAAAATATAGTTTCTGTCTTTATCATACCTAGAAAATGGTTAGGCTGGAAACTTATGGACCTACCCTCATAAATAGCCGCAAATCATTTACCCACACCTAATACCAAGTTTATTTTTACAGAAGTTAATGAAAAAGACAGCTACAACTGCATACAGACATACCATTCTGTTAACTCCCTCCATGATTTGGATGTTAAAGTATATTGGTTTCTGCAATAATTCAAAATTAATGTAGGTGTAATGCAAAAATTGAGTGGTCCTGCATTCTTCAGGCAAAATCTAAGGATAAATATTACAATTACAGATTAAAAAATAATAATACATGATCCCAATGTTGTATTTGTGTGTGCAGAATAACTGAACATGCAAAGTACATGCTTAGGAAAGGTCCCAAATAATAAACAGCAATAAAAATGTTTATTATGTTTTAAATATATAGTGAAACTTAATGAATTTCCTGTGTGCTGAAATAATCTTGTTATATTTTCAATGTTTAGCTCAGGGAAGGAAATGTGGACTCACGGATATAAACATTAGATTAAAACTTTAAAAACTCTATTGAGGCAGGTTACTTATTATGTTGGTATTGAATTCTGCTCCTTACACTTTAGATTTTTGTTTGATGAAAGTATTAAACTACTGTTGCTTTTGAAAGTGCTACTATTAAATCAAATAGTTCATAGCAAGTGAAAATCCTACTTATTGAATTTTTGAAAGTTCAAGGTGTCAAAACTGACGGCGGCAGCAACTCTGGCCTATTCTTCGCATTATGTCATCTTCATCATGCTACAGCTCTAAATGTATCGGTAACTCGGAGAGTTCGAGTCACGCTTTCTCAGATCATGCGTGATGAGAACTCTGTACATGTGACAATCGTTGCTTCACTATTCTAGTTTGAAAATGATCATTCCAGGATAGAATTTCTTAGGAATTGAACATTATGAATGAATAATGCAGAAAAACCATATTTGAGGAACAATGAATGTGAGTTTTATTTACATAAGAGATAAGGTAAAATGTTTGGCAAAGCATAAATTAAATGATACATCTAGGAAAAGAATGGTTCCAGAAACAATAGATTGAGGTTCCAGTGTATCTGCCTTTTACTGACAGATTACCAAAGTTGCTTTTTACATTAACTAATACACATATCTTTGATACATAGGCTTGGCAAGCACAATATGCTCAGTTGCTTAAAATATTCCCTGCAGCTTTCTCTATATGGAATTTCCATTATAATTTGTATGGCCTTCTTTGTAGTTTAAATAATACATTATTATTTACTGCATTTTCCCATAATTTAAGTCCTATGGTAAATGAGAATGAAAGTAGGCAAAGAAATGGGTTCTAAGTGTTTCTAATGACTCACAAGACTTTAACTGGTCAAGAACAATGCATGCTCTCTTTGGTTTAACTGCCAAATTTTCAAAGTGTTTATTCCAGTTTAAATGTTCATCAACCCTTAATTCAAAAAATTCATCGCAAATTTGGATTCAAATCTTATGTTGAGAAACTCAAACTTCCTACTATTTTTACGATCGAAATTAACTGCTTTTATTTTAGCTTCATTTACCACCAGTTTATTGGTTATGAACCAGTTCAGTAATTTATATCCTACCTGTTTTATCCTTTCCTGTAACAAATATACTTGTGCCTTCAGCAAAAAAGTTATTTTTATTTCAGGCTCATTTTTAAATAAAATGCTAAATCATTAATGTATAATATATGTGCAATACTAATGGTTTATAATGGAGAATAGGTTCTCTCTCAAATATTGCTACATGCTTAGGCGAAAAGAATTTACAAAGTTGTCTAACATACATAGCCTTACCACTACTGGGTGTTAAAAACATGATATGAGATTAATGAAATAAATGATGTTTACCTCCAATTTTATGTAAAAGTTTTGATAGGTAGATTTCCAACTGGGAAACAACTTTCTCATCTCGTTCTGCTGAACGAAGTATCTCTTGTTGAGAGGCAACTATAAAGTTTGCTGTAACAATTAGTTTCAAATATTATAAGTGCCACCTTAAAATTGACATAGTTCTATTATTTATTTTCATACAATCTATGAAGATCTGAGTTAATTCCCTTTACGCAAATGTTAAGAGATGCACACATCAGCTTTGGAACAATACCTGCACTAATACTGCCTAATAGTAAGCTTCACAATATAATAAAAATACTATTTCTGAAATTTGTTAAAGTAAGTTTAATGTGTAAATGGACCTTGAAAGAGAATTTAACAATTACATAAGTGATAATGCAAACATTACATTGAAGTCCATTCCATGCATTTAAGAATCATAGCAGATCAAATGCAGAATTATATCACTTGTTTTGAATTGTAATTTAAAGCAAGAATCAACAAATAATATGAGATTAAAAACTTCTTTGATTTTACTGCTAAATTTATGACATTTCAGAAAACTGGTATATGTTATAATAATAGGGTTCCAAATGAGATCAGAAGATGACCAATCCTCTCGCTGTTAGCAACCATACATTTTCAATAAAACTGAATTGCTAAAAAAATGAACTAAAGCAATTTTTGCATCTACAACAGATATGAGGTTATAGTTACTTATATTTTACCAATATGTTATTTTGTTAGTATACAGAAGGCAAAATCCATTTTTGAGAACAAAATTTATTTATAAGTCCTTCTATTACTTTGTTTTTATGTACTTTAGATTGTTCCATGCATCAGCCAACATCAGTTTTCCATGGTAAATTATGCCTAAAGTCTTTGAATAGATGATGTAATTATTTATATTAAGCTCATTTCCCCATCTAACTTTGAAACATAATGACTAATGAGACGCGTGCAGTATTCCAGTTTTTTTTTTAACCCTGGACCCTACATGGACTAGAAAAAGAAGAAGCAGAAGAGGAAGAGGAAAGGGAAGAAGAAGAGAAAAGAAGAGGAAGAAGAAGAGCATTAATAATTTTGTGCACAACAGATATTTTTACAGAAATGTGGTTTTTGGTAAAATACAAACATAAAATATAAAATATTTATCCTAAGCTACAACCAATGCTGCAAATTATAATAGCTTTGACGATATGATGTATTGTGGCAATGGTTTACAAAAACCTTTGAGGAGCCTTCTGGCTGATAACACTCATGCTCATTACTTATATCCTAGAAATGCTTGAGAAATGGCCAAAATGCATTTCAATATTGTTTTCTCTTAAAGAATCTCAACCTGCAAGATCAGAGGCAAGCATGATTACATTTCAAATTTTTTCCATTTGTTTTGACATTGCCTGGGATGAAACTGATATGACAATTCACACTGCAGTTAATAAATAAATAATGCATGTACATGCAGATGAGCTGCATGAATTTCATTCCACTCAACCAAAATTGTTAATTGGAACATTGCACAGTGAAGCTAATCATGTGTTAGGCTCATTGTGTGATTGAGTCCAACTCTTTTGCTCCACTTGTTTAAATATGTAGGACCGGTTTCACGAATCCTTCGTTCACATTGTCAGTCCATTGTTGACTGACAATGCAAACGAAGGGCTCGTTTCAATGTTGCATGTTTTATTTATCTTTGACTATTTTCTTTCCTTTCTCCCAGCTGATTAGAGAGCATATAATAGTGAGTTCTGTTAGGGTGGAAAGGAAAGTGCTTCTCTTTAACTTTTTTCTTTTCCTTTTGTATGAAATTATATATCCCGTATTAATATTTCGGTAATGTATACATGCATTTAGCTATAATACCGCCCGCTTCAATAACCTAACCTGTAAACTAACAGCTTCGTTTATGATCATTTATAAAATGAATACTTAAAATTAACAATTGATTTAACCCGAGAGGCTGATTCCGAAAAGATATTACTTGAATCATTATCGTGATTAAGCTACCTGCCATTTTTAATTCATTATTTCTATTCTACAATTTGCAGAAATCTACATCTCGCACATTTGTGTTCGGCGATGCTGCCCTGATGTCACTTAACGAGAATCTAAAATTTCCTACTCCCTACTCCCTACTCCCTACACGAGATATTTTATGGAGAGAAATTCCCCTGTAGCATTACATGGTGCCGGCCCTGCAGGGTACAATTGTCTTTTAATTACATTTTATTTCTTCTTTTTAGATTTGATAATGGGAATTATGATCCATACACCTCTTATTTACGAGTGATGAGAAACAATCATACATGGATTTTTTATTGTTCAAATGTGTCCTTTGTTATTTTGTATTTGCATTTTATTTGTGTGTTTTTTCTCTTATTACACAGAACCACAAATTATTACACCTTACTAACTAATATTTACAAGAATTGTAAGGAGGAAGAAAAAGTGAAGAAAGAGAGGGGAAGGAGAAACGGGGGCGGTTTGCCTTTATTTGCAGAAAGAGACGTATATACATATTTATAGTATTTACATCATTTTGATTCTTTTATGCTTTCTGTGGATGGGGCTACATCTGCCTATATTCTGTAAACCATATTCGGGCGAACCCTAATGTTTGCCCATCTGTAATTGATAACATCCTCATTATGCTTGATTCTGGTTTCCCGATATATAATTTCATTTGTGATCAAGATGGGGACTATGTAAAGTTTTCTTAATGCCAGGTTTTGAGTTATTTGTAGAGGCACCATTACTGTTTTTGAGACGTGAGCCCATGCTGCACTAGCGTAGTTTAGAACACTTAAAACAAAAGCTTTACACATTATTAATTTAGTTTTCAATGACACTAGTTTGTTTCTAAAAATTGGAACGCACAGCTTTAGGCGCTGCCATCCACTGTTGGCAGTGATTCTTAGATGGTCCCTCCACAGTAGTTTTGAGTCTAAGGTAACACCTAGGCACCGTGCATGCCCTCTGAAAGGTATCGGTAGCCCATTTACTAGGACGTATTTAAGTGGAGGTTCAGGGTGTCCGGACCCTACCCAAATGTATCGGAATTTGAATAAATAAATAAATAAATATAGTATAGTTTGAAAAAGAGTGAAAATGTTTATTTAAGTTTCTCATCTTAGCATCTCAACACAATGATAGTATCATGCAGTTTCAAAAGCTGTAAGGAGCAATAGAGCAGTAAAAGCGAGTCATCACTCCGATTAAGTACGCGCCTCTCTTCACTTTCTTGCATTCCTTTATTTCCAAACTTTCCACAAACCCAAAGTCACTTGTCGAGGGTGAGGCAAGGTCAGTTGACATTGCTCATCTATGAGGAGCACTATGGCTCTGTTACGCCACCGAAATACAATAATACAATATAGTGCGTAACACCAGGTACTGTGCAATTACCAATGTCCTACCTAATTGATATATAACTTTATAAAAATCATTCTTTTCTATAATTTAAGCACCTTTTTAATACATATTTAGAAAAGTCTAAACCGATTTATTAATGCATGAGGACTTGTGTATCATATTCGTTAACGTCAAGCGCTGCAGATTTTTTGAAGAAAGGGTTAAATTATAAGTTGAATTATATTTTTATGGTCAAGATAATATAAACAGGAAGTCTCTAAATCGTGTGTTTTTTTATCAAAGTACAATTTTTTTCTCATGTGTTAACTACAAAATGATGCTACACTCTCATTCATTCACACTACCACGACAAATGATGATTAAGCTGATTACGAAAATGGCCAAATGATGTCCAGGCCTAAATATTTCCAACATTTGATCAACGGGTGAGAGCTGTATATAATATGACCCCCCTCTTAAGAATCAAAAAATTACCACTCTTAATACTTTATTTCTTAAAAACAAACGGAATAAAAAATAATAAACATATAAGAGAAAATTATCACCAAAAATCGCATAATCAATTTAGAATTATTATTTTTTAATAATGCACCGCCATGGGTGGCTGAGGTCGTTCAGGTGCAGACTTTGAGCGAAAGGTCTTGGGTCTACTTCCGCCAGGACCGTCATCCCTGTCTGAGGTTTTTTTCCAGGTTTTCTTCGGTCTTTATAAATGGCAAATGCCGGGGAGTTACCCTAAAATTAGGCCTGGAACGTTTCCTTCCTTAAAAACAAATCCTTTCCTAGTTCTATCATTTCATCTCATGTATCTCCAGTGTCCATCCCTGTGGTGCCTCAGTAGTAAAAACGGGCGTTAAACACCATTCATTCGTTTATTTTATATAATTTATTTTAATAATAAACATCCAAGCCATCCCCCCATCAATTTGAATTCCGTCCTCGGCATTCTACTACCCGACAGCTGCTGAGGATGGTGGAGGACTCAGCCCTTGGATTCCCGGAGAAGGCCTTAACCCCAGCTGTATCTTTAGATTAGAAAGGCATTCTCAACGACCTGGCACTCGGACAAAAACTCATACTCCTAGAGGTACCCAAAACATACACACATTTAATACACTCATACCTAAAACACCGCACTTTCAGAGTAACAAATCTTTTTGCCATAGAAGAACTCTGGTAGTTCGAAATGTAGCGATTGCAAGTGTGACTTTCTTGTAGTATTTTATCCTTTTCTGCTTTTATAATTACTGTTATATATCTTTAGGATTCAACAGTTCATTTTGAACACTGTTTAAATTTACAAACGAAGAGCGAGCAACAATGAGTTCGTGTTTCGGTTTCTAAGAAATCAAGTTACTGCTGTTCGTGTTTCATTGTTACGGAGCAATGCGAAAATTCAGTAAAGACAAATTGCAGTTGTAACTTGCAATGTTAGCTGTTGTTGGGCAGTTTTTCAAGACGTAGACATTGTTTTCGACCTTTTAGATGTTCGTTTCAATAAAATTTAATCTAACTAAAGGAAATTAACATTGGAAGTGAATGCAGGATAGTGATAGTAATGATAGTCAAAATGATAAACGAAAAAAAAAAAAGTTGAAAAGGATGTGTACGTTTTGTAATGAATGGTTAAAAGAGAAAACGGTTTGAAAGTTGGTTAGCTAAATGTGAAGAACAAACACTTGGCAAAATGTACAGTGTGACCTGCTTCGGTAAAATATATATATGGGGCGGTGTGAAAACATTTACAAAGAAAGAAACATAAACTTTCTGACGCACCAAGTGCTAAGATTAATTCGATTGAAAATATTTTAACTTGAAAAATTCTCCTATTAAAAGTGAAGTTACAACTGCCGAATTGTTTTTTAGATATCATTCAATAATGTATGACCATAATTATCATTCTATTGAGTGTCGCATAAGTAGGCGAGTGGCACTTTAAAAGATTCGAAGTTAAGGCCAAAACTTCACCGTGGACGTACAAAATTTGAGATGCTTGTTCAAAATATATTGACTCATTCCGTAGAACTCGTACAGAATGGTTTAAAAATCACACATTTTTTTTTTCCTGTTTCGCTAGAAGCCCCAAATAAAGGAAATATTAAGTGTTTTCCAATCAGTATTAAATATTTTTCTGAGATTAGTGGTGTTAAATAAAAATATCTTAGTTTTTATGATGACGTTAATGTAACAGTGATCGTATTTTTGAGAAACTGAAATCTATTTTAGAGGGACATGATTTGAAAGTTTCTAATATATTAAGTTCTGGTGCAGACAATGCAGCGGTCAGCTATGAAAAACATTACTCAATTTTCAGAATTTCAAATCTTTAAATAATAATTTAAATCAAGAAAATTGTAATTGTCACGTTTTCATAACCTGGCCAAAAATGTATGAAAAATGATTACATTTGATGCCCAGTTTCTAGTACTAAACGTTTATAACAAGCTTTGGTCTTCTGGTAGGAAAATTTATGAAAATTTTCCGTTAGTTGAACAACAATATTCAACAATTTTAAGACATATTGCAGTTCGGTGATTGTTCCTATGGTAAATTTGTTGAACAAGAATATGCAACAATTTTTAGGCATATTCCTGTTCGGTGATTGTCCCCTGTTGCCAGCTCTAGAGCGTTTGTTTATGAATTGAAATCCTATACGATCCTATTTTCTCTCTCAAAGAGAAGGAGAAAGAAAATGTTTAATATGAACTCTCGTAAGAGGAATGAACGAAAATTATGAATGGTTGCTTTCTTATTATTATATGTATTTCAGTACAAATATATGAATTCTGTTACAACAGTAATTTTACAACATGAAAATAAAACAATTCAACCTACAGCTCTTTATACTATTTTTGAAAATCTACATAAAAACATTCAATCTAAATTAAAAGATGGGTTTGAAGGCTTTCAAGTTAATAAAAATTTGAAGATGTTAAGCAAATCAGACCAGGATATTTAGAAGAGATGCAGCTAATGCATACCAGAGAAGTCTTCATTATTTAAACAATTGGTTCAACTTCAAGATCTCTCCTTTTAAGAAACAAGTAGTGACCTTTGATAGCCTTATAGAAATTGTAAATGCCCACAGCTTAGAAGTAAACGGTGATGAATTGTACAATGAGCTTGTTGTTCTAAGAGATGCTATTGAAACTTTAAAAAACCATAGGTTTACAACTTGATAAAAGAAACACGCAGTCTAATAAAAATAATATTTTTGTATTATCCTTTCTGTCAGTGACGGGCATGCAGGGTGTTTTCTTTAATGAAAACCTTGTAGACAGAAGAAAGAAACAAACTTTACTAAAATTCATGGCAAGTGAACTTCTGGTTAAAATAAACTATAATATGAGTTGTTCCTAATTTCACCAATAAGCTCTACATGAATAGCAAGTTCTAAAGGCCGCTCCATCAGATAAGAAGTACGTCTATAAGTCCCAACTAGCCTTTGCCTCAGCCCCATGATTTGTACTATGCATATGTTCATACTAAGGCACACATAATTAATTGCAATACATTTTGAAATGTTTAATGTAGTACTAATAGTTTATTTTTAATTTAACGCATTTAACATCTAATTTTTAAAATGTAATACCACCTGCTTTAAGTGTCCCGACTTTTGACATCTTCAAGATGGCATTGTAACGACTTTGGCCACCCCAAGTTATTTATGATACAATTTCCTAACGTGTCTGCGTGCAATGTACGAAAGACCGTTTTGATAATTGCTATTCTTCATAATACCTTTACTGTTTTTATATTGTTTTGAAAATCCATAAGATTGAGCGCAAGCAGTATGTCAAATCAACAGAAATCGAAATAGTTTAATAATCTCGCGCTAATTTATGCCATGTTAAATTGTTTGCTCACGGACATAAATCTTGTATGCCAATTCGATAATGTCACAGAATACTTAATTGTTATCACTCTTTCCTCAACGTGTGCCAAAAGTTATAATTCCTTTAAAAATAAGATTCAGTCGTATTTTCCTATATTATTATTATTATTATTATTATTATTATTATTATTATTATTATTATTATTATTATTATTATTATTATTATTATTATGTTTCAACATATTATGGTTCTATATTTGCAACACTTTTAGTTTTTGTTCATTTGGCATTTTTGTGCAATGTTGGTACGGCAAACAAATCACAATATTGTTCTACTGTGTAGCGGCTGTAACTTTCCATTGCCATGCATCATAAGACCGCCTGTGGTGTCTCGATAGTAAAAATGGGCGTTAAACACCATTCAAAAAAAAAAATCATGCATCATAACTTTATGGTGGTGACATACATAATGAAGTGTTTGTTACATGACACGTAAATTACACATAAAACACAAAAAACCAATATATAAAAGAATAGTGGTTTTTGTAATGATTACAGTTGTGTGTATGATATAAAACAAAAGGGACTCAAAAATACGCTTTTCCACATTATAATTCCATAACCATAACAGTATATAGATATCGCGTTTTGGGTGCTTGCGCATTATATTCTGCGTTTTAATCCTAGCCTTCACATTCAATTGCAGTACTTAATTCAATAAGTCAACTAATCAATGAATTCCAAAAATACCAAGCAATCGCTGCAAAATTGTTGAACTATGCATGGATCTTCATATACCTGATAATAACAGGAGCATTTTAATACATGTAGAAAAAAGAAAACCATATACGGTGTTGCTACCAATGTACTGCATCCTGCGTACCACGGACTGAAACTGAAAGAGAAACTTTATGGACAAGCAGAGAACTTCATTTTCGAAAAACTTGGCCCCTCGGACAAAATAGTTGTCAACAGAATCGAGGGAAATTCGGAAAGTTAGCAGAGCTTATGAAAAAGGACATTATATCACCACGAACATTCCGGTAACATTTTCCAAATTGATCTTTTGTCCACAATATCACAAGAAATCGACTCTGCCTATACTTCGCTGCTCGGTAACATAAGGAGTTGTCATAAGTTGCATTGAAGCTATTTAGCTTTAGTCAAACTTGAACGACTTTTTTCTAAATATCAAAAGAAACCGACTCAGCTTCGAACATTCCAAGAAACTACTTCAAGTACATATATAAGGTACATGACTATAACAGTGATGCATATTAGTGATTAACGGAATGTAATAGTGGGCTGTTATAAACATTCAAATGTGCAACATTTATTCAGTGAATATTAAAACAATGACAAAGTGGTAACAAGTGATACTATCAGTTTTGGAAATAAAATGAACTACATTATAAAACAAGCAGTTAAATGCTGTGTTCAATCATAAACTTTAGCTTTTTGGTGTTACGGTGAAATTTGTTTCTTTCCTGCTTATATGCATAAGGTACGCGAAAAATAAATTGATAATGTATGAGTACTACTGGTACTATGAGACGTTTACATCAGCAGATTTCCAAGTTGTAAAATTGCTGTGCCTATGTGAACTTTTTAAAATCAAATTGAGGTTTAAAATGTAATATTATTAAATAGTTTTATATCATAAATATTTGAAAAAAAAAACGCCACTTAAATTACTACCAAATTACATGTATTTTACGTATAAATTATAACGAGTAAATTAACCTTGCCCCCATAAGACTTTTTTACAGTGCATACAAGATAGGTATTGTGCGGGGGCCATGATTCTTTAGCATTCGCATTCGTTAGAAGTAGCTCCTCTTTCACCAATATCATGAGTAATATTTTCTTAATTGATATTATTCCTGTAAACTAAGTCATAGCTGAACGCGATTCATTGTTAGTTTCTTTTCTTTCGGAGTTTGAAGTGCTAGCTATAACATTTCTACATTTGAAACACCCATTGTAAAGGTTTAGATAATGAGAAAACCCAACAGCAATAATAATAATAATAATAATAATAATAATAATAATAATAATAATAATAATAATAATAATAATAATAATAATAATAATAATAACCACAACAACAGAAATATTTCAATATAGTGCACTAAACTCATTTGAAGCATACAGGGTAGTAACCAACGCAAAATCCGTAATTTCAAAAGAGAGAGAAAAAAAATTCAAACGCTTAAACTCGGATATCTTGGGACCATTCCAACTGACAGCATTTCTTTTTATTTTAGTACAGTACTAATTGTTGTTTCGTCCTGAATCTACAGAATCACTATTTTATTTGGCCAATTAATTATTTAATTAAACTGTGATTGAACTAAATTGGTTTTTCCCCGAAATTCATAAGACAAAAATAAACTTAGGCCTATTGAATTATTTTTACATTTATTATGTTATTACAAATACAAAACATAGGCTTGTGTTTGCCCATATTGTTTTCTAAGCCTAAAGAGAGACCTACATGGTCCTTATTTTAAGTTTGTTTTTAATTTATCTAAAAATCATTTTCACCGTTAGAGATATCATGTTGGTGTTCAGATGGCAATAATTTTGGATAATGGGCAGCAAGTAGTCGGCTGTAGTACTCCTTGGATCCCTCATCTTCACAGAACTTCATCAAGACAATCAGATCCTTACACGTCTCTTTAGGCTGAGAAATAGGCGAATGATTGGATACTACACCTCAAGAACTCCTTCCTACAGAGGAAGTTACGGTTCTAACCTCTTCTGGCCAAGACGATACTATTCCTTCGTTTACCATTGATGAACTGCAAGAAGATTTAGCTGCCTGTTCTTGAAGTAAATCACCTGGAATAGATGACCTGCCTGCAGAATTTTACTCTGCATTTTGGTCGATGCTGAAGAATGCACTTCTTGCAATTTTTAATGAGCTGTTGAGTATCACCTTGATTCCCGCTGCATTTGTTCATGGCATACTGATTCTTGTGCTTAAATGTAGCCATCTTAATATTGCACAAGTCTTTCGTCCTTTAACAATGATAAATACTGATTATAAAATGTTCGTGCGATGTATTAAACACTGCTTATCACCAATATTGTTGCACTGGTACAACAGTCAATACGACGTGGAGGGAACATGCTGCATGTCCTATGTGCTCTTCGTGACGCTTTCAGTGGCGCCTATATTTTGCGGGTTGGGAAACTTTTGATCTCCTTGGACTTTGACCTGCATATGATCGGGTGAAACATAGCTATTTATTTAATACTGTGATACAATTAGGAATCCCTGATAATATTGCTACCTCATTCACAATATATTAAAAGCAGCTACTTCCAAAATGTTTGTGGACGGTGATTTCACTCATTCCTTTCCTGTGAGAGCGCCTGTAATTCTCTTATTAGAGCGTTTGCTGATGGTGTCAGTTTGATGATATCATGTGGTTCTATTCTTCCTCATATTCAAGAGATTGTGAATAATTTTGTAGAATTTCTGGAGCGATCCTTAATGTGAATAAATCAAGATCTATGCTCGTCGGCTCCACTTCTAAATCCCCACCTTCATAGATATCTATGGTTTCTACAATTAAAATATTGCGTGTTACATTTCTACCCACGCTATCGGCAACGATTCAATATAATTGGAACTATATTGTTAACGGTGTTCCTAAAGTTCTTCAATGGCATAATTTTCGTTCCCTAAATTTGTTACAGCGCATTAGTTTTGTTAATATATTTTATTTTCATTATCCAAGGTATGGTTTGTAAGCCAGGTTCTGGCGTTACCACCCACCTTTGGCATTAAGTTGAAATCAGCTACAGAATGGTTCATTTGGAAAGGTTTCTTATTACGAGTCCCTAGAAATGAACTCACACTTCCAACCTCTGAAGTGGATCTAATGCCATTGATCCACAGGCGAAAGCTGTTTGTCTGTTTCTCCGGATAAATTGGGCACACCTAGGAGAGTATGACGATTCTTATGGTGATCAGTTTCTCGCCCAATGGTTATCGGAACACCGTCTCCAGAATCCACCAGATCTTCGAGGGTTGACGATTCAGGCGCTCCAGGTTAAGAAGCTCCTTCAATTAATAACACACTATCCTGTCGACCTATATGAGCAACCACCGAAGATCAGAGACTTATATACTGCGTAGTTATTTCAATTGCCAACTACTAAGGTAGTTCCCCAACACCCAGTATACAACTTGCCCCGAATCTGGTCCAACCTCCGACATTCTGCACTCAACACTTACATGGAGTGTGTGGTACCAACTGGTGAACAATATTTTCCCTACAAATGAACTCCCGTATCGTATTGGTATGAACATTTCTCCAAACTATGATAATTGCAGCCTTCAAGATACCATACTCCAACGTTTGGAATATGGGTCTGTTGCATCAGCATGACGAAGGGAGCAGGCCAAGATCCTCCAGATCCTGGATGTCCCCGGGAAATATTTTGAACCCCAATATTTTAAATTTCCAATATTTAGTTGTTCCTCAGTAGCTGAACGAATGGCAGTGATGCTGTATATTAGACAGCTTCTAGTTGAGTTTGAAGATACAAGTTAAACAAAAGCTTTATAAGAAAAATTCAGACAAACAATTTAGTTCTAATAAATTAATATTAAAAAACTGGGTTATAATATATATATATATGTTTTTTTCCTTTTCAAAAACATTATAATTGTAATTTGTGTTATATTGCGTGTAAATAATAAATAAATAGCTTTTAAAAAAATATAGCGCTTGCTTTGTTCCTGAATGTTTTGTGGCTGACTTAAGAAAGATCTGAGACTACAGGAGCTGCTGATGTGGCAACTGAGAGAGAGCCCCGAACGGGAAATAGTGAACTTAGTTTGCGTGGCCGCTTGTAAAAGTGTAAATGATGCACGTATTATTATTATTATTATTATTATTATTATTATTATTATTATTATTATTATTATTTGCCGTAACTTTCTGGCTGCAATATATTGTTCCTTATTATAAAACTGAGTTTTTAGCTTTTTACTACCCGTTGTCTTATTGGAATTTACAGTTAATTAATACACACACACGCCAACCTTAACGCTTACCTCAGGTAAATCCTAGAAACTGGTGGACCCAGTGGTTTGCTGCGACTCGCTACGGACTGACGGCCTACACTCGTCTCCTTTTCATAAATATAAATTGATAGGGATGGGTAAATCACTGTAACTGTGGCAAATCTATTTTTTGATTGCAGCAGAAAAGAAATTAGTAAATATCAATTTATAGCGCATTGGGTGCGTGCTGCTATGTTAGGGAGTAAATCATTGGAATGATGGCAAATCCCCTTTAAAAAAGAATGAAAAAAAAAACATCAGGACGTGAGGATCCGAAACCACTACCTTCACAACTATAGCATGGCACTCTAACCGTCTGAGCTATCATGCCGTTGCGCTTGAAAGTCTTATTATATAGCTGTATCTGTGGAAATCACACTACCTTCGGCTCTCTCAGCTGTCGCTCGGTACTGCTCCTCTACCACACCAACAGTATCGTATTTTTCTTGCTTTATGGATAAATATCTTGAGCAGCATGAAGATCAAAGTAATAGCCTTTCCTACAACACGCATTTCTACACACAGACCATGCGGCAGAATAATGACACCACAAATAGTTCCTGTCGCGGATTTTCTGGACATTTCTCTCCCTTTTCAATTTCCTGTTACACAAACATACCCTCTACTTTGACTCCAGCAGTTTCACTCCTACAGATCCACATGCAAACCTCATGCGTCATGGAAAATGTAAAACAAATTAGTTGGTCGCCTTATATTAAAAAATTACCAGCTGGTCCCTATTATATATACCACAGATAAAGTGAAAACAGTATGTACAAGATCGACTATATTTACCACACCGCAATGTAGGTATCTATAGTAGACAAAATGGTGTAAAATGTGTTCCGTGCTCTTAACTACATGGTTTTGTTAAATTGGTTCTTTGCATTTACCTAGTTTATTACAGTGAGATTTGTAGTTGGAAGTATCTGAATAGTATCGTGTTATTTCTTTTGCATTAATTTAATTTGATTTAGTGAAATCACACTAAGAATTTATTTAATAGAAAGTGTTTGTACAAGATGGGTTGCTCTTCGAAGTTTTAATTAAGGCTGTGTACCGCATAATACCATTTTTACATTTCATAATTAACAAGTAATTAAAGGAGGAGTGAATAAAGTGAATGCATCGTGGAAATTTGCAGTTAATGATGAAACTGTAGTGTGAACATTTCGTACCAAAATTTGTGGTAGGCAGGACCTTGTGTCTGTGCAATCTATCATCGTATGTGACGGTTAGGTTAACAAAGAAAGATCCAGAAAAACTTATGAAGCGAGTTTTGGCGCGAGACGAATAGAGTTTTAATGAATGGTGTGTGCAGGATGTTATGTTTTGACGCCTTTGTAAGTAAGGTTAAGACAAGACAGGAACACTCAATTATAACTTTTGCCTAAGAAGAATATGTCCTTTACATTCAAACACACAATGATAAATATGAAGTTATTCAATCATGTCGATTAGTTTTAAGATGACCAGTAATTTGAAAGTTGTGTATATTATATTTCGTTTACATATGAGAAATGTTATTTATAACCAATTTCAGATTCTTAAAAACCATTGAAATTTTTCTAAAAGAATGACATCTTGTAAACGCAATACTGCGTTCTATTGGCAGTAATAGGGCAACTGCCATTTTTTCCCCCGTAATTGGAGTCTGGTAAATGTAATCTATTTTGGTATAAACTACGGATTAGGTTTAAGTGAAAAACAACCGACTTCTGACAGCTAACAGTGGTTTAGATGCTGTGTTGCCACATACCTACCTATCACCTTAGCTGGATGGGAGTGTACGCTTTATTTTCAAAATTAATAAATTTACCGTAAAGTTGTCATACAACGTATGAAAATTATTATTAGGCTACATTTTAATAGAGTGCGCCCAATTCATTTGTTTCATGTTTCCCAGAGCTAACACTAGGGCGGTGCGCGAATTATCCATGCGGAACCAAAACAGGGTTTTTTTTTTTTTTTTTTTTTTTTACCCCTATTAGGTAGCGGAAGTGTGACTTAGTACAATCGCACATGATCATTATTGATGCTGCAAACCCATGGAAACACACATAACTTACCTTGTGAACGCAACGGCTGCTGAGTCACGCTTATTTTCAAGAATAAGTACGGCGGGCAGCGGGGGAAAACCGAATGTATCCGGTTTAAATCGCCTACTTATAGTTCGGAGTTGTGAAAGTTATCGCGCCTATATCACCACTGTTATAAACACATTTTTCTTTTTCGCGCCTATGCTATAGTGCCAGCCCTAAAAAAATATCTTTCTTTAAGAGTAGAGTGTGAATGAAAGTGTTAGTGTGAAAGTAGCGTGCTATATTTTTTGTTTGTTTATAATGAGTACATCAAAACAATTCGTATGCTTAGAATGTGGAAGCAGAAGTCCCCTGCTGCGCAATGGACATTCTGGGTATTATGAAAATAATGACTTAATAAACAAAACTGAATATGTTTCTGTTCTCAATGAAAGGAGGAAATATTAGCCCAAGTGAGCAAACAAGAAAGTCTCAACTGTTCTGTTCCCCTATGTGAACAAAAAGATAAAATTACTTGCGAGTTATTGGATCCCATTAAGGGAATTCCCTCGTCAGAGAACTGATTGTGAAGAAACACACAACATCCTTAATGGTAACATTAGCCGTTGTTCGCAGCTAAAATGAACAAGTATTCATGCGCAAAAATAAAGAAATATCCCAAAAGTGGGGGAAAATTTCCACAGAGGTCTCTTTGGACTCTTTGCTAAAAAAAAAAAAAAAAAAAAAAAAAAAAAATTCTCATCGCATTCCCCTTGCAAAACCAATAATACGGCAGTCAACAACATCGCTTATTCTTTGGTGCAAGATGGAAAAGAATCCATTAGCCCCACATCAAATTAGTGCGGAATACTTGCAAAACATAATTAGCATCCCTTAAGTGTTACATTGCTGCAGTACAATTTCTCATTTGATTTTTATGTATACTATATGTAAATTTTATGCGTCCTACAAAGTTACTTTTATGTATGTTTAATTCTTTCTCTGCGTTACGCCTCAAATCACTCTTCTAATCTTCGTCAACTGTCGTTCATACAAGTCCACCTCCGCACTGATGCTGTTAGGCGCGGGTTGATGAAGGATTCGGCGGCGGAACTTGGAGAAGTAAGGACGTCGGACAACTAAGCTCCCTTGGCAGCAAGGCGGAGGGCCGAGAAGAGCCACCATCGCCCGGGCACTTGCCCCTCTCCTTCCAACGTCTGCAGTCGCTCTGCGCTGCAGACTAAACTGCCTCTTTTTTTTTTCTTCTTTTTAAAGCCCCCCCCCGAAGGGAGGGCGAGAAGGGGCACCACCTCGCCCCATCTCGGTGGCGATCAACCTAGAAAGATTCTACATTGCCTCCCCATGCTATTAATACTAATAACATGCAGGACTTGATAGGAGAGGTGTGTTTGGGTACCGCTAATGCACCCCGGAATTCAGTGGAGATAGATGTAGGGCATGCATGCAGGAGCGATAGGCGTGCTGTTTGTCCGGGAGACGCACTTGACCTTGAAGGCCCAGAGCGCCCCCACGGGGAGTTAGAGTTGGCGTGAATGCCCATGCAAAAGGGAGTAAAGGTAAAGGTAATGAGTGAGTGGCATGCACCTACTGTTATTGGTGTTTGCAGTTGCTGTTAACTATTTTCATGCTGTAAGTATGCTGGTGGAGTCTATGAATTAATTTGCTGTTCTACTTGCTAGTATTCAGTGGCTTACTTCGTGGGATTCGTTTGTGCGTCGGCTCGGGGAGCCCAGTCTCTAGAACATATTAACATAGTATTTATTAGTGTTAGTATTAGGGCTAGTCCTAGTTTAATGCATGTACATAAAAGAATTCATTTGTAATTTTTTTTGCCATATATATTTATATAGATTCTATGTGTGCCTGGGATAACCATGGTCGTGCAGGGTTCGTGTAAGCGATCACACGGCTTGTAGAGCCTGGTGGCATCTACCTTATGTGTCGCTGTGGGGGGCCCTCATCCCCCCGGAGCCGCCTTGGCTTGGTAGCACAAGGACTTGTGAGGGCAGCTGATTGTGGATTGTGTATTGGTGGTTGTGAATGTTGCAGGCTTCCGGGCTTCCATCAGCCTGCCATGGCTAGGGGAATTTTACAAGTTGTTCTAGGTATTCTTGGATGTTTATTTCTGTTTCCCCCAGGCTAATTGTTCTGTCGAAGAGTGATAGGGGTTGCATATGTTTGTTATGAATTGTTTGGTATTCACCTAGTTTTTTAATTAGTTGGTTATGATTCTTATTTTTGTTTTTGTACAAATTGTAGCTTAGTAGCTTTATGAATTGTTCTATTGAATATATTTTCATTTCCTCGTGCAATAATGCTGTAGGCGCTATAGGCGGGAGTTTCGTAATTATTCGCAGAATGCGGTTCTGCATTGTTTGGAGCCTATGGAGATGTGTTTTGGCAGTATATCCCCATACTGGGGCTGCATATGTTAGTATAGGTCGTATTAGAGTTTTGTACAGTGTTAGGCCCATACCTAGCTGAAGTCCGCTGTTTACATTGAAGATTGGGTATAGTCTATTTAGTTGTGCATTTGCTTTGGCTCTAACCGTGTTAATGTGGTGTTTCCAGGTTAGGCCATAGTCCATTACTACACCTAAGTAGGTAACCTTGGACTTCCATTCGATAGGTTCGCCGTTGTATGTTAACGCTGGGAGTGCATGCCTCTCGGGGCGATGCTTCAGTCGCTTTGTAAATATGATTGCTTCGCATTTCTTGGTATTTACTTTAATTCTCCACTTCTCGAACCATGGTTCGAGTGTGTTTAGTGCATTTGGAGTCTAGTGTGGATTATTCGCGGAGTTGTCGATTGTGTCGTGATTGCCGTATCATCGGCGTATATGAACTTGCTGGCCCTAATGAAATCGGGCATGTCATTTGTGTATATGTTAAACAGGGTAGGTCCAAGTAGGCTTCCCTGGGGTACTCCTGCTTTGATGGGTCGGCTAGAGGATAGAGAGTTTCCTATGCTTGCTCTGAATGTGCGATTTGAAAGGTAGTCTTTTGTTAGTGCAGTCAGCGAGTCTGTGAGTTTGTAGTCTGCCAGCTTCTTGATAAGGCCAGCATGCCAGACTTTATCAAAGGCTCGCTCAATGTCCAGGAAAACTGAGCCAGTTGAACTGTTGGTACTGAAGCCACGCGCGATGTTTTCCGTCATTCTTAGTAGTTGTAGCGTGATTGAGTGGTGTGCTCTAAACCCAAATTGTTCATCTACTATTATGTTATTTTTAATAATGTGTGAGTTTATTCTTTTTAGTATTATTTTCTCAAGGACCTTGCTCAGTGTATTTAATAGGCTAATTGGCCTGTAGTTTTTCGGAATCGTTTGGTCCTTTCTTGGCTTGGGAAAGAGCAGAATTTTTGCTTCTTTCCACTTGGGTGGGAAGCGCCCATGCTCTAACGTGTAGTTGTATATATCAGTCAGTAGTTCGAGTGCTCGTTTTGGTAGGTGTTTTAGCCCGATGTTGGTATTTTGTCCGGTCCTGGTGCTTTGCGGGTTGGGAGGTGACTAATGAGCCGTACCTTAGGGGCTGCAGGCAGGCAGCCCAGCCTGCGGTCACGGACCCGTGGGAAAACGTCTGCGCGGCAGGTTGCCTGCTCCTAGGGGTCGAGACCTTGCACATCACCATAAGTCTGGGTAACTGTGAGAGCAGTTGCCTACACTTCAGGCGAACCAAGTTCCAGTCTACTGCACGGCGGGAGGCCGGCACCCCAGGCGGTACACGTGCGGCGGTATGTCTACATCTCCGGTGGCGAGCTGTGGATAAACCCTCTGTGCTGCGAACTGCAGCTTTATTTTCCCAACACAAACAGTGGATGCAGTGTACACACAGTGCGTGCTAGTGAATCAGTGACGATCTATAGTTGTTGCGGTAGCAGCCAAGTAACGGATTGACGTAAATATCCAAATTGAGTTATAGTGAAACTACCTACATCGACACACAGATAATTAAGTTAGTGGTGGGGCGAAAGCCCAAATAAAACTAGTGCAGTGTTGTGCAGTACAGTGCAGTGCAGTGCAGTGTATAACACACGCCGACCCTGGCCCACACTGGACCAAATAAACCCCACAATGCCGACCAGATGACCGCAACCTTGGAGGAACATCTGAAAATGGGTTGCCCATCCCCCGGTGATACAGCCGCCCAGGATGCACCCCCTCCAACTACCGAAGCAGGCCCTGAAGCGTCGCACAGTCAAACCCTAGCTACTCATCCGCAAGAGGTCACCCACAGCATCGACCCGGAAGCAGCAGCCCTTCAGGCCGAAATCCTGGAATTGAAAAAGGAGCGCCATTACTATACAGCAATCCTCAAGGGGCTGAAAAATACCGACGAGCGGTGGGAGAATGTAGCCCGCTCACTGCAGGACTGTATTAACGAAATAAGATTCAAGCGAGCTCGTCTGGTCAAATGTAATGAAAATTGGTAACACGCCAAATCCAAGAAGCGGCAACGCCCATCATCCCGGCCCGGCAGCTGCAGCGATAGCGACGGCTCCGGCTCGGACGCAGAAGGGGCACCTGCCTCTGGGAAAAAGACCAAAACTAAATTCCCGAGGCAACGGGAGTTCCAACTGCTGACCAAAAATCGGTATGAAGCCCTATCTTCAGATAGTGAAGATGAACTAGAAAAGGCTCCAACCACACCACGGCAAGACACAAGTAAATCAAAACCCAAACCACCCCGCAGTCCAAAACCAACAGGCATCGAACCTACACCTAAGAGAAAACTAGAATTTCCTCCCCTCCCCCCCCACAAAGTCTCCAGTTCCACCACACATCCCCGCCCAACACCCACCACCTGCCAAGCAGAACCAAACAAACCCACAAAACACCACAAATGTCACTCCCACACCAAAAGCCACAAACCAACCACTAGCAACCACCCAAAACAAAAAACCCCCACGGATAATCATTCCTGACACAAAAAATATAAATAAAACCATACAAATTCTCAAAAGTATATGCCCAACACGGGACTACAAGATTGCACACGACAGGCAAGGCTTGAAGGTGCTGCTCAGGAGCGAGCACAATTCTCACCAGTTCAGGAGGCACTTCAGCGTGAGGGGGTGCAATTCTACAGTTTCACTCCAAGAGATGAACTCCCCCTAAGGTTTGCGGTGAATAGGCTCCCCCCTTCATAGACTTGGCAGAAATCCAAGAAGATATCGCCGCCAAAGGATACAACGCAGTCAGTGTAAAACACTTGGAAAGAGCAGGTAAGCCTCTTCCTATACTGGTGGTAACATTGGAGCAAAGTGAGGCCAACAAAAAATTCATTTTTGAACGACAAATTTGTAATATTATAGTTAGCATAGAACATCTCCGAAACCAGAATACCATAAGCCAATGTTACAACTGCCAACAGCTGGGGCACACCTATAAATTATGTACACTGCCTTCAAAATGTGTCCTCTGTGGAGGCGCACATTGCCTACTAACATGCCCTAGCAGAGGCACAGAAAACGTTACACCTCGCTGCACTAACTGCGGTGAGACCCATCCAGCTAGTTACCGGGGGTGTAACACCTTCCAGGAAGAAAGAGATAGGCGAGCTGGCCGACCTAAATAGACAACTGGGAAATATACGATCTGTACGAACCATTACCAACCCGGGGTTAACCAGGGATGGCCAAAGCTTCGCGACTACAACGCGAGGCCCACAAGCCAACATGGCGCTGCCCAGCGGTCAGACAGTGCAAGCCAATACTACAGCAACACTCTCAGGCCTGGGAGACCTGAAAGAACTCTTCGACCTAACAAAATCTTTCAACATAACAAAAATAATCTCAAACATCAAGATACTAACAGCCACACTAAAAAACTGCAGCAACGTCATGGAAAAACTAGAGGCCATCATAAATTTCATTGACACCACTTTCAGCAATTAAAATGGCGCTTACAGCGGGGCACACAACAGAAATACGTTCCATGCTATGGAACGCAAACGGCATTTCAAACCAGCAATATGAATTTGAAGGCTTTCTGAGGAGAAATAAAATTGACGTAGCTTTCCTGGGGGAAACAAAATTAACACAAAACATGAAATTTAATATCCCACAATACACTATTACACGCACAGACAGACACAACCGACCAGGAGGGGGGGCTGCCATTGCAATCAAACGTGACATTGTTTTTGCCCCAGTGAGTCTCCCCCCTCCCTCCTCTCAGATGTCTGGAATGCACTGCAATAGAAGTAGGCATAAACAAACAAATCGTATTGATGGTTGCTGCATACCGGCCACCAGGGAGCCGGGGCCTCATAGAGGATCTAGAATGCATTTTCAACTTGCACGAAAATGTAATAGTGGCTGGGAACTTCAACGCCCACCACCCAGCCTGGAACTCCAGAAAATTAGACCAGACTGGAAATTTACTCTGCGATTTCTTAATAGAAAACGACGAAGTGGAGATACATGCCCCTCCTGACCCCACCTTCTATCATCGTGCTGGAACATCTGACCCAGACGTGCTCGACTTTGTGATCTGCAAAAAAGTACAACTAACTCCTTACTTAACTGTATTTCACAGCCTAGATTCTGACCATCTTCCGGTCACTTTTGGTATCCTCGGCCGAATAGGTCGAACCGCGGCCCTTCAAGTGCCCGTCATGGCAGTGACGGACTGGAACGAATACAAAAAGCAAATGCACTCCCTTGCAAATCCAAAAGTAACTTTCGGCAGCACGTTCGAAATTGATAAAGAAACAGCAAATTTCACGGCCTCCATTAGGACGGCACATGTCAACAGCACGCTAAACAACAAAGTCCAGCCCGAATGGGTCAGGTACCCGGAGGTGGAGCGCCTCATTGCCGGCCGCAGATGCTGCATGCGCAGATGGCGCGAGACCGGGTCCCCGCTCTTTAAACTCGGTGCGAACTGGTTGCGCAAGGTGATCAGATCGCAAATAATCGCCAATAACCAGGACAGGTGGGAAAAACAGCTAAAATCATGCATCCACTCAGATGGATCTCTGTGGCGATTTCTGCGCAGATTTAAAAATGCAGGCACCTCCCGCCCCGACACTGAGGCGCTTCAAGGCAGGACTGGACTTGTATTCTCCACCAAAGAAAAGGCCGAAATATTTGCAGACACTCTAGAGCAACAATTCCAGCCAAACCAGGACAATGACCCGAACCAAGAAAACATGGTGGCAGCCTGGATGGCGGAGTGGAAACTCACGGGACAACAATAAGTAAACAAGTTAATAACTACGCAGGAAGTCTTCAAACAAATTAAGCTACTAAAAAACGGCAAGGCCGCAGGCCCGGACAGAGTGACCAATGAGGACCTAAAGTACTTGCCACGCAAGGCTTACTTCCCTGCAGCGTGGAAGCAGGCGAAGATAGTCATGATTCTAAAAACAGGAAAAAACCCTCGGCTACCACAAAATTACAGGCCCATTAGTCTTCTGTGCACAGTTGGAAAATTGTTCGAAAAAGTCATCCTGTTTCGACTGCAAAACACGGTTTCGGACTTAGATGCACTTTCTAAATTTCAATTTGGCTTTAGAAAACATCACTCCACAGAATTGCAACTATTAAAATTCACTGATGACGTAACCGAACAACTTGCCAACGGGGCCACCACCCTGGCGCTGTTTCTCGACGTGGAGGCTGCATTCGACAGGTGTTGGCACTCGGGAATGATATATAAAATCCACCAGCAGCTACCGCAAATGCGAAGCTACATTCCCCTGTTGCACAGCTGCCTGACGAACCGCACCTTCCACGTCCAGGCATCGAACCAAAGATCGACCACCAGAGAAATACAAGCTGGAGTTCCTCAAGGAGCCATTATGGCACCTTACCTCTTTTCCCTCTTTACCAAAGACTTCCCAACCGACCTCTGATGCAAAGTTCTGATGTACGCCGACGATACGGTAATATACACTCACCACAAAAACTTTAATTTCGCCATACGCGCCCTTCAACGATACTCAGAGGAATTCCTAAACTGGCTGAAAGTTTGGAGAATAAAAATCAATCCCAACAAGTGCGTACCAGTAGTCTTCTGCTTGAGGAGAAAACAGCCAGAAATAAATATCAACGTCGATGGAGAAATATTACCGTTTCGTCGGCGTACTAAGTACTTAGGAGTAACACTAGACACAACCATGCGATGGTGGGATCACATACAAAACAGTGCCACCAGTGGGCGGCGGCGCCTTAAAATGTGTGCCCCAATCCTTAGGAGTAAATTGGTGTCATTGAAAACAAAGTTAATCTTATACAAAGCATTTATATAAAGTATACTAACTTACGCTAGCGCTGCCTGGGCCCATATCCCGAAAACCACAATGAAACAACTACAGATCGTACAAAACATCAGTTTAAGAAAACTCCTTAGTTTTAAGGTCACTATTTGTAAATAAATAAATAAATAAATAAATAAATAAAATGGTATCAGTCACGATTTAAATTGTCATTTCAAAGATATATCATTCTCCTTCGGCCGGCAACCACACCGGTCGACTGTATGGATTTACCTTGGTTATATAAATTTTCTATACACATGCATTGATCCTATTTATAGACATATGTAAATTACACCTGTAAGGCCGTCTTATGTAGGCCCCAGGTTACATTTATTAATAAATAATCTTGAATCTTGATGCTGTCATGATGCTCAGTTTTCTCCGCTGCCCACCGCACTTATTCATGAAATTAGGCGTAAACTCAGCAGCACGTACGTTCGCAAGGTAAGTATAAGTTGGAAACACACATAAGAACAATAATAGCAAACACATGCAAACAGTTACAAAAGCACACAAGCACTGAAGGTGCATACTCGTGGATCTCGGTTCAGGATTGATACTCCTTTGTAATATATTTGGTGTAACCTAAGGGAGCCGATTTTTTTTTTTTTTTTTTTTTTTTTTTGGCGCGATTATAATGTGTCTTGCACCTCACTATCAGATAGACCGTGAGGCAGAATAATGACGCCACAAATAGTTCCTTTCGCGGAATTTCGGAACATTTCCCACCTGTTTTCAAATTTCTGTTACACGAATATATAATCATCTTTGACTCCCACAGTTTCACCCCCAAAAATGCACATGGAGCCCTCTTCCATCATGGGAAACAAAACACACTAAGGGCACAGGGGAAAAATCAAGAGCCCCAGTGCAATGCAAAAAAAAACAAACAAACAAACAAACAAAAAAAACACACACACACACACACAGTCGCCGTCTTTAAGTAACAATTGGAGCATTCAGTGTATCGACTCTAATATAATGTTTGAGGTTATTCCATTGCTATTCTTTAGTTTTAGATCGTGTAATGTGTTTTGTGGTGAATTAATTTACTTGAATTATAAGTGGGTTTTTGAAGAAACAATGGTTGATGAGAGCTTTCGACCTCTTGAAAGGGAAGCTAGTGATAAAAATGCATGTGCCAATGAACAGAAATCAACGAAAAAATCAAGAATTTCGGTCGCATCAAAGATACCATCAAAAAGCTGAGAGCCTCGTCATTTGAAACTGAAAATGACTGCTAATGTAAATGTTATAGATGTTTTAACTTTATGTTAGTGAGCAGATTAAGTAATACGATCATTTAATGAATTGGACGTGATAATGGTACTATGCACGTAACGGTTATCTCTCAGATCTTATCTAATTGCATGCTGTGTCAAGACGAAGGCCAAGACAGAATGAAGATGATGCTAGGTAACATGGCAGCTCCTAAAGCTATAAAGTTATGGTGATTAGGAATGGTGAGACTGTAGAGATACCTCTGGAAAATTTTCTAACTAAATATCTCGATATTTGGATTTCTTACAAAAAAAAAAATCATTGTCAGAGTTCAATGTCTCTTTCGGTTACCCTCGAAATGTTCCGCTGGTGTGATGAACAGAAAGTCAAAATTACCAACGCGATAGAAAATATCTCGAATGCAATAAATAGGAGGACAAAGTATAGTTGCAGGGGACCATAGGAAACTAGAAGATGAAAAGATACTGCACCTACAGAGAGAGATGATTGTTTTCTTTTTCAAAAATAAATAAAAAAATAAACACCAACCATTGAGGCCATTGCTATATATTTCGGGAAAAAAACCTTCCTATGCCAAACATAAGCTCAAATAAAGTTCTCTCAGAAGACAGCTATCTTCTATATTTTAATTTACATATTTTATCAAGTAGTTCTTCAATCATGTATAAGTGACGTTTACTTGTCCGGTGCGAGGCCATTCTTTCATAGAGCCAGGCAAAAATATGGCATTGATTCCCAAGACTGCAAAAGCTGGAACTCCTAAAGCTGGAAGAAGAATTGATCGCAGAGGCCCGAGTCAAGCATAATCCGTTTGTTGTGATCTTTGCGAACAAGCAGTGTTTAAAAAACTGGAGTATATTCCTTTCTTCCAAGTACTACAAGAAGAAAATAACTTTTGCTGTTAGGCTACTGAGACAGCTAACATTCATTCATTAAAATCACGAACCGTAATGCTTAGGGACGCTTACAATAGAGCATTCTTCTTATCATTGTAAATATCCCTATTCTCTGGATCAAAGGAAGCGAGCGGATCAACCACAGCCACAAACTTACCGAGACACACGGCATATGCTAACATTTCGGCCATCCAGCGACGTAAATGATAATACCGCGATGCAAGAGGCGAGGGGACGCTGCCCGCAAAAAACGAAACGTTTGAAAACAAAAAAGGGGAAAAATGAAACGTAAGTAGGTTGCCATTATGGGCTCGGCGGAAGGTGGAGACATGCAAAGCAGTAAAAGAAAGTGTTTGCAGCTTTCAGTGAACACGCCGGTAGATATGAACAATAAGTAAACTGAATATTGGAAATTAGCACGGGTCTGTAATGTCGCTGCGCCGCTGACCGCCAACAATGCATATTTAGGTTACATTCATAAACGGTGGTGAATGTATGGGGTTTTATTTTTCCGTTGCTTCAGCATTATTGAGACAGATGCAGTGCCTCTTGGCTTGAATTATTATATCAAATTTAGTACAGTGATAGAAGTGAAATATAGTGTTTGATTCTGGTCTCGTGTCGTTTACAATATTAGACCAAAAATAACCTAGTTCTAGCCATTTAATTTTTGTGTTATATGTTTAACCCTGTTCCCCCCCCCTTCTTTTCGAAACGAAGACACTTAAAACTAGTTATGAGGCAAAGGATTAATGATAGTATAAATTTAAATAAATTTTGATTCTTCCAAACAAATACCCTACAAGTCCATTTTCTTACTAATTGATGTGTTGTGGATATTGAGCCAATAAGAAAATTAGCAATTAAATGGAGATAAATATTAGTAGAATTATTTTAATTAATAAATACAAGATTGTTTGGGATAGGTTGCATACTGGGGGGGGGGGCCCTCCTCATTGGAAATCCATTATCAGTAGTTAGCAGGAGAGTCAGGGTCTTCAGAGATTGAAGTCCTAGCTCCACTTACAGTAGGAAAATTGATGTTTTAATTATATATTTAAAATGAGTAATTTAAATGTATTATTCTGTATTCTCTTATTTTTACTTTATATTTGTTAAATATCAAATAAATTCATTAAGTCATATCGAGGCAACTAGCCTCCTCTGTTTATTAGCTGAGATATTGTTTGATAACAAATTTGAAGGCTGACATTTGAAAACTTTGTCTGTTTTTATTTCAACATTGAAAATTCCTACCAATCTACTTAACAGCCACATATCACCTTAGCAGCATTCTTTAACAAGCACTGAAATTTTGTTGTTAAGTTCTTTGTGGAACTGCACTGCACTGCTTATGTTAAGTTTTTAGCAAAGGCAATGATTGCATTTAACTTCAATTGAACTCTAACTGCACAGCTTGGTTACCCATATCTTTAGCACTCACTGAAAGTACTTTCAAATGTAACAAGACTGCCTAAACCATTTCTGTAGTCTGGTGGTAGTATTTATAACTACTAATCTGGAGGTCCTGGGTTCAATTTCCAGTCAGGTCAAGCTATCTGGGTAAGGTCTTTTTTGGAGTTTGCCCTTACCCTTGGAATGTAAATGTCATACAGCTATAAGGGACCAAGGATTCTGTACTCATTTGTGCCATTATTAATATAATTTTATTCATAACTACAGACTTACACCTACAGAATTCATGTCCAATCTACAGATGTCACAAGTGAAAAGAGGTTCTTTTCTAATAATTGAGCCTAATTTGATATTTGCTTCCTTCAACTGGTAATCCAGAGAAATATTTTCACTTGAAATGTAATGATTAAATAGTTCAAATGCTTCACAAAATAGCTTGAAAAGCAAGGTCTTCGAGTTGAAGAATAGATTTATTGGATCTTGTTGAATTAAAAGTAAAAACTACTAAAAACATGTCAACATATTAAAATTATGTCAATTATGTTAACTTTTTTAAAAAGTTTTAATGTGAAACGTCAAGAGTTTTAATATGTTGACATGATTTTAGTAGTTTTTACTTTTAATTCAACAAGATTTATGATAGTTTCACTGTGTGGATTCCTACATTCATTTTTAATTAAATAGATTTATTGTTTTTCTCTTGTTAAAAATGTGACAATGTTTTAGCATTATTTGTATAACAATTTTCATAATACGGCCCAATTTTACATTTTTTGTGTATATGGCAGCACTTCAAATAAGTTCATTGTTGGGAATGGCCATTGATTACCATGTCTGTTGTGGTATCATTTAAATATATATCTAACAATTCTTTTACCACCACAAAATCTTGTCCACTTCTCTAATATACACTAAACTGTTACATATCACTTACGTTCACACTACCACCTGTGGTGCCTCAGCAGTAAAAATGGGCATTAAACACCACTAAATAAATAAATAAATAAATAAATAAATATATATATATATATATATATATATATATATAAGGGGGGATCTACACTTTCATTAAATGCTAAAGAGAAATGCTGAATTTTTTTTAAAAAAGCTGAGATTCTATATAAGATGAAATTTCTCTTACATATTAGCTATGGTGTTACAGGAAAGACTGAAACCATGAATTAATGGTCAGCAACTTGCTATTATTAGCTGGGATAACTCAAAACTGCAATTTATAATTGTGACACTTTGCACCACAGTGGATAAATATTTAAGGAATAAAAGGAGTAGGGTATATATTTTCTTTGCAGGTTTCAAGAAAGCATAAATAAGGATACATTGGTATACAAATTGAGAGGCAAGAGAGTCAGTACTTATTCTAGGTATTTCTGTTTATAGATGATATTCTAGATAGAATCATGTAAAATAATAGACATTGTCCAAAAATTAGAAAGGAAGTAGAGGATTATTTTCATTGATAATCTCATAACAAGAGCCATAAACATGATAGAATTACAACATGCCATTAATATGATTACTAATATTGTGCAGAATGGGGTCTAAGGATAAATAATAAAAAATCAAAGATAGTAGTATTTAAAAAAGAACAAAATTAAGAAAAGATGAGAGATGGTTTATAAATAGAAACCCAATAGAGGTAGTGAATGAATTTGATGAAAGCTGTCTGAATAAATTTGTATAAATCCTTGCATTGTCAATGAAATGATTAGAAAGATTATATGAGGCTGTGATTGAGTCTAAGATGATCTAGACAGTAGAAATTTGGAGAGTATCAAAGGAAGGATAAAGGTCAATGTGTACATAGAATGTTTTGCAGAGAAATTCTGGGCTACCAAAAAATTTGCTGAGGGGAGTAAGTTTGGCAGAATTAGGAAGAGAAGTAAATAAAGGTATAACAGAGAATCTTGAAATATTGGTAGAGATATCTCAAACTAGACAACAACAATGTATTAAATGAATGTTTTACTATCAAACAGATGTATTGGAAATAGAGAGTTGGTATGGGGAGGTGGGGACACAATTTTGGAATGGAGGATGCATGGCACTGAGTAGTGGATTTTGGAATGAAGTGAGACAGAGGACAGAAAATATAGAGAATCAAGAGATTCTGGGATGGAAAATGGGACAACCTATAGCAAGAATAAAAATGTTATCCAACATGAGGGCAGAGAAAACAAGATAGGGGAATTCCTAAGAAAAGTAAGGAATAAGGAAAAGTATAAGGAAGGAGCTGGAAGGCATACACAGTGGTGAAAATGGTAATATATGTTAGGGGTTCTTTGCCATATATATAATCAGATGGTTAAGGTATGGGAGAACCTTAGTTTTGGTAGTGATAAATTTTTATATTAGTTTTGATAGTGTTACATTTTTTAGATATTATGTGTATTTGTTTAGGTGTAATTGAGTAATTCAGAAGTATGGGAATTATTATTGTGGAAATTGCAGTTAATTGGTTATAATGGTTTGGGTATAAATTATTTATAATATTGTGTTTTTCTTTTGGTTGGATTAGAGCTTGGTCCCCTGGATATGCCTACTGATGAACTAGGGACTGGAGGACCAAGCCAGTCAAATTGGAATTTTTATTGGAGTCACTGCTTTCTGGAATTGCTGAAGGCACTGATCCTATTTATATTTTAATTTTTTGTGTTTATTTTATTATAAATATTTTGTAAGTTGATGTGTGTGAGAAATAAAAATTTATTCATTCAAACTGTAACACATATTTGATTTGTTTGTCTTAAGGTACATCCACTTTTGGTATTTTACCAGCTCTGCATTTTTTCTGTATTTTTATACTAATTTTGGTGCTTTTTCTCATAATGACTAGAATTGAATATTTTTACTGAGAAATGTTTATATATAAAACAATGTGCATTATTTCTCATTTTTTGCACAAATATGTGTTCTTCCAGCTTGGGTCAAAGATCTAGCAGAGCTCAACTCTTCCAAAACAAATGTTTTGGATGCTGACATGCTTACAATTGAACATTGAAAGTGAGCACTCTAATGGTACATTGTTTTACCTAGAGTAGAAACTGGAATACATTGATGCACAGTGGAACAACGTGTACCATTTAGGTATTACATGAAATCACTTTCTTAAATATATGCTACAGTATCTGAATGGAAAGGATACATGCAAAAGTGGCATTATCTTGTTATGTATGAGATCATATTTGTTAACTTGAAATGTTAATTGGAACTTGTACAGTGAAGCTAATCCTGTAATTAAATCATTGTATGATTGAGTCGAACTACACACTCTTATTGGCTCCACTTGCTTGTTTCAATTTAGTACATGATTCAAGATAATCATCAATAGTTAGCTGATGATGTAGATGATTGTCTGAAACATGTATTAAATTTAAAAAAGTGAAGTCAATAAGAGTGTGTAGTATGACTCAACCATACAATGATCTTAAGTTAACATTCGTGTTTAAATTACTATTACAGAAAAGATGAAGGAGGTAGGTAGTTTGTGTAATGTTCACAGTGAAGTATATGGCCATGAATGTCATTTCAAATGCTTCCAAAATTGTGCTGGATGCACCACAAACTATTAGTAATTCAATTAATTATTATTAACTTTTGAAAAAGTTTAGTTTTTAATTCTTTACAAATGCCATCGTTTCCTCCAGTAGATATTCTTTTTAAGGATAATCACTATTTTCCTCAATTGCCCAAAAGTGGAGTACTAATGTATACAATTGATTATCACCAGGTATTTCCAATAATTTGCTATAATGAAGCAGCAAGGCATTCCATGTATATCTCTCTCTAAAGTAATGCTCTATTTTCTAAGTATAATGTATTGGAACTCAACAATTTGGTAGGAAGTTCAGTTAAATATCTGACTGAATACTGACATATGAAGTACGATCAAAACTTCATGTTAATTTAACTAATCCAGCAAACCTATAATCACTCAATATACAACTTTTAGATAATGGAAATGAAATGCATTGTTCCTCTATTTTGAAGGAATGCATGCATATATATAGTTTCATGACAGTATTCCATTTTCTAAGGCTAAAAAAAGGTATTGCAAGGATGCATAGTTATTATTGAAGATGTTTAATGTAAATAAATCAATGCTTTACTTTCCAATCAAATATTTTTATTATACATTAGGAATGTCCAACTGAAACCCGAACCAGTGTATTTCCATCTTTGAACAAATAATTAAAGCATTACTTTTCACCAATTGCTCTATATCTCTGTATCTTAGTTACAATATTTAACTTTGCACAACATAACATTGGTTCAGGTTTGCTACATAAGATGTTAATAAATTTGTTACATTATTATTATGCCAATTTGTATTAGTTTTTATTAGCCGATATTGAATTACTGAAAAAGTACTGCTCAGTTATTCATATGCATAAAAGTGAAATGATGATGCCTAATATAGCAGTCGAGCTGTTTAGATAAATTTATTTATATAAAAATTAATTCTAATGTGTAACACTACAAATTATTTTCAATTGGATTTTAAAGAAAAATCTGAACTTTGAATACATTAAAAGTTGCATAATAATGAAATAATTACAATATTATGTACAGTTACATGATGTACAACAAATAAAGACCTACAGCTGTACATTAGTTTTACTACATAGCATTATTTTGTAGTTTGGAAGAGTTTCTATAAGTCTTTTGCAAAGAATATGTCTTACAAATTGCATACACTAAAATACATAATTATGCACCTGTATAGTATTTTAAAACTCAGAACAACAATGAATAGGAAAAATGAATGCACTCTATTAGACATTTCATAACATTTTGTTGTCATTCTTCATTCCTTTGGTATCAAAATGTAGTTACATTCTTTGAGATTTGTTAATATTACTTCAACACAAAGCTTAAGGTAAAATTATACTCTACAGTCTAGTTATGAACATATACATAAAATTAAGCATTAATCAGATATTTTTAAACAATTATATTGGAGTTCACAGCCATATTTTTCTTTAAAATATGATTGCTCTTGTTCTTGTATACATGTCCAATAAAAGCAAAAAGAAATAATAGTGTCATGCTTCTTCTTTTTATCCAGAACTGTAACCAGGAAAGCTGAAATTATGCAACAGAAAGCACAGGAAACCTTTACAGTTCAAGACATATGAGAAAAGGCTCATTTTTCATCTGAAACAAGCAGCTTACTTTTTTTAGTGCTATTTCCTGAAGAAAATGCTCTGCTGATATACCACCACAAATGTATGTTTTAATTTGATAATTTTATATAAGATATGTTATATCTGTACACTTTTTTGTAAATGAAATAATCAGCTCACTTAGCCCATAGGTCAACAAAATGTGCAGAATTACTGCTATTCTGCTACTTGCTTATTTTATATTTAATTCTTTAGGAGGAAGGATTAGCTAGTGTAATGATCATATTAACTTAAATTCTGCTAAAATAATCCTTTTATTCCATCTGCTCAGTAATGTTTCAATGCACATGCTTTTGGGCAGTAATCAACTTCAGTACTTATGCTCCACTCACTTATTGAAGTATTACATATTTACTATTTGTTCAAACACTGCAGCATCCTCTAACACCAAAACAATTATTTTACTGATTTCTTGAACCATTTTAATTGTAACCAATTTATTATCAAAAAAATAAATAAATAAATAAATAAAATTGAAGAGAGAAAAAAATTCTCCTTTATGAATATACTGGTAAACTAAAGAAAAGGCATTGAAATAAAGACAAATGAAAAAAAGAAGCTTACTATAAAAATTGTAGGATTGCATGCTTTAAAATATATATATATATTACTTTAGTGCAGGGTATCTTTAGTTTAAGCAAAAACGCCAGCTAAGATGTTTCTCAATTTTAGATATGTTTGTTATGGCTACATACAGAAAACAAATAGAATATAATGGTATATGACATCACTGGGACAACTAAATTACAGTTGCTCTCTCAAGAAATATACCACAGTCATCATTCTGAGATATATGCCTATGAGTATTGCATAATTTAATTTATTGTTAAACTTACCTAGAATAAAAGAAGAATGAATAAAAAAACAAAATACTGAAGATAGTGTGCAGAGCCACCCTGGTGGTAGAAAAATCACAGGAACCGCAACATGGAAATTTGCTACATTCATAACTTAAGTTTACTACTGCGTATCTGCAACCATGAGATCTGAACTATATTATTATTATTATTATTATTATTATTATTAATATCTCCATTCTGCTGTAATTAAACTTGATGGAATAATCTGTACACTCACTTTGTCATATGTTTATAAATTTTGATTGAATAGCACACATATACAAAAGTTTGTATATTATTTCCAGTCAGTGACAGCTATGGGAGTAGATGTTTGAAAAATCAATTTATATTAAACTTGTATGCTGCACATGCAATGTGATGTTATAGAAAATCCATGAAGTGCAAAAATGTCAAGTTTGAATCCTAATTTTATCAGTACTGCACACAACTAGTTCATGTCAGTTGTCCTTAGGCAAAACCACCATGTTAGCGACTTTGTTACCTGTACACTGCATCTGCAGTTTGTTCAAGAGTATACAGTGGCATGGATGTATATTGTTGTTATGAATGTATGAAATAAATGAATGACGTAAAGTAACTTGTACAAAATTTGAATTTAACAAAACATATACTAAATTTAATTAGCACAGAAGTAGAAAAACAAATGAACAAAGAGAGCTCTTAAGATCATTTAAAAAGGTGAAACAATATATAACAGTGGCAAGCACTACAAAATAAAATATTTCTTGATCTAAAAGAAAAGGGTTATATCCTTCTGAGTATAAAGCAGCATTACACCTCTTGAAAAATGATCTCTATTCTAACAACTTATGCAATTCACATTGCACCCTAAAAACTTTTTTTGTTTAGAATGCTAACAGAAATTGGAAAATAAAATGATCCTTCATGTTTATGCACTTAATAACTATGCTTTTACAAAATTCCTCATTTCCTTATCTCATTTAAGTATTAAGCTTCATTAATACTCTTCTTTGAAAATGCACAATCCATTCAAGGTTATCATATAATTTTGGTAAATCAGGAAGTTATTCTTCACTAATGATAAAAATTCATTGCCACCATTGAGCAACTAGATAACATCAATCAGTCTCTAGGTTTCGCATATTGCTATAATAACCTGTATGATGAATATTAGCAAATTTTTGACTCCTATTATTTCTAGCATAGATGATTATGGATACATTATATTCTGCATTCATTAATTTTAACAACTTTTGGATCTCTCATTAAGCTCCCTATGCAGCATTTGAGCAAACTTCCTTTCATCACCCATGTCCAACAATCAGCATAGAAAACATAATTCTCTGATACATGGGAATGTGACTTAAAGATTACAGACACCCTGTAATGGCACATTTATATTATACAACAGAGATGATGCTTTTCAATTATTACAGGAAGAGGGGTTGGAGTCTGTGTAAGTGACATACATCTATCATATAAGAGTAGATGTGTGACATGAAACTCTTAGGGGTAGTCTGATTTGGTTATAATATACTGTTTGCTGCTCAGCTGAAAAACCTGCACAGTAAGAGGGGATGATTGTGTAACTCAATTTGCCCCTCTTTTTGCATCCATTCAGCTGAGTAGCTTATGTAGAAACATTTCTTACTTATTTCTATTATTCCATTTGTTTTTATTTAGTAGGAATGATGTGTTTCTTAACTTAATTTATTAGGTAATACTTTCCATTTCATAGATAATTGCACTGTAAATGTTTAATGTCCTCTGTTTTACTGTCATACCTAAGAACTCGATTAGTGAATCTTAATGAATATTTAAACAAATTACTATGTGCACAATGCTGCATTTACCTGATGAGAACTTAGCTCCGCTATTCTTTAGTCCAGGAATTATACATTCAAAAACAGAGCTTTTAAACTAAAATTATTCTACATTTTCATAGCTTTTAATAAACACTAAAATCACTTTCTTCTTATTCCAAAATAGAAAATGACAGACATTGATGGCAATTTTAACATTAATTATATATAAATAAGAAGTAATTGAATTTAATTTACACAAATAAAACTGTTTAAAGGCTAGATAATTCACATTACAATATTAACCCCCCCCCCCAAAAAGGATATTAATAATGTATGTTCTGCAAAATGTGTCCACCTTTTAGCTTTTTCTTGGCATAATATACACGTCATTATTTTATTATGCAATCAAATCATTTCTTACACAAATAAACGTTTTAAAAAAATAATATCCATACTCAATGTTAGACTTACACTATCTTACATTTTACTGGAAATAGGAAGTGCTCGCTTCTGTTCTATTAGCTGTTCATGTATGTAAATGTCCTTTTCTCCTGATACATCTATCAGTGTCAAGCCAATCACAGCTGTACCCACATTCATGGTGTCAGGACTAGCATCTCTGATGATCGAGACAAATTCATGCTCCACCACCATTTCTTGAAACACCAAGCAATCTTCCACAGACCAGTCTGAATGGCATGGTTTGATATCTAAATCAGAATAAAAAAGCAGAATGAGCAACAGCCAAATTCTGTAGCAATACTTGCAAAAAAAAAAAAAAAGAAAGAAAAAAAAGGGGGGGGGAGTTACAAAGAGGATTCTTTCACTACACGTTATGATCATTATTAGAAATTTGTAATTATTGACTGCCAGTTAAAGATATAACTGTACCACAAAATACATTACTTCCTTTTGACCTTGTGCATCGATTCAGAGAGAGCAGCTGTGAAAAAAGGCTCCTGTGTACATTTGGAAGTTAGTGTATTACCATTAATGGCTTAGTGCACAGTGGTTAAGTACATTTTCTGGGTAAAATGAGTCAAAGGCAATATATGAATATGTGAAGTGTACCTTACTGTGCACAATGTTTCAAGTGAAAACTATGAGTTTTAATAGGAGGTATATTTTAAATAGGAAACTCGGTTTTTACTTGTCACATGAACTGAAAACTACGAGTTTTAACAGGAGATGTATTTTAAATAATAAACTTAATTTTTACTTGTCACATTTATGGACTATTTTTCAAGAAAGTAACTGTACACATTTTAAATGTGGAACATCAACATTCAGGTGTGCAAGCAACAAGGGTATGAAAACTAATGTATCTACAGTGAAGCCAGCACTCGCTTTGAAGATGCTCAAGTACCTACCTAGTTTATAAATATTGTACTTACGAAGCTGTTGACAATGGAGTGGTAATATAACCTAGTTGCTTTGTTAAAATATACGCCAAATACCATTAAACCACTGGAAACCCATATGCAGCTCAAGCAATGATGATACATCTGTATCAAATATAAAATGGAACAATGAAAACCTTTTATACCTGCAATTCTCCTGCAGTGAACATGTATTTAACCAAACAAACCCACTACAACCCAGCTTGATGGTTGAACAGATAAATGCAGTGTCAAAAGCTTTCAACCCCGTCATGAACCCAGAGTTTGTATTCTGCCTTCATTTCCATGTTCAATACATTAGCTTCTTCTTTGCATCATTGGATGCAAAACACCATACCATTCCCACCATCTGCAGGCTGTCTGTCATAATATTCCTTCTAGAAGTTTGTCACATGCAAGCATTTGGTCTATTGTCAGTCCCCTTGCTTTCATTTCAGTGTTCTGCCAATATGCTATTTAAAACTGTAAAAGAGTTAAAACATACTTGTCCCTCACACAACCAGAAAACAGACACTATTGCACAAAAGTGAAACTGATTACAGATTATTTAAACAATATCCATAAAACATACACTTAGCCACCACTGGCAGAGCAGCTAACAGGTCTAACAAGCCAGTTGAGTAGCAATTAATATGTAGAAGATTATGGTTTGTGTCCCATCAATCAAGTTTTTATTTCCTTAACTAAGTGCCAAATAAAATCTTCATCAGCACTCCTATGAATATTATAAGTATTAAAATATGTTTGTTATTATCATGCATGGAGTTCAATCTTCAAATACTAATCACTAATAACAACAAAAGAATGAATACTCTTCAAGCTCCAAATACCAATTACTAAAATAACAAAGGAACTTATGAATGCTCTTTATCAGAACAGGAACTAAAAGTAAATATTTCATATATCACAATATTCTGTAGTAAAATGCAAAGAAGTATAAGATGCAAAAACAAAACAAAATTTCCATTCTGCATAATGAATAGTTCTAATGGAATTACTATATTTATAATAAAAATGATAACTAATGGTGCTTTAAAATGTGAATGCAAAACTACTTGGTTATAGCTTAAGTTATAATAGTATGTTAACAAACAAAGTATTTTAGAGTGTCTTTCTGAAAAAAGAAAAAACCCATTTTAGAACTTAGTGTAATCAGCTCCGGCTACAATGACATCATGTAAACTTTCCTGTACATTTGCAACAAGCAAAGAAACAGCAGTTTGGAATTACACTGAAGTCACCATAACTCTATTATAAGGGCTACCAGACTCTCTTGTACTCTGCTCGCCTTTTTTCCTATTCCAGAACCACAAAGGCCCACACACATTTAAGGCTCAAGTTAGCAGAGTTTGAAGGCCAGAATATTTCTGGGTCTCTAGTCAATCCTGGATCATATTGGAGGTATTCACACCACTGTTATTGTGCATAATAAGTTATTTTATTCTTAATGGCATGAAGGGGTAGTAGCAAAGTGTTCTTCAGAGCTGAACTCATCATTCAATCAACACTTTAAGTTCCTGTGTAACCCATTTTGTCATGTAGACCCAGATGTGTACTGAAATTCTTCCAGAATGCTAGGACTGAATCATATGCTGAGACTCATGTCAAATCCAGCTTGGTATATATACATTCTTTCTTGTTGGTCAGGTCCGAATACCTTCTCATCACCAGATTATCAGGTTCTAATATGCTTGCAGAATTCTTCCGTTCCTATTCTAACCTTCTCACATTGTATGCTTAGTTGAAAGCAGTTTGATGTCAGTGTGTTCTTTATTCTTTATGGTTTCATATGCACAACCACATTGCATTTTATATATAAACACTTATGTGTGTCTTACAGGCAGTTTCTTAAATCTCCCACCAAGGCTTCATCTTGGGCAGCTATTGTTGCCTGAGTCTGCTTAATGCAGTCATGATTTGGCCCATTCAACTACCTCCATCTGAGTCAGTCTGATTCTTTGGTTGCAACTAAGATCTACAAAGTGTTTTGGCCTAGGTAAGCATACCTTACAATTTCACCCCACTGAGTTGCTGTCAGTTATTCACAACCATGAGGATAAGGAATGCTTCTCAATTGTGATGGAGTTTACAATGATATAAGAGTTCTTATATACAACAGCATTTTTCAATGCTACTCTGGAATGCTGGTGGCTTATCACAAAGTAAAACGTGACAAATTGAAATATTATTACATGAACATAATGTAGATATCTTTGTAATTCTTGAAGCTAATATTGATAATGAAAAGTTTTATAATTTTAAAAACTACAACATATATAGTGTACATAAACATTGAAAGTGGCATACTAGTAGGAGCCCAAAACTTCCTTTTAAGTAAAACTACACTGAAAACCATGAACTCCACAGACTATGCTGAAATCACTTGATCAGTAGTATGGTTACAGAATGCAAAATATACAATTTTTGGTATATACAGCCCCTCAAATAACCACCAACTAAATCTTGACTTAACAGAAGTTAAACAAAATACTCTAATAATATGAATGATGGACATTCAATATAGTTGGGGTACAATTCCTCCAATGTAGGTAAAAACGATTGAATTTTTGGAAGAAATTGCAGTCAATTTAATATTAAAAAACAATGACCTTAACTTTTATTCACTCTATACTGAGAACTCAACAAATCTGGATATGGTAATTGCCTCTTCAGATATTGCAAATCACACCACTAGGAGAGTATTGGGACTGCCATGGGTAGCCAAGGTCATTGAGGTGCAGACTGATGAGTGGGAGTTCAATTCCCACCAGGACTGTCCTCCCTGACTGAGGTTTTTTTCCAGGTTTTCCTCAGTCCTCATAAATGGCAAATGCTGGGGAGATATCCTAAAATTAGGCATGGAATGCTTCCTTCCTTAAAAAAATACTCATTTCCCAATTTATCATTTAATGTATCATCAGTGTCACTACCTAGTAAAAACCGGCATTAAACACTATTTAGAAAGAGAGAGTATTGGAAGACATAGGTAGTGGCTATAGAGTGATCATAACTGAAACCATCCAGCCACAGAGTCATTTAAAAGCTAGTGGGCTGAAGAAATAGAACTTCCAAAAAAAGGACTGGATAACTTTTTGGAAACTCACAATGAAAAATTTGAAAACATTGATAAGGAGGAAACTTCGCTGAAACTCATTATAACAAAAAAATAACAATATCCAGAGGAAAGGGTATTAGGTACAAACCCTTTTGGAATCACAGATTATCTGCATTAAAAAAGAGACCAAGATAATACAGAAATACAGCAGAAGCACAAAAGATCCTAACTTAGGGAGAGATTGGAGAAAGAAAACTGCATTTCTAAACAGGGAAATAAAAAATACTATTAATTCCTTACTTTCCCCAACTACAGAAGTAGCAGCATCAAAGTTCATAAATATATTAATATATTGAACAATGTCCCAGAAACAAATAAGAACCTCTTATTATTAACAGCAAGTCTTCACTCATGATAAATTTATTTATTTATTTGGTTTATTTATGGATGCTCTTTAACATCTCAGGTCATTAGTATCCATTCAATTCAGAGCGTGAAATGGCAGACAAATTTTGCTCAGAGGCCTCTTTTTTCAGGCTTGAGGTTCTTTTTCGTGCTGTAAATGTATGACACGAAACCCACGGTTTTACTTCCCTTCCAAAGGAGCCATACTTAGGATTTTTATGCCGGAAAACATCCATCGACCCCTGGCCGGGTTTGAACCTGCAATCTTGGGTTTAGGAGGCAAGTATGGTTACTACTACACCACCAGGAGCGACTCACTCATGATAAAGACACAGCCAACAGATTTGCCACTCATTGCAAAACTGCATGTAAATTGAATAGAGATAATGGAAAATTAAACATAATATTAAAAAGGCACAAGCCCAAGATGGTTGCAGGCCAACAACATCTATTTTAGGACAACTTTACAATTCAAGAACTCATTCCAAGCAATATTATTTCTTAAGAAAAAATAAAAAAAGAGCTCTGGATCAGATAAAATTCATAGTGAACACAGCAAGAATTTAGGTTGCAGAGCCAATATGGTACTATTGAACATATTCAACAAGATTTGAAAAGTAAATATAGCATTCCTGTTATATGGAAAAAAGCCATAATCATTCCAAGAAGAAAGATAAACCAGTAGGCAAGTTAGACAGTTATAGGCCTATATCCTTAGTACTTGCTAAAACAATGGAGAAAATGGTAACTGCAAGATTAACTTATTATCTGGAATCTCAAAATCTCCTTTCAGGCCTTCAAGAAGGTATCAGAAAGCAATATTCAACAATTAATCAGGTTTTTCATTTAACACAGGATATTAAAAATTCCTTCAACTAAAAAGAAACAATGCTTAACTCTCTTTGTTGACTTCAAAAATATCTTTGACAAAGTATGGAGAGAAAAGCTTATTTATAAGATGAGTAATATTGGAATAACAGGAAACATGTTGAGATAACGCTGATGCCCTGAGATGTTAAAGAGCGTCCATAAATCAATGTTGAGATGGTTCGTGGATCTAATATTACAAAGGTACATAGCTGTGAATTGTTTGCAGATGATATTGCCATATGGATTAGCACCAGAGAGAGAGAGAGAGAGAGAGAGAGAGAGAGAGAGAGAGAGAGAGAGAATAAACAACATTACAAAAAACTTGAAAATGAAATGCAGAAAATTATCTATAGCATGGAAACATGGGCATCCACCAACAATATGGAAATAAACACTAAAAAGACATTTTTCAAACTTTTCAGTCTTCAATAATTCTTTCAATTACAAGAGAATGAACACACTAAATATCTTAGTATAATACTTGACTAAAACTTTTCTTCTCTGAACAGATCAATAATAAAACTAAGAAAGTGAATAAGAAGAACAATATATTATGAAGAAACTAGCAGGCATCAAATAGGGAGGATCCATAAGCCTCCTTAATTATATGTATTAATTATTATATAATTATCTGCTCAATGCAAGTGAGATAATGTCCACAATAAACAATCAACTTTAAACTAAATTGGATATAATGCTATGAATAATAACAGGAACTGTAAAAACAATGCAAACAAAAACCAATTACTGTAATGCAGAGCACAACTAACTAACAATGTAAAAATCATAAGAAATGGAAACTATCTTACATTTGGAATTCATAGAAAGGATACTCACACAGAAAATTACATAAAAAATGAGTTTTAACCCCATTCCACATAAATATGCAGTATTTTATAGTTTGGCATACAGATTAGTTAACATTCCACTCACAGAAACAGAGTACAAATTGGAACACCAACAAATCATAAAGATAGCAGAAACTAATGGATACAACAAAGACACAGTAATAAAAATCATCAATAAAACCAAAAAACAATAAGAGATGTTTCCACACTTAAAAGTGCAAAAGAAAGCTACAAATTCAAAAGTTTCACATACCACCCAATTTACCACAATAAGTTCAAAAAGATATTCAAAGAACAAGGAATTATGTTAGCCCCAAAGAACAATTTTAATATAAAGAACTTATTAGGTTGCAGAGTAAAGGACTACATGCCAACAGAAAAAAAGTCCGGTATTTACGAAATACAAATGCAGAGTGCGATAAAAAATACATTGGAAAAATGAAGAGGAATTTGGGAATCCGGAAAAAAGAACACTTCAGAAATATTTGCTTAAAACAAATTGATAAATCATCAATAGCAGCGCACTTTTGAAATAAAAATCATGAAATTAAACCAGAGATAAAACTACCTAAACAACTTCATAACGCAATAAAACTTTCCACTTGGGAAAACATTTTCATTACAAAAAATAAGGATAATTTGATGAATTTTGATTTCCCTCCAATGGATGAACTCAGCAAATTCCTAATAGAACCTACAGATGCCGCCACAAGAACATCAAGAGACCCAACCGTCACATATAACAACAGTTTATCTACAGGCTGAAGATGGGAGGGATCACTCCCGAAACATATGTCCAAATTTTTGTGTAAGTGAATGGAGTTAGTGTGAAAAAAACTGTATTACAATGTTTATAAACTATTCAATTTTCATACACTCCATGCAAACATGCTTGAATGACACTGTCCTGAAAAATGGCACATTTACTTTCATGAAAGATAGTAAGTACATCTAACATGTTCATACAATGTACTTAACTCATTTTATCTAGAAATTGTATTTAATACATGTATGTATTTTCATAAGGACTGAATGCTGGTTTCTTATAATTATTTCCTTATAATTCGTGACAATTTTTTTTGTTACAGTTTCATGTTCTTCATATCAACAAATACCTGAGATGATGATGGTGATGTCAAATAAATTTAAATTAATTCTCTCTCTCTCTCTGTCTAATGGATGCTGCATGCCTGTGCTATTTGCCATATTTGTGGGTTTTAAGTAAATTCCTTTATATCAATTTAATTGTCCAATAATACTGATTATGCATTTTTCATTTCTGATCTTGAATAAATTATTTCCAGAACTTCATATTGATTTAGACAACTACTGTCATCTTTTACTTTTAATTTCTGCTCAATCAAAGGATTTCTGTGGCTATGCATGATTTTATGCATGTTTCATATTTCATAATGCAGCCCTGATTTGTGATTTCAGCTTTCATTCATTGTGCCTGACCATTTACAACATATTTCAATCCACAGATTACTATCACTGAAATTATTAGTTCTAATCAATAATCACATTTTTGTTGCAACTAATTTTAATTGATTTTCACAAAAATGAATTAAACATGATTAATTTCATTTTAATTTCCCCAAGACCTATACTAAATTAGTAATGAGTTTATGCTCACTGTATTTACACAAATTTATAATAAAAATGTGCATGGGTGTTCTAATGCTAGCTTGCTTGATCAGGGCATTGGAGTTGCACACACAGATGGCAGAGAGCACATTTATAACGTGCACACCATTAAATCAGTGGACTACATTATGCTGAATGATAATGAAGGTTAAGATGGGAGTAAGATAATGGTGGAGTAACAATGGAATGAGTGGCAGGGGAAATCTGAGTACCGAGAGAACACTTGCCCAGGTGCCACTTTGTTTGCCACAAATCCCACTTCTGAACCCAAATGAAATTTCTGCTCATTTCACATTTAAGTTCAGAAGCCTTAGAAAATAAAAATTTTCTTAATGAATTAGAGTTCAAATTGAACAATAAGACCCATTAAACATTACAAACATGCATACAAAGCAAATATTTTTAAAAAGTTATGTCTTTACACAACTATTAAAAGTAGAACAGATGACCAAGACAGCTAAGATGCAGACTACTGAACAAGAGGTTTGTGGTTTAAAGCCTGCCAGGAGTGCCCTCCTTGACTGCAAATATTTCAGTTTTTCTCAGTTCCAATCAATAGCAAATGCTTGAAAGGTTACCTACAGTCTACAGCTTCTTAAGTACAATTTTTACTTAACCTACACTGTGCTTAAAATGGTTTCCATCCTAAAATTTCTTTCCCACTTTATCATTTCATCTCATGTATCTTCAGTATCCATGCTTGTGATGCCATAATAGTACAAATGGACATTAAACATTATTAAAAAAGAAAGGAAGGAAGGAAATTGAAGAAAGAAAGTGCGAAAGAAAGATCAAAAGTTCCTGAAAACAGTTAATGCAAATGCAATCTACTATGTATTATTAAAAACTAAAAATGTTATGTGTCAATTTTTATAAGCTTCTTAATTTAAAACTAATTTTTTGCACTGTGATGTGCACTATTTTGTACAAGGGGTGTTCTAAAAGTTCTCAGCCTGACTAAGAGATGTACTATGACCAAATTTAAGATAGTTGTTAAGTATCTACCTTTAGATGGTGCACTGTAACGTTTCAGACATGTAAATGTGGTTACTTGTTTGTGACAATTGTGTTAACTAGCTAGTGTTAACATTTTCTAAAAATGGTTAAAATGAAATATGAGCTGTATTAAGTTCTTATTTTGAAGGGGGTAACCCAACCAGAAATAAAAAAGAAGTTAGATTCCGCATTAAAGGATTCTTACCCTTTGTTTTCAACAGTTAAAAAGTGGGTTGCTGAATTTAAGTATGGTCATACATCCATTCAAGATAAGCGTTCAGGGCATACCAAAATTGATATGACCAATGAGATTGTGACAAAAACTCACAATGCTGTACTCAATGATTGCCGATTGAAGGTACTCAAATTGGTTGACATTATATAGACCTTGATAGGCCATGCCACTACACTTACAAGAATTTTTGAGTATGAAAATGCTTTCTGCTTGATGGAACATTGCTTCTGATACTACGTAACAACAACCTTTCACACCAGTCGTCCACTGCTGAAGATGGAGATAACATATCTTTGAAATCAGTTCCAGATATTTTTAAGGTTAGTGAAGCATGAAGAGTGTTAGATGACAGATTTAATTCATGTGAGCTTCACTGTGTTAGTTCCATATGAAATTTTTAAAGTTTTTACAATTTTTAAAAAATTTTAAATAATGTCTATGATTGTTGCTGCAAAACTGCATGACATTCTTTCAAGTCTTCCACATCCATCGTATTTGCCAGATTTAGCTCCCAGCAATTAATTTTGTTCCCAAACCTGAAGAAATGGCTGGGTGGATGAAGATTCATACCCAATGATAAGGTTGGAGCTCAGACAGACACTTATTTTTCACAATTGGACAAATGTTTTACTGAGAGCATTAAAGAGTTGGAAAGTTGGATTAAATATACTGATTTACCAAGTGACTATGTTGAAAAATAAAAACAACTATTTCTCATACATCTTGAGTTTCCATGATCAGGCCGAGAATTTTTAAAAAGCCCCTTGTATTTATAATTTATTTGGCAAGAATAGAAACTCTTGATGAAAATTAAAGGGAGGGGTTGTGGATGAACAACTTTCTCAAGACACTATAGGAAGTATAATAAATATCTACCTACCTGATTTTTGATTCTGGACTTTCCCTATTTGCTTCCTGTAACTTACCTTACAAAATTATGCTGACTAAAACAGAAATTTTTTACTCTGTCATTATAAGTGGAAGCGTTAATTTTCCACGTATCTGTACTGCATTTCAGTGGTGTGCTTCATTCCATTAAAATCATGTACAATCTTGCTAGAACTTAAATGTAAATTGGAACTTGCACAGTGAAGCTAATCACATTAATTGATATCATTGTATGATTCAGTTGAACTACACACTCTTAATGCTTCACTTACTTTTCATAAATGTATGGAACCAGTTTTGAGAACATTTAGTTCCCATCTTCAGCCAGGCTAAAGTTCAACTGTCAGATCATTTGTTGAGCAGTGGGAATGTATATTCTGCTCTGGTGGCGGTGTGATAAACTTGTAGTTTATGTTTTCATCTCTAGCAATGTCGAAGTTCATTATGCTGTCTTTGTATTTGTAGATGTAGATTTTCTCCCAGGTTGCTAATTCCGTAGGTCCTTGCATTGATTGTAATAATTTTGCTTTATTTATTATGTTGTGACTTTGTGTCCAAAAATGATATGCTACTGCTGATTTCTCTATTTGTAGGTTAACTAGCTGGTGTGTTAAACTGTTAATTACTGCATGTTTGTGCGCTGTGAGGTTAAAACTGTCAGCTTTGATGTGATTATCTGCGTGTGTATTCTTTCTGTATATTCCAAATTTAAGATTTTCTTGGCATTTCATTATTTTAATATCCAAGAATAGCAGCATGTTGTCTGTTTCTATTTCATATGTAAATGATATGTTTATATCTTGTACATACGAAATAGAAACAGATAACATGCTGCTATTCTTGGATATTAAAATAATGAAATGCCAAGAAAATCTTAAATTTGGAATATACAGAAAGAATATACATGCAGATAATCACATCAAAGCTGACCGTTTTAACCCCACAGCACACAAACATGCAGTAATTAACAGTTTAACACACCAGCTAGTTAACCTACAAATAGAGAAATCAGCAGTAGCATATCATTTTTGGACACAAAATCACGACATAATAAATAAAGCAAAATTATTGAAATCAATACAAGCACCTACGGAATGAGTAACCTGGGAGAAAATCTACATCTACAAATACAAAGACAGCATAATGAACTTCGACATTGCCAGGGATGAAAACATAAACTACAAGTTTATCACACCGCCACCAGAGCAGAATATACATTCCCACAGTTCAACGAATGATCCAACAGTTGAACTTTAGACTGGCTGAAGATGGGAACTAAATGTTCTTGAAACCAGTTCCATACTTTTAAGAAAAGTAAGTGAAGCTTTAAGAGTGTGTAGTTCAACTGAATCATACAATGATATCAATTAATCTTGCTGGAAGTTCATTTTTTCATCCTTTTTAATTGTTATTGTATGTTAAAAGGAAAGGGAAACCCCTCTTTGGTTGGACACTAAAGAAATTGTATGCTTTTTATAGTAAGTAGTTATAAAATTTAGTTTTCTCAATAAATAAAGAATTACTATTAAAACCTATGTGTCTAAATTGTCTGTTTTAGCTTAATATTTCTCAATTATCATCATGTTCATCATCATTACTTTAAAATACATATGCAAACCTAACAGTATTTAAATCCTTAATCAGTTTTGGTAACTATGAGTTTCTGTTCCCTTCTCCTCAGTCTTAACATGACAATCATTTGAAAAGAAGAGCGAGAAGAGTAGCTTAACCTCTACACAACCAGTTAAAAGTCTTGAACATTTCCCATTTTTAACTATTAAACACATATAGATAATCTAATATTCACTCAATCATTTACTTTCTACATGTTGCAAATTTCTTAATTCAGTATCTTTAATGATAAACAAACAATACTTTAGTATCTTCTATTTTAGCCTGTTGATAATGCTTGAATATTTTCAATTTAGTTATTAGTTTTACTTGTTTGTGTTGCATTTTGACATTTGTAATAATACAATTACTCTCACACAACTACTGTGTTTACTTGTGCTGGTGAACCCTGATAATATTACCTTTAAAAAACGACAGCTTGTGTTATTTCACGATTAAAAATGAAGCTTTAATACGAATACCACTAAATCATTTAATATTTTTAGAAGTACATTTAGTGGTATCATTAGAAGGTACATTCATAAAGACAGAATATTTGCTGAAAGAAAAGGGGACAAGAAAAAAAATTTGATAAGAAAAATATGACAAATGCATGATTAAGTGTGCCTAAAATTGCAGAGGAGTTAAGAGGAAATGAATTAGAATGACTCTGTTTGAAGAGCCCCTCAGCAAAGGAAGAATTCTAAGAAGACATTACACATGAGGTAAATAGAAGACCAAAAGGCCAGCATTTGCAAAGGACCATAGGCGCAAACTATGAGCTGGAGGTCTGGGGTTCGATTCCAACCATGACCGTCCTCCCTGACTGAGGTTTTCTCAGGCTGTCCTCAGTCCTCATAAATGGCAAATGCCGGGAAGGTACCCTAAACTTAGGTCTGGAATGCTCCCTTTCTGTAAAAAAAATCCTTCCCCAATTTATTATTTCATTTATCATCAGAGTCACTGCCTGTGATGCCTAAAAGGGGGCGAAGTATAAAATTTTATGGTGAAAAGGAAGAGTTCTTATGGTGCAAAGCAAGTGAAAAAAGTTTGAGAATAGGAATCTGCTGCAGACCATAAAACATGATGGGAATAATGAGATAAATGCCAATAAATTAACATCATAAAGGGAATGTCCATATCTCGTAAGTGCAAACTTGGAATTAGGCAGAAATTCAAGTTTTAGTAGTACAAAGCTCCTAATCACAAGGCACTTACGATAAAAATGATTACTGCATAACTTTCCAAAGGTTGTAGTAACATCACCCTAGCTGCTAGACTTTAACCTCAATTAGAGCTTATGTGATGAGCTGGACTCCAGAGTCAGAAAAACATCTTTTGAGAATACTTAGAGACAAATGCAGAAAGAGCCAAGGTAATGACCAGAATACACTAAAAATATAGTTTGTAAGATGCCAAACCATTTAAATAAAGTCATAAGATACAAAAATAATGTCATGAGGTTTTAAAATAAGCTCAAAAATACAAACTTGTTTTTGTGGCCAAATAATAAGAGGTATAAATTTTAATGTTCTAAGAAATTCATTAACAAATGTTTAAATATGTTGTATATTACTTTATTAAATATTATACATAAACATATGAGTGCAATTTTAGTATTTATTAATGCATTTGTTAAATTAAAAAGGTAGGTATTACATAAATAAAATAACCAAACATTACAGTGTGCTAAATCCAAAATAAATTTCATATTGGAACGAATGCAGTGAAGCAATTAATTTATTCTTAATTAGACAGTGAATCAATTTAATATTCTTATACTCCACTTGCTGATGATGCAGGCAAAGGCCTGTGAAACATGTCCTGTATAATTCAATGGTAAGTGAAGCATAAAAGTATTAAACGAACTCATTGTCTAATTAAGAATAAATTATTGTGCATCTGTTTATGATTTAATGGTTCATAGGTCCCTTTTATCCTTAATAATAATCAACCTATTTTTAAACTTTCACATTATTGTGACAGCTTTACTAAATGGTTATTTTTATCTTTCAATGAAAATCACAGTTTTCAAGATATGTGCAGAACCATTGCTGCAAAGAATGTATTGAAAATTATACTAAACATGCATTTTAAAAAATGAGAATATAATTGCTACAACAATCAGAACTAGATAATGGCAAGATGTGAGTAGAATTGGAACTAAAAAGCTAATGGTTACTGTGGATTGGTCTTAGATAAATTTTTATTTGCATTAAACCAGTTTTACACTGACCTGCTAACCTAGCCTTAATGGCTTGGTATGGAAGTACTCTAAAGCGGCTATGCAAAATTCGCAACCTCTCTGGAGTAAGCACAAAGAGCTCACCAAAGTCACACAGGTACACAGACACCATGCTGTCTTTTATCACAGCCTGCACACATATTCTGTAAACAAATAAACAAAAATAAAAAATAAATAAAAGATCAAAAAGGCTGGTTGTAAAAGTATATTTTTATTCATTTCAATAGTAGAAATAAATACCTGAGCAATGAAAAGACCAAATATTTTTTCTTTCCTTTTTTTACTTTGAATTTTGAGACTCTTACAATAACAAGTACCCCTATGAGTGAAGTTATGAATTAAGAGAATGAGTATATATGAATTAATTATGTCGGTCCTGGTGGTGTAGTGGTTACCATACTTGCCTTCTAAACCCAAGATTGTGGGTTCGAACCCGGCCAGGACTGATGGATTTTTTGGGTGTAAAAATCCTAAGTATGGCTTCCTTCGGAAGGGAAGTAAAGCCGTGGGTCCTGTGTCGTACATTTATGGCATGAAAAAGAACCTCAAGCCTGAAAGAGAGGCCTCTGAGCAAAATTTGTCGGCCGTTTCATGCCCTGAGTTGAATGGGACGCTGATGACCTGAGATGTTAAAGAGCGTCCATAAATAAACCAACCAAAAAAAAAATTAATTAATTATAGTGGATAAAAGGAGAAAGTTATGACATGCTCTAAGATTAATCCAGAAATGCAGATTAAATTTGTTATAATTTAATCTACTTTATGGATGTTACAACTCAGACTGGGGCAATCATAATTACTGCTGCCCATCTATGACTAGCTATATTGCCAAGACTCCTTTTTGTAGAATTGTACATTGAATCAGTTTAGTACTTATTAAAAAAAGCAAATGAAGGAGTGAATGAGTATTTTATTGTATGGATAGAGGATTAAAATTTAAATTATGGCGTACACAAACAGTGAAACTGTGACTGTGGGGGAAAACTGCATGCATATAATGTTTAACCAAAAAAGTGATGTAAAGTGGAAAGACAGGAAAATAATTTGCAACAGCCTATGGACAGAGAGACCAATTAAGAACTTCAAACTTAGTCTTCTCCAATATCAAGCAAGTGTGCTATATTGTTACAGGTATTTGTAAAATAAATGAGAGACTGGAACATTAATGCTGCAATGGAATTCCAGGTCTACTGTGATAGTGCCAAATAAGAGTACTTCAGTAGTGGTTTTGAGAACAGGCAACCAGGGAGTGATAAAAGAGAAGGTTTGAAGAACCATTATGGTATATCAAGCTTGGAAGAAGACCACACTATAAGAATGCTAGCAATTACTCCTTTCAATTCAATTCAATTTATTAATCATCTAAAATCAATGCTGTACATAGTACTTGGCCTTCCACAAAATTCTAAAAAATTTTCACACCCCTATTCAACAAACTTGTTTTTACTTTGTCTATACTTCTCTCTTTTGGACATTATTTCCTCACTCATCTCCTTTCTATATCTTTTCCATTTGTGTAAGGAGGTCTGGATTATGAAACTGGGAGAAGACGGGGGGATTATTTATTATTCCTATACATACTACATTTTCATCTATATGCCTATCTAATTCTTTCATATAATTTCTTAATTTTACACTTTCACTGCATTTAGCTTTCAGCATGTTTGTATTAACTAATTCACCATTTATCTAAAACTTAGTCTGGAGCTGAAGTACTCGAAAATATAATTTATTGAATTCCACACTTTGAGAAGAAAGAAAATGACCTGCCCTTGTCTCTCACTTGAACCTTGGTATTGCATTATACCCTATTGAAATCTGCACTTTTGAGAGGGAATATTACCTGTACTTGTCCCTTGCTTGGAGATGGGTAAATTATATGCTACTGCATTGTTTTCTTAAGGGAAAGGCACTAATTTTTCAGCAAAGAGTTGTAACCCACATAAATTCATGTCAAAATAGTAAATGTAACAGTTCCCCTTGAAACTCAGCTCCTGTAAGGCTACAAGCCAAAATATTATCTGAAATAAAACCATGATATGACATTAAATTGAAATATTAGCAAAATATGACAAAAATAAGGAAAATAACTTTTTATGCAACAGAAATAAGTCTCAACAGAGCCACAAAAGTTTGATTCATGTTTAATTCAATTGTTTAGATGTACTGGTAGGCAGGAAAAGATATATGTTACAACTTTATGATAAACAATAATTAACAATCTTTATTGAATGTTTTAAAAATTGCATGAATTGTACTTACAGGTCAACTAGTCAACAGCTGAAGATGGAAATGAAGGTTCCCAAAAATATCCTAATTTATAAAGTTTTTAAGTGAAATGTGTCAACATTTAAAAACATTCAATTTGCAATATTTCATTGCTTCATTGTCATTAGCTTCTAAACACACATAAATAATAATTGGCAAGTGTAAGTTTTCAAATATAAATTATTTGCTGTGTATTGTAAAGCTTTTTTCTACATCTATAAAAGGAGCATTCTTCAAATATATATCTTCTTTCCATTCTAAATCTCCCTCTGATTCGTTGATGAAATTCTTCTCCCAATAAAATATCTGGGTGCTGAGCTATAATGTTTTAAATACTACATTATTTTGTAATACATGCCTCATTTTTTGTTTTACATCTCCAGCTTTCTGAGCACACATACAAATTATTTGTGACTTTTAGCATTATTTCAATATTATGAATTCTTTAATGTCAAATGTATCAAATAAAGTCATTGCAAATGGAAGAAAACTAAAAATATGCCCAACTCTAACATAACTTGCCCTTTGTTTTATAGTCTGAAAACATGTTCTTAGTAACTTTAAAAGGTGTGGCTTTACTGTCTTAAGAGCCAATAACACTTTTCATTGTTTTGAAATACTTCTGTAGCAAATGCATGCCTCAATCAGGTTTCCCATTTTGTAAGGATAGTAGCACATGATAGGTGCATCTTAGGAGCCTTGGCTTTAATGATGCTACACAAGACAAATTCTTTAGGTATATCTTCTTCATATTTCCAATCAGCTAGCCCACCTCAGGAAACTGGCTGTATACCTCTTCGGCAACTATGGGACAGGAGTGTGTAATGCATACTACATTCACTATCTCTAAGCAGCAGAACACATGTCTCCTCATTATATAGCTTACTGGTTCTCTCATAAACTCAGTATTTCATTCCATTTGGCCAGGTCAAATGCATCAAAAAGTTTGCAGATTGTCAATGGTTAACTTCAAGCTGTTCACAACTTAAAATGTAGTTTTCCCCAAACCCTTCTTTCAATGCGCCTATCATTACATTGGAAAAATAACATCCTAAAATGTTGCTTGTTTCATATACATACAACCAGTTTTTTTACTGCAATGTCCCTTTTTTCTTCAATTGTTTTCTAGTAACAATATGCAAAATTGTTTTTTCGTAATGTAGAGGCATCTAGTAAAAACTTACTTATGTATATGTACATTAACTCTTGCAGCTTCCCATTGCTGAGCTTACTTAATGGGATGGTATCACAAGGATCTTCAATGAATGTAATATTTTGAAGAATATTATCTGGGCAACTTATTGTTAATTTTCTTCTCATCCTGCAAATGGTGAGGTATATGCATGTGTTTCGTTATTCTGTATTACAGTGGCTACTCATACATCACACACATTAAAATATAAAATGTTTATGTTGGTACAAAGTACCTTGTCTCCATACTGAGAAACAAAACCTTTTACATGCTACCACAATGGACATGATATACTAGCCAAAATTGTCCCTGGTGATGTGGTCTATGATTCACCATTACTAGCCCAAGACAAAGCATGTTAATTTGGATGCAGAAATTTATCTCAGTTTGAACAGTTTTAGGAATATGCGAAAACGTAACCTATAGACTTATAAGCTGCTAGTGAAGTACATGTGAAATTCTGATGAAAGACAGTTACAGTTTAAATGCTCATTATATTTGAATGAATATTATTTCCTTGGTAAATAAATGATTGGGAAATGAAACACTTCTTAAGAGTTTACTGTTGACAGCTGCATATGCATCAGCTCAAACGGGTCCTTTGGAAATGACTGACATAAAAAAGAAATTTATTGGAGGTATTTAAAATAGAAACCAACTATAATATTTCTAAGGTTTTCATAACTGGTATATATAATCAAATTTTAAAATACAACAATGGTGTGGCTAATCATAGTTCTGGTGGGGGGCCTAGAAGTAATTGTTCTTTTGAAACTTACCTACCTATAATTTTTTCTTTATTTGTTTTATTTACAGATGCTCTTTAACATCTCAATTCATCAGCATCCCATTCAATTCAGGGAGTGAAACGGCTGAGAAATTTCGCTCAGAGGCCTCTTCTTTCATGCTTGAGGTCCCTTATCATGCTATCTACCTATAATGGATATAATATCAATGCTAGCAATGTGTGTAACTTAGTAAATGAAAGAAGAAAAACTAGCAAGTAAAATCTGTAAAAATGAACTGTAAACCACATAATGCGAAAAATCATGCTATAAAAGCAGATAAAAACATTGTTTTCACATGGAAACTGCAATACATTACTTTTTTAATTTATTTTACTAACTCCTCATTGTTCTCAAAACAAATAGTGCAGATTGACCTAATGTCTCCCTCCCCAATCTCTTCTGCAGTTTTCTCAACGAGAACAGAATATTTAATATAGTGAGGTTATTTGGATTATGGGCCTCAGAATGCTTCTCTCAGTATGCAGCTGCATGCTGCTGCAGCTTCACTCTAGATTTTGAGCACATTATTATGATAATGCATGCACTTTTGTTAAAAGAGCTTCAGTGAAGTTAGCACCTTTGAATTACGAGGGTTGGGACTTAAATAGTGGCGACATTGCTGTGGAGACGCTATGCAACGGAATCTAATATTGTTGCTGATAGCACACATTGTTTACATACCTATCTTTTCTCAGAGCAAATGGACTCTCCCTTCCCACATTACCTGCGTGCGCACCATCGAGAGAAACACAGTTACTTGTGAGCTAGCGGTCTAACATACTGTTGTCACTATGTTTTCAAAACAGGAACAACAGAGTTGGATCAAGATTGAATGTGCCAGAGGTCATACAGCATGAGAGTGTCATAAAGGTCTTCAAGAGGCTTCCAGGGATTCTGCATTTCCTTACAGAACAGTGGCACATTGGGTAAAAGCCTTCAAAGATGGTCGGCAAACTGTGGCAGACATTCATCGGGCAGGTCATCCTACGAGCCTCAATGAAGAAGTGCATGCTCTTGCCGCGTTACTGGACAGTGATCGACGCCAGACGGTTCATGAGTTCGCCCAAGAAACCGGATTAGCGCATACGACTGTGCTTCACATCCTGAAGAAACGCTTGGGCATGCGAAAAAATGCATCACGATGGTTTCCGCATGATTTGACGGAAATGGAGAAATGATTGCGTTACGACGCTGCTAAGACGCACTTGGAGCGCTATGAGCGCGAAGGAGAGACTTTCTTACGCCGTATCATAACCCTGGATGAGACATGGGCCAAATCGTATGAGCCAAAACTGAAACGCCAATCGAACGAATGGCGTCAGTATGGATCACCATGAAAGTCGAAAGTTCATCAGAGCCCCAATACGGTGAAAATTATGCTGATTCTCGTGTAAGATTGTGATGGTATTATCCTAACGCATTACATTCCTCCACGGCAGACCGTCAATGCTGAGTATTACCGTTCGTTTTTGGAGCACCACCTGCGACCAGCTTTGAGAAAGAAGCGGCAACACTTTCTGCAGAATCCATCCATCATTTTGCACGACAATGCTCGGGCGCATACAGCGCAATCTGTGGCTGATTTGTTCGGTCGATGGGGCTGGGAAGTATTGTACCATCCACCATACTCCCCGGACTTAAGTCCTTGTGACTTTGATTTGATTCCGAAGATGAAGAAACCACTTTGTGGCATTTGCTTCAGAAGTGTTCCAGAGATTCGACAGGCAGTAGACTGCTCCATCTGCACCATCAAGAGAACAGGCTCTGCTAAAGTTATACTACGACTTCCACATCGCTGGCAACGGGTTATACACAATGCTGGTGACTAATTGAAGGACCGTAAAGGCTGCTAACATGCAACTCTTTTGTATCGGTTGTAAATAAAAATTGCCACTATTTAAGTTCCAACCCTCGCATTATCAAGAAGCTATTGACATGACATAAAAGGATCAAGTTGATTTTATAACATCTATAATTTGTAAGTGAAGTATAAATATTATAAAACCAAGTCAAATTATAAACTTTGACGTTAGCTCTTTCTTTTCTAAATGAAGTGAGCTGCTACAGTTCTTTGCAGGGCAGAAAGGACTTTCCGAGGTGACTGGTTCAAGGGAACAAACTTATACTCTTGAAATAGAAAATAGTCGATTTGCTGGTGATGGGAGCAAATTTTTCCAGTTTAAAAAGAAATAAGTGAGTATAATTGTCACCAAACCAAACCTATATCAACACTATTGAAAATTTTGATATTTCATGAGGAGTAAAGGAGAAATGTGCTGCACGCAAGGAGAGTTCAATAGAACTAAGCTACTAGCCTGTGACAGAGGTAAAGTAATGTTAGCAGGAGGTTCTGCCCCATATTACTTACATTTGAGACATAAAATTATGACTAAGATCATTGTATTATTGAGTCAAACAACACACACTTATTGGCTCCACTTACTTGTTAAAATTTAGTACATGTTTCGCAGACACTCATTAAAGTAATGTTAGCAGGAGATCCAGCCCCATATTACTTACATTTGAGACATAAAATTATGATTAAGATCATTGTATTATTGAGTCAAACTATACACACTTATTGGCTCCACTTACTTGTTAAAATTTAGTACATGTTTCGCAGACACTCATCCGCTAACCACCAGATTGCTGGATAATTTGTTATACTTTGGGAACGTATATTTTGCTCTGATGGAGGTGCGATGAACTTTATGTTTTCATCCTTGAAAGAGTTGAAGTTCATTAATCTCTCTCTATATTTAAATGTAGTGCTTCTCCCATGTTGCTAACTCTGCAGGTCCTTATACTGATTTTAATAATTTTGCTTTATGCGCTATGTCGTGGTTTTCTGTCCAGAAATTAGATGCTACTGCAGATTTCTCCATTTGTTAGTATTTTATGTTCCTGAAGTGTTGTTTTAACTGTGTGCCTATGTTTCTCTTTGTTTTTCCAATACTGACTTTTTCGCACTGTGCACAAATTTTTTAGTATGACTTTTTTCTTCCGGGAACACTGTCATTAATATTGGCATTCAGGATATTTTTAACATTAAATCTGTTTATAAGTACCAATCTGACGTTCAAATATTTCAGAATATTCCAAAATTTTTGTGTAGCCCATGGATGATATGTGAATTTTTTAAAAATTATTTTATTTTTTTTTGCTGCAAGTGTTGTGGTTTCTTTAATAAGTTTGTGCCTCTTGAATTTCTGTACTTTTTTGTGAACTAGTTCTTTGCTAAATCCATTTTTAATCGCTGTTCTTTCTATTTGCTTGTATTCTTTAGAGTATTCCTCCTTGTCAGTTAACTAGCCTGTGTGTTAATCTATTGATCACTGTATGTTTATGTGTTTAGTGGTTAAATCTGTTAGCTTTGATGTGATTGCTTCTGTGCCTTTTTTTTCTGCAGATTTCAAATTCCAGGTTTCCTTAATGTTTTATTATTTATTATTTTATTTATAATTTTGAAATAAATCACATATCCATGGGCTATGCAAAAAATTTCAAAATATTCTAAAATATTTTAATGTCAGATTAGCATGTATAAACAGATTTAATGTTAAAAATCTACCGAATGACAACATTAACGATAGTATTCCACTGGAGAAAAAAGGGCATTTATACCAAATAAGTTGTGCAGAATGTGAAAAAGTTTATATCAGAAAAACAAAGAGAAATATAGGCACATAATTAAAAGAATACTTCAGGAACATAAAATGCAAGCAAACCGAGAAATCAGCAGTAGCATCTAATTTCTGGACAGAAAACCATAAAGCAAAATTATTAAAATCAGTACAAGAATCTACACAGTTAGCAACATGGGAGAAATCTACATTTATAAATGCAGAGACAGATTAATTAACTTCCACACTTCTGGGGATGAAAAAAATAAACTTTCAGGTCATCCCATCTTCACCAGAGCAGAATATACATTCCCATAGCATACTGAATTATCCAATAGTTGCTGGTTATCTTATGATGCAAATGAATGTCTGCAAAACATGCACTAAATTTAAATAAGTGGAGCCAACAAGAGTGTACAGTCCAACTGAATTATATGAGGATCGTTCCGAAACTAATGCCTCCCATTTTTTTTTGTATTGACCTTGGATGTCCGAGCCAGATGTTGCTGGTGTAGTGCTGTTTGAATCTTCCTCTTTCATTTGCAGGTGGTTCTGTTGTTCTATGGTAGTTGGCGCCAGCAGAGGAGTGTTCCAAAATGGAGTGTGATATGGACATGCATATAAAACAGAGATGTGTGATTGAATTCCTCACTGCTGAAGAAATTGCGCTGATTGAAATGCTTGCTAAAGGTGTACAGAGACGATACACTAGACGTGAGCAATGTGAGGCGATGGGTATGGCATTTAAACGGTGGTCAAAAGGGTGTGCATAACAAGCCACGACCCAGTTGACCCTGTACAGCTGTCACCCCTCACAATGAAGAGTGTCTTGATCAACTCATCCGAGCTGATTGGTGGATAACGACCAATGAATTGTGTGCAAACCTGAATGTTGGCTGTACCTTTAGCAAGCGTCGATGGATTTCAATAGGCGCAATTTCTTCAGCAGTGAGGAATTCAATCACACATCTCTGTTTTATATGCGCATCCATATCAGACTCCATTTTGGAAAACTCCTCTGCTGGCACCAACTACCGCAGAACAATGGAACCACCTTCAAATGAAAGAAGAAGGTTCAAGCATTAGTGCTACACCGACATTTGGCTCGGACATTCAAAGTCAACACAAAAAAATAGGAGGCATTAGTTTCAGAACAACCCTCGTACAATGGTCTTAATTATATGATTAGCTTCACTGTACAAGTTCCAATTAGTATTTCAAGATAAAATTATTTTGAGATGATATGGTGAAACTGCAGCTTGACTCTGCAAGAAGCCATTGACTAAATGTAAACCATAAATTGACTAGAGTTTATTATAAGAACAGTTTACATAAAGGTAAACAAGTTATGTATTTGAAACATAATGGCTATAGCTAATCATTTTATGCTTCTGCCATTTTACAGATGTCAAAATGACTCCTTCCCAGGTGAAACATGCTTATATTTGCTACCGTCAGCTACGTGTCAGGCTTACAGAGGAATGTCGTGTGTGCATGATTTTTGTAGTCTGTTGAAGTTTTTTGAGCAATTTTGGCTTAAACTGCTGCATGGCATGGAGATAATGAAATATTGGCTTGTATTGAATCAGTGTTCATTGAAACAGACAAAAGTGACTTTAGTGCTGGGAAAGTGATGAAAACAAAGTCCTGTAAATCGAACAAGACTGACCTATCAATCAGTAGCAGTGATGAGTCACAGCACTTGGATGCACCATTGCCAGTGCCTCCTAGGTCAGCTGTATGGATAGATGTGAAAGATCATGATGTGGGACCATCAAGGAATATTCCAGTTCATAATGTGGACAAAGAACCAGTGCTTCCTTCCACCTTTGATGCTGCAACTTTACCAGTGGAATATTTTATTTTTTGATGAAGAACTTCTACATAGAATTTGCAACAAAACTTCCATTCATGAAGATCAGAGAAAAGTGAAACATATATCAAATCAAAAAAGAACCCATTTCTTTGGCCGACTTCACCTTTCAATAGCAGACATAAAATACTATTTTTCCAAGCTCAGGATAGAAAAAATGCAATTCTTTGGTGTATGAGTTTTCCAGGGATGAATTTCAGCTGTTATTCTGGAATTTATACTTTACTGACAAAGATCCCCAAGCAAGTAAAAAAAACAAAAGTATACCCAATCAAACCTGTGTTTGACAAAATAAATTCCAAATGCCAGCTGCACTATTCCCAAGGTGAAAATGTAACGGGAGATGAAAGTACCATATCATTAAAGAGTAAGGTGTCTTTCGAAGTTTACAATCCAATAAAACTTGTGACACTTGGATTGAAATTATTTGTATTATCTGATAGCACAAATGTTTATATATATACTCTTTCAAGCCTTATTTAGGTATGAAGGAAACTTCAGTGAAATTGTTCTGCTGCAAACTACACAGGTGGTCAAGAGTCTTTGTCACCTCACCACAAGGATATCATATTTACACCTATAGGTATTACACTTGGCCACAGCTTGCTGAAGAACCACTGCAGATGGGAATGGTTACAACAGGAACAGTCTTACCAACAAGAACTGGTATGCATAGTGAAATGAAAAAGAAAGGTAAAATGTCCTTCCATCGGCATGAAAAATTGTCACTTGTTTGGAAGGATAAAAGAGCTGTAGTTATGCTGTTCACTTTCTATAAAAGAAGCAAAGCTGATATGATATCTATGCAGTCAAAGTTTACAAGATTAACCTTCAACTGTGAAACCAGCGAGTGTAGTAAATCACACAAAACATATGGAAGGAGTTGACAGAAGTGACCATTTCACTTCTTTTTATCAATTTATGAGAAATGTGAAGTACAGAAAAATGATTTTCTGGCTGCTGGAAGTGTCTAAAGTCTTATATTTTGGTCCAGATAGAGAATAAAAGAAGTTCATTTCACACAAAAAATTCAGAATTTGCTGGGTAGAAGCCCTAGTTTACGATAGGATGCTTTCAAGAAGTATATGCTAACCTGGCCAAGGAAGGCCATCATTTGGAACTCTAGAGCAACAAGTGAATAGCTTTTCCACCCCAGGAACAGGGAAAAAAATGGTTCCAAAGGAAGATGTGTTGTGTGTCTAGCAAGAGGTAATAAAAAAGAGACAATATATTTTTGTGAAACATGTGACCTAAAGCCTTATTTACATCCAGACGAATGCTTCGGAGCTTACCATGTGTAAAAAGACTTCACTATTGCATTATAAAATGTCCATAAACTGAAAGAAGTATGTAAACTGTCCTGCAGGTGTGGCAAAGCTAAGACTTCAGCTGTTGTTACATATGCCACTTTTCATTAAAATAACTGTAGTGTCAGAAGAAAATACTTCTAATAAATGGAAATTCCATAAATGATTTGATTTAAATTTCAAGCCTTCAGTGGCATTTAGGTGAAATGGCAACAGAGCACCAGAAGTGAACTCATACCACATATGCTTTTGTTTAGCATCAAAATCTTAAAAACTTTACCTGTACCAATTCCCATCAGTATGCAAAGCAGCATATAGTCCATGTTCATGGATAGCACTATGTTCTAAAGGTACATATGAATTTGATTTGTATTCTTCTTGCATCTCATGCATCATTTTCTCCAATAACACACAGTCTCCATAAGGCTGCACCTGCATAACAAGATAATTTGGATTAAGTAAAAATTGTACTTACGAAGCTGTAGACAATGGAGTGGTAATATATACTTCATTAATGTGTTTAGTTGTTAACACTAACTCCACTTACTTTTTTTAAAACTTTGGACTAGTTTCGGGAGTAGTCAACAACAGCCGATGATGGGAGGAACATCTCCCAAAACTAGTCCAAAGTTTTAAAAAAAGTAAGTGGAGTTAGTGTTAACAACTGAACACATTAATGTAGTATAATTTGGATTATTTGACTAAATTATGGAATCATACCTATTTGCTCCAAATAACTATGCTAATACCAAGATTTGTAAATGTACCTACTCTTAAAGATATGAAATTCTATTGCAACAAATGCTTTACATGTCATTAATTATTTGATTTATTTATGGATGTTCATTAACATCTCAGGTCATAAGCTGCCATTCAATTAAAGGTGTGAAATGGCAAATAAATTTTGCTCAAAGGCTTCTTGTTTCAGGTTTGAGTTTCTTTTAGGTGCAGTAAATCTATAACACAGGACCAATGGTATTACTTCCCTTCCAAAGAAAGCCATACTTAGGATTTTTATGCCAGAAAAGTCCACTGATCCTGGCCAGGATTGAATCTTGGGTCTATGAGGCAAATATGGTTACCATTAGACCACCAGGATCGACTTAAATATCATGAGGAAGACTAGTGTAACACTGGAATTTCAGTTACTTACATGTATCTAAAAATACTTTTTCCTAGTATTCTTTAGCCTTTTATTCTAGGGTTATCTTACTGTTAAGAAAGCAGCTACTAAGTTGATAAAAGCTTGCAAGAGCACTTTTTCACCAGATATATTTAATTGTGCATGTGGCTGTGACAGAAAATTCTTTAGCTCAGAAATGGAAGAGCTTTGCCTATGGCATACTTCTAATAACAAATTATATAATATGGAAATGTATGGTTTTGGGAGATTTATGGTTCATTAAGTTTTGCAAGAAAAAACCCCAGTCAGGGAGGGTGGTCCTGGTAGGAATCGAATCCCAAACCTCCCGCTCATGAGTCCTGTCTTTAATGATGTACTTAAGGTAGTCAAGCTGTAAGATGAAAAATTATCTGTGCAAGTGGTATCATGCACTAAAAGTACCTTGAGATAATGTTGCAATCACCTATAGAAGAAAGTGTGACAGGCTGACTAGCTAACTTTATATACATATTGATGTATTTCTTAATGATAAGCCTGATTCTATATTAGTAGGTAAGTCAACCGTCAGTTAAATCATTAAAATAATAGTGAAAATCCCTAATATCCTCAAGCTGCTGTTTGCCATCCATAATTCAGAGTGTAGTTTAGATAATTATTTCCTCATTCATTTTCTGAAATACGACGTGATTAACTGTTTACTGTATAATTGTACAATTTCAATTCCACCTTTGAACCAATTTTAAGCGCCAACATTGTATTTATAGCCTCAGTGACCCAGATAATATTTTAAAATATGTAATTGGGGAGTTCCTTTGTCATACTGGATAGTTTAGCAACTAACCTAGAGCTACTTTTAAAGTCTTAATTGACTGGAAATTTATTATGAAGGTATTGCATAGCATACTGCTAAGTTTAGGTATGATAAGATCAATGTGATCTTTCCAATTCAGATAGTTACCAATTATTAAACCAACAAATTTAATATATTTGGTTTGTAGAAGTACACTGTTATATGATCATAGTGGATGTGGAGATCTGTAAATGATGAATTTCATAACTTTTTTGTAAATTATAATTAATCTGTCATCTAACACACTCTTATGCTTCACTTACTTTTAAATATGGTGGGATCGGATTCAAAGAGACATCCTCTCCATCTTCAACCAACTTGACGACTGGTATGAGAAACTAACATCTATGAGGACCTGTGGCTCCGTTCTGGTGGTCTTTTTTTCTTTATAAACTGGAAATTGGTATTACATTCTCCTATAATGTTGAATTTCATAAGATGATCCCTATGTTTATGAATGTAAATCTTCTCCCATGTGTCCAATTCTGTATGTCCATGTGCTTCTTTAAGTAAGTTTATTTCTCTTTTCATGTTGTGTTACTTAAAGAAGCACACGGACGTACAGAATTGGACACATGGGGAAGATTCACAATCATAAACATAGGGATCATCTTATGAATTTCAACATTCTAGGAGAATGTAATACCAATTTCCAATGTATAAAGGAAAAAACACCACCAGGACGGAGCCACACGTCCTCATAGATGTTAGTTTCTCATACCAGTCGTCAAGTTGCTTGAAGATGGAGAGGATGTCTCTTCAAAACCGGTCCCAATGTATTTAAAAGTAAGTGAAGCATAAGAGTGTGTTAGATGACAGATTAATTATAATTTACATTTAACAAGCTTGACTGTGTGAGTTTCAACAAAATTTTTCATAACTTTTGTTTTATCTAAATTTCGAGACAATTGTTTGCTTTGAACCATACACACAAAGAACTCAGAATAGATTTAGTTTAAGGGCACCATCATTAAGGCCATTTTCCATTTATCAATATGTTTGTGGCATCTGCAAATAGAACAGTATTTTCTACATCTTGGATAAATAGGGAGACATCATTTATACATATTAGAAAAAGAAGAGGGCGCAAAACAGATCCTTGAGGCTCTCCATGGTTAACCTTTCCCCACTCTGATGCATTTTTTGCTTTTATTTTTTAAGGGACAATTTATTACTACTTTTTGTTTCCTTTTGTCAATGTAGGATATAAACCATTTTAAATATTGGTTTTTTATTCCGCAGAAAGCTAATTTATCTATCAGAATTCCATGACTGACACAATTGAAAGCTTTTCTAAATCACAAAATATTTTTCCTACATGTGCTCTTTCATTAAATGCAATTAAAATTTCATTTGTCAGTTTATACATTACATTTTCTGTTGAAATTGCTTTTCTAAAGCCAAACTGATCATTAACTAGAATGTTGTTACTTTAAAGTAAAGCCTATTGTATATTACTTTCTCAAACACCTTTCAAAATGTAGATGAAATAGCTATAGGTCTATAATTAGAGACATTTATCTATTCTCCTTTTTAAACACCACTGAATATTTTAGCCTTTCAGAAAATACACTGGATATTAAAGACTCATTACACAAGTGACTAAGGGGTGTACTAATTTCTTTTGCACAGGCATTTATGACTTTGCTGTTAATCTCATCATAGCCAGAAGAGATTTTTAATTTTAATTTTCTAATGATATTACTAATTTCTAATGGAGTTATGTTGGTTTGAATTCATTATTTTGACTAGGAATTCATGTAAAATCCTCAATGCATCTTGAGTAGAATAAAAGTAAAACTACTTAAAATCATGTTAACACATTAACACTCTTGACATTCCTCTCTTAAAACTTTTAAAATTAAAACTGCAACATGTTTCGTGAGACCCTGCTCACATTTTCAACCATAGAATGACTAACGAATCAAACCATGTTGGAGGTGTAAGTGACGTGGGTGCTCTGGTGGTCTGTTAATGAACTAACAAAATGTTGTCTGCCTCTGGGATATCAAAATTCATGAGTCTATGCTCATACTCCTTTAATATTGAGTCGTTTTGGGTGTTGGACTGCTTTTAACAATGTGATGTCCTTCTCTATTTTGTGGTGTCAGTTCCAAAGATGTGCTGCCAAGGCTGATTTTCTATCTGTTTGTGCTTAATATTTCTTTTCGTCTTGCCTATGGATACCTTATTACAGTCTATACAATTAATCTTTTATGTGAGAGAATTTTCTTCTTTAGGTCTGGGGGTCTGTTTTATCTAGTTTCAACAATTTGCCAACACTGTACCTATTTTTGGGTGCTAAGGTGGTGATGTATTGTTTAAAATTTTTTTGAAATCTATTATTCAGGTATGGGTGGTAAGTGAACTTATGGTAAGTTTTTTTTTCTTTACATAAAGTGCTGAGTATAGTAATTTTTTTTTTTGTTAAATCCATTGGATTTGGCTACTTCTATTATGTATAAGTATTCATTTTTATACTCCTTATTGAGAGGAACATTGACCAATCTATAAACCATATTGTTAAAGGTTGCTTTTTTATGATGTCTAGGGTTGAAACCATGAGCTTTTTATTTAATTATCATTATCATTGTGTAATTTAATTAATTATCATAATTGATAATTACCATTGTGTAATTTTCTGTAAATCCAAAATTCTAGTTTGTTATTGCTTTTTATAATCTTTAAATCCAAAAAAGGTACAGTGTTGTTGATTTCAGTTTCTATAGTGAACTTGATCATGGGTTCCTGTAAATTTAATAGTTTGAGTGCATCTTCTATATATCTGTTCTGTGCAATGGCAATATAGGGTCTTTACCGAGCTTTAGCTCATTATATAATTGTCTTTTATGTTGACAAGATTTTTTAATTCCTTTGGTTAACCATTCCCCGCTCATATTATAACTTATTATTTTAATTTTTAGTGGGAAATATGCTTCAAAAGCAATTGTTGAATTTACTGTTAACATCATTTGTACATAGACAACATGTATGTATATGTTGGATGAGTTATAATCTTAATAATTGTATATAGAAAATGTATTTTTATTAATGATGAATCCGACATGTAATATTATTATTATTATTATTATTATTATTATTATTATTATTTCATGATTCTTGAAGTGTCTCCAACATTTTACTGAGGTTTGCATCATTAATATCTCCATGTTTTATATATCTATAACATTCTTTGAGTTTTATTGTAGAATTATTCTTCACTATTACTTGAGAATCGATGTCAGAGAGACCATTAATTGATGGAGACATAGAACATGACAATTTATCTGAATTTACAAAGAAGTTAATCATTGTTGTGCTAGAGTTTTTATCAATCCTGGTGGGAAAGTTAACTGTATGCACCATATTATATACAGTAAGAAGGGAGTTTAATCAATTCATTCTGATATTTGGCATTAAGTAATCAATATTTATGTCCTCACATATAATTATTTCATGCTTAGACTTACATAAAAAGTTTAAGGTATCTTCAAGTTTCAAAGTTTCCTAACAGTGAGCAATAAATATCAATTACAATTACTTTTGTATTATTGCTATCCAATTGGATTGTGCATAATTCAATGTCCTGTTTTGAATTAATTTTGAAATATCTAATGTTTTATATGGTACATCCAACCTGACATAAATGCAAAGTTCTCTGTTATTTAGTTTTTTCCTCGAAGCTTCTGTACCCAACAATAGCCATATAGTAACAATTGTGATAATTCCTATCGTTTCAAATGATGTTCACATTGGCAGATAATATGCAGTTTTATATTGTCACAAATTACGCTGTTTAATAATTCATCTGTTTTATTTTTTAGTCCTCTAATATTTTGATGAAATATATAAAGGTTGTTTTATGCTTGCTGAATACTCTTACATTTTAATTCATTTTCTGTTCATCATCATTGATACTATTGTCATTTGAGTTAACATTAACTGCTATTAATTTTGGCTTAAGAATTTCTGGCCTGGATCAGGTGTCTTTATCCCAAAAAAAAGGGACCTTGTAACATTGATAACAGGAATCTTTGATTCTGTCAGCAATAAGGAGCAAAAACTGCTTTTTGCCTCTAGAATTCAAGTGAAGGCCATGTACAGTAAAATTATCTCTACTTCGGTAATTTACATCTGTCATACAAATGTGAGAGTTTGTAGGCGTCATCATGCAAGTTTAAGCCTCAGATTCATATTCTGCACCCTCCTATGAAGCCGAGGCTTGTCATGCCTATCTAATAGTCCCAGAAACTTCACATTTGTATGCCTGCTCTAGTGCTGATATCATCAAGATCTTGCTCAATCTGATAATTATTAACTTTCTCAAGGCTATTTCCTGCACCACCAATAATTACAACTGATCCCACTTGCTGAAATCAGCAGTTATTTTTCCAAATCTTTTGTGACATCAGCAAGTCCAGCACTTGTCCTAAAAATGCTTACATCTTCATAATTGCTATCCAAATCAACTTTCAGTAGGGAAACTATACCCCTCCCATGACAACTACCTAGCAACAAAATCTTACTTTTCCCCTTAGGCTTAGCACCAGGGACTTAAGTTCTGGTGAGCTTCCAATGTTCCAAAAACGTTGAATCTGTTCATTAGAGGGACAATAGTAGCATCATCAGTAGAGAATACTATCCTCCTCTTGTGATTGTTCCTTGGCACAACCTTGAATTCCGGTGATACACAGCTGACTTTAGTTGGTGAGCAATAACTATCAAGCTGCATCTTAGCAAGTGCAAGTTCCTCTTGCAGTTTGAGAATAGTTTTCTCTTGCTTTACAACTACGACTTTATACTTACAAATTTTACAAAACCAATGATCAGAAATAGCAGCCATTTCATTGTTATTTCTAGCACAAGTTCAATGAAACCACAACTGACCCATCACAAAACACCCCTGAACCCACCATCCTACAATGTGCACCACAGTTATTACTCAAGTGTTTAGCACTCATTTTCCACACTTAGCATTCAAACTCAGGCACAACACTAGATTAAACTACATAAGCTACATTTAACCCCACATGCAACACAAAACTCAAGTACGTAAGCTAAACTTAACACTCACATACAACAAAAAATTCCAAGACTTAAGCTACTATATTATACCAACCATGTATCTGATTTAACTCAAGACTAACAAATCATTAGCCACTGGTTTAACTGCACTTACATAAATGAAAAAAGAAACAGAAATGAAAAACAGAATCTATAAATATACAAATCAAACAAAACTAATATGGCAGACAATCAGCTGATTTTAATGGTCAGTATAATATGTTTGTTTTACAAAATCCCAGTACAAAAATTAATAATAATACAATATAATAGATAAGAAAAAGATACTTATGTTAAGTTCTATTTAATATTTCTCAAATAAATAGATATGAGAGAATAAATATTCAATAAAGTTGGAGCTCAAATTCTGGCATGTAACCTCCATGACACAGGACTATCAATTTCCCACAGGGCAAAAAAATGGATTTCCTTTAGGTAAATTATTTTTCATATGTAGATGTTAATTTGTTTTGGAGAAAGTTTTTAAATGTTTTGTTTGAAAGCAGTTACATAGGGAATTTTTATTATGGCCAAATACATGGAAAATTCCTTTTATTCTGTGAATTTTGCATAATGATTTTGTGAAAGTAAATAAAAATTATTTATTTTTGGCTTTTAACTAAACTCTCGGAAAATATGCCTTTATATTTTCTGATGTGGTTATATTGTAATATTTATGATGCTGTATTATGTTTTCTTAAGCCAATTTTGTTTAAATGATGTACCGAAAATGAATCTTTCATTTGGGGTACATTTTCCATGTAATTTCATCTTGTCTTGTTTTGGGGAAACTTGTTGTGTAATTTTATTTGCTCTTTTTAATGCATTAAAACTATAATTGATGAAATTGAACACTTCAATGCTCTTTACCTATTATAATTATTATTATTATTATTATTATAATGTGAGCTTTAAAAGTTAATTCTCATGGGAGTGCATTTTTTAATTATCATGTCAATTAACTAAATAAATTAAAATATATTTTTTTTTTTTATTCTTTCTTCTTCCATCTTGCTGGACACATTGACATTTCCTCCAGCAAACACATCCTGTGAACTTTCTTATTTCAGTGCATTCCCAAACATTCTTTCACTTGTTCATGCTATGATGTGCTACCAGAAGAAGTGCCATGAAATAATTAATAATGAAATGAGATTAACAACAAAGGAACTGGAGCTACATATGTTCAAAAAACCAATTTATTTTCAAAATAATTTAAATATAATAGTTATTACCTACATGATCATTTACTTTTATATTTAAATGAAGTAATTCCTGCATGCACGCTTAAACTTGAAATAACATAAATCATTACACACATAAATTATACTCAAATCAGTAACCATGAAATTACCTACCCTACTTTTATTTCCATAATTTATTTATGAAATATTTATCATGCTACTCTGCATTTTGTATCCAAATTAGGCTGGCAAATAGGACCTATTTGTGAGGAAGTATTATACCTAATGTGAGATCAATTGTGCAATCTTTTCCAGCTGTGGGGTGTATGTAGCTTTTGGGTAGTTTTGTTAAGAAGAATCAAACTTTTGTCCCCATGATCCATTAATACAGATTGGGCCTCTATTATTTCATTTTCCATTATAAATATAAATAAAAAGTTCCGAATTTGTAGTTGAAATTAAATCCAAAATTTGGCATCAGAGAGGGAAAATGTAGTTGAAATTGACTGCATTCATATAGTGCAAAGAATGCTAATTTGCATACTACTACTTATGAGAGGCAGCAGGCATTTATGGCCTACCTCCAAGGACCAACTTTAGTACAAGCCTTGGTAAATATTGCAGAGCTTTTCAGGATAAGTATTTGCTATCCTGAACTGTGCTTATAGAGGATTTGAGAAGGATTATCACCAAAAACGAATTCTTATCCTCTCAGACAAAGTGCCTTAAAAACACTTTCCTCTGACCAGGTGTAATCAAAACTGATATGGGAGTGTTAAAATGCTGTCTGCCCTGACATCTTGCAACAGACTCAGAATGCAGTATGCCAGGGCATCAGGGCATTTATGAAAATGAGAAAGCAGATCAGTTGACAGAAAGCGGTGCTGATACACTCTTTTTTGGCCCTGAGCCTGTGGTTGGAATCAATATACATACTGCCAAAACCATGATTAAAACATGGACTGGAGAAAAACATTAGCTACAGTGGCATCCTCGACAAATGCAATCCAGTAAATTTGTCCTATGTCATAGCAATACTCTTTCCATATCTCTTCTAAAATTGGACAGAAGAGGAATAAGAAAAGTAAATGTGTTAATAACTGAACATGGTCACTTCAGGAAACATCTACGAAAAGTGGGACTCTATAAAGATGAACTCACTTGCAGAATGTGTAAACAGGATGAGAAATCTGTCTTGCTCATCCTCTTAGAGTATTCAATCCTGGGAAGAAAAGAGATTTACATTCTCTATAACCAGGGAAGACCCGAGAATGGATGCCATCATTGGAATTAAAATATTGTAACTTGTTCAAGGAACAGATTTTGGTAAACAATGAAGGCATCTCTCCCAATGGGGTAGCCTAATAAGCCTTATATGCTGATGTGCTGGAGGTAGTCTAAACTCCATGTGCTCCTGACATCTATCTATGAGAAGCATAATATGTATGCAGATATACCCTCTTCTAAACTTATTAATATGCTGAAGGCAAAGCCCATTTTATGTCTGAGTATCTCATTATGAGACCATGGGTGGTTGAGTCATTAAAGTGCAGGTGAGTGGGAGGTCTGGGGTTCCATTCCCACCAGGTCCATCCTCTCTTTCTGAGGTTTTTCCTGGTTTTTCTCAATCCTCATAAATGGCAAATGGCAGGGAGTTACCCTAAACTTGGGCCTGGAATGCTTCCTTAAAAAAGAGGGGAAAAAAAAAACAAAAAACAAACAAAAAAAAAAAAACAACTCCACGCATGTACACATACACACACACACTCCTTTCCAGTTAATCATTTCAACTCATGTATCATCATTGTCCACCAATGTAATGCCTCAGTAGTTAACAGGGATGTTAAACACTATTAAAAAAGAAAAAAAAAAAAAAAAAAAAAAAATTAAAATAAACGTGAGTCATTCATAATAAGTCATGTGGCAATTATAAATTTATACTTTCTGCTGACAACTATTTTATTTGTTTGGTTTATTGAAGGATGCTCTTTAATATATCTGGTCATTAGCATCCCACTCTACTCAGATTGTCGATCCTGGTGGTGTAATGGTAACTATACTTGCCTTCTAAACCCAAGGTCATGGGTTCAAACCTGACCAGGACCGATGGATTTTTTTGGGCGTAAAAATTTTAAGTATGGCTTCCTTTGGAAGGGAAGTAAAGCCATGGGGCCTGTGTTGTACATTTACGGCACGAAAAAGAACCTCAAGCCTGAAAGAAGAGGCCTTTGAGCAAAATTTGTCAGCCGTTTCTCACCCGAAATTGAATGGGACGCTGATGACCTGAAATATTAAAGAGCGTCCTTAAATAAAACGAATCAATCTACCCAGAGTTCGAAATGGCTGATAAATTTTGCTCTGAGGTCTGTTCTTTCAGGTATGAGTAAATGATACATGCAGTAAATCTATGACAATGGACCAGCAACTTTACTTTTCCTCTGAAGGAAGACAATAAATAATGCAAATCACTGTAACAAGTCTACAGTTAAAATTTGTACCTGCAACAATTATGGTTACCACTAGATAACAGAACTGACTCTGCTGATAGTATTCTAGTACATGAATGCATCAATTCTCTCATACTAACAGGAGATGTATCAATAAATAATGCAAATAGCTGTAACAAATCTAAGTTAAAATGAAACCGATGACAACAGAAATTAATTATTTAGTACCTGTCATTTCATTTCAGAACTGAGTGCCTCCCATATAGGAGGTTTTAATTACCAAGGAGAATTTATTATACTTGTTTCCCTACAGAGGGCATAGGAGCAGATAATAATAATTAATCGTCTTTAATACTGCAGTATTATTTGGATATAAAACAATCGATCATTTTGTCAAGAAGCCTTGGAATTCTTTAACGTGCCATAAATCTATAACATGGGATCCACAGCTTTAAATCCCTCCTGGAAGACTTGCGTTCAAGATTTTACATCATCTTTAGACTTTAGAAATCTATAGACTTTAGTCAAATTTGAACTCGGGAACCATGAGCCCAGAGGATAGCATGCAACTCGTAGACCACCGAGGTCAACACAACAGGAATGAAATGATTCATTCACTGTTTTGCAAAACTCAAGAAGATTATTTTTTTCAAAGGAACATAAAAAACATTCCCAAAATTAACATAAGAAAAGAGAAGAAGAAAAAATAAGAGAGATCTGTCAAAGATTGAAAAATACAATTTACATTTATTTTATTTATAAATGTAGTAATAATATCTTTTTACATCCAAGACTAATACATTGCACTTTTTTCCAAATGCTGAGATATTCAAAATCTATTAACATTACAAAGCAACATAATAGATGAAAGCGAATAAAATATAAACAAATATTAAAATCTTACAGTAAAATTTCCTGGATTGGCTGCCATAGTAACTCGCACATCAAAAAATTCCCCAATAGCAGGCACTGTTGGTGCAGGAAGTACAGCAAAAATATCTGGAAAAAAGAAAATAATATTCAGCATTGGCAATAAAATATACAATTTCACAAATAACTGGAGGAAAGGGGAGAAAGGTGGGAGGGAAAAAATTACAGAAAAAAATATATATTATACCTATATATAATATTTGTAAGCACATAATTTACCAACTTAGTTCATAGTTGACCAATGCACAACTTCCAACACTATGTCAATATTATTATTTTTCTTAAAAATAACATAGCCATGAATATACTACCTTCTGAGCATGTGCAGAATGTCTGCCACTATGTTATTAAATAATTTCCAAATTCTTGCATCATCCCCACATTTGTGTTCATGTTAAATATGCTACACACAATGTACATTAAGGTTAAAAAACAATGGGCTGACTCTTTTGTTTGAAATGTAAAAGTGGCCAATTTTTCTTTAAACACATTGGAATGAATGTCAACTGTTTAAAAAAAAAAAAAAAAGCTATTATTGATTACTGCCCTTTTCTGGGTATTTCTTAAGAACTGTAGCCATTTTTCAGTTGTTCTAATGATATTACATAGAGTCAGCAGTACTTCTACACAAATACGAGTCATGATCAGAATATGCTGCTATTATAAAGTTTGTTTGGAACTGATAAATAACTTTCTAATATAATATTAAATGCAAAATCATGAATTTTGAAAAATAAAAAATACAAAACACAAAAGTCCTAAAAAAGTTATAATCGTTATAATCTGACCAATGACATGTTATTTTAGATGGAAAGCAGTGTATTTTCAGAAGATATTCTCCATTCTTGTTATTTTGGAAATATATGATTTTTCATACCATAATTTTGAGTACTGTTCCAAGTACGTATCTTAAAACTTTTTCGGAAACATATATGACAAGTTTAAGCATACTTTAAATAAAAAAATATATAAAACAATGAGAAACTAAGTATATCATAATTTTTTTCAATTCTTTATTCTGCTAAAATCTTAAAATTATTATAACCTACTCAACCAATTCATAGTAAAAATTAAATTAGTTATTTATTACTGTTACCAGCCTAAATACTAGAGCAAAAAGAAGAGAAAAATATCAGCCTATGTAATATACTCCTGTTGAATTATTGTTAAGAAAATTGATAAAATGCAGTTTTACATGATGAAATCCTTTTTAATTTAATATATTCTTTGTCCACTAAAAATTGCTTTAATGGAATATTTAATTTTGTTTTCCAAATTATATTTCAATATTATTTATTGCCATTATTCATACCTATTTTTGATTTTAACAACTCATAAAAATGTTCTTGTCCATCAACTTAGCCCAGTTTGGAACAAAAACATATAAAATGAAAACAAATAAAAAAAAAAATATTATAAACTCCTGATAGAGAGAGCATCATACAGTTTTGAATAAACTGGAACACAGAACTGAAAAAGAGAATTCAATAAAGCTGCATGTACAAAAATGGATTACACCTTTGCACTTTGGAAAGTCACTCTTTAATTTTTATTTTGTTATTTATTCACTGTCCATAGATCTCATGTCAAATCACTTGCTGGCCAGGCACTGGAGTTCCATGCACAGCAGAGAGCAGTTATGTAGTCCATTTGAAATGCATTAACCAAGAAACGACAGACTATATTGTTCTGAATGACGAAGGTGAAGATGGGGATTAGATAATTATGGAGCAAAGGTGGAATGACCATCAGGAAAAGCCTGGAGAAAGCCAGCCTTGTCATCGCTTTGTCCATTACAAAACCCACTGGGCTCAAATGCAGGCAACTTCTCCCCCACAGAACCATCGCACAAGGAGATATTTATATAAAATAATATTTACCTTTCTAGTCATTATAACTGTTTAACTATATCCCTAGTACAGGAATGATACCTCCTTTTTATACTTTTTAACAGATAGGCTCTAAAGAGGCATTTCTGCAAGTGCTTTTAGCTGCAGTAAATAAATGGGTATGTTGAATACCGATCAAACTGATAGTCGTTTCGGACACCAAAGAAAAAATGAGCTTAAGAGAAAAACTACTTATGTCTATTACAAATTACTAGCATTTAAATAGTCATATAGTTAAGACTGTAAATGTTAGTCCTGTGAAGCAGCAAATTCAGTGGGTGTGTATATATGTATATAACCAAGTGTAAAGACATCTTAGGATTTTATTTTCTCATAAGCCAGGAATGACAATGAAATAGAAGTATACAGTATAAATGTGATTGCTACAATGGATAATACTAGTACAAGCATTAAAGAATAGTGTACATTCAAGTTTCTTAGCAACAAGAACATTACATCTATTCAATCAAGATACTTACAGGAGCAATTGGATGTTATGTAACCTGTAGAATTCCTTCCTAAATGAGCAGAAAAGCTTTTATTTTCTATAACTAAAAAAAATATTAATGTTTATTTCTGAACTGCTGAGAATTTTCAAATAGAGTAAACTATTAAAGATTTTAAATATAGCAAGGTATTGCATGAATAAGCAGGTACTGAGCATATAACTCAAAATTCATCTATACTTTTAATATTCTCTGAATATGAAGCCTATTTGAAAATGATTAAGACTCACCTTTTTCAGTGATAATGGTTGTCTACAGTATTGGAATTACTAGTTGCTCATTTCACTTACTTTTCTTCCCAGATCAATGCATCTTTGCAGTTATGCTGATAATTTATATATTACGTCGCAAAACAAAAATTTAAAAGTATGACAAACTCAGTTGCATACAGTTTCATTCAATACATTCTTTATATACAAAATGTGTCATACAAGGGCCTATTCCTAACTCAAAGCATGCAAGGGCAATTGATGCAAGGACAAGAGAATATTGTGCATAGGAAAACATTCAGGCTCAAATGTTCCAGTTCTGTCAGTTTTCTTGGTGCGCATCTTGTAATGCCATGCAACAGAAAACGTTTCAGAGATAATAGGCTTCATTAAAGGAAGCATTCAATTTATTACATCTTTTTGGTGCTGTGTAAGCAGTGATAAAGTATGTATTGTATGAATGATCCTGTTTTGAAAGTTAAAAAAGGAACGAGTAACAATGGGAGTGGATATTGAGATTTTAGAACAACTAGTGGTCTCTTTTAGTAATGAATTAAAATCACTTTGGAAGTAAGGACACAAGGGAGGGGAAGATGAATATTTGCATCTTGTTTAGTGTAATTTGGATACTACTAAGGTAGCAGGAAGGTATTGAACTGAGCTTTGGAATTTGCTGAAATACTTAACAGTATGCAGGGGGTGGAAGAGAGACCAGAAAATAAAATTATTAGTTTGGGAAGTAAAATTAAAGATTACATACACAAATTTGTATATGTAACACATTTTAAAACATACCACAATCTGAGTTTCTGCTGCTTTTTTCTGCATCAATAGTGACACCATCTGTATCTGCAGATGCTCCTCTGTGAAGAAAGAACAGAAGTTGGAGTAAGATGGTATGCTATAGTTCAGGAGTACTAATAAAACTTTTAAAATGGATATTTGCATTTCATTTATGCAAAAACTGGAAAATTTATGAACATTACTTATGATAGGAAACTTATTTCAATTATACATCTGCAATGTCAATAAGTACTGAACTCACATGATGCTATAAAACACCAAATTTTATTATTCAGGAAATCACATTTACATTACTTACTTTCAAGTATGTGTATAAAATACAATTTCCCCATTAGTTTTACATATTTGTTTTCAAAATTTGAATTTTCCTTGAACAACTTTTCACTTGTTTTCAGAATTCTGTACATATTCATCCACATGGGAAAGATTACAGTGCATTTAACAAACACAAAAATGTGCATCTATGGAATGGGTTTTTACTACAGAGGCACCACAGGTGGTGGATACTGATAATACATGAAATGAAATGATATATTGAGAAAGTATATTTTTTTAAAGGAAGGAAGCATTCCAGGCCTAAGTTTAGGGTACCTCCCCGGCATTTGCCATTTATCAGGACTGAAAAAAACCCGGGAGAAGTATAAATAAAAAAAATAAATAAATAAGGAAACAAAAAAAAAACTCAATCAGGGAAGGCAGTCATGGTCAGAATCAAACCCCAGACCTCCTGCTCACAAGTCTGTGCCTTAATGACCTCAGCCACCTGCGGCAGTCCTAGGTTAGTGTGTATATACAAAAATAAACTGATTAGGATTTTTATTTTTCCAGATTTTCCATAAACCTCAGAGAGGTATAATTAAATAAAAAAAAACATAAATAATAATAAAAAATCTTGATCAGGGAAGGCGGTCAGGGCCAGAATCAAACCCCAGATCTCCTGCTCACAAGTCTGTGCCTTAATGACCTCAGCCACCTGTGGCAGTCCTACATTAGTGTGTATATATAAAAATAAACTGATTAGGAATTTTTATTTTTCCAGATTTTCCTTACCCCACCAGCTGTGTGATGATTTCTAGTGCATTTTTTGCTGTTGGTATAACCATGATGTATGCCACCATTTTCTCCTTGGCCCGATTCCAGCTATAAAATTTTATGCACTTTTTGTGGTGTGGGTGGTTTACTAGCTTTTAATGCATTAACATCATCTCCTAAAAATGTTTATATTCACTATCCCCTGTTATTCTAGATAAGTTTAAAAATTTTACTTGTGGCTAGCCAACATGAAAGCTTTGCCGAATATTTTCATATTTTTACACTCTTGGTACACTGCTATTAGGTGTGTGTTTTTATACATATGTTGCAAGTCACTTTTTTCACTTAAACCAAAGTGTCATTTTTTCCATTTATTATGCATATGTATTGCCTATTCTCACTAAAGATAGAGCATTAATAACAAGTTAAATATATTGCATACAACATTCCCAGATAATGGACTTTGCAAAAATACAGTGTCACTTAGTTTGGAACAATAAATAGAGCATAAACTTAAAATGTGAGGCAAAGTACGAGCATAGCCAGACTAGTTACATTGTGTGGGCCTTATATCAATAATTTATTTGGCATTTTGACAATGTAAACCATTCTGGATATTTTAGCATAAAATACAGTTAATTGTTTTCTTTGTGGCCACTGTCAATACACAATGCAGTAGATCTTAATGAGTCTATTTCATTCAGATAACTAAATGGAGGGGGTTGTGGATTAGTATTCGTTTACAGCTGCAGGTAAGACAATGTTTACTATAACTGCAATGCAGTTTTTCCCCCTCCTGCCAAGCATATTGTTTGTGATGACCCCTGTCATATTTCAACTTGTGCCGAAAGATTTTGCGAAGAAAAAATCATACTATACTAATCATCATAAATGTGTTTACATTTCTTGTTTTATAAATACACTTGATAAAATAAAAACATACAATTTGTAATATAATATAATGGAATTATCAGAAATTTCTGGATGGTCAGAATCCACCCAACCAACCTGCTGGCTACATCCCTGAAGCAATGTATAAAGAATTTAAAATAAATTTTTGCTTACATTCTGTATGAAAATATTAAAGAAAACTCTTTCAGATATTTACTTTACTAGTTTAGGGTCAAGTGCAAGAGTGTTGTTGATAGAGACTAAAATATTATCAGGCTGGATGCGTTTGAACAGCTCCACAACTGGAACATCATCTAGTCCACTAGTTTGTACAACCTTCAACAATACAGGCAACTCCAATGGTATCAGCTCTCGTAACCTGTCAGCCATTTGTTCACTGAAAATAGATGCTGGAACATTGTGCAGGTGTACTTTGAGAGCCTGAAACATAGAAGAATTTATTATATAAATTGCTGCAATTATGTACAAAAGAGAAAATGAGAATGAAAGACCAAGAGAGAGAGCAGAAGGTAGGAACTGAAGGAGAAAAAAAATTAATGTGTACTATTCTTATGTGCAGCTACTCTGCCACAGCAAATATAATTTGAAATATTAAATACAATGCTAGGCAAATGCCAATAAAGTTAAAATTATTGCTTTCTTACAGAAAACAGAAAGTTATTTATAATTATGGACGTTTGTGTTTTAGTGCTTTTGATAATCAATGGCAGTTACCACAGATCTTCAGGATGTTGAATATTAATTGGACATGGTGCAAAAAGATCAGAAAGTGTCTCAAGACAATGGTACTGGAATGCAAAAATGTGATATATGGCAAATGTGACTCAGCTTTTAAAACCTTAAAGAAAGAGAAAAATTCTCATGTGATGAATCTGGTTTGGTTTTTTGGTTTAGTTCATGCTTTACACAATTGAAGGGCTTATTGGAAAAAAGTCTCTCTTCCAACAAGAGACCAAAACAGGTGGTCAAGGTTGCTAAGGCTGTTTGAATCTTGCCAGAATGTCTTCCCTAACTGAGGTTTTTCCCAAGTTTTCCTTAGTCCCATGGCAAATGCCAAGGAGATACTGTAAACTTAGGCCTAGAATGCTTCCATTCTAAAAAAATTCTTTTCTCTATTTACCATTTAATCTCATGCATCACAGTGCTCGTCACCTTAATGCAAGGGTAGTAAACATGGGCATCAAACACTATTAAAAACATTCTAAATAGAGTAAATTTGGAGATTTATTACATGTTCAATTACGTCAAAATCATACAAGTCATATATCAATGATATTTGTAATATTTGTTATATATGTAATGTGCTTTTTATTCTGAAAATGGCTACTCATCTATTTCAGTTGCTCTAGTTTAATTAAAATTTAAGATTTGGTTTATTTATAGATGCGCTTTAACCTCTCAGTTCATCAGTATCCCATTTAATTCAGGGCATGAAACAGCCAACAAATTTTGCTCAGAGGCCTCTTCTTTCGGGTTTTAAGTTCTTTTTTATGCCATAAATCTATGACATGGGACCCATGGCCTTATTTCCCTTCCAAAGGATGCCATATTAGGATTTTCACGCCCCCAAAAAATCTATCGATCCTTGAAACTTGGGTATAGGAGGAAGTATGGTTACCACTACACCATCAGGACCAACTAGTATAACCAAAAGTAGAATTAAATGATGTTGAAAATAAAATTAAATCACACATTATATGAACTGTTAATTAATGCATTATCTGTATCTCTAACATCTGTGTCACAGTTTTCATCAAAACCATGAAATTTAAGGGACTGTACAAAATTTGCAAGAGTCATAATGTTATCAAATTTTTCTTTCTTTATGTTCAAAACATTCCAGCCTGAGAGAGAAAAGACAAAGAGTTTTTATCAATTTTTTTATAACATAGTCACCTTTTAACTCAATACACTTAAACCAAAATTTTTCTAAATTTATAAACTTCCATATATGATTTATATATGATAACTGAGCAAAAAAAGTATATGTCTGAGCTATGACCTTTGTATTTCAGGTAAATTTTTGCGAGTCATTTACTCAAATGTGGAAAAAGGAAAAAATTGCTGGGAGCCAAGTTTGATGAGCATGGTTTGTGTAGCAGCAGTTCAATGTGTAATTCATGAAACTTTTCAACTTTAATTGAAGCAGTGTGCACAGATGCATTACCGTGGTGGAAAAGCACATTTTTTCTTAGACAAATATGAATATTTGGCCTTAACAGCATCCTTCAATAGCTCCAGTAGTGTTTCATACTACTCTCAAGTGATAGTTGTTTATTTTTTCTAGATAGCCTATGAGTACAACACCCTGTGCATCCTAAAAAACAATGGCCATTATTTTTCCCACCGATGGAAAACATTTGGCCTCTTCTGAGCACTGTCATCCTCTTGCACCCATTGTTTGGACTGTTGCTTCATCTCTGGTGCTCCGTGTTTCATCAATAGTGATCTACCATCACAGAAACTCTGTTGAATTACATTTAAACATGTCCAAACACTCCTGAGAAATGTTCATTTGAATGCACTTCTGGTTGACTATTAACAAATATAACACCCATTGCTTTGGGAACTTTCTCATATGCCAATATTCATGCAAGATGTTCCAAACACAATCTTCTGAGAGCTTTGCAACTTCACCAAGCTATATATCTTCATTCACTGACCATTTAATAGTGTTGTGGACTTCTTTAATATTTTCCTCAGCCATTGCAGTTAATAGATTCCCTGAAACTCTATCATCAAAAATGGAAAAAAACCTCATTTACTCTTCAATGAAAGAGAAGAGTATTTTGAAGTGGAACCCAACTTTTTTTTTTTTAAATCAGCTGGCATTAAACTTTTTAATACAAAGTCTTACAATAATGTGCAACATTCACTTTTATTCATTTTTTAGAAAAAACTGCTCATATGTACAATTTTTGAAGCTGTTTACAGTGAAGCTATTATATTTAAAATGATACATTATGGGTAACTTATTTACATACTTCACGTAGTACTTCACTTAGTAAGTGAAGTGTGTAAATAGGTTACCCATAGTGTATCATTTTAAACACTTCTCTTGTTTAATTTTATTTCTCACTCACATCACTGAATCTAAATTTCACATGTAATGAATGTTGGTCTTCATAAGTCAATACTGAAAGATCTTTCTAGTAACAAATTTGTGGTTTTCCTTATACCTTAATTTTGTTTGTGAACATCTTAATTGAATGGATTGTGTGTTTAAAATGTTTAATCCTCATCTCAAAGACTAAAAAATGCTTGTTCATTTGGCTCTTTCATATCAGATTGGCCCATTGTCCAGGTGTGCAAACAACCTGAGTTTTCTCTTTAACTTTTAGATAACATTGAAGCTGGGATCTCAAGGGAGAAATGCATGACCTGGGACAAGAAATTTATGTTCAATTACACTAAAAGCCATTTGCAATCAACCATCCATAACCTGATTAATAGTAAACTCTTGCTACAGTGAAAACAAGAATTCCTGTATACTATGAAACTGTTTTTTTTTTTCTGTCCCCTCATCATGTAGTAGCACAGTTTTCAGTAAACAGCAGTCCATTTTGCCAGTTCCCCTTGATGCAAGAGGCTTTGGCCAAAATGTTACTGCATTGTCACTGCTGCAGATATGCATGTCAAAGTTGTCCTTAGCTGCTGCTAAAAGTACACATATTTAGTTGATAAGGTTCTGCTGTAACTCCATTGCAATTAGTAAAATAGTAATCTGTACAAATGCTTTTAACCTTGTCTTTTCTTACTATATGTTTTGTATTTGCCATATTACTTTCTTCATAACTTACTAATTTTATATTTCACATGTTTTATAAATGCTGATGATCTAAGATGTTAAAGAGAGTCCATAAATAAACAAATGTTTTATAAGCTTTATATTGTATTTTTGCTTATGAACTGAAGTAATTTCTCCTCTATGAGCTTTGTGATCTTCTGTGTTCTTTCTCATCACTGAGGGTAGTGACATGTAAGTTTGCTTCATTTTGGGGAAAAGGAAACAGCCACACACAGGGTTATTTGGACTATTGGGAGGGTGAGGGACATTCCTCACATTGATTTTTTGAGAAATATTCAGCAACAACATTTGCGATGTGGAGACATGCATTATTATAGTGAGGCATCCAGCTTATTGCATGGAAATAAGCAGAGTTTTCAGAACATCTTTTTAGTATTGCCTAGTTACAGTTGTGTGTGCAGGTACAACATTCTTGTATTCCTTAAATACTGAAAATGAGATGACCATAACTTTTCCAGTACAGGCAACCACTTTTGTTTTTTTTTTGTGTTAGTAATGATGGAGATTTCTTACAGAGCTTTGCTGTTTGCTCCTAGGATTGAAAAGAAACATCAGCAGTGATTGCTTTGAAAGAAATTCATCTTCCTTTAAAATAAACTGCATGCAAACCTGTTCTTTTGAACTTTCTATTCCAATTGCATTCATCTTTCTGTTACATATGGACAACCAAATATGATCTGAACCACTCTTTCCATTACATTCATATTTTTATTTTATAAGAAATGAATATATTTGGTGAGCTGTACCAGTTATCTAAACACACACTTCTAAGATGATTAAGAACAGGTTCCATGAGGAGCATTATTGTGGAGTCAGACAATCACATATCTTTATCTCCTGTACTGTCAAGTCCCTTTAATAGTGTAAATGCAGCTAATGAAGACATAATGTTTTAATTTTACAATGATCAGATATATTTGTACAAATCTGGCCCTGCTTATTTTTATTTACTACTTCCAACCTAATTTCCACTTTAAGGCACCCTAGACCCATTATTTCTTAGCTGAAGCTTTTTAGTGGTTTGAAGAGCTAATAAATGTAACACGTCTAAACAACAGCCCCCTGAAATATATAATTCCTTGAGGAAGGGAAGTCAACAGAAACTTGTGTGTGTGCGTGCGCATGTGTTTAGGGGGAAGATGAATGCTTAAGAGTCAGGCTGGAGCACTGAAGGTCAAATATATGAGTACATCTTATAAAGTATACTAGCTGGGCCAAGTTGATGACTTCTTTTTCAAATTAGTCCCCATTGATTATGCTCTTGGCCCAATGTGTCTGCCAGTTCTGGAAGATGTGTTGGAAACAGTCTTTTGATATCTTAAGAACTACTTCCGCCTTCATGCTGGACATTGATGAACCAAAACACTAGCTCTGCAGCTCATATTTGAGACGAGAGAAGAGAAAAAAATCCACACAGAGCTAGATCCGGGCTGTTTGCAGGGTGTGGCACACATATGATGTTTGTTTCTGGCCAAATGTGAACAACAATGCACATGCATTGTAATGGTGAAGATGCCAAACAGATGATGCAGTTCAGGGCATTTTCATTGGATGCTTCAGCCAGGATGTTCAATTCAGTCATAAATGTCCTTTGTGGGGAGACATCATGTTGATAACCATACCACAACAGTTGAATGAAACCCAGTTTCATTACCTGTAATGATGAAATTTGTATGCCTCACTATTCTCCATTATTAGATGCTGAAGCTCCCAACAAACATCCACTCACACCATCTTCTGTTCAGGTGTTCGCAACCTTGGCATCCATTTGGCACAGATGCATTTCATATGTATGCAACTGAACAGAATGGTGATTACACTACCATAGGAAATCTGTAACATGTTTGCCAATCTATCCAGTATTATTCACTGATCTTCCCGAACAATGTCTGCAGTTCTGTTAATCATGGTCTCGTTCATTGCAGTGATAGGAACACCTGGACTACTCTGCTTTGTTGTTGAAACATTGCACTCAAACTCTTTGAACAATGAAAGTACAGTTGATTGTGGCAGAACATCGTCATAGCCTTGCTGTAACATCACACATGCTTCCATACCAAATTTCTGCAGACAGAAGCAAAATTTCAGAGCAGTGTACTGCTTGTTGTAAAGCAACTGGCAAATACTCGCTCTTTGGGCATTCTGTGGTAAGATTCATGTACACTCGCATTTCCAACTTTTTTCACCATCATGTGAGATTTGTTCTTATCATGAAAAATTGTTTAATCACTGTACCTCCAATGTGTAATAAACATTCAGGCTTTCAAAATGCACACACAGAGGAGTTGATGTAGTTTCATTTCACTTAATAAGCAGCCTGAACGAAAAGGAGCATGCATTCAATCTAAGAGTGAAAATTACTTACACAAATCTTCCCCACATTTAAAGAGTTTTCAAGATTTTGTAAACCATGACATTTTTACTTGAAAGAATCCATGAGCCATGCATAAAATAATCTTTAATTCATTTTTTGTTTTATTAAAATATCTTCACAAGTAAAGGAAATATTCTGTTTTTCTACAACATGGAAAATTTATGTTTCCAGCCGATTTAAAGGCCCATCTCTGTTTATTGGGTATCCAGGGGCAGTCAGTGGGCAATTTAAATGGTCATTGAGCAAAGCGTTAACAGTATAAAGGATAGCCAGATTGCTGTTTTGTTTTATACTACATTATAATATGCCTAACTCCTCAGAGATTTTCACTGATCTTTAAAGGTAACTGCCAGTTATCAAATGCTAATGGACTCTAGGTTCATTAATTAACTAGTTTTAGTTATTGCTTTAAAGTACTATGAGGTTAAAGTGAGATATTAAAAGCTTAAATAAAGGAGAAACAAAATTCTTATATGATGTTGCGTGCTATCTTGTTTGCTTATAATGTAACACTATACTGAAATCACTGAAATGACTCAAGAAGTTATTAATTCTCAAGATATCATTTGCATTCATTGCAAATTTGTATGGTAATTTAACATGAGAAAGATGTACACATACACCCTCTTTAACTCTTTCTTCTATAGCCTTTATGTCTTTATAGTATAAGATTATATAAAACATAAAAAAAATTTAAAAGAAAGAAAAAAAATCTGTGACTTTTAACACAAATGAAATACCTGGTATGGAAACTGTGCAAGCGATTTTTTCAGTGTATACAATGGTATAAGAGATGCAGCATTAACCACTTCCGAGTTCCCATAGTCTACAAAAAACACCTCCACCTGTAAATACAAATATCAACCATTATCAGCATGACAAATAATTGTAATCTTAAAAGAACCTAGGAACAGTAAAGTTGTTACATATACAACTGAGTCAATATTAGGTGACACTAAAACTTCACTAACTGATTAATTCTTCAGAACATGTTTCAAGAGCATTCGCTCTCATCTTTAGCTGGGGACTGACTAACTCTAGCAGGTGATGTAGTGGCATCTGGTGGTTCCATTAGATAACGGAACAGGAAGTCCATTGGAGGAATGTCCAAATTCATCACTCTACGTTTATTTTTTAAAATATAAATCTTTTCCCATATTGCTAAATCCTTGGCATTGGTGGTAGCTTTTAACAGTTTGGCTTCTCCTGCAATGTTATGATTATGATGATTATGATTTATGTCCAAAAGTGATCTGCAACCGCCAATTTATCCACTTGTTTATATCTTAAATTTCTGAAGTGTTCTTTGGTCATTGTCTCCAAATTTCGTATTGTTTTGCCTATATATATCTGATCACACTCCAAACAATCTATCTGATACACTCCTGACTTCTTGCTGGATGGAATAACATCCTTTTTGTTGCTGTTCAGAAGCTTTCCAATATTAAATTTATTTTGTGCAGCCAAACGTATATCATAATTTTTAAAGATTTTCATGAATGCCCTGTTTGCCCACAGATGATATGTGAATCTTTTAAAAACCACGTCCTATTTTATCGTGGAGAGAGTTGTAGTGTTTTTAATATCTTTCTGTCTTTTGAAATGTTTGATCTTCTTATCAACTAAAGAGCTGCTGAATCCATTGTTGAGGGCTGTTTTGATGATATAATGGTATTCTGGTGAATATTCTTCTTTGTTGAGTGGGATGTTCACCAATCTATGGACAAGGCTGTTTATAATGGCATGTTGGTGTGGTTTAGGGTTGAAACTGTTATTCTTTATGTGGTTATCTGTATGTGTAGGTTTCCTATATATGCCGAATGAAATTATGTCATTTCTCCTGTATATTTTTAAGTCCAAAAATGGTAAAAGACCATTTTCCTCCAATTCCATAGTGAATTTAATATTTTGGTCCTACAAATTTAGTAATTTTAGGGCATCTTCTCTTTGTTTTTTTTTGGAACCATTGCCAGAATGTCATCCACACAACGAAACCATGCTTTGAAGGTTAAAGGGAATGCCGTAGTAATGTGTGTTTCTACAGCACTCATGAATAATTTGCCAGAAATGGAGAAAGGGGGTTACCCATAGCTAAGCCAGAAATTTACCAACATATATAGGAAACCTACACATCCCACTCAACAAAGAAGAATATTCAGCAGAATACCATTATATCATCAAAACAGCCCTCAACAATGGATTCAGCAGCTCTTTAGTTGATAAGAAGATCAAACATTTCAAAAGACAGAAAGATATTAAAAACACTACAACTCTCTCCACGATAAAATAGGACGTGGTTTTTAAAAGATTCACATATCATCTGTGGGCAAACAGGGCATTCATGAAAATCTTTAAAAATTATGATATATGTTTGGCTGCACAAAATAAATTTAATATTGGAAAGCTTCTGAACAGCAACAAAAAGGATGTTATTCCATCCAGCAAGAAGTCAGGAGTGTATCAGATAGATTGTTTGGAGTGTGATCAGATATATATAGGCAAAACAATACGAAATTTGGAGACAATGACCAAAGAACACTTCAGAAATTTAAGATATAAACAAGTGGATAAATTGGCGGTTGCAGATCACTTTTGGACATAAATCATAATCATCATAATCATAACATTGCAGGAGAAGCCAAACTGTTAAAAGCTACCACCAATGCCAAGGATTTAGCAATATGGGAAAAGATTTATATTTTAAAAAATAAACGTAGAGTGATGAATTTGGACATTCCTCCAATGGACTTCCTGTTCCGTTATCTAATGGAACCACCAGATGCCACTACATCACCTGCTAGAGTTAGTCAGTCCCCAGCTGAAGATGAGAGCGAATGCTCTTGAAACATGTTCTGAAGAATTAATCAGTTAGTGAAGTTTTAGTGTCACCTAATACTGACTCAGTTGTATATGACAAATAAAGCTTTTGTGATTAGTAGAGTGAAACTTGGTTTTAATTATTCTAATACTCAATTATAATAATTTCCAAAATGTTAAGAAATTAATTATGGGCAAAAAGAATTTAATTAGCAATAATTTTCAATCACTAAGAGTCAGACTGCTTTCAGGCGGATTGAGAGTAATTATAAACTGAAACCTTCCAACAGTGTTTCTCCAAAGTTACATGGACTATCTAAAATACATAAGGAACAGGTCCCGAGACCAACTGTTAGCACAATAGATTCACTTATGTACAAATTAGCACAACATCTTGCATCTCTATTGGACTCATTAGTGGGACAGTCGGAGCATCACATCAGGAACTCAAAATATTTTATAGAAAACATGCAAAATAAATATCAAGACTATTGACATACTAGTCATTTTCGATTGCTGAGTCACTTTTCACTAATGTACCAATTACGGACGTTTAAAAGCTGCTCCAATCATATTTCAATGCAGAAGTGATTGCTTTATTCAAGCCTGTTCTGACCACCAGTTATTTCCAATGCAGAGGAAATTTCTATGAACAAGAGAAGGGGAGCTATGGGAAGTTCTCTAGACTCTGTTGTGGCTAATCTCTTCATGCAACATTTCGAGGACAAGGTCTTGGAAACTGCTGAACATAAACCACCACTTTGGTTACGGTATGTGGATGATACATTTGTAATATGGCCGCATGGAGAAAGTAAGCTACAGTTATTTTTAGCACACCTTATTGATATCCATGATAATATTACATTCACAATGGAGAAAGAAACCAGGGATCAAATTCCATTGCTAGATGTTCTAGTACAGAAAAAATCATCAGGCAGCCTTAGCCATGAAGTTTATAGAAAGCCTACATACACAGACATCTAAATGCTATGTTTAATCACTACCCAGTTCAAAAAAGAACTCTCATCAAGACAATAGTGCCCAGAGCAAAGTCCATTACTGAACCAGAACTTCTTGAAACTGAGCTTCAATATCTTCGAAAAGTGTTAATTACCAATGGATACAATAGAAATATTAATTGTGTTTCGTCCTAGATGCACCATTTCCAATGTCTGCAATTCTAACAAAGAGTTGAAAGTCTTTCTACCATACGTAAAAGATATAATGGTACTATCGCAAGAATTTTAATGAAGAAGGGCATAAAAACCGCATTCACCCTAACCATAAAACTAGGAATATCCTATGCCCTGCAAAATATCCTAGAGATCCCCTTGATGTCACTGGTATTTACAAAATTCCCTGTGAATGTAGAAAAGTGTACACTGGTATGACTGGGAGAGCAATTAAAAAACAAGCTGAAGAAAACAAACAATAATTACGCCATTACCAGGCAGAACATGCTCTCAATGAATTCCACGGGATTTATTTTGACAAGACTGCAGTGTTGCCAGAACAAAAGATTATTTTAATCTGGTCTGAAGAGAAAGTGTGGAAATACTACAGCCTCCTCACAATATAAATACAGATAGTGATTTTCACCTTAGCAACACTTGGAAAATTGTCTTTTATAACAAAATGCTTCCCCTTCACCCCTCCATCTATGTTGATATCAATCAGTTTGTGTATGGCTAGCCACAACACCACATGACTGCATACTTCTCACTACACTGATGATGCTGGACGTACTCAACCGGCAAAAGCTCTGTTTCAGTTTTAAAACAAAGATCACAGGACAACAGCCCGGAAATTTGTAATTTTAAAAGGGCATAATTGTGTCTGTATGGCACTGCTGCAATTCAAACAAACCTATTGAATCTATTTAGTCACATCTACTTTATATCGGTCCTGGTGGTGTAGTGGTTACCATACTTGCCTCCTAAACCCAAGATCGCAGGTTCGAACCCGGCCAGGACCGATGGATTTTTTCGGGGCATAAAAATCCTAAGTATGGCTTCCTTCAGAAGGGAAGTAAAGCCGTGGGTCCCATGTTGTACATTTATGGCACGATAAAGAACCTCAAGCCTGAAAGAGAGGCCTCTGAGCAAAATTTGTCTGCCGTTTCACGCCCTGAGTTGAATGGGACGCTGATGACCTGAGCTGTTAAAGAGCATCCATAAATAAATCATTTAAAAAAAAAAAAAAAAAAATCTACTTTATGGCAGTATTCCATAAAGTGTGTATGATAGGCTTTGAATTTCAATAATTCTATTTGGCCAAAATTTCATTTCTATATCTAGAATGTCAGATTGTCTAATATTTCATGACATTAGCATAATTGGCCACTTTTCCATAGACCAGAGAGTTAATACCAATGTTAATGCCTGGTACAAATTTCATAGATTTGAAAGACTTAAATCATTTAATTACAATGGTTATATATAGCTTTATATGACCTCCTTTATAACACAGCTTCCAACATCTATACATTGGTCAATTTTTACATTGCAAGGTGGACTTACCTGATTGTTGTCCAACATTTTCGTTATTGAGGCTCTATATAAATTGAGGTCCAAAGAGTAACGAGCAAGATATATCTGTGAGGAATCCAATGCACCAGTATTTGTTGCACTGGCTATATCAACATTATTTTCCAAGAAATTTTGTAGCATTGACTGCAGATATACTAATGTTTCTACGTGCACAAACACATCTCCTCCTGGTGTAACATGAGCCACATATACTTCCTTCACATGATTTTCCTAAACAATAAAATAATAAATTTTCTTCTTTTTTGCAAAATATTATTTTCTTATTTTTAAATTTTTTGATACAAATGACTAATTGTTGCATAATCTAATTCCTTTAAGACAGAATGAACACTAGATAGCATTTGGAACAGCATATACAGAATGCATTCAATTTTTATCTTCTAATACCAACAATCTACATTTTATATGTTAAATATGGGAAGAAAAAAAAAAAACACACGCACGCGCCCCCCCCCCCCCCACATGCACACAGAGCTTCCCTACAATTTTTTTTCTACAACTTCAAATTGTAACCTACAAATATTGAATTAATTTCTCATTAGATTTATTGAGCTTCTGTTTTTTTACATTTCCTTTTGATATTTTTCATAGAACACTCCTGATAACAGTATTCAATGGAAAAATACTAAACATTTAATAACATTACTTTGTTTTCAAGATTCAATAAATCTGCAATATATGCACATTTTTCTTACTCCCATCCTCAGGATATACAAGAAATATCATCATTCATCAACATTTCAACATTTAATTTTATTATGATGCAAAGTAAAGTTTATCAATTTTAAAAGCCTACAAGACTGAGATGGATATTCCAGTATTATACATCATCTAACCAAAACACTGCCATTATTGAAATAAAACATTTGCTGATACAGTTAACATGGATTTCATGCTTAATATTTATATTATAAATTAAACAAAATTAAAAGCTAAAGAAGAGAGAAAAATTGGATTTCTAATCTACCACTAATTAGTATTATCCCAATTATCCATAGGGCATGATCACTATGTCATTTTAAACCTTACCTTGATGCACCTTTACAAAGAATCAAGACAAAGTCATAAATGGAGAAGTTCTAAGTCAAGCAATAACTAAAATTCAAGAAATATACCAACTCAGTTTAAAAAAATATTAGGAGAGCTAAGCCAGCAGTCAGAGAGAAAGGTATTTTTTTGTGAGGAACTCCTGAGTGTGAAGAAGAGGAGGCTAGGTAACAATGGGAGTGGACATTACAGTATACAGAGTGAGAATTGGACTGTTTAAGAAAATGAAATTTGTGGGTACAAAAAGCAAATTAGGAATGATGATAAATACACTAATGTTAGGAAGTGTATTAATATTGCTACTAGTGACTGGAGGATTTGAATTAAATCCTGGCTAAATAGAAATTCAAGCAATACTGGAAAAACTTATCCAGAAAAAAGATAAAATGGAAGGTATGGAATGACTATGTGAGAAACTGAAAATGAATAGCAAAGGACATTAAAGAGGATGCTAGAGGAGAGATGGAAGAGATAGGATAGGAAGTAGATGTTGTCAAGGTAAAAATGGAAAGAATGGAGGAAAGAGATAAGAGATAAATGACCTGCAGAAGAAGTAATACAAAATAATGAAGAAGCTTGAAATAGAAATGCATGCATGGGAAGTCGTTGAGGCCTTTAGAGTTGGAAGACATGTCAGAAAGAGAGTTATCAGTTGATATATGAAATTCTGAAAAGAGTCAGATTAAAAGGAACAGATATTTTCATCAATAAAGACCTAACACCAAATAAGAGAGTACTGCAATGAAATCTAATCCAGAAAATAAAAGAAGCAAGAGTCCAGGGTAAATGAGCATATATTAGAAACCAACAGCTTTGGATGGATGGAGAAAGAATATATAATATGGATAAGAAGGACTCAAGAGGGAGGATCAACTTGATGGGTAGTGAACTAGTCAGCAGAAAATGGCAGCGACATGGAAATGATACAGAGAGTTCAAAGTCCAAAGTAAATTATTTCAGGTAAATATGGGGAAAATAGTAGGACACAGTAGGAGAAGTTTTAAATCATGCAATCAGCAGGGACAAGAGAAGAATAAAAGATCCAATGCTCATGTCAACCCAAAGGGTGATCAACAAACTGAACATGGTCACGGGTGGCCGAGGTTGTTAAGGCGCAGACTCGTGAGCAGGAGGTCTAGGGTTCGAATCCCACCAGGACCATCCTCCCTGACTGAGGTTTTTTCCAGGTTTTCCTCAGTCTTCATAAATGGCAAATGCTGGGGAGGTACCCTAACTTAGGCCTGGAATGTTTCCTTCCTTAAAAAAAAATCCTTTTCCAATATATCATTTCATCTCATGTATCATCAATGTCACCGCCTGTGGTGCCTCAGTAGTAAAAATGGGCATTAAACATGATAACAAACAAACAAACAAACAAACTGAATGAGAAGTAATTGAAGGAGTGACAAAAGGAGGAACCAGTGGAGTGATGTCATCCAAGAAGAGGAGAGACGATGCAGCACAGTTCCTGGTGGAGAAGAGAAAGAAGGCATGGCAGTAGAATAGTGAAGAAGGAAAAAAAATATTATTCTCACACTTGAGCAAGGCAGAATTTTGGTGTTAGATAGAAATAACCAGTCTAAATCCAGACAGGGATTGAATCAAGGAGTAAGAAAACATTAGACAGTTTTAGATACAGATCAGGCTGTAGGAAAAGTAAGGAGTTCTTCAGGAATTTTACGGGGCTTAAAAATAAATTATATGCTGGAGGATTGAAAAAATTATTGTTGAATTTAGATTGCTTAGCAGTGGCAGAAATGTGGCTAAAAGAGGAACATATATAAAGGATTTTGTGTATATAGGGATAAAGGGAGAATTGCAGCAAGGAAAGGCAGAGTTTCTGGAGACATATTTTTGCACTTTAAGTAAAGGAACTTGATCTAGGTGTTTTTTTTTTGGGGGGGGGGCAGTGTTTAATGCCCCTTTTACTATTGAAACACCACAGGCAGTTTGATCTAGGAGTGAAGAAATATTATGGAATATAATGGAGATCAAGCTATACATGAAAATGTAGTGTATATAGGGATAAAGGGAGAAATGGCAGCAAGGAAAGGAAGGGTTTCTGGAAGTGTATTTTTTTTTTAAACAAGGACCTTAAGTAAAGGAATCAAAGAAATCTGGTCTATCAGTAAAGAAATATTATAGGTATAATCTTTTTCAATTGTTTAAGGTCAGGATTATGGAACCATGAAAGGATAGGGAGGTTATATATTATTCATATACTGAGGGTGCCAAAAAATGTATACACAGTAAGATATCTTTTTAATATATTTCAAAGTTGGACTGGAATACAACAGTAATGTGTAGTATGATGTTCTGTAAACACACGTGACTCATAAACATTATGATAGCATTGCTACATGAAGGTATATCAACAATGAACAAATGAAGCCGAGATTATCGTATGATGTTCTGTAAACAGATGAGACTTACATTACATTATGCTACTAGCATTGCAACAACAAAATGAAGTCAAGATTATCATTTGAACAGCTGAAAGCAATTTTGAAGTTATATTGGAAAACTGAGAATGTTGTTGAAGTTCAAAGGCAATGGAGACGTGTATACAGAACAGAACCACCAACATGGGTAACAATTGCAAGCTTTCCAGACAAATTTGAGACTCATGGTACCATATGTGATGTTCACAAGGACAGATTTGGGAGACCTTGTACAGCAACAAGTTCTGTGCACTGGATCCAAGGCACTATCCAAGGCAATGGATAGGATGAAGAGGTTCAATTGAGTTTCCACCTCGTTCTCTGGATCTAACTCTGTTGTACTTCTTCGAATTCTTTAGGATGTTGTATACCGTAGAAAATCAGGTACATTGGCAGCACTTCAGGAAGAAATTGAAATGCCATGTGCTGCAATCACTTTTTAGCAAACAATGCTCAATCAGTACTGTACCGACGATGGTGGGCATTTTGAGCAACTGTTATAACTGTAAAAGTCTAAGATGATTAGTGCTCATAATTTTTTGATTGTGTGAATTCAGTTTTGTTATGTTAACACAGTTTTTTCTTTACTTGAAGCATGTATACATTTTTTGGCACCCTCTGTATATACATTTTCATCTATAAGCTCTAATATTGCTGATTATTCTTCCTGGTTGTTTGAACATTTTTCATTTAGCTTGAATTTAAATGTGTGTGCATGCATGTGTATACTTATAAATGATCATATCGATATTTATTGCTGCTCAATCATACTCGATATGAATAAAGTTTGTAACAGTAAACAACTTGGCCATCTTTTGACCTGTCAAAATGATGCTACTAATGCTATCATTCACTTTTAATGTTTAAAATGTTCAAGATTATGCTTTAGCATGCTGTATGGCAGATATGATACTGTTCTTTCATTTTTTTCTCATATTAAAGATAAATTTCAGATTTTAATGCAAAATTAGGAAATAAAAGTACTTTTTATTGCATATGTAAATTTGTTAATGTTTCATGTAGATATAAAAAAAAATTGGAAACATTTCATACCTTGGCCTAATCCACTTCATGATTTTATTATTACTTTTGTGTGCAAAATTTGCTATTGATTTAATATATGATTAGCTTCACTGTGCAATGTTCCAATCAACAATTTCAGTTATTTGCTATTGGGGTGTTTTTTTTTTAAGCCAAGTCACATAATGGACATACTACTTAGAAGGAGGGAAGAGAGAGGACAAAATAATAAGTAAATAATCTGATGATTTAATTTTATGTCATCTAAACACTGCTTAATGCTTCAAGTGAAGCATTAAGTGTGTTTAGATGATATAAAATTAAATCAAATGATTAGCTTCACTGTGTTTAGTTCCATATATAATTTTAAATAATCTGTTGTCTTAAAACAGAAACTTTGGCAATACAGACATGATATGCTTCCTAAATCTGTACATTCCTTTTACAAAGGTTGAAAAATGAAGAAGTTAGGAATTCAAGGGTATGAACAATTAAATAGAAAACTCAGCTTCAGGCTGAACTTTAGAAGTTTAACTAAACTTAGTTGAAACATAATATTAGCAACCTGAAGTACTTTATAAATGCAAAAATTGTTGTGTACAAGAAAATTAAATTATAATTATTATACTTTCATCAATGTTGCTTTTGTATAGCTGCTTTTACATATAAGATTTTTTTTTCTACTTATAATAAATAAAATGCTAATGTTTACACTTTTAAATTAGCAGAAATGAGATTCAGCTTATCTGTTTTAGTTCTTTTATTAAATCAGTAGTTTCTATGCATATTTTTATTGCATTTATTTATAGGTGCTGATTTTTCAAAATATTGCCTATCAGAAATATAGCTGCAACAATTGGTTCAAAAAGTTGTAAAAATGTAACTTTCAAGAGTGTAAAGTAATATTCCTCATCTGCAATGGAGCCCTGCCCTGCAGTTTGATGCTAGAATAATCATTTTCAAATCTACTGAATAGAACAAACATTTGTGTGAACTCTGGTGGAAGACAAAACCAAGTGAGTTAATTTTAATCAGCTGGAGCAAGAGTACTGATAGTATTCACACTGCTTAACCTAAAATGAAAAATATACTTACAGGAGGTAGCTGAGGTGCTAGAGCATCATTACCAATAGCTTCCATTAAAACCGTATTCATATTGATATCATCATCTGTGCTTGTATCATATATTGTGACAGATACAGCATCATTTGGGCGTTCATGTACCTGAGCTACAAGAGTTCTTCCTATGATATCTCCAACATGTCGAGAAGCATTTGGATCATTTGCGAAGCCTTCTAGTCCTCGAAGAGAGCATTTTATTGCCTGAAATATGAATTATGCTTAACAATAATATAACTAAAGGCTTACACTTCAGTAAATTATAAGTTTTGCCTGTAAATTAACCATTTTGAACTCGTAGTTTTGTAATTTGGAAACCTAAATTAACACATATACAAACATTTATTTTACTACAGAATTATGCAGTCAACAATGTGTAACCTGTGGCATTTAAACTGTGCCTGCCTATTCTTTATATCTAATTAAGCTACCTTTCTCTCCTATTTTACTTTCTTGTTGAAGGAAGGTAAGCATTTGAACTAGGATCTGTTAATTCCCATCCACTCATATAGGCTGCAACTTCTAGCTTTTAGCCACTACAAAGTAGGAGACTGCAAATGATGTTAAATAAAATGTTGCAAGGCAGTTTATCATGAACCTGAAGGAGGACTGCAGATTGTGTTTAAAATTGAAGGGACACTTGGATTGATTTGATTGATTTTATTTATGGGCGCTCTTTAACATCTCAGGTCATCAGTGTCCCATTCAAATCAGGGCGTGAAATGGCTGACAAATTTTGCTCAGAGGTCTCTCTTTCAGGCTTGAGGTTCTTTTTCTTGCCATAAATGTATGACACAGGACCCACGGCTTTACTTCCCTTCCGAAGGAAGCCATACTTAGGATTTTTACACCCGGAAAAAATCCATCGATCCTTGCCGGGTTCGAACCCGCGATCTTGGGTATAGGAGGCAAGTATGGTAAACACTACACCACCAGGACTGATGGGACACTTGGACCCCAGTGGAAAGCTAAAATGTCATTGTTATTAAGTCATTATATTTTGTAATTTTTAACCAAATATTTTCTTAACAGACCTCATATAAAGTGGTAGTTTAGCATTTGAATCAGAATTCTCTTAGTAGAGAGCAAGAAAATATATTAGCTTTGTTGGACACAGGATAAGATAGAATTTTCTATGGAGGAGGATATTTGCAACATAACTTCTGATGAGCCTAGCCTCTGAGGGGGCACATGCAGGAGGAATGGGTCAGATGGAGGATATACTCTGTGGCCAGGAATCTGAGAAGGCTGTGCATAGGCATTGGCAGATTTTGCACAGATGAAAAAAACACCAGCAGGCCCATAAAAACCATCCCCAGTTTCATCAAGATGTCATTCTTAGTGTTCTGAGAACCCCAAGGAGGCCATCCAACAAAACCCACCAGACAGCAAGACACTGCCACATCACCAAAGGCACCAAATGCCTAGCTTGACACTTCTGACCCTGTAACTGATGCTATGGAATAAAATGAAAGGAAATGGGAAAGCAAAAAATTTGTGAAATTTAAATATTTATAAGTAACTAGGGAAGTCGCCAAAAAACTCACAGCCATGATGTACATACTGTGTTAAATTGTGAATAGAACATCATGAATACCAACAGACCACTTAAAATAAGCACTAGAAGCATTTGTTTAACAGTAGAGTTTAAATTTTTATAAAAGCTGTTTTAATTACTGTGGATTTACAGATATTGGACACCATTGATACATAATGGAAATGAGAAGCTGGGGAAGGAAGCATTCCAGAATTAAGCTTAGGGTATCTTATCCTTTTGCTCTTTTAAAACCCTGTATAATCCCAGAGCACAAAACTTTCCAATGCAAACCTAAAACTTCTAATAAGAACTTCATTAACCTTGTTACTACTTACGTGCCTGGAATTGAAAGCATCAGACCTATTTTAAAAGAATGTCATGATACTTTGTTAATGCACTCATCTTTAAATGATTTTTCTAAATTTGTACCCCGCCTTACTTTTAGAACACCCCCTAACCTTAAAAGTATATTTCGCTGAAACCTAACTCCTCTGAATTTACCCTGTCCCTTTGCTGGCTCATATCCTTCCCAATGCCCTAAATGTAAAAAACCTGTGTGCTAATTATGCCTTGCCATTCCTTCCACAGCCCTAATTTATCCAGAGAATTTAACAGTTCTTCATTTGCTACTTGTTCTTCCAAGAACATCGTATATATGTTATCTTGTAAGCTTTGCAAAGCATTTTATATTGGTTTACCTTCTACTGTTGTTTCGCTATGTATGAACAATCATAGACGTTCTGTTAAAACCAAGTTTCCCTTGCCAGTTGCCCAACATGCCTTATCTCACTGTAAGGATTTTGATGATGCTTTTAATCTAACACTTATTGATGCATTACCTACACAATGCTCTGAAAGTTTACTCAGAGATAGAGAAATGGCAGCTATATTTTTACATAAAGAGCATACACCATCTGATTTAAATCTTACATATTAATCCCCCCCCCCACACTCTCATTTCTAGTTTCATCTGTTTCCATGCATAATATTACCTTCGATACTCAATATTTACTTTTATCACCGTCACTTGTCTTCTTGCCATAGGACTCCACGAGTTCGAAATATAGTGATCTCAAGTGTGACTTTTTCTCAGTGTTTTATCCTTTTCTACTATTATAATTACTGTTAATTTATTTATATATATACACACCCAACTATCAGGGTAATTCCTGGCAGGATTCAAACTACAGATGTCTTATTTCTGAATCTGTTTTAGCAATCTTGACCACTTTTGTTGGTAGAGTTTAAATTAAAAATGCTAGAATAATTCATAAGTACAGGTATGAAAGTGCCATCGCTGAGTTTTCTGTCCAGTCAAATAACATCTGACATTGAAATATTGCAGCTTCCGCATACATGCTTTCCTTAAAATGGCCATAATAGATTTCATTTTATAGATCACTGGAGTATGCAGCAATGTTTAAATGTAAATATATGTAAATGTAAATAATAGTAAATATATTTTAAAATGAAAATAACATACTCAATTTTTCAAACAAAACAAACTATTATAACTTCGTTAATCTCTAGCCCCATAACTATTTATGAGATATAAGCTTATTGGACCACCCATTTATTAGGATGGAATTCCATTTGTCAGTAAATAGGGTATTCTCTTGCATAAAATGTTTTTATACCCATATTATAAGAATGATAAGAAATTATGTTTGTCCATTGTGTAATATCAAAGACCCAGAGCATTACAAATATAGTATTTAATACTGGTCAGAATTTGGGATATATTGTGTCTTCATTCTTTTGCTTTATAAGTTCCAATTACTTATTTCTGATTTTAACCAGCAAGAGTCTACACAAAGCATTTATCAAATGAAAAATATTAGTAAAAAAACTAAAGTAGCAATGATGCCCCAACCTCCTTAGTCTGCCTCCATTGCCATGTCTGAATCTATACCCTATATATGTTGTACAGGGGAATGGAAATGATTTTGATCATCTATCAGTTTTCTGGACATTTTGTATTACAGGAGAGTGGATAATTGATTGTGCAGAGCAATCTGTAGCTCTTAAAGCTCTTCTAAATCTATCTTTTTTGGGTAGCAAAAGCACTTGATAAAATCAATTTTATTTCTTTTTTTCTTTTTCTTTTTTTTTTTTGAGTAGTGTTTAACGTCTGTTTTTACTACTGAGGCACCACAGACAGTCAAATTTTAATCTGTACCATTTGCACATGTTATCTGGCTTTCAGTTAATATTCTAATGAATAGAATAACATTTTCTTATATCCAATTTTAAAACTAATTCAGAATAATAGTTGTTCAGCAGCACTTAATACTAATGATGCCCATAAGCATGCATAAGACACAGCTGTTTTCACATTTTGCAAATGTCAGATTAAAATTGGATTACTTCTTGAATTAGTGCAGCAAGATGTAATTTTATTGCCCTTTTGATGTAAGCAAATACAACACAGCAATTGTGGCAGAAAAATATTGCATTAATAGTTAAAGTCATTAGAAACATTTTTACATCACAATGTTAATGGCAACAACTGGAATACAAGCAATATACAGATTTCAACATGTTTTTAGTTCAAAGACTACCTCCTTGATTTAGTAAATAGCATTGCTGATTGTTGGTGGGAGTTTCCATGTTACATTTCTGCACCTGCTTAGAAATTTTCTAAGTTTGGGAGGTATAGAACAGGGTCCACCCAACTTCCTGATGACAAATGGGGAGCTCTCTGATTCAAACAATCAAAAGTAGCCCCTGGATTAGATTACTTTATGGAATTTTAATCATGGCACATGAATAACTTTACTGCACATTATAATAGTGAGGAAGAACAGGTGTGGTCTTTACAATCTTAAAATTGTATTTTGATCTTGGTGCGTAAAGCAGCATACTCTGCATTAAAATCCTGAGTCAAGTGGTATCAGTATCATCTACCAGCAGAAACTGTACCATGGAGCTGAAATTGTAAATCTGCCTTAGCTATCTTGGCACAAATAAACGTTGCCTTCAGTGTAGGAAAATGGTGCTTTTTCATGTAAAAACAGGAATTAAAATACATTTTAAAATTAAAAGAAGTTAGGAATAGTGAAGTTGTTAAATATACAAATGAGTCAGTATTAGGTGACACTAAAACTGTCAACGGTTTTGCTCTTGAAACATGTTCTAAAGAATTAACCAGTTAGTGAAGTTTTAGTGTCACCCAATACTGACTCATTTGTATATTAAAATACATGTTAAAATAATTTTTTGGACTGGGGATTTTCACAGTGAAATATAGTATAATATGACAAATTATTATTATGAAATCACTCAAATTTCACTAATTTTGTTCCACTTACTTGGACATGTTTCAAAGGCATTTGCTTCCATCTTCAGTCTGGTCCACCTGGTCTGGTGAGTGGGACCAGGCTGAAGATGGAAGCAAATGCCTTTGAAATATATCCAAGTAAGTGGAACAAAATTAGTGAAATTTGAGTGAAGTATTTAAAAGTTTCACTTTATACACACACACACACACACACACACATATATGAAATTACTTATTTTGAGGTATTTAGCTATATTCCAAGCAATTAATAATTACCTGAGCTGGAAGACTTCCAAATCGCCTTTCCAACACATGAAGATCTTCAACAGATACAATCTCCTCATCGCCATGATCAATGAAGAATACTCTTGCTACTTTGGCATCAATTTGAAGCACCTCACAGCGATACCAACAGTCATCTAACTTGACTGCATAAAACAAACCTTCCTCAGGATTAGTGACTGGAGTACTCTGGCCAGCATAATGCAGTTCCATTTCCAAAGTTATATTGTCATAAAGGACCTAGGTGAATTACATAAATGTAGAATTTATACAGAGTTGACTGCCAAACTCAAAATATTATCATGAAGCATCTTTATCCATTAGAAGACACATTTGTAAAAGCCTCATAAATGGTTTTGATAACTATAGTTAACAATTGGAAAAACAGAGTAAACATTGTTGACAACAATACAATACATATGTACATGCACATTCTTAAAAAATGTTTAATTTGGATATTTACTTTAAACAATTCTGACATGCTCAGGCCTGTTTTCCAAGCGGCTTTTAAACAGCCAATGAAAAATTGACCTAGTTTTGGTGACCTTTGATAATTAGTATTGCATTTTGAAATTACCAGAGCTAAATAATTGAAGAGCTTCCTTGAATAATGTAAATGCCAAATTTTACAAATTATTAGTACAACAAAATCTAAACTGCATAAAATTTGGCACTTATAACATTATTCAAGAGAGCTATTCAATTGGTATTAACATCTCAAGTCTGCAAGGTATTAGAGGTATTAGATGTTGATATTTGTCAAAGATAAGCGCCAGCTATTTAGTCACCAAATTCAGCCCTGTTTGCAATCCTTCCATCAAGTACTATCATGCCTTAAATAACTTCTAATAGAGGTGTGCAGAAATAGCGTGTTTTGAGGGAGCAAGAAAGTATTCATGTCACTAGAGCTTATAACATGCAAAAAATGTGTCATAATTACAACAGCAGGTAATCAAAAAGGAGTATGTGGTCACCTTTCAGTCAAAGGGAGTCTTGCCTAAAATGTGCCAAAGTGGAAAACCTGGTCATATACGTGTTAAAATATGAAAACCTTTGCTCTAAACCATTTAGGAGCGAGTACAATTTACAACTGGTTAGATTGCGACTTCAATGCAGTAAAAACAAAATTATTTACATATGATAAGTTAATGATATAATAGTGTTCGTAAATACACATAATGAAATATTTTAAAGACACAGGTTAAAATACACAATTTAAATTTTCATAAGCCTTATACTTTGTAAGGATGATTGTGATCATTGCTCAGAGAGTCATGTGTTTTCTTAATTTTGACAGCTTGCATTATGTCATACTAAAGATATTGGGATTCTAATGACAGTACCAATGGATACTCAATGGCCACCATATTTGCAATAATATAACATAAAAATGTTCAAAATAAATAATGAATATTATATCTTATTAGAATTTATTACATATGTTCACACTAACTCCATTTATACAGCATTTGCTTCCATAATCAGTTTTTGACTGATTTAGTGACTGGATCCCAAGGTGCTTCTGTAGCAGCCTCTAATGGTTTGAATAGGAATTTGACGAGTTCATCCATGGGTGAAACACCAAAATTCATTAAGGTTTTTTTTTTTTAGGATGAAAACTTTTTCCAAAGTAGATTAGCTCTATTGGGCTGTGAAGTTCTTTCAGCAACTTAGCCTCTGGTTTGATTTTGGATTCAAAAGTAAGCTGCCACTTTATCAATCAAATATAAACTAATTTATCAATTAGTTTAAAATGAATATTCCTAAAGTGTTCCTTTCTCTGAATTTCTAAATTTCTCTTCATTTTCCCATAAATTTTTTATTACAGTCTCTACATTTAATTTTGTAAATTTCTGATTTCTGTTCTATAGGTATGGTGTCTTTTACTGTGAAACCTAGTAAATTTTTTACATATTATATGTATTCTTTGGGGCTAACTTTATATGTCATGGGCTTTGGATGTCCTGCATTTGTTGTGATAAGTTGAATGATATGTGAAACTTTTGAATTTATGTATTTCCTTGATGTTCTTCAGTATGGAAACCTCTCTTATAAATTATTTTTAAATTTATTGATAATTTTGATTATTGTCTCTGTTAAAACCCTTGATTATTAATGTATTACTTATCTGCTCATATTCTTGTACTTTGTTTCTGTGAGTGGGATGTTAATTATTCTGTGCTCCAAGCCTTAAAATACTGCATATTTGTGTGGGAGGGGGTGTTGATTGTTATTTTTTAAATAATTTTCCATGGACTCAAAGTACAGTTTGTCTGCTTTTCTTATAATTTTTAAATCTAGGAATGAGAGCTACCCATTTTTCTCCTCTTCCATGGTAAATTGTGTAGATTTATGTTGAAAATTCAGGAGTTTCAGAGCATCTGTTTAATGTTTTTTTGCTATTATTGCAAATACATCATCCCTATATCTATACAATATCTTGAAAATTAATGGGAAGGCTTTAGTGATTTGTATTTCAAAGTAGCTCATGAGTATATTTGATAGAAATGGAGATGGGGTTTCCCATTGCTAGACCATAAACTTGTTGGAAATATTTTTAGTAAGTGAAAAAATTTTGCTAAATTTTTGTTAGTAAGTTTTAGTAAATCTTCTATTTCTTCCATCTGTAAATTCAATTATGTTAATCATTTTCATTACATTTGCATAAGATTTTCTATTGGGATTTTGGGGAATGAGGCATACATCCAAAGACACTATTACAGCTCCTGTTGCAATTCTTTAAAGTTTTTCAACTAATCAAATGAATTTTTGATGCCGAAGCTTAGGAATTTTTTAAAAGAATTGAAATGGTCATTTAATATTTTTGCTATTTTGAATGTGGGTGAATTGATATTGTTAATTATTGGTCTCATGCTGTTATCATTAAAATCCATAAAAATGATAACAGCACAAGATCAATATACAAGTTGACCACAAAAGCTAAAACTGGTTTCCAATGTATATCTGGTGTCCAGCATATGATAGAACAGATACCCAAGCTGAATGAAGTTGTAAGTACATTTTTACATATCCGAAAGGGGATACACATTATGCTGTATTCTTGAGGATCAAAGTTGGAACAAGAAGGAAAAAAAATCCCATGCCTGTGATAACTAGGAAATCCCAGATTGAGTGTATCCCATATTGCTTCATGGACACTATCATTTTTTGTAAGGTTGACGAGGTGAAAAACAAAGAATGCTGGCACAGTTTGCAGATTTGACAGCCTCACAAGCCCTATTGTGGCATTGTAAAAGTGTACTTGTCAAGATTAACAGTGTGCACTTGGTTTAGTTGATTACAGAATTCAAGAATTTAAAAATTCCCCAACTTGTACACTTGATAGTAAAACTTCATGGTTTATATTTTAAAAACACAATCAAGCTTTCAATATCTGAGACTGCAGCAAAATTGGCATTTTAAGATAATATACATAATAAAAAGAAAAAGATTTCTCTTGTAAATGATGTTTTATACACACACACACACACATACTATATAAGTGTGTGTGTGAGAGCCAGACAGACAGTGTGTGTGTGCCTGCATGCATTAAGATTTGTTTAATTTTTTTTCTACATTGTTTTCCCTCACCTACTTATTCTACCAAACACAACCCAATGATCTCTCAAAATGCCTTCCCAATCAACATGCTGACTGTAAATTAACACATATACTGATAATGGATTGTGGACTTAAAAAAATTGTTCCTTTTTTTTAATGCTTCTCTTAAAATGAAAAGTATGTTGTTCTATTTTTTTAATTATGCAATACTTTTTTTATTTATATTCAAAACATACAGAAACTACAGCGCGTGTGCAGATGAGTATGATACCTTATTCTTTCCAAACATATTCTATCTCAGTGCATTGAAATATCACTATAATTAGGTAATTTCAGTGGTCTTTAGGGTTTTGCTATAACTACTAGGTGGTTTTTCCTTCGCACCACTCGAAGTTCAGTTGGCTGTAGCTGAATGAGCTTTGCAGTTGCCCACAACTGACCGAGCTCTGCAGTCCTCAGCCTGAAAGTCAGTTGGAAGCCGGAGGGAAGGTCAGTATGTGCATTTACCTCTAAGAAATGTTTGAGCATGTTCTCATGTATTGTGTGATAGTATATTTAAGTATTCATTAGGTGGCAAAATACAGTATATTAATTACATTAATATAGCTGAAGTGTGTTCCCCAAAGTATATTTATTTATGATTCCTACATTGATTTATTAATCATAAATAAGATGTACAGAGATTATTTTAAGAAAGAATCCAAGTAGATGTTTGATTTACACATTGGCAAATAAAATTTCACAAATCAGTAAGTTTTCTTGATAAAAAGCATGAAAACTCAATATTCAATAATCACAGATAACACTGGACATGCTCTGGAACATTCCCCTAAAAATCACTTCAATGTCTTTCTCAGCAAATGGTAATTTCCTATTCCTCTGTTTGAATGGTTACAAAGCTACTGAAGTTAAAACCCTATAAAATTACTGTAATGCAAGAACTTAAAAGTGGGTGATCTTGCATCATACATACATACATTTTGTGAATGGATTTTGAATACTGTGCATGACAGAGAAATTCAAACCTAATCTTAATTTTCTTTACAGATGAATCTTTGGGTATGTTAAATCACAAAAAAAAAAAAAAAAAACTGATACTGAAGTTCAGAAAAACTTAATTAGCTTCAGGGGAATGTCTGCATAATCAAAAAATAGGAATATGGCCTGTGAGAGAATAATAGCCCCTCCCCCCTTTTTAAGAAACAATTAAATGTGATAGGTATGTGTAGAAAAGGTTTGCAATCTTTTTTCCATTAATTAACTGTGAAGTAACATAGGATTGAGACTTTTCAGGAGGACTCTGCATTAGCATATACAGTCCTGGTTTCCTTGCAAGCAATTCATGAAATATTCGATGATAGAGACACCAAGAACAACACAATTGGTCTCCCAATTTAATGTCCTGTGATTTTTATCTTGGGGAGGGGAGAATTAAAGGAATAAGTGTACAAGAAAATCCCCACACATTTGATGAACCAAAAAATAACATTCATGAAGAAATTTCTTCCATTTCTCAGAGGGAACTGCAGAGGAAATGGTTAACTTCATAAGTGAATGCCAGAAATGTATGGAAAATGAAGGAGGGCATCTCTAGCATCTTCTTGCTTGATATGGTGAGTAAATGTACCTTTTAAGTGTTAAAGTGTTAGTAATAATTTACGCGACAATCATAGCTGCAAACTTTCTAACTCCTTCACCATTGGTACCAGTTTGAACCGACCACCATTATGCATGAAGCAGTCCTGCAAAGGAAAAATCACCCATTATATTTTGCTGCATATTGCTCCTGTTCATTGTTTTAAACATGATGCATATAAGCATCTACAATTTAGAAGTGCATAAAGAATATATGGATTTGCACCTGCTTACCAAGAGCAAATAGATAGAACAATATTCATGTTCAAAAAGCAATGTCCTGCAGAGCAGTCAATCTGTTTAATTTCAGAGAATATATGTAGAACAGCAGATGAAACTACGACAATAATTTAGAAATGTTAATGTTGATTTGAACCTATGTTAGCTATTCAAATAAATAATTAATTAAATTTAACAATTAAAAATAGCAAAAGCAGAAGAAAGAAAAGTATATTATTCATACAATTTAATGCTCTACAATAATTTCAGAGTTTATTGGCAATTCCTGTATTATAACATTTATATTGAGAGAGAGAGAGAGAGAGAGAGAGAGAGAGAGAGAGAGAAGGGGGGAGTAGATTATTCATATAATTTAATGTTCTTCTAGATTTTCAGATTTCATTGGGGAGCCTGTGGCATAACATTTATATCAATATTTACATTGAGTAATCAAATTTATTTCCAATCAATTGTTAGTCAATTAGAATGCATGATGTAATAGTCAATGCACCTTGTCTTGAAGGGTATCGGCTTTGAGAGATGATACTACCATACCTAGTTAGTGGTTAAAGAACTAACACAACTGCATTTGGGGGGGGGGAATAGAACTACAATCTGGCAATAGCTTTTCTTTTTATCCCCCTTCCCACCCTCCACAGAAAATTCTCAGAGCTAGATCAACTGGTTATACTGACAGAAACTCGCTTTGCAATATTACTATCATTCATTTTAAATGACTCATGGTACAAAATGAATAAATTCCATTTATTAATTAATTTTTTTCTGCTAGCATTAATTTTGGTTATAGTTGATAAATTTATTGAAGGCTATAAAAGGGAATTGATGATCAGATTTAAAATATTTCTTATACATTTGTTATAAATATTATATTTAAAGTATCAGTAGTTCCATGAGGAAGAAGTTGACTGCAGGAGATTCATTGCTGTGTATTTAAAAAAGAGGGGATGAACAAATGTTCCACACAGCATAGCTTACTCATCAGGCAGTATCTGACATCAAAGTTATAATTTTATTGCACATTTCACAAAAAGCATAAAAAAATGGGTCACATGACTAAATTTGATTATAGCTTATGAATCACTGTATTAAAAGGATTTGCAACTATAAAAAATTGTGAGGAAAGCACATTTCAGAAGCATAAAGCATTCGTCTAGCAGTATTTGTTACCTGTTACTAAAGTCTGTGATTTCAGTTCCATATATGCACATAATGTTATACTAGAAAAGGTTTATTAGCAGAACCTGTAGATTTGGTGGAGAACTAAATGTTATTTTTTGAAATAGCACAATGTAATTAAAAATCAACATAAACATTCTGATCTTGGTCATGATTCTTCCCGGTGTTGGTTTTGTCATTTCTATGACAAAGCCAAGTTCCTTAGGATTCAGAAGGTGTGCTGACCTTGGGAATCATAACACTCATCCTCTCCTCGTCAACTCTCATCGATGAAAGTTCATCTTTGGAATGGATAGAAAATTAATGGACAGCCCAGTGCCTAAATAAATTATGCTATAATGCATGTGCTCTAGCAAAATACAATATTTTCAGGGGAAAAAATGGAGGAGGACTTTAAGAGTATGACAACTGAATCACAGAGTCTAAAAAATCAAGACAATTCAATGCCATCTCTAAAATGACAAGCTAATCTGCTAGTTGACATATACTTTGGTTTATGGAAATATTTATTTTTCATAGAAAACATATTTGTAGAGTGTTTTTTCTATTTCTTTAATAATTCTATAAATATGTGTCCTAATATATGCTACAAGTAGAATTCAACTTGTTTGACAAATTTTATTCTATATTTCAACCAAAGTACTGAAATAGAGCATATAAATCCATGAGAAACTAACTTTGACTGTTTAATGAATTCTGACTGCTTTAATTTTCATGCCCTCCATTGAAGCAAGCCTGAGTGAGTGGATTCAACCTGCAAAAACATATACTTTTATTTCTTGAATCCATTGTCAATGAAGTATACAAATTGTGATCCTTTAATATGATCCTCTGCCAAAAAAGGGATGAATGATATGCCATAAATTTGGCGAAGGCCTATCTTTCTCCTTATTCTAGTGAAGCTCATTCAGTCAACCAAGGTTACAGAGGTGAATTTTTGGGACTGAAATATCTTATTGCTTTATTTTAAAGAAAGAAACACAAGTTAAAGGAGAATGCTAAGCCTGTTTGTAAGCTACAACTATTTATAAAATAGAAATGGCATGGAAATCCTAATCATGTTATGTGCCTCTTTTCTTGATGTCCCAGTCCAGAGAGGTACTACTGCTGCAAAGAATATTTGTTATATTTACGGACACTCTTTAACATCTTAGGTCGTAAGCATGCACAGAATACGCTTTCCATCTAATAAAGTTGTGATCATGATCATCATAATCATCGTCATCATCATCATCATCATATTTAAGTATGCTCTTTAACAGCTTTGGTAATTATGAGATGGCTAATAAATTTTGCTCAGAGGCCTCTTCTTTCAGGCTTGAAGTTCTTTCTTTTATGTGCTGTAAATCTATGACATAGGACCAACGGCTTCACTTACCTTATGAAGAGCCATACTTAATATTTTTACTCCTCAAAAAATCCATTGATCCTGTAATCTTGGGTCTATGGGGCAAGTATGGTTACCACTAGACCACCAGGACTGACACAGTTGTAAACACATGAACTATTTCATTTGCCAACAGAAATATTTTTGATTTGACTGCCCCTATGGCCAAAGGCTTACCTAACTTTTTCCCATTAATCATTAGAATATATCAGCAGTCATTAGATGGCAAGCTTCAAATCTTCTGAAAAGTTGGTTTCTTTAAAGTAATATTATTAGAAGCCCAGGAAGCCGATTTTTTTTTCTGTTTGTTTTGGTAGACTGGAAAAATATCAATCCGATTCTATAGTTATGCCTTTTATTCATGTAAATCAAGTGATCACTACAGCAGAAAACTGTGGAGGGCAATAAGATCTATATTTAGTTATGCTGGCAATGACTCCCTGAGTGGACAAGTAACTGCTGCATAAGAGAATGCAAAAAGATATCTTTTTGCTGCAGATGATAATTTAACTTATGATTTATAAAAGCAAATATAAAACTTACTACATAACAAAATGTGGGGAAGAAGAAGAAGAAGAAGAAGAAGAAGAAGAAGAAGAAGAAGAGGAGGAGGAGGAGGAGGAGGAGGCAGAAAAAGAGGAGGAGGAAAAGAAAGAGAAGGAGGAGAAGGGGAAGAAGAGGATGAGGAGGAGAAGAGGAAGAGGAAGAGGAGGAGGAGGAGAAGGAGAAGAGGAGGAGGAGGAGGAGGAAGAGGAGGAGGAGGAGAAGGAGAAGAGGAGGAGGAGGAGGAGGAAGAGGAGGAGGAGGAGGAGGAGGAGGAGGAGGAGGAGAAGAAGAAGAAGAAGAAGAAGAAGAAGAAGAAGAAGAAGCAGAAGAAGAAGAAAGTATATGGCTTCTTTGGCAAATAAAGAAAAGTATAATGAAACTGTCTCATTTGATTTGAAATGTTTATACAGTGACTGGATATTATGTAATTTTTTTTTGTTGTAAATTTAAAATTGAGCACTATAGCTCTCAATTTAATTATGGTGTCCTATGCCCATATGTAACTCATAACTAGAGAGAAGCGGAAAAAAAAAAAAAAAAAAGCAGCTTTATTTTAATACAATATTTTTTTAATATTAACATTCTGAAAAAAATATCAATGTTTCCGAATAAATAAGATTTAATATACTTTAATTTTTACCATTAAAATGTTATATATTCATTAAAATCATTTGACAAATAGCATGCATTATCTCCACATTTTCTGGCAAGAGATTGTACCCTCTGCCAGAAAGAATGCTTCTGTATAAACTACATTGGAGCGATTTGAAAGCTGCACTCTATATCACATCATGTAAAAGGAGTGAATTTATATTATGGTACATCTTGTTGCTTTATGTTCACTGGAATAAATTTTACCTTCCCTTCTATTTGTTAGAATTTCAATTAATAACCATGTAATGAACTTCAAACATCCAATTTCATTCTTATATCATGTGATTTCATTATTGCATTTGTTAAGACATGCATAATTTTATACAGGAATATAAAATCTGCCAAAAAACAGTTTTTGTTATTTAAGCATTATTGACATTATTTTTGACAATTTCAGAAATTATGTAGGTAGTAACAACTTAATTCTTTGACACAGAGAAACACTTGCATATTGTTATATGTATATATTTTTCATTAGAGTGATTTTAATTTATATGCACATAAACTAATAAATAAATTCATTTTTAATATTAGTATTTATTTCTCCTGCATAACATACAGATTTTTTTAAATATAAAATAGACACAAATAAAAGAAAAAAAAACATTACTTTTAAATATAACAATTAGGAACAGTGCCTTTGGCAATTTCAGACATTTTTAATATAGTATTTGCATATTATGATTTTTCTCTCATTCAGCATTTGAAACTTGAGCTCATCCACATTTTCTTTCAGCATCTTGATGATCAACCATGTTAAATAAAAAAAATAAAAAAAGGAGGATGTATATTCGCTCCAGTATTACTGATTAACAATTACCAGAATATGAACTTTGCTGCAGGTTGCTTGTGATTGGTGTATGACAGACATCAGAATATCTATAATTTTATAAATTTTCTTGCTGATTATTTCTTAAATAATCTTGCAGTGTGTTTCAGAAAATCCAACTTAAAAATTCAATTATACATATTTTTGTTCTGAATGTAACATTTATAAAAACATCAAAGCTAAGACCATGGTTGCTGAAATTCATTGGCAGACTGAAATTATATTATAAAGGAGAAAAAATTGGTTGTATCTTGCAGCTTGAGGGCTAATACCACTGCAAGTGAATACAATATAGGAATCGGAATTGAAAGAATTAATGCCATGTGGGATTTCACCAATACTAGCAAATTTACTAAAGAATGTAAAATAAAACTTTGAAAAAGAAGTTTTAATCTGTACAAGAGCACTTAAAATTAGTTTAAAAAAAAAATTGCAAAAATGAAGAAATACTAACATTTGTTTAAAATTTTATGAAATATGAAAAATGAAAATGTATTTATTAGATTCTACAAAGGTTTAAATAAAAATTAAAAAAAAACGAACAAAACAAATAATAAAACACGCTGCTATGCAATTAATGGTCTAAAATATGAAATTCCATATTCTATTCACAGCAGCAAGCCATAATTATAATATTATCTACCACTAAGTTTTAATGAATTATTTGTATGATTCCACTTACACTGTATTCATCACCTAGAAGTCTTGCCCATACTTCAGTGGTGGTTGAAGCAAAAGTAACAAAAATATCCCACAGATCTTCATCAGGCAATTTAAGAGGTTCTGGCATTACAGCACCTAGAGGACGCAGCAGAGACTGAACTTTTGGACTCTGGATTGTTTCAACATGGCTCATCTTTGGGCTATTTGGTGGAATCTACAATGTAAGATTGCTAACTCAGCATGTTTAACAGCACACATGAAAGAAACAGGTATCTGTTCTAACATGCAATTCTTCTAATGAATTCAGCTCATTCAGATTACCACAACTCTAAATTGCATTTATCATTAAATGAGAATCACACAGTTCATGCTAAGTTAAGAGTGCAAATATCAATTCTCATGGATTAATATCAAGTAAAAGTAATATATGGATACCATATGTATAAGTACTTGGCATAATACACAGTCAAATGTGAACTTAATGTACCATATCACTATATTAGCGTTTTGTTACCACAAGGGCTATAATGTACAAAGTCATGACACTATTTATTTTCTCTCAAACAAGTGATGATGGTTATTGTTTAAAGGGCGCAAAACAGCTAAGGTCTTTAGCACCCAAACACAATAAAAACTGCACCAAGAGTACAATAAATAATCTACACTAAAAATCAGTGTAGAACACAAACAACATTAGCACAATGGGCAATAAAAATAAAAACCCCATAACAAATAAGGGTAAAACGGTCAACAATAAACCAAAGAATGCTATTAAAACACATCAGCAAGAGCTGAAAAACAACAGCCTAAGTATGATCTATAAATGCTGTCATACATAAAAGGATATAAAAATCACATTTTGTTCCAAAAAACCACAAACACAGATAAAATGGAGCACTCGATCAACAGCAACTACACATCTCCCAGTACTTCCTCAATAGAGGAGGGCAAACTTAGGGAAAGTATAAAAGCATTCAAGTAAAATGTGACGCACTGTAAAGGAGTGGTCACAATTAAGACATGCTGGAGCTGGTTCACCTCTAAAAAGGTGACGGTGACTAAAATGGCAATACCTAATTCGTAAACATGCTTCGCGACGAACTGCGCGAGAAGTTGAACAGTTAAAAAGGGGAGGATTTACATTCTCGAAGCTTATTCGTAGGGATTAAATCTCCTCGCGACAGCGCGAGAGAACGCCTCGAAGTAAAGAATGATTAAACTCCCTCGAGTAAAAACGTTGCTCAAATTCAGCAGGATCTAAAAGGGCGGATTTCGCTGCGACATTTGCGGCTTTATTGCCTGGAAATCCCACATGTCCAGGTACCCATAGCAGTGTCACCCTGACGCCAGCGTCAAAAAGCGTAACCACTGTATCCTGGATCTTCTGTAAAAGAGGATGGTAGTTGCAGTTTTTTTTTTTTTTTTTTTTTTTTTTAAGGTAAATGGCACTCAAAGAATCAGAACAAATAACTCTGTTCCCCAGCCGCTGTTCAGAAACAAACAAAACCGCCCGATAAATAGCACAAAGCTCCGCCATAAAAATAGATGTCGCAGCGCTAAGACCAAATGTAAAACTACCTCCATCAAAAACAAAGGCACATATAACACCTGTGTCACATTTCGAGCCGTCGGTATAAATAAAATTGCATCTAGCAAAGGAAGAGGCGATCTCGCTAAAATGACGAATAATAGGTGCTGCGGTTGAGGACCTAGGACAGGACGAAAGCCCAAGATGAATGGGGGCTCTGCTAAAAGCCAAGGGGGAGAAGAAGTCTCCCCGGCTAAGAAAAAAGCAGGTAATGCCTCCTGGAAAGTCCATAAGAACTCCCTAAAATGAAAGTCAGCAGGCTTAGGAGTAAAAGACCCAGCAGCGTAAAATGGAGCGAGCGACACATTAAACGGCTCGTTCGTGGGATGATGAGGTTGCGCAGCTAATGGACAACCATAAGCACCAAGTAAAAGATTCCGACGAAAAAAAAGGAGCAGGTTCTCCAGACTCCGCACATAAATTTGACACAGGACTCGTAGGGAATGTCCCAATTGCGACACGGATTCCCTGGTGATAAATGGGGTTAAGGCGATGAAGAACTGAAGGTCGCATTGAGCTATGAGTTACACAGCCAAAATCTAGTTTGTACCGGATTAGAGAACGGTAGAAAAGTGAAAGAACCGTCCGGGCAGCTCCCAATGATGTGCCACTTAAAAAACGTAAAGGAGAAAGAGAACGTTCACATTTGACTCTGAGTTGCGCTATACTCGTATGTTTTGACGAGCATACAGAATGTGCCACATAAAAAACGTTAAAGACAAAGAGAAGGTTCACACTTGCCTCTGAGTTGCGCTATATCCGATGATTAGCAATACTTTCCTATCAAATACTAAGCCAAGGAACCGAAAGCAAGAGCATCTGGGCCAAGATGAGAAATGGTCAAAGAAATTCATGCAGATGGTATTCTCTGCAGCGAAACGAAACCCGTGGTTTACACTCCAAGTATAAAGGCGGTCTAGACAGCATTGGATGCGGCGTTTCAAAAGACAAGTTCTCCGAGAGGATAGAAAGATGGCAAAATCGTTGACAAACAACGACGAATGGGTTCCTGGCGGTAGACACTCTGGTGAAATTGATGGCAATGGCAAACAGCGTGACATAAGTACCGAGCCCTGGGGTACACCGTTCTCTCGCGTAAAACGAGAAGATAAAACTGAACCCACGCGAACATTAAAAACCCGGTCTTTCACAAACTCTTGAATAAAAACAGACATCCAATCACATATATACCATTCATGAAGCGCACGAAGTATACCGCTCCTCCAACAGGTATCATAGGCTTTCTCCAGATTAAAGAACACAGTGATCGTTTGAACTTCCGCACAAATCCGCCTATAACATGGGTGGAAAGAGAAACAAGATGGTCGATTGAAGAGAAGGCCCACCCCGACTTAGGTGACTTGTCCTGACTTGAACAAAGTCACCTCAGGGTAAAACCTCCCCGGGTCCAGCTAGAAGTACCTAATTGCCTACAGGAAGTTTACAGCTCTTGCAATGGCCCCTCCCTGGGCCTGGCCTTTACCAGGGGATACGCTCCCTGTCGTACATGAAACCCAGTGCTGGGATTTACGCCATTATACAGACTTTTTACCGTGTCAAACACGGGGCACTAATCAGACAAAGAACAGGGAAGTAGGACGAATAAAACTTAAAATAGAGGCGAAATAAAAAGGAGTCAAACACGCTCAGCGTGGATCTACGGGAGCAGCTCGGTGCCTCGGGATCGGTACGCACGTATCCAAACGTGGGCCCCTGAGGGGTCAAACAAGCGAACATAAAAAATCTAAGATATATGATTGAAAATATATTGAATGTACTTTCGAATAAAGCCACAGATGATATATGTGAGCAGAGTTGCGTGTCTCAGCTTGCCCTGAAGTTCAGTTGGTGAGCGACAGTGGTCAGGAATGGAGGTCACGAAAAGTGAATAACATGCGTATATGAAAATAGCTTTCTCAGCAGCAGGAGTGCACGAGAATGCCACATAGAGATACGGGAAGCACTGGGTGCATGTGCCCTACCCTAACGAACAATAGCGAATGGTGGACAGAAGACTTCAAACAGAGCAGAATATCGAAAGCCGATTTGGGCGCAGTGGGCATCCTGTGTCTGGGGAAATGCAATGAAGGCGTTGGACACTTGTGGAATTAGAAAGCAAATAGGAATTCCAGCAAAAACAGTGCACCGCATTTTATGGAAGGACCTGAACATGCGAAAATATGTGGAAAGTGCGTGCCACACACTAAAATTAGTGAAATAAGAAGTGGATGCCCTACAAAACACGTTGCATCAATCTGGCGAGATTTCAGTAAGAAGGCAATGTCATTTTGAATTGCATCATTGCAATTGATGAAACATGGGCAAGGGTGTATGAACCAGAACTCAAGTGACATTCCAGTGAATGGCATTACCCTGGGTGATCACAAAGACACAAGTTTTACCAAACTCCTTCATCAAGAAAAGTCATGGTCAATCTGGCATATGACGATCAAGGTGTGGTTGTGTGTCATCCATTGTGAGGAGACCATTGTGAATATCCAGTATTACAGATCTTTTATGTCACAATTGCACCTTGCCCTACGTGCCAAAAGGCCAGAACTTTTGAATTCTCCAAGAGAATATGACAACTCACACAGCCAACAGTGTTAAGTGTCTTTTACAGCAGTGAGGATGGGAAGTTCTTCCACATCTGCCCTATTTGTTTCATCTCAGTCCCTGTGATTATGAGCTCATTCCCAAAGCAAAGCAGCCATTGTTAGGGAAATGTTTTGCTAACAAAGTGGATAGCATTTTGGCGCAAGATGGCTAATGTTAGAAACTCACATGCAGCAGATGGTATTCAGTGCCTTCTCCATTGCTGGCAACAATCCACCAATATACTTGGAGACTACTTCAAAGGCTGCTAAACATTAGATAAGAGTACAAAACACTAGATAAGAATGCTAAACATTAAAATTACCTGGGAGACACGTCCTGTGAGGAATTTGGATTCCTGGTAAGTAATTATAACTTTTGTTCATGCCATAATAAACTAATGTTGTTCGATAGCCCTTGCTTAGCTTCTTCCCTATGAGAGCTGCCTACATCCAGCCTTCCATTGGTGGTATCACACGGAAGTAAATACCATGCATGTACTTCAATTGTATATCTTAGATTTTTCATGCTGTCCCTTGTTTGCGAGGGGAGAAGAAAAAAAAGGGGGGGGATCTGCCATGACCTATCCCTCACAGTTCTTATTTCAATGAAAGTTTTATATCACAATCTGAAAGCATCCCAGTTGATTGAGAGAATCCATATCTTCTAGCAACATCCATCTACTTCATTCATTTGCCAAACTAAATCCTTAATTGCAGTGAACTTTAATTGAACACATTAATTTTCTTTCTGACATTGTACTTGTTCACTAGCATTTACCATAACCTCTCTCTTCATATTGAATAAAATTTCACTTTTAAAGAGTAAAAGAGTGAACAGAATCAATCATCTGTCAGTTAATGAAAGAGTTTATTCATGGATGACACAGACTTAACATCTCTACCACTTCATTTAAAAGAGTGATTACTGAGAGCAAGGTCATTCAGAAGTCATTAGGAGGTTTAGTCTAATTGCCTCTGCAAACAGCAGCTGTCAATTACTGTGATTTATTGCTGTATAAGAAAGTGAAACAATAAAGGCACTAGTACATGTGAAAAGGGCTGATAATGGACAGTTCTAAATGTATTGTTTTGTTATCAAGGACAAAATGTATTGTAAATTAACAGTTGAGCTTAAAATTTATCATTATAACAGAGTAATGCCATAACTGTTTCATTGCATAGTGAGAGAAATTTAACATTATAAAGAGGGAAATATGTTGGAACAAATGAAATTCTTCCATTTAAGTTTATTGTTATGTTCGTTTTTATTTTATGCAGGTTTGGATGTATCCTAGAAGATACTAGAAGTAATAGTTTGTGGTCCTGTGGTCAGCTTGTACGCCTGCTGATACAAAGGTCTTGAGAACTTTTTCTAAATACGTGGACCTGTAACTGTCCACCTAACATTATGAATAAAATTGGGGAGCTATTTTGACCCAGAAAGGTAGCAAGTCTGTCTGAAAAGCCATAGCCCTGACCACAATGGCACTCCTTATGCCAGCCTTAGCAGATCTTAATTGTTTAGAATTGTTTGCTCAGGATTCATCATTATTCATTGTGATCTATTTTACAGGATTAAGTCTGTGTTGTTATATTCTTTTCTAATGTCATAATTGTTATCACTATAGTTAAATCTGATTATGTCATTCTTTCAAGTTTCCATCCTTTTCAGTTTTTTTCAAGATTATAAATAATTGAAGTAAGCATCTGAATGTTACATTACACATTTGTTTGTAATTATCCTTAAGTGGTTCTCCAAGTTATGATCAGAAAAATAGTACTTTCTTTACTGCCTGCCAGAAAAAATGGCTTTTACCTTTGCTCAAAATGACACAGATGTACAAGCCTAAAGCATTATATTGATGTACTACAGAAACCAAAATTATCAGCTGATTAGAGATGATTAAAAATTGCTGGAATCTCTGTATAAAACATTATTAATAGTCTTCTTTCTGTGCATATTTCTCATATATCAAATATGGAAGAGAAAGAGGGCAAGAGAGAGGTAGTAAGCTTAGTTTTTTAAAACATTTTAAATGGCCTCAAGCAGAGCAACTATTAATTCAGAACCACATTAAAATATTTACAATTATTCTGAAAAAATTTAATACAGATACTCACATTTAAAAAATGTTGATTAAAATATGCTTTCCTCTTTCTAGGAATACAGCTTGATACTTTTCAGTAATGAGAAATAATTACATTAATTAAAGTATTTATTACTAGTTCAATGTAAATTGAAGCATTAATTTCATATTTACTACATCTGGAAAAAAGATGAAAAAAATTAAAGACAAAGTACAAAAAAGTTTGTACTTACTTCAATATCTGAGGAAGAGCTTAAATTTGGTATAACAATAATACGTTTGTCAGAAACATGCTCCAATGTTAGGAGTGGGCAACCTTTTATAATCTCCAACCAACTGTCTGGAAGTGTTTCATGATATTGATCTAAATATTCAGAAGGAATGGAAATAGACCAGATACCTGAAGGATGACCAAGAGCAATCTGGGAAAAAAAGGGGATTCATTTATAACAAAATTACATTAAACCATGATTTACAATGTAATGATAAAAGACATTTTAAGTTCATACAGTAAACACCTTTTCTTAAGAACCATATTATGTTTAAGTAAAAAATGTACTTACGAAGCTGTAGACAATGGAGTGGTAATATATCCCACATTAATGTCAAAGCCCAAATCTTCCATTCACTAGTAAATATTCTGACTCCTAGGGGTTTTCCAGAGCAAGGTTCCTGTTTCACAATCTCATGGTTATACCGCCTGTGGTGCCTCAGTAGTGAAAACGGGCGTTAAACACTACTCAAAAAAAAAAAAAAAAAACATTCTCATGGTCATGCTCAAGTGCTTAATGCCACTTAAAAACCTGTGCCCTCATTACAAAGTTTGAGTAAAAATTGTGTCGGTTTTCATTTTTGTGTGTCATTACTACACATGTTTTAATGGTAGTGAGTTAAAACTTGCACTGTTTGAATATCAAGTAGGAATGTACACCTTAATGCTCCTTATAATAATCTTGAGGCCTGAATATGCAGCACAGCACCATGTCCACATTAATGTGTTCAAGTTTTTAACACTAACTCCACTTACTTTTTTAAAACTTAGTAGCCGATGATGGGAGGAACCTCTCCCGAAACTAGTCCAAAGTTTTAATAAAGTAAGTGGAGTTAGTGTTAAAAACTTGAACACATTAATGTAGGATATATCATATTATGTGCTTACTTTCTGGTTTGACTTGAAAACTGTTGTTAGAACTGCTAACATTTACACATCATTCAGATATTTTTTAAGCATTTTTTAAACTTGTATTTAAGTAAATTTTAGTAAAAGATAATGAGTACTTTAAAGCAATGAGGCTGAACATGTGGCTCAAGGAATGAGTCATCCCTAAAATACCAGCCAAAATGTTCACCTAATATAATAAAATAAAAAAAGTTAAGTAAAATTGGGGAGGAAAAATAAATAAGATCTGCTTCCAGAGTTACAGTTCAACTTTGGGTAACATCAACAGTGCTCTATAAAGTTGTTCAAAGTACAGCAAATGTTTAATTTGTAGGAATTTTCAGAGTGAAATGAAACATTAAATTATAATTTTGGATAGATATCATTCAAATTTCACTAATCTTCACCTACTTACTTCGACATGTTTTGAAGGCAAAATTTATAATTTGTTTTCATTCACTAAGTTTCCAGTGTATGTCTACATGTTACAGACAATTAGTATCAATTAAAGCTTATCCATCAAACTACAGCAGATTAGCCGAGTGGTTAAGGAGAATAGTTCAGTGGACATGGTGCTGTGCTGCATATTCAGGCCTCAAGATTATTATAAGGAGCATTAAGGTGTACATTCCTACTTGATATTCAAACAGTGCAAGTTTTAACTCACTACCATTAAAACATATGTAGTAATGACACACAAAAATGAAAACCGACACAATTTTTACTCAAACTTTGTAATGAGGGCACAGGTTTTTAAGTGGCATTAAGCACTTGAGCATGACCATGAGAATGTGAAACAGGAACCTTGCTCTGGAAAACCCCTAGGAGTCAGAATATTTACTAGTGAATGGAAGATTTGGGATAAAGAAGATACTACGAGAAAAACAAGTCATTAAATTTTTGCGAAAAGCTAAGTCAAAAGACAAAGTAAACAGTATTTGTGGAGGTGTATCAAATAACTACAACTTTGGAATTTTCAAATTTTCATTTGAGATTTTCCTTCTCCACTCTGTCCTAAGGTAATGATCGACAAAAATTCTTGTCATCACACTTTCCCTTGCTGAAGAGGTGAAACAAAGCCGAAACAGAGATAACACATAACAAATAGGAGCTAACACTCCAAAGAATAAGTTTGTATTTTTGACTGATTCCTTTGTTAAAGGATTGATCAGATAAATTTCGAATTTGGATAAATGTTCCTTTTGCTTTCTTTGATTTTTCTAAAGCTTTGGCTCAAACAATACAAAATGGGACAAGATTTAAACCCAATTTTGTGATTCTCCAGTTTTGAACTATTCGGTTCCCATCAGCACGACAAAGAAGTTTTGTCAAAGATTACAAAGTCAAAAGGCATAAGCCCTGACCGTAATCAACAAATTTGCTAAGTACTACTTCAAAACATTTGCAAAAAGCTAAGTCAAAAGTAAATTGTTTAATAAAATAATGGAAGGGAGATGTTCAAGATGTGGAGAACAAACATTATAGTATACCCATATATTAATGGAAGGATGATGTAAATAATCCAGCTAATTATAGGGATGTAAGTCTTCTATTTTAGGAAAGGTTTTTATTGAATTTCTAGCAAGTAGATTACAGAAATGGATACAGAAGGAGAAGAAATTATCAGAGTTCCAAACAGGATTCAAAGCAGTGAGAAAAACATCAGATATGTTCATAATAAAGACAATTGGGGATAAATATTTCAGCAATAAAAGGGGAAGTATTTGCATGATATTTACAGGCTTTAAGAATGCATTTGATACTATAAATAGATAAGCTTGTGGTTAAAATTAAACAGGAAAGGAGTAAGCAATATGTTTATAAAATTATAACAAAAGATATACAGTGAGTGAGTACCTGTTTTGTGTTAAACTTTAAGGTAATAAATTAATGGATTATATCCTGAGTAAAACAGGAGTAAGAAGTGAGTAAATTAAGTCCATTGGTGTTCAATCTCTATATTGATTACATTCTGGATAAGAGTCAAAGAGAAAAGATACATTACCAGCATTAAATAATAAAGAAATACCAGTGTTACTTTTCGCTGATGATTTAATAATTGGATCTATATCTAGTGGAGGATTGAGAAGGGCAAATGAAGTGGTGAATACTTTTTGTAACAAATGGGGAATAAAAAAAAAATAAAAACTAATCAAGATCAAGGTTTTTAAAAGAGGTTAAATTGAGAAAGAATGAGAAATGGCAGTTAAGTGGGAGAGAAATAGAGGGGATAAGGAAAATTATTTATCTAGGGACAAGATTTAAGTTTTAATGGAAGTTGGAACGAACAGAAAAAATTGCAATAGCAAAAGGAAAAGAAGCTATGAGTGTTCAGAAAAATTCCTGATATAAGAGTGAATTGGATGGAAAGAATATACATAACCACAGTAGAAGCTAAAATGTTGCATAGATCAGAAATTTGGGGTGTAGAGGATGCATGGAAAGATGTTGATAAAATAAATAGAAGTTATTGTAAACATATCTTAGGTCTACCAATAGCATCGCCAAATGGTGTAGGGCAGCTGAAATTAGGTAGGCATTCCACCAAGATAAAACTTATTACAAGAAGTATGAAATACATATACTATGTGATAATTCTATATGTGCAACCTCCATATATAGAATTACCACATTGGAAGAGAGTGATACTATTAAAGAATGTTTCAGCATCCAAGAGAAATATAAGTGGAAAATATCATAGTATCTCAAACAGCAAGAAGTTTTGCAATTGATAGGTGGGAAACTTATGGATAAATAGGGAAATTTATACATAAGAAATAAACCTAAGATTGGGAGATATTGAAAGGCAAGAAGTATGTGGTAGTATGAGAGAAAAGAAATCATTGAGACTTTATAGGGAAATAAAAATAGGGTGGTTCAGGGAAAAACATATAGACCAACGTGACAAGGTAGATTAGAAAAGGTTTGCATGGGCCAGAACTGAAGTTATGAGTTTAAAAGGGTTAAGATATGATAAAGATGTAGAAAAATATCCAAAGTGTGGAGAAACAAATACAGATTTTCATGGTTTATTATACTGCAAGCAGACAAAGTTATAGAAAGAACAGGCTTGGTGACAAAAATGCAAGATTTAGAAAGGGAAATATTAATTAGAAAGATTTTAATTGTAAAAGGAGAGAAGAATGCAAAAATGATAGCAAACTATTTGGGCAAAGTTAGAGAGAAATGGATAAGATCGATTAAGAGGAAAATAGGGGGAAATGTAACCTTAAAAGTACAATACAGATAAATCAGAAGTACAATAAGTCAGAAGGATAGGATAATGCAGTAATATGCCAGAGTTGTGTGTATTCAGATCAGATTGTTGACAAGCAACTCTAGGAAAATGAATGAATAGTGTTTAACGCCCGTTTTTGCTACAGAGGCACCACAGGCGATGGGCACTGATGATACATGAGATGATTTATTGGGAAAGGATTTTATGGAAGGAATCGTTCCAGGCCTAAGTTTTAGGGTACCTCCCCGGCATTTGCCATTTATGAGGACTGAGGAAAACCTGGAAAAAACCTCAGTCAGGAAGGACGGTCCTGGCGGTATTTGAACCCAGACCTTCCGCTCACGAGTCCGAGACTTAACGACCTCGGCCACCCGTGGCGGTTCAACTCTAGGAAGAAAATATCTAGAGGAGATAAGTAAGATTAGTATTATTTTATTTTTAGATCTTATTTTGTAATGGATTGTTAATGTATATTTGAGTGTACTATATTATGTAGTTTGTTGAGGTATTAACATTTAAAAAATTTGAGTCAAAATTGTAACATATACATCACTAAGATCTTTTCAAATGTTAATATTTGACATCACAATTACAAAAGTTCACAATATTTTATTTAATTGTTGAGATATATTTGTAATAAATTTCAATAGAATAGATGAACCCAAGTCTTCCACATATTCCAGTAGGAAACTGCTGATGAGCCAAAGACAAGGGTTCAGTAATCAGTTAAATAAGCAAAACTAAATAATAATACAGTGAAAATGTATAATTTCTTAACTGATGTAAACTATGAAGTTATGGCACTAGTTATACAGGTAGAGAGGAAAAATGTAGATTTAACGGTAATGTTATTTGCTGAAATAAAATTCAATTCATTTATACTAGTGAATGGAATTTGAATCACCAGACTGTTCAGAACTGAGAATAAAGGTTAAGTACATCCTATGGGAATTGAGGATAACGATTGTTGCATCAGAACAATACTCTCTTATTATTGCTACCTCTGTGGCCAAATTTTTTACCAAAAACATATTCCCATGATTCATGGTACCTATAACATGAGTCCATGTAACTTCTTTTTCCTGAAACTCAAATGCCATCTCAAAAAGTCATCAGTTTGAAACTATAAGCAATCTCCAAGTGGTGTAACAGATCAGATGGAAGCAGTTTAAACATTTTAAGATTTTACCACTATTGCTTGCGGTGGGAAAATCCCCTCTAGCAACGTCAGAATTCCCAATGGGAACTACTTCAAAACAGAAAACACTGATTTGTAGTTTAGTTGTTCTTATCAATCAGTATCTTTACTTTTTAGACACATTTTCTATACTTGGATTATTAAAATATCATTTAAAAGAAATGTTATTTTTTAAAATTATTTGTTACCTTTCCATGTTGAGGTCTCTTATTATTTTGAGTTTATATTTTACTTATTCATATTTGATGTGATAAGACAACATTGGACATTATTTTCTCTAAGTTAAATGTGAATGTGGTAGGTTGTTGGCTTTCTTACTGGCCACAGAACTCTTCATAGACTTCTGAACATCATGGAATCTCTCATTATTCAAGTTGCAGGAAATGTAAAGAGGATCTTAAATTCTCTTCACATTTATTATGCAGATATGCAGCTTTTGCATAATCAAGATATTCAACTCTAGGATCCTTTTCATACTCAGAAGATATTAGAACCAATCAATATCAAGGACATAATATCCTTCCTAGGGACTGTGGACATTGAATAGGCTAGTATATACTGTGGCACAGTAAGTCTCTTAAAGGCCTACTTGAAGGACAGCATTTTTACACACATACAAGGAAACACTGCTTAATGAAACTGGGTAGGAAAGTTCTACATAGTTAGGGATGCAGTATTATGCATGTGTAGAGGAATCAATTATATTTTTCAAACACTTGTACGTGTAGAGGAATCAATTGTATTTTTCAAAGATCTCAAATTACTGATGAGAGCAGTATTGACAACAGGTGTTTCTGCTACAAATCTACGACTACTTCCTGCCATGTTATGATTTTGTGCCTATCAACAAATATATATGGTAGCTCTTAAATATAATTTACTATGCAACATAGGTATATAGGCTGACCAAATAAAAACACATGTATATAGCTCAACAAAGAAGCATTAATTAAATAACATCACAAAATATTGCAATTAATTTAATTATACATTATGCACTACTAATAGAGATACAGACTGACCAAATAAAAACACATGCACATAGCTCAACAAAGGTGCATTAATTACATAACATCACAAAATATTGTAATTAATTTAATTATACATTATGACCATTATAACAATTGTTTTTCCATTTAATGCAGCACATATATGACTGCTAATAAGATCTTTTGATTAAATATTAAAATAGTGAATAAATGCATGAATAATTTAATTAATAAAAGATATGTAAGGATTTAATTTTCAGTTCTATTTAGTTCTTTAGTCCCAACCTCATATGCATTTTTTTATCTTCCTGAATGCTTCTAAAACTGATGTGCATGAGTTTCTCAATTTCTTCAACATCTATTTCTCAAAAATGCTCATTTGGTATTGAATTACAACTGTAAGCTATAACGCAATTACAGAGCAAAATGTGAGTGATGAAGTGGAACTCCTGTTGTTAAGATGATAAATGATGCAACCATGCCAAGCTTCTATGACTCAATGGATAGAGCTAGTATACTTTGCACCAGGGTTTGAATCAAACGTTTTAACTTGAGGAGCAGTTAAATCTTGGTGCAATATGCTGACATAATTACATTTAACCATATATAAAAAATATATGTAGTAATACTAATAAGTGCAGTAAACAGCCTTAAAAAAAAAAAACTTTTTGAATCGATATAAGTTGTCTAAATAATATGAATATATTTACTGATTTGGAGGAACAGTTTGCTTTGATGTGACAAAATTCAGGAAGGTTCTTTCCTGTGTGGGGCATGTTTTAGAATGATGTCTGCCCCTTATCCACTCTTCTGCAAACCATTTGGTAGGCAAACCTTTTAGACATGGCTCCTTAATGATCACAAACATCGCAGATACTAGTGTTTTTGTTTGCATTCGGTTCTCAGTTCAGTAAGAGTGTTTTCACATTCTGTGGAAAACACTGGTATTAGATGTATCCTTTGCAACAGTTTTCTTCATTTTTCAATGATATATTTTCTTTTCTTAACTTGCTTATACTACCAAAACTCTTTCAATAGAAGTGTTAATGTTTGAAAGCGCTAATTTCAAAGCGTTACATAAGGATTCAATTTTTTCATTAGCAAATAACACAAATTCATTTTCTTCCTGTGGCCATCGTATTTTATTTAAAAATTCACACTCTTTAACTAGAACTGGAAAGTCTTGTTGAAAAATCATATTGTCCTTTAACCCTTGAAGAAATTGTTACTTATAATATTAGTGAACGATTTGTTAACTGTGCTCATTGGTTCGGAGATACAGTCACCTTTGAGTGTTTTTGTACCTGAATATTTGACTTGGGCCGCCTAAGATCAACACAATTCTTGTCTTTGAATAATGGTTTCATGAGATATCAACCAAGCATTTTCCGGATTGTCCCCTGGCTTTTGACCATCTCGATACATGGCCTTCCTAGGGTATTGAATTAATGTGCTTATCGAAGCTTTATTTATACATTAATTCCTGTAACTTTATTGGTCTGGTCAGAGCAGTTGGGTGAGCCAATCAGGTAACATATTGCCTACATCATCAGTGATTTGGCTTTGAATCTTGTGATTGGTTCAGTTAAGTCAAGAACTGCTTCCTGTGCAGTCTGTGACTGCTGAATGCTTCATGGTTCAGTTGTGTCCATGATCTGGAAATCTGTGGCTGCTGAATGCTGCATGGTACAATTGTGTCCATGATCTGGAAATCTGTGGCTGCTGATTCCTAAATTGTTGGATTTCTGATATTGGTTGGTCCCCTTTCTCTCTGCTTCAGCAAGGAGATAAGATGGTTTAAAACTTCACTTAGATAGAAGTCCTGGTCATTGTATATGCGTTGCCCTCATACTTGTATTTCTAAAGCCTTCTGTATGAGGAACACACACACATAAAAAAACAAACACACACAGGGCATCCATTTAAGCAAAACTTGGAAACTGGCTAACTCCTTGCTGAAGCAGAGAGGAAGGGAACCAACCAACATTAGAAGTCCCAACAATTGAGGAGGCAGCAGCTACAGATTCCCAGATCAAGGACATGACTGTACCATGCAGCAGTGAGCAGCCACAAACTGCACAGAATACGGTTCCTAACTTGAAGCTTGATCATCCATAGACCAATCACATGATCCAAAGCAGATCTTTGACAATGGGGACACATATCACCTGATTGGCTGTTATTGTATTGTATTATTGTATTGCATGAGGATGTTACCAAACGAATGTCAAATATCCTCCCTATTTTTTTTTTTAAATTCAAGTCCCACATCACTTTCAGTCAATTCACATTGATTTTTCAGACTCACAGTGTGAATGCAATGTGTTCATGAAAAACTTGAAATGGAGCAAAATAGACATGGTATCTATTATATCCTGTATTGCAAGTTTCAGTTTATGATTCAAACAATGAATAACTACAATATTAGGATTATATTTATATTTATCATGTATGCAACTGCTCCTTTGTAAATTCCTTGCACATTTGCTGCTCCATCCAAAGCAAATCCTATCAACTTCTTAGATAACATCTATTCAAAAATACTGTTATTAATAAAACAAGAAGTAATAATGTCAGCATTGGCTTCTCCTGTTAATGAATTTAATTCTAATATGTAATAGAAATAATTGTGTGGTGAAATATTGTAGAAGCAATGAACATAGACAATTACATATGATTCGCTTGCTTGATTAATGCTTTCATCAACCAAAATGAAATCACGAGAGAAATCAATTATATGCTTCGACAAGAGATAACATATGTTTGCTAATGAAATTTATTATATTTGCACAAGTGCGATCAGAATGAAGCTTGATTGCAATTCACATAAAATAAGAGTGGTTTGTTTTCTTTACATATGAGATGAGATATGCTGTGTAAAAACATTGTAATTTCTCTAGAACTTTCCTACCCATTTCCTGAAAGCTTTAGAGAGAGATTTATTGCCCTTCCCCCCATTCAAAATTAATTCACACATTCTGTGATTACTAATTATATCATTTCACTTTTTATTGTCGTTTATATTCAACCCTTTGATAAAGCTGTCTCAATATGCATTTAGCTGTTTTTAATGGCACCATAATTTTGACTTTCTGAATAGTACAAGCATATGACCCCTCTGATACTGCTGCTTGCTGAAAGTCAAAGGTGATTCCTTTTCCACTCTTTGAATCTCACTTTGTTTATACATTCCCGAATCAGGCTATCAATCTTAATCTCATAATTTTCCACTTTATGTTTCACTGACACATGTTCCTGTCACTGTTGGATACCTAAAATCTGCATATGACAATTCAAGTATTTAATTTTTGTTAGTGTAGTTATTACTACTTGATTCGAAACAAATGCTGAGACCTTATTTAAGCTGCTACAGGACCAAACTACATACTATATAAGAGATAGAACATTCTACATAGCAAGGAATGCATGAATTGTCCCACATTTCATAAATATTATAAAAATAAATACAAATATAGCAAATCTACCTCCTTACAAACTTTCAATAAAGTAATTTATAAGAAATTGTACACTACTTATACAATTTAAAGCAGTTTTAATTATCAGTGAAACTAAAATACTGCAGATATTATTATGTACCTCTTTTGCTTATTTGTATAAAAGTTCTGCCTTTTCTGGCAAAAATGTCTATGAAATTGTCAATGAAGCTTGAAAACACTTTCAGTGACATCGGATGCTCCTTTACAATTGACATGAGTGCAAGTGCTAACAAGTTGGTTCTTGGTCTAGTGGTAACCATACTTGCCTTGTAAACCCAAGAATCAATCCAGACCAGGGTCAATGGATTCTTTCGGGTGTAAAACTACTGAGTATGGGTTCCTTCAGAAAGAAGTAAGGCCAGGGTCACATGTTGTAGATTTATGGCACAAAAAAGAACCTCAAGCCTGAAAGAAGAGACATCTGAGCAAAATTTATTGGACATTTCATGCTCTGTATTGAATGGGACGCTGATGACCTGAGATCTTAAAGAGCGTCCATAAATAAAACAAATCAACAAGTACTGACAGTTTCCCCTGTCCCTGGATGTTTTTGCAGTAGCTTTTTCTTCTCTTCATCATCAAAAATGATCGCTCCACAGATGCACTTGTTACAGTGAGCATAGAAATCAATGTGCACAGTTTGTAAATTTCCTGGAATGTATCACTTTCCAATTGAAATTTATTTAAAAAGTTGACAAGATCACTTTATTGACGTATCTGCATAATCTTCAATATTAAACACTGCAATTAGTTCACTTTTTAAACAAGAAAGTCAAAATAGCTGGAATAGATATCTATTTAACAAGCCAAAGCTTTTTCAGAGAATATTTTCAAATAAGAAATCTGTTTATGTCTAACAGCTCAAAAAAGGTTAATGCTATCAAGTACTGAAAGCAACTGTAAATTTGTTCTGAAATGTCGTCATGATTTTGTAAGAGTAGTTTATATTCACCACACATGCTTCCGTTGCAGCCAAATATGTTCTTTTTCGTTTAGTGGTTCTTCTAGTGATGTGAGTTGTTCCCAAAGTGTGCTGAATTTATGCCTCTATTCCCTGACTCAAGCTTTTTGTTCCCTCTACTTTCGATGTACTTTCTACTTATCTTCAACATCCAAATAACATTTTGTGGATACCATCAATGATACAACAAGAAGACAACTTCCTAGTAGATTTGGAAAGAGAAGCAATGCCACAGCAGTTCTCAAATCAGTTGTGCCATGAGAGTCACTGGAAAATTACGAAGTGTGATTGTAAAGATTGGAAAGCATTGGTAATGGCTTCCCATATTCTTTGCTCTTTATGTACTTGGTGAACCATTCATAGTAGGAAGCCTGGACTTAACTTTTAAATGAAATAACTGTAATATCTGTGGAAATTAGGATTTGTATTTTTATATACAGCTCAGAATACTGATTTCATAGGCACTGTACTAGCATCAGGAAGAAAAGCAAAAGAAGACACACATAATCTTCACACGTGTATGGAACCTATACTTGAAACAGCTTCACCAAGTTCCACACTTCAGTAGGAATGTAATTCAACACATTGCCAATAGAATGACAGCACAAATTTCATTTCATGTGCATTGCATAAAGAGCGAGCGTTAGTATGAATGAAGCATAAACACCAGATCTCTTTTATAGCTTTTGAAAAATTATTTACATAAAATGTAATACATATACTTTTCGGAATTTATGGAAATGAAAGCTTGGCTTCTCTTGCTTTAATGAACCAAGCACTGCTGCAGTATAACTATTGTCAATGAAGGCAAGCATTTGTCTGTATATGTTTATCTCTTGAATATAAGTTAATTAGTAATTTGAAAAAAAAATTACCAATGTTTCAACATCAGGAAGATATTTACATCTCATATTTTCAAACATCCTAAGCAAATTAAAAAAAAATTAAGTGCATGAAAAATAGGTATATAAATTGTATAAAATATAGTGAACTTTTGTAACAGTGATGTCAAATATTAACATTTTAAAAAAATTGAGTCGAGATTATAACATACACACCACTAAAATTCGATAAAAAGGGAAGGGAGCCCCCCGAAACTAGTCTTCCCTTTTTATTGAATTTTAGTGGTGTGTATGCTACAATCTCGACTCAATTTAATATATGTATATATATAAAGTGTATGGAATAACAGATATGAGTTCTGGCGATAAAGTTTGAAAATAATTAATATACATTTCCTTAGGAGAAATAATGCTAAAATATAATAGAGCATTTAAAGTGATACTGCAGTTTTAAAGAAAATATGGAGAATTTTCTTAATTTTAATTTAAGTATCACAAAAAACCAATTCAGGTAAGGAGAACAATGCACAAAGGTTTCTCCTGTATACTATGACAGCCATACTTTAGGTAAAGAAGTTGAACAAGAAGAGCTGAAACAGAAATTGGCAAGGAAATGCATAAAAACCAAAAGTAAGTAAACTAATTCCTAAATTTATTAAAATTGAAATTAACTCCTAAGAATTTATCATATATTCAAATATTTTAAAAAGATTTAATAAACTCCTATTTGACAGAAATCAAATATGTTATTCTTTTCTGTAATAGTTCTGGGAAGGACTTGTGTTCCATATATATCCTGCATGTCTATTAATATTGCTGACTTTCCTCTACTTTTGAATACAGTGCAAAAAATAACTTAGCATTTTTTTCGGATATAGTTTCCTTACTTTTTTTTTAATAGTGATTAATACACATTTTTACCACTGAGGCACCACAGACAGTGGACATTGATGATTCATGAGATGAAATGATAACTTAAGAAATGATTATTTTAAGGAAGGAAGCAATCTAAGCCTAAATTTAGAATACCTCTCACATTTGACATTTTTGAGGATGAAGGAAAACCTCTAAAAAAGGGGAGAACATTTGGCAGCAATCAAATCCCTGACTTCCACTTGAGGTTCATGCCTTAACGATCTTGGCCATCATGCCAGTCCCTTTTGGATGTGAATGTTTGTGAAATTTTGAGACCAGTTTTTTGAATTAAGGCATCAAGAAATACCTAATTTCAATCTTTGATTCCTCATAATATAGATGAGGCTACATTCAATAACAGAATAGAAAACTAATGAAAAAAAAAAACACTAGCATACCTCAGTGACGCGGGACATTATTGTGTTGGGATCTACGGTACATTTGCCACCAACACCACTATACATGCTTGTTAATTCTGACAGAGCTCTTTTTGCTGCTATTTCCTTTGCTCCCTCTGGTGTTGCAGCTTCATCTGGATAGTTACTGAAACTGAATTCTTCTACCTGAAACAATTAAATGCTTTAGAATTACATGCAATAGCATTATGCTAGCTCTGAACCATTTTAGTTGGTTTTTTTTGCAGCTCTTTCTATTTAATCAAAAATCACACTTAAAAATAGATATAATACTCAAAAACAGTTTAAATAATTTCTATAGTTATACAATATTCACAACCTCCCCTTCCCAATTTTCCACATGTTCTACTATTATCAGTTTGTACAATGATTTTCAACTGTTTAATCTCATGAACTCCTTTTATTATTGAACACAACACCATTTCCTTAAATACTGATTTAAAATGTTTTTAATTTTGTATACAAATTTTTTTTAAAAAAAAAGGTTATTACATTTACAATTATACAATTATAGAGACCACTTTTACAACAAATGTATACAATATCCTATTAGAATTTATTAAAAATGTTCGCGCTAACTCCACTTATGCAACATTAGCACATGTTTCAGGGGCTACCACATCCATCATTGGCTGTAGATCAGCTACTCAATGTAGTGGCTGGATCCGAAGGTGTTTCTGTAGTAGTCTCTGGCAGTTTGAATAGGAACATGCCGAGTTCATCAGTGGGTGGAACATTAAAATGCATGAAATTTTTTTCTGTTTTTAAGATGAAAATTTATTCAATATTACAAATATCAAGCAAAGTATGGTTTACAAAATTATACAATTACATTTAATTTACATAAACACAAAATCTCCAAAAGTTTAGCAACACCAAAGCTGAGGCCCTCCCATATTCCAACCACTAAGTTGTATGGTAGAAGACTCCTAAAATTAATTACTAATTTTCATCACTGCATATGGACTCAAGCTCCTTCTATTTACTTCTTCTGCACTTATCCCTTATTTTTCCTAAAAATTCCCCTATCTTAATCATTTTCTCTATTGTTGTTTCTGATAACATTTTTTTCCCACCATTTCTTGTTGCAATTTGTTCCATTTTCCATTCCACATACTATATCTCCACCTTTTTACCATTTCACATTCAATTAAACAATGGAACCGACTCTCCACTTTCCCACATATAATGCATTCTTCTTTACATTTTATCCTTAGTCCTGTTAAAAATAATATCCCTTTATGCATCCATGGAAAATCTATTCTTCCAAACTGGTAGCAAATATCTATATATTTGTCCCATTCCCAATTACTTTAAACTATTTTATATAAATCTAAGGAATTTTGGAAGTGATCAACATAATGGGTAATGAGTAACTATGAAATTAAAATTATTTATATACACAATATCTAATGCATTTAATTAAAGTTTAGATACATTATTTTCTACAACTGAGAAATTTGATTTAAATATTTACGGTGCATGCATGCGCACGCACATCTGTGCGCGCATGTGTGTGTATTGTCTTTAATGTTATTTTCTTGCAGCCTGGATATAGCTTGCAATGGTTTGAACACAGAGCATCAATATCCCATGAAACTCCTGCATTAATTTAATATCTCTCTGCAGAGTCATTCACTGCTATCAAACTGTTAATTTTTCCCTTGGCTTCTAAATATGGAGCATTGTTTTTCCATGATGAATGGCATTCCAGAAGAAAACAAGCATCAATCTATTAATGAGTGAAAAAGTCTCTGCTCTTTGTTGGCATGAAATTGTCCTTTGTTTTTATGAAATAAAGAAACAAACACATAATAATATGTGCCTTCAGAAATGCAATAACTTAGAGAAAAAACCAGATTAAGCTTACCAAATAATTTGGTATTCATTTCTTCACACAAAAATATATCACTTTTGCATGTGAAGATTCTCTTTTTCCAAAGTTGCAACAATTTTAATTTTGGTATTTACGTTCATATAATCATCAAAAATTGAAAGAATTGATAATTCTTCTGATAAAAAGTGCTGACTAAATTTCTTCAAAGCTGCCATAGAAATTGTAAAGTCCACATTTCTGTATGACTTCATTGCTTTTAAGAACCAGAGATCTTGATTGGCCATCTGCACTGAAGTGAAAACCACAGTTTGATATAGACGGTTACAAAGAATATATAGATATTTGTCCATGAATTTTCAAGTGTAATTGATATATGCAGTTGTGGTCTCAGCAATAAATTGCTCTTGCCATCCATCGAACATGATGCACTGCTCCAGGATGATGGATTTTCGGTGTCTCTTCCCAAAAATATGGAAAGATCTATGAGTTCATGATAGTTGCCTATCATAGATTTCTGTAGTTCACTTTCATAGAACTCTTAACATTTCTTTATTTTCTGAATCACTGAAATGCTCTTCTACATCTTCTTTGTCACTATAAATATTACTAGTATTGATACTTTCCCAGCTTTAACTTAATTTTTTTGAAAAGGGATATGTCATGCCCGACTGTTACCTCACATATTATTGCTTTGCAATACTAGTTTATGTATGCAGTTATGGTACAAGAAAAATAACTGTGTTCAGTTTTTGTTCCAGTAAAACTTTAGTCCCATTAAAGGTCGGTGTTTGAACCAATTGTACCATTGCAGAAAATTTGTACATTATATTTCAGTCTCCAAAACATTAATGTACTTCATACAGATTGCACTTGCCCTTTAGCAAAAGTATTTTTTTAATTTTGGAATGTTGATGAAGTGCTTCCCCTCTCCAAATGTAACAATTACTGGAAGTCTCTTTCTTCTTGATTGCAAACAATTAATGAGAGTACCAGTTTACATTCCAGTGAAAAGTAAGTACTGTGGGAATATCATTCTTAAAATCTGATTTAATGGATTTTACATGCTTCTTTTTTATCTGATTTGATGAATAGAAGATTAATTAATAGAAAGCTCATTAATACTATAGACCAAGTGCTTCTGCTGTTTCCTGAAGGACAAACAGCATTTTTCACACTCAAATGGCATCTATCCAAAGCAGCTATTGATTTTGAAGTAATAAAATATTTTTTATCTTGTTTCATAGCATTGATGTACCTTCTGAAATCTTGACTATAGGTTCACAATTGTTCGGCTCATTTGAATTGGAAAATTATTCTTCTGAATCATCAGATGATGTTAGTAGAGGTACAACTGAAGAGGTTGATGATGCAAACTTAAGTTTCTTTAGCCTTTCCTCTTTGTGTAATTTCCTCAACCTTGCCCTTTCTTCTTTTTTGGTCTACACCTGTGAGGGAGCTTTTCGACCCTGTCTCTTTCTGTTGCATTAAAGAGAGCCTGTCTTCTTCCAATTTGATATTTTGTACGCATTGGCATATATAATATCAAGGAGGGTGTCCAAATTGATTTTAAACTCCTATTCATGGCACGTAAAAATATCTTGAGCCTTTTTTGCATTCTTTTGCAACTTTCTCCACTCTGAATGTAAGTCAATAAGTTTTATTGTACAATGTGGAAGGGATCTTGTCAGAATTCTCACTCATCCCAAAATATCATGCACTCACAAACTACAAGATTTTCACTTTCACAGACAATTACTGTTACTTCACATATGTTCTAAAACAACACTTCCAACATTTGTCTGTTTGATGGCAATTTCTGCTGTTATTTGGTGTTTTAGACCCTAGATCCTCTATTAAAACCATACATTCCTTTGCACTGCATAATTTATATGATATGATTTTAGAGAAGACACTTGAAAACACACATGATTGATTAGAAACAAGCAATGAACGGCATGCACCTGGGTCTGATAGCCAAGCTATGTCTGAACATTAAGATCATTTTGTGATTAAGTCAAACCAACACTCTTTTGCTCCACTTACTTGTTTAAATATGTAGAACCAATTTCACAAACCATTTGTTTGCATCATCAGCCCCATTGTTGACTGGAGGATAAACTGTTATGCTGTGGGAATGTGTAATCTGCTCTGCTGGAGGTGTTATGAACTTGAAGTTTATGTTTTCATCAGCGGAAGTGTCGAAGTTCATTAAATTATCTTTGTACTTCTAAATGTAGATTTTCTCCCATGTTGCTAATTCTGTAGGTCCTTGCACCGATTTCAATAATTTTGTTTTTTTCAATGCATCATAGTTTTCTGTCCAGAAATGCAATGCCACTGCTGATTTCTTCAACTGCTTGTATTTTATATTTCTGAAATGTTCTTTTAACCAGGTGCCTATGTTTCTCTATGTTTTTTCCAATGTAGATTTTTCACACTCTGCACAACTTATTTTACAAATATCGCTTTTTTTCTCGTGGAATATTGCCATTAACATTATCAATAGGCAATTTTTAACATTAAATCTGTTTGCAGGTGCTAACCTGATATTAAAATCTTTAAGAATATTTTGAAATTTTTTGTAGCCCATGGATGATATGTGAAATTTTTAAAAATTAACTTATCTTTTTTTTGTTGAAAGTGTTGTGGTTACTTTAATAAGTTTTTGCCTCTTGAATTTCTGTACTTATTTTTGTGCTAGTTCTTTGTTATAACCATTTTTAACTGCTGTTCTTTCTATAAGGTATTCTTCTTTGCTAATTTTAAGGATAACTAGCCAATGTGTTAAGTGTTGGCATGTTTGTGCATTGTGGGGTTAAAACAGTCAACTTTGATGTATTGTCTGCATGTGTATTCCTTCTGTATATTCCAAATTCCAGGTTTTTTTGACGTTTCATTATTTTTATGTCCAAGAAAGGTAACATGTTATCTTTTTCATTTTCATATGGGAATGAAATGTTTTTATCTTGTAAATTCAGAAGTTTTATGGCATCATTAATGAGTTTTTGTTGACTATGGCAAATATATCATCAACATATTTGTACCATATTATAAATATGTATGGGAAAGCTGAGTTGATGTGTATTTCAAATGTGCTCATTAAGAGGTTAGCTAAAATGGAGATATTGGACTGTCCATAGTAAGTCCTGATTGTTGTTTATAAAATTTATCCTTGAAAGAAAAATAGGAATGGTTTATGCAAATTTCTTAGAGATTAATGTATTCTTTTATGTGTGCATTATTAATTCCACTTGTTCTTAGCCAATCTTAGAGGTAAATTAGGAATTTATCTTTCGGTATGCTTGGAAACAGCACTTCTACATCAAAAGATATTAAAGTGTTAGGAGGTTGCAATTTTATGTCCTAATTTTTTTCTATTAACTGAAAATTTATACTCCTGCATTGAAATTTAGGTAGTGTCTTAAATCTATCAGCTAAATAATATGAAGGTGTATTAATATTGTTAATGATGGGTGGCATACCATTTCCAGTCTTATGAATATTTGACAAACCATATATCTTTGCTATTATAGAAGTGTTATGTTTTATTTTTTGTTCCTTTGTGATAAAGTGCAATTTTTTGGAGTCTCATTGACTGAATTAATGCATCCCTTCAATGGATCTGAACATATTCATTTTTTAATCCTAAACTTAGGTATTCATTTTTTACACTTACATAAAAATAAGCTGCGTTTCAAGAGAATTTCTCACATCTTCAGTTGCTCCCTGAACCACCGTTACTCGAAACAATGGCTAGACACTTGGATGTTCCTGTGGTGGCCTCTGTTGGTTGAAGTAGGAAATTGCCAAGTTCATCCATAGGAGGAAAATCGAAGTTCATTAAGTTTTCTCTATTTTTTAATATGCAAAATTTTTTCCCAAATGGATTATGAAGATGTTTCAGCAGTTTAATTTCCAGTTTTATTTCATGATTTTTGGTCCAAAAGTGAGCTGTTACTGCTAATTTATCCACCTGCTTAAACTGAATATTCCTAAAATGTTCTTTCCTCTGAATTTCCAAATTTCTCTTTGTTTTGCCTATGTAGCTGTGCTCACAATCTGCACAATATTCGTTTTTATTTAGCAAATCTTGCATTTTATTACAATACTCATCTTTATCTAATATTACTATTCTGTTCCCTTTGTCGGCTTTTGTATAAACTATCTTTTTCATTTAACAATTTTATAGTGTCCCTATGTGTCTTGTTTAAGTTTCCTCTTTTATTTCTTTTAACATCTTTCTGATTTGATTTTAACTAATTCTTTTTCTTTTTGTTTAGCCCTTCAATAGCTACTTCTAAATCTACCAAATAATCTTCTATTTTATTGGAGTATTGGACACAAGTTTTTAGGCTTTTATTTAAAAATGCTAATTATTCTTTCTTGAAAATTTCTTTTGATAGATTTTAGCTTCACTGTGCAATGTTCCAATTAACAATTTTACTTATGTCAGAGCATGTTCATGGTCAAGTTGGGAAGGATTAAGAGTGCTTCGATTACAAATAAATTTAATGCAGACGTGTTTCAGAGTAAAAGGAACAAACATGCATGTGCTTTATAAAATGTTTAAATCCTAAAATAAGAAACACCCTTAAGTGTATATGTATTCTATGTTTTATATACATTAGTGCAGTTTAAAAGTCCCACAATTTAGATTGGCCAGCCAGCAGAACTGCTTATCTCCAAATCTTTAAGAATCCCTATGTGGCACAAATGGTATCTTTCTCTCTTACAGTCAGTTGCAAGTGTGACTTTGACATAAGTCATGCAACTGTTTTGTGCACAAGAGTGAGATTTCATTAAATAGTGCAGTAGGTTGTGCAATGGTGAGATATTCACTGCATCATCATACATCAAGGCATACAATAGATACAGTTATGTAGTAGAACAAGACAGACATATAGTCGTAAATTTCCTGGCAACCCAGTTCCAACCACACATTCATATGCACAAAAAAAAGTAAAGCAAAGTAAAGTTAGGACAACAGTTTAATGAAATAGGTTTTGTGGCTAACCGGAAAAAAAAATTAATACTATGTGCTCACAGAAGAAAAAGTTTCCATTAAACCCTCCTCTTTCTCCTGATTTAGTTTGAGATTTTCATCTTTCGGAGACATTGAAAAATACAAGTATATTCAACTAACCCTCACACAATGGAGGAACTTAAAACAAACATTGAAACAAAGTTAGGTCTGTCCCTTGGTGATGTGGAACTGATGCCTATCAGTAATAATTTCTTGAGAAGAAGTGGATATGTCAGGGAAAATGGGTAACATTTCCATTTTTTATAAGGAGGTTGAGTATCAGATTATGTTATTTAATACGTTATACCTAAATTATGCAACAGTGGAAACCTTAAATGCTCAGAACCTACATTGAGAAAACATTGGCAACAAAGCAAGCTATAAGCACTGACTGGTTGAATTATGTATTGGGACTTTTAAACCGCTCACATGGTTTGTATGTATATATTGTGTATGTACATATATATTATGTATTTTATATGCATAATTCTATCAAAATATTTTGAACTATAAGCAGTCAAACATTTTATACAAAATGCATATCCATCTTACCTTAACATGAGAGATGAAAGTACAAGTAACTACAGGACCTTCCCTATTCATCCTGCTGTTCACTTTATATTCTGGTTTGGAAAGTCCTTTCTCTTTGGCAAAATCCTCTAATTGCGATATGCAGCTATCAACCTTGTTGTTGTTAATAACTGCTTCTTTGAACTGCTCTGCCAAATGGTCCATGGACACAGGCTAGAAAAAAATAGCTAACATAATTAACAATATACATTATATTAAGGATCAAAATAATTTGCATATACATGATCATAAATAACAAAATTGGCATTTTAAGTATAAATAGATAAAAATTAGATAACTATTATGAGCAATTTAAGAACACCAGTATAATACATTATCACAATTTCAAGGATTAGATCCATGGACTGTTTAGGAATGCTATGGACAAAATAAACTGCTCTAGGATTAAAACAATAAGTGCATCACCTTGTGGTGTAGTGGTAGTATTTGCTACTACTAATACGGAGGTCTTGGGTTCGAATCCTGGACAGCTGGACATCAAGCTTTCTGGGTAAGGATTTTTTTAAACCCAGAGATGATAAATGCCAAATAGCTTTATGGCACCACTCAAAGCTCATTTGTGCCATCATTAATTAACATTCAGCCTTACAGACTTATATCTACAGTATTAAGTCCACAATCTATAGACATCATGAAAGACCAATGCAGTTAAAGTGACATTAAATAAAACATTAAAAAAATAAAACAAATGGCATTTAGTAGTAATATGATCAGCAAAACTGGTGAAATAAGCTTCCAGTCTTGTTAATGCCTCAGTGGTTCGACTTATTCATTCTCGCTGCTGGGAGGGTGTGGCATCAAGTAGGAGGAAGTGAAGAGTTGCCCAAGATAGTTTGCAAGAGATTATTTGACTTGGGAATGACCCCTTCTTGTAAGCAGCAAAATCTGGCCATGAATAATATGAGTAAAATTGTACTTACGAAGCTGTAGGCAATGGAGTGGTAATATATTCTACATTAATGTGTTCCAAGTTGTTAACACTAACTTTACTTGTACCAACCCTATGCGCACAAACAATAAACAATGTAATTAATCTCTCCAGCTCCACATTTTCAAACAAAGAAATTCAGTTCCTAAACAAAGGCCTCAAAACATGTATAGATTTTTTTGGAAAGGAATATATAGGGACATCGACATAGCCACCTTAAAGGTAGCGAAAAATTGTTTGTGAAGATGAAATGCAAAAACATTTTGGAGAATATAAAAAACAAAAATAAATTCAAAAACTGCAGAAGTACCTTAAAAAGTACATTTTTAAAAGAAAAACCAGTAATATACAAAAGCAGACAAAGGAAATAAAATTGCCATTTTAGACCAGGAAGAGTACAAAAATAGAATAGAGAGTATGTTAATGGGAGAAGCCCATAAACCAATAGAAAAGAATCCTCTCAACAGATGCACAAAAAACCTGACTCAAACATTAAATGAAGTGAATATACTCTCCACTACAGAAAAAATAAAAATCACAGAGCAACCCGGTGCTACCCAGACTTTACGCACTTCCAAAAATACACAAAAATGATAACAGCATGAGACCAATAATAAATAACAAACTCACCCACATACCAACTAGCAAAAAAAATTGATCAACATTTTCAATTCATTTAAAAACTTCCAAAGCTTAAGCATTACCAACTCATTTGAGCTAGTCGAAAAACTAAATATAACAAAATAAAAACCAGTGATGTAATGGTGTCATTCGACGTGAAAGCCTTATTCCCTAACATTCCAATAGAAAACCTGATGCAAATTCTAAAAAAATTGTTAATATCTATAAACTTAAAACCAGAAGAAGAAGAAGATTTGCTAAAACTAATTGATATTTGTATCCAACAAAACTTCTTCAATTTCAATAAATTACCAACAAGTTTCCAGTCTAGCTATAGGAAACCCTTTGTCTCCATTTCTAGCAGGTCTTTTCATGAGTTCCTTAGAAATACATATCACCAAAGCGTTCCTATTTATCTTCAAGACATGGAATAGGTATGTGGACAACTTATTTGCAATAATATCAGAAAAACATTCTCTAGACGCATTGAAACTCTTTAGTTTATTACACAAATCTATACAGTTTATCATAGAAGAAGAGAGAAATGGATGTTTCCCATTCCTAGATTTAAAAATAAGAAGAAATGCAAACAGTCTTAGCTTTGGAATTCACAGGAAACAAACACACACAGAAAATTACATAAAAATGATAGTTACAACTCCATCCCACATAAATATGCAGTGTTTCATAGTTTAGCACACATATTAATCAACATCCCATTGACAGAAACAGAGTACAAAATGGAATACCAACATATAATGAAGACGCTATAACCAACGGTACCAACATAGACTCAGTAACAAAAATCCTTAATAAAGCTAAAAGACAAAAATTGATAAACGAAGTTTTCACACTTAAGAACACCGAAGAAAGATATAAATTCAAAAGTTTTACATACCACCCAACTTACCACAACAAATTTAAAATTTAGGAAGATATTCAAAGAACGTGGAATAATGATAGCCCCAATATAAAAAATTTAGCACATTGCACAATGAAAGACACTATCCCCACAGAGCAAAAATCAGGAATATATGAGATCAAATGTGCAGATTGTGAGCAGCTACATTAGGAAAACGAAAAGAAATTTAGAAATTCAAAGAAAAGAACACTTTAGGAACATTCAATTGAAACAGATAGACAAATCAGCCATAGCAGCTCATTTTTGGAACAAAATTATGAGATATCCACTTGGGAGAGAATTTTCATTTAAAAAAGAGAAAAAAAAAACTTAATGAATTTTGATTTTCTGCCGCTGGATGAACTCAGCAAATTTTTACTAGAACCACCAGATACCCCACAGGAACAAATGGGTATCCATCCACCGTTTTGAACAACGGCATTCAGTCAACCGCAGCTGATGATGGGAGGGACCTCTCCCGAAACTAGTCCTAAATTTTAAAAAGTAAGTGGAGTTAGTGTTAACAACTTGAACACATTAATGTAGGAAATAAGATGAGTGCTTATGTTTAATGAGAAATTAATTTTGTATTCTTACTCTTACATCACTGTGTGTTATGTTTCCTTCCTGTATGTTATTTCACACAGTGCAAGACCATTATGCTTTGGTCCCTCGTGCACTTTTTGTGAGAATTCTTGAGTTGCTATGTTACCGAGAGGCCACTCCTGATGTGTGAGACTCTCATAGTAGCACTCTTGTATAACCATTCTTGTTTACGAGAATGAGAGAGAATAAGCCAGTATTCAATAGCTTTTAGTGATCAGCACTATACCTAGCCAGATAAATGGTTAGAAATATGGCATTGGGGGAACAAATGTACTATATGAATAAAAGTTTTTATCTTCCTGTGTTTAAAGAACGGGTTTTAAATGTCATATAGGAGAGATATAAGAGATTGTGCTAGAAAAATTTAATACAATGTTATTTCAGTTATGGTCTGGTGAGTGCAGCTGCATACTGGGAGAAGCATGTGCAAAGAGAAGCTTATAGCTAATTTTAGGGAGGCTTTGTCAGCAAGTGGTTCTGTTATGTTTACGGAATGTCAGAATCCACACAGTGAAACTTTTGTTAATCTTATTTTGATTTAAAGTAAAACACTAAAAATCATGTCGTCACATTAAAACTCTCTTTAAATTTCACAAACACACTTATAAAAGTAATTTTGGTACATGTTTTGTGAGGTACATTCGACGACTGAGAGTCGTCGTTTTGGTTGGCAATGTGAGGAATGTACCTCACAAAACATGTACCAAAATTACTTTTATAAGTGTGTTTGTGAAACTTAAAGAGAGTTTTAATGTGACGACATGATTTTTAGTGTTTTACTTTAAATCAAAATAAGATTAAGTGGCTGTGTGTTCAAGTGTTACTTAGTGTTTTTATATGGTGTAAATTGTGTTCACCATCTTGATAAACATTAATGAGAGATACAAACAAAAACAAATAAAAGACTGGTACTAAAACAAGGCTGCAAGAGCTGATGATGATTATGATTTAAGCAGCACAAAACAGCTAAGGTCATTAGTGTCCAAACACACTAAAAACTGCGCCAACATTAATACACCAAATCAGTATATAAAATAAGCAACAGTAGCACTTTGTGCAATAAAACAAAACCCCATAACAAATAACAAGGGTAATATAGAGATCAACAAACAAGACTGGTACTAAAACACAGCTGCAAGAGCTGAAGAAAAACAGTCATATAATTAATGGTCTAAAATAGGAATAAAAACCCAAAAACAAATAACAAAAAATGGTAACTACAATCAAAAGACTTAACAATAAAATGCATCAGCAAGAGCTGAAAACACAAGTCTTATTATGATCTAAAAATGTAACATTAAAACCCCAAAACAAATAACAATGGCAATATGCACCACAACAAATATGGTACTAAAACGCATCAGCAAAAGCTGAATAATCAACAGTCTTAAAATGGTATAAAAATGCCGTCATAAATAAAATGATATAATCTTACACCTTGCTCCAAATACCACAAACACGGATAAAGCAGAGCACTTGCTGAACAGCAACCTCATCATCTGCAAGTAAGTCATCTATAGAGGATGGCAAACCTAGGAAAAGTCTAAAAGCTGCTAGATGATGGCATTCAAGTAAAATATGAGGCACTGTAAAGGGATGGTCACAGTGAATATATGGTGGAGCTGGTTTCCCATTAAAAAGGCGACGGTGACTAAAACGGCAATGCCCAATTCTCAAACGTGCTAAAATTACTTCTTCGCGACGAACTGCGCGAGAAGAAGTCGACCAGTTAAAAGGGGTGGATTTACATTCTCGAAGTTTATTGCTAGGGATTAAATTCCACTCCTTGCGCCAGCGCGAGAGAACGCCTCGACGTAAAGAATGTTTAAAATCCCTCGAGTAAAAATGTTGCTCAAATTCAGCAGGGTCTAAAAGGGCGACGTCTGCGGCCTCATTGCCTAGAAGGCCTATATGTCCAGGTACCCATAGCAGAGTCACCCTGACGCCAAAGTCAAGAAGCGTGATCATTGTACCCTGGATCTTCTGTACAAGAGGGTGGTAGTTGTACAGGTGTTTAAAAGATAAAAGCGCACTCAGAGAATCGGAACAAATAACACTGATCCCCAGCTGCTGTTCAGAAACAAATAAAATCGCTCGATAAATAGCATAAAGCTCCGCCATAAAAATAGATGTCACAGCGTTAAGACCAAACGTGAAATTAGCTCCGTTAAAAACAAAGGCACGTCAAACACCTGTGTCAGATTTCGAGTCGCCGGAATAAATAAAATTGCATTTAGCAAAAGAGGAAATGATCTCGCTAAAATTACGACGAATAATAGGTGCTGAGATCGAGGATTTAGGACAGGACGTAAGCCCAAGATGAACAGGGGCCTCTGCTAAAAGCCAAGGGGGAGAAATAGTTTCCTCGGCTAGGAAAAAAAAGCAGGTAATTCGACGTACAAAGTCCTTAAAATGAAACCCAGGAGGCCCAGGAGTAAAAGACCGAGCAGCATAAAAATGAACGAGACACATATTAAAAAACGTCTCATTCGTGGAATGACGAGGTTGTGCAGCTAGTCGACAACCATAAGCAGAAAGTAAAAGATCCCTACGATAAAACAATGGAGATTCCCCAGACTCTGCACATAAACTTTACACGGGGCTTGTTGGGAATGCTCCAATGGCGACACGTATACCCCGGTGATGAATGGGGTTAAGGCGACGAAAAACGGAAGGTCGCGCAGAGCCATAATCCAGTTTGGACCGGATGAGAGAGCGGTAAAAACGTAAAAGAATAGCCCGGTCAGCTCCGCAGGATGTGCCACTTAAAACATGTAAAATACAAAGAGAACGTTCATGCTTGCCTCTGAATTGCGCTATATGCGATGGCCAGCATAATTTTCTATCAAATACCAAGTCAAGGAATCTAACTTCGTCTGCGAAAGCAAGAGCGTCTGACCAAGATGGAGAGATGGTGGAGAATACTCCTTATGGCGCCAAAAGTTAATGCAGGCGGTCTTCTCTGCTGAGAAACGGAATCCGTGATTTACACTCCAAGCGTAAATGCTGTCGAGACAGCATTGGAGGCGGCGTTCCAAAAGACAAGTTCTCCGAGAGGAAAGAAAGATGGCAAAATCGTCAACAAACAACGATGATTGTATTCCTGGCCGTAAACACTCATTGATGGAATTGCTAGCAGTGGCAAACAGTGTGCAACTAAGTGCCGAGCCCTGAGGCACATCGTTCTCTTGAATAAAATTATATGATAAAATTGATCCTACGCGAACATTAAAAACCCGGTCTTTCATAAACTCCTGAATAAAAACAGACATACGACCACGTATATGCCAATCATGAAGCGTTCGAAGGATACCGATTCTCCAACAAGTTATCATAGGCTTTCTCCAGATCAAAGAATACGGCGATCGTTTGATACTTCGTAAAAAACCGTCCATAATGTGGGGTGGAAAGACACTACATGGTCGACGGATCCGCACTGGTTGTTCGTAAGTGCCTCGATTCTAAACACCACATAAGCCGCCCTTTATTCCTGCGTTCCAGCACCTTGCAGACGCAACGGGAAATCGGAGGTAACTGGAAGGAAGGTGTGGGTCTTTTCCAGGTTTAGGTATGGGTACCATGGTGGCCATTCGCCAAGCGCTTGGAAATATTCCATTGTACCAAACAGAGTTAAAATCTGGAGTAAAAAAGCCTTGCCTTCCGCTGATAAATGCTGCAACATAGCGACATGAATGCCATCTGGCTCTGGTGCACAGTGTCGAGAGTTCGTAACGGCATGCTCCAATCCCTGGCGGTAATCGGGACATTAGAGCTCTCCTCATGGTCGGAGGCAAAAGAAAAACCTGTCAACTCAACCTGCTCCTTTAATGTGCGAAATGAAGGAGGGTGATTGGCGGAACTCAAACAGCAGCGAAAGTGCGCCCTAAAATATTGGCTACGTCAATCGGAGAAGTTAGCACTCGATTTGATATCGTTAAGAACAGGTATAGGCGTAAATCTTGATTTGCCTGCAACGCGGCGTAGCTGTTCCCAAACTACAGATGAATGTGTTGTGCGCTTAAAAGAGGAGGCAAAAGCAGTCCTAGACGCCATTTTGCTATCCTTAATGATTCGACGGCATTTGGCGCGCAGTTGCTTGTAGCGAATCATGTTTGCTGAAGTAGGGTGGCGACGAAAAACTCGTAGAGCACCTCGGCGTGCACGGATTCGTCGGTCCACCAAGGAACCGGAAAGCGTCTGAGGTGGCAAGACGACCGGGGAATAGCCTGCTCTGCGGCATTAAGAATGGTCGTTTCGAGGTGCTTGTTCACGGGTCGATGGACGGAACCTCACACCCTGAAAACACGGCCATAGATCCGAAAAGGTGCCAATTCGCCTTTGCAATAAGCCATCTTGGCGCTGAGAATATGCGTGTGCAGAAAGTACGTGTATCTGACACGGAAAGTGGTCACTAAAGTATAAATCAGAAATGACGTTGTCATTTGTCCAAGTGTGAAAAACAACGAGTACTGTCAGAAATAAAAGTAGGTTGACCAGTGTTGAGAAAAATAAGATGGTGGCGGTCTAGAAAGTCTGCCAACATGCTACCCGTGTTGGGTCCCCAAAAGGGATGCTGCGCATTAAAATCCCCCAAAAGTAGGACAGGATATGGTAGCTGGGATAAAAGATAGTCAAGAACAACGGCTGTGACAGTAGCAGATGGTGGCAAGTAAATACTGCAGATTGAAAAACTAAGGCCAGAGGAGTGAACTATAGCTGCTGCTGCTGCAGCTTGTAGAGGAGTCTGGAGGTTTAATGAAAGACTGTATACATCATCTCTGATGAGAATTAAAACTCCGCCATCGCGGGAGTGCTATCTTCGGGAGGAAGATCAAATCTCACCGAAGAGTAACAGTATAAAGTGAAAGAATCTTGCGGGCGAAGTTTGGTTTCTTGGAGACACACAAGCGGAAAGTCAATCGAGCGTAAAAGTAACTTCAGGTCAGGTCTTCGACTGCGGAGTCTACGCACATTCCACGAAAGGATAGCCATTGTTAAAACGAATTAAAATAAATAAAAATACCACCTTACTTTTTGCTAGGCCCAGGACGAATCAAACGTCCTTTTTTCAGTCATGGGGCTCAGTGGTTTGCCTGGAGCATCCTGCTCCATGGCGTCCTCAGAGGGAGGGCTCTCCCGCTGAGAAGTATTACCGATTCCAAAACGTGGAATCGGTTGGATGTAGATAGAGGCGGTGACGGCGACCGCCTAGCGGCCTGCTCCCGTCATGGGAGCTGGACTTCCGAGGAAGAGAAGGGCTCTTTTCTTCTCAACAGGAGTTGACGATTTCAAAAAGTCAGTTCTCGTGTAGCTCGTCTTGAACTTGATTTCAGAGGCATTAAAAACAACCGGCTTCGGCTTCTCTGTAGAGCGCTTCGGAAAACTGGGCGTAGTAGGAACCCGTGTAAAGATAAGGTCGCAAGTCTGCGTAATGCTATCGCACTTCTTGGCCGCAAAAGAAGCTGTTGCGCTGTATGTACCGGTCTTAGGTACCATAGGTTGGTGAGATTGATATCGTTTCCGGGCCTCAGTGAAGGAGAGCTTTTTCTTTACCCGGATTTCCTGAATACAGCGCTCCTCTCTAAAACGAGGGCGCAGTCGCGCGACGACGCTGGATGATCACCGCGGCAGATGACGCAGACGGGAGCGGATGTACAAGCTTCCTTATGACTTCCTTGACCGCAGGTTGCTCAGATGGAAACGGCACTCTTACAGGATATGCGAGTGTGTCCAAAACGTTGACACTGAAAACATAGCAACGGGCTCGGGATATATGGGCGCACTTCAATCAAACCACCTTTATTTTCATTCAACCCTGTCAAACGTGAGGAAAAGAGTCCGGGTCGGCTGTAATTCCCCCTCTTTCCTTGCCTGCACGCGATAAACCGATGTGACTCCAGACAACTCTGGATTTCCGGGTCGGACATTCGTCAAGTACATTGGTGGTAACAATTCCTCGTGACGAATTCAATGTCTTATGTTGCTCAACACGGATGGGATAACCGTGGAGTAGCGTCGCCTTGAGCAATGAGTTGGTTTGAGACAGCCCAAGTGTCTCCACCAAAAGTGATCCATTACGTAGACGGGTACAGGACTTAACGGGTCCAGCTATGGCATCTATGCCCTTCTGAATGACAAACAGGTTTACTTTGGTAAACGACTGACCATCTTCAGTATGACTGAGCATTAAATAGCGAGGAAATGACTTCTTGGATACTTCTTTAACGTCAACTCTTTTTGTTTCATTTGAAAATGATTATTATATTGTACCATAGCGATTTAATCACCATTGCAACTGACTCCAATGGCAAGCTGCTTCCTGGGCACCACCCTCGACTTAGGTTACTTGCCTTGGCCTGGACGAAGTAACCTCAGGGTCACACCTTCCTGTGTACTGACAAAGGGACCCAATCGCCTGCAGGAAGTCAAAAGCTCATGCAATGGCCCCTCCCCAGGCTTGGCCTTTACCAGGGGATACGCTCCTGTCCTATATGATAACCCAGCGCTGGGAGTTACGCCATTACCCAGTCACCATTTACGATGTCAAACACTGGGGCATCCTTCAGACAAAGAACAGCCAAGTAAAACGAATAAAAATTAACATGGAGATAAAATAAAAATGAGTCAAATATGCCAAGTGTGGACCTGCGGGAGCAGCTTGGGTGCCTCTGGGTCGCTATGCCCCATACCCAAAATTTGGGTCCCTGAGGGGACAGGGAGCAGAGAAAGAGGTAGATTATATATATATAAAAAATATAAATGAAAAATATAAATAAAGTAACACTATTAACAATGTAACAAATTAACAGTAATAATAAAGGTAGATAAGGATAAAACACTGAGAAAAAGTCACACTTGAAATTGCTATATTTCAAGTGTGATTTTTTCTTAGTGTTTTATCCTTATCTACTTTTATTATTACTATATATATATATATATATATATATATATATATATAAATTAACACTAATAATAAAAGTAGATAAAGATAAAACACAGAGAAAGAGTCACACTTGAAATTGCTATATTTCGAACTACTGCGAGTTCTTCGAAATATAGCAATTTCAAGTGTGACTCTTTCTCTGTGTTTTATCTTTATCTACTTTTATTATTAGTGTTAATTTGTTACATTGTTAATAGTGTTTCTTTATTTTTATGTTTCATTAAAATTATATATATATATATATATATATATATATATATATATATATATATATATATAAATTAACAGTAATTATAAAAGCAGAAAAACATAAAACACTAAGAGAAAGTCACACTTGAAATCACATTTTCAAGGGTGATTTTCTCGTAATGTTTTATCCTTTTCTGCTTTTATAATTGAAGTTAATTGTTCCATTATTGACTATGTTACTTTACTTTAATTTAATTTAATTTAATTCACTCACTCTTGCGCGTGCGCTGCCAATTGCCTATGAAAAAAACTCTTTAGTCAAAGGTGAACACAGTAGTAAGGTTTTCAAGTGTGACTTTCTCTTAGTGTTTTATCCTTTTCTGCTTTTATAATTATAGTTAATTTGTTACAATGTTAATAGCATTACTTTCGTTTAATTTTTATTTTATATTATGTATATAGACACATATGAAGGAAAACCAAGACTGCCAATTGCTATGAAAGAACACAGAAGCAAAGGGTATATGAAGTTTTATTGGAAGAAATACTGACAATCTGAATAATGAGAAATACAGAAATAATTTTTCCTATCTGCAACAGCCTAATTAATTAGAGAGAGAGAGGGGGGGGGGAGATGGGACAGCAAACAGAGAAATTTACATTTCTATTTGATGCTTTGGTTGAGTCAAAGATGATGCATGCCGTAGAAATTTGGGGAGTCTCAAAGAGGTGGACAAAGGTTGATGTGATACTTAGAATGTTTTGCAGAGAAGTTCTAGGGTTACCAAAAAGTTCGCCAAGGGGGGTGAGTTTGGCAGAACTAGGAAGAGTAGGAAGGAAAGGTATAATAGCAGAGAGCATTTAGAAATATTGGCTCAGATGTCTCAAACTGATATAATAACAATGTTACTAAAAGAATGTCTTACATACCAAAGTGATGTACTGGGAAGAGAGAGATGGTTTGGGGAGGTGGGGAAACTATTAGAAGAAAATGGAATGGAGGATGCAAGGCGATTGGGTGAAAGTAATGTTAAGTAGATTTTGGAAAGAAGTGAGACAGAGGATAAAAGATATAAAGAAACAAGAGACTGGGCTAGCTTGCAGGATAAACATTCTTTAAACTTAATTGGGGATAGGAGAAATATATAGATAATTGTGATCAAATTGGAAGAATAGGCCTTGCATGGATGCATACAGGGGTATTATTTCTAAAAGGATTAAGAATAAATTTTAAAAAAGAATGTATTATGTGTGGGAATGTGTATAGTGTTCCATTGTTTAATAGAATGTGAAGATGGAGAGACAGTATCTGGGATGAAAAATGGGACAAACTACGAGATATTGTGGATATTACAATGTTATCAGACATGAGGACAGAGAAAATATAAAAGATTGGGGAATTCTTAGGAAAAGTAAGAGATACGTAGAGGAGAAGGAAGGAGTTTGAGGGCACACAGAGTTGTGAAAATGTAAATGTATTTAAGGGTACTTTATCATACATATAACCAGGTGGTTAAGGTATGAGAGAACCTTAGTATTGGTATTGCTAAATTCTTAGATATTTTGTTTATGTAAATATAATAGCAACATTGTTTGCTGAAATAAATTCATTCATATCTTTAATGACTGTAGGGTAATTATACTACAAGGTATAATTAGTTACCCATCAACATACACTATAAATGAAATAAGAAAACTATATCATTACAATTCAGTTCAGAAATAGTTTTACAATGGATCCCCAGCCATATGGGATTGAAAGGGAATGAGATTGCTGATACTTTAGCAAAAAAAGGAGCAACATAAAATTAAAACCATATTTTGAACTAGGACTTCCCTCTAAACTGAAATTCACAAAAAGATTAATTACTGAACAAGAACAACAAAATATCCATCAAAAACTTAAAGGAAAACCACATGAAGATCTAAATACTTTCAAATATCTTTTACTGAAACCAAGAATAATTGGGAGATGCCCAATTCCGTTTAATTGTGGGCATGGTTGCCTGTCAGAACATCTCCTCAGGATGAAATTAGTCACAGACAGCCACTGTCCATTGTGTAAGTATGTGAATAATATCTTAAACAAGGATATTTACTGAAATGCCGCCAACTTGATAGCAAAAAACAAATGAAAAATAATTTAAAAGCTCTTAATTGGGAAGCTAGAAGAAAAAAATGATATCAGCATCCCCAATGGACACTAGCAAGCAAGCACCCACCAGATTGCTGGGAAAAAAAGTCTTGTGTAACAAACCTGTTGTTTCTTGACCACTGCAGTGAGCCTTGTTTGAAGAGGAGTTAGTGGTGAAGTAATTGTGCGTTCAGCAGTGGATACAGTAGGCCCATGGCTATTTTCCGCTATTGCTTGCGAAATATCCTGAAATAAATCACCATTTTTAAAGAAGTTTTAAGAAATTATTTTTAATCAATAATTAATTCTGCATTCTTTATTAATGTAAATTTATTTTCACTAGTTTCAATGAAGGTATATTCTGAGCAAAATCATGCAAATAAAGTAGCTATGCAATACCAGTCTCTCTTGGGTCTAGTAGCCATATGCATACTTCAATAGCAGTGTTTAGCTCTATTTCATACATGAAAAAAAATTTAGTACTAGTCCATACATTTTTTACTTTTTTAAGTTAAACAATGCAATAGCCAATAACTATATGATCTATTTTTGCACATGTCTACAACTGCATCTCTAAATCCCAAAGTGATGTAAATCTTAAACTGAACTATGCCTTAATTTAAGAGCTGAAATGTGAGCCAAATGAAGGAACTATAACTTGTTTTTTTAAATAAGTTTAACACTTGTTTTAACTACTGAGGCACCACAGGCAGTGGACATTGATGATATATGAGATGAAATGGTAAACTCCGAAAGGATTTTTTCTTTCAAAGGAAGAAAGAGTTACCGGCCTAAGTTTGGAATACCTCCCCAGCATTTGCCATTTATGAAGACTAGGAAAACCTGGAAAAAATCTCAGTCAGGGAGCAGGTCCTGGTGGGAATTGAACCCCAGACCTCCCGCTCACGAGTTCATGCCTCAACCACCTCACTGCCACCTGTAGCAGTCAAACTACAACATGAAAGCAGTACCTAACAAACGGGGGATAATATTGTAAAATAAAATAAATATAAGACAATGCCATATTCAGTATGTAACATATTAAATAATATGATTAATGCTCTCTCATAGTACAGTCATAATTATAAAATTAGTACTGTTAAAATTGTTTTACAATGAAGGAGATGTTAGAATAAGACACATTGTTTAATGGTGATAAGTAATATCTACTAATACAATGAGGTTATTTGAGTTACAGGCCTGCAGAGTACTATTTCCAGTTGAGACTGCTGCACTATCCCAAATAAGCAACTCAGGCAGCCCATAACTCTAAAACATTGTACTACCATCTCATATTGCAGCTATAATTACAAAATCAGTAACGTTAAAATTGCTTTACAATGAAAGGGATACAAGAATAAAAGTCAATATTTAATGGTGAAACTATGAAATGCTTAATTGATATCATTGTATGATTCAGTTGAACCACATACTCTTAAAGCTTCACTTACTTTTCATAACTGTATGGAACTGGTTTCGAGAACATTTAGTTTCCATCTTCAGTCACTTCAAATTTTTTAAAGTTTATTTTTTAAATAAACTTTAAAGCTTATTTTTTAAATAAACTTTAAAGCTTATTTTTTAAATATGAAATACTTGTTTTTTTCTTTTTCTTCTTTTTTTCATCCCATTAAGTTCAGAATAGAAACATGACTTGATCATGCACCCAAGATACTGCTGGTAGCTGGAAAGATGGCTAGTCAGAGAAATGGGTTGATGATGTTCACTGTTCACTATTAATATTCTATTTTTGTTAATGCAAAGAGATGGACCAACTTTTTAACTATTTGAATAGATGATGATACAGATGATGTGCATAATGTTTCACTTGGCAGGTTAAGCCCTCTCCCCACATAAGGAGCTAACCATCTCTCCAACTCCCAGCAGTAAAAGGAACTGACTTAGCCCCAAATGAATTCATGGCCACTCCATTACTTGGCATTGGAATTGTATTGAAGGGATGTACTATAAAGAAAGTGTTAAGAATAACATTGAAATATTTGCACCAGATATGTATGAGTAGTTTTTTTATTAATAGTGTGTTTGATGCCCATTTTTATCACTGAGTCACCGAAGGGATGATGGACACTGGTGACGCATGAAAATGAAATGATAAATTGGGAATTTTTTTTAAGGAAGGAAGCAATCCAGGTCTAAGTTTAGGGTACCTCCCTGGCATTTGTCTTTTATGAGGCCTGAAGTAACCTGGAAAAAATGTAAATCTTGGAGAACTGTCCTGGTGGGATTCGAAGGGGGGATTGATGAATGCAGTTATGCTAACAGCTAAGGAGGATAATGAGCTTCCCTAGGTGGGGGGGGGGGGGAAACCCCCCAAAACCTATATCCGGATGACTTTGGAGCCAGAGACTTAGCAGCATATAAGGTATCAAGCAACTATTAAAAACGGCTCATTTATAGCATGCAGAGACTAAAATACCAATCGGCACTGTACCCACCAAGTTAAAGATCTCTTCGAAATGACAGATAAGGTTCACCCAACTCTCCGCATAGGCTGGACACGGCTCGTAGAAAAAGCTGCAATTGCGACGTGGATTCCCAAATGATGAATCGGGTTAAAGGGACGAAGTACTGGAGGTCGCGCCGAGCCATTTGGTAGAAGCACAACAGCACCGTCCGATCATCTCCCCAGAATGTGCTACTTAATATGCGTAAAAGATATGTAGAAGGTACCGGCCTTTCAGTTGTGCTATATAGGTCGACAACAGAGATTCCTATCAAAAACCAAGCCAAAGAACTGCACTCAGTCTGCGAAAGATAAGAGATCGGGGTCAAGATGGAGAGAAGGTGAGGGATACTCCTTGCAGGGCCAGAAATTCATGCAGACGTTATTTTCAGTAGAAAAACTGAAACCGTGGTTGACGGTCCAGACAACATTGGAGGCGGCATTCCAACAGAAGGTACCCGAGTAGAAAGAAATATCGCAAAATCGTCGACGATGTGATTTCTGGCGGTAAACATTCCGTGATAGACTTGATAGCGATGGCAAACAGAATGACAGTGAGTACCCGGCATGAGGTACTCCGTTCTACTAAATACAGAATGATAAAAAAGATCCAAAACGTACATTGAAAAAAAACCAGTCTTTCATTAACTCCTAAATAAAAATTGAAAGCCGACCACGAATATTCCACTCATTAAGCGTACGAAGGATACCACTTTTCCAGCACGTATAATAAATATGCTTTCTCCAGATGAAAGACGTCACAATTTGGCACTTTCGTAGATATCCGTCAATATTATGGAGTCGAAAGAGACATCAAATGATTGACGGAAGAGCGATATGGACGAAAACAGCATTGAACAAATGTCCAAAAGTTCTGCGAATGCAGCTATAACTTAAGCCGCCCATTAATAATTCGTTCTAACACCTTGCAAACTCAAATGGTAAAGTCCGTTGATATATGCTGCAAATGTACACAATATGGTCCCGGAGCGCAATGCCGAAAGGAACAAAATGCATGCTCCAATTCGCGGGCAGTAAATGGGGCATTATAACACTTCCGATGTCAGAGGCAAAGGAGAAACCCTTTCCACTGGCATCTTAAGTGTGCAAAACGTGGGAGTATAATTAGCGTAGCTCGAAATCTCAGAGAATGTGCGTCCCAAGGCTTCGGCAATCCGCAGGAGAATCAACTGTAAGGTGCTGTCTGTACCTTAAGATCTGGTATGGGCGAAAAATTAAGCGTACCTGCAACATGTTGCTTATCTTAGATTGTTAAAGAGCGTCCATAAATAAGTCAAGTCTTATCTCAGACAACAGCTGAAGATGTCGAACGGTTAAAAGAGGAAACGAAAGCAATCCAAGATGACTATGTGCTATTCTTCAATACTCGACGGTCGCAGCTATTTATAGCGAATCATATTTTTCAACGTACGGCGGCGACGAAAATACTCTCAAGAGCACCTCGGCGTGCACATACTGAGTACCAGTATTCATCGGTATATCAATGAACCGGAGGAGTCTGGGATGGGAAGAGGATAGGAGAATAGCATGTTCTGCGGTAGAAATGGATACGGTCTCAAGGTGCTCGACCATAGCGTCAATAGAAATAAAGGCACACCCTCAAAATATGGCTAGAGAACAGAAAAAAAAAAAACTCCAATTTGCCTTGCCGAAAAGCCACTTGGGTACGTTATGAATATAGTTGGAAGACACGATATTTATTTGGCACGAAAAATAATACTTGAATACGTATCAGAGAAGACGTTCCAGGTAAAATAAACAGAAAAAGAGGCGGAACATATAGAGATCCAAACGTGATAAAGTGTTAGTAATACCGGAAAGAAAAGTACGCTGACCTGTATTAAGCAGAGATAGATTGTGGCGATCCAAAACGTCCGATAACATGCTATCCTTCGTACACTGTTGATTTGGTTTATTTATTCTTTAACATCTCAGGTCATCAGCGTCCCATTCGCTTCAGAGCGTGAAACGGTCGATATATTTTGCTCAGATGCCTTTTCTTTCAGGCTTAAGATTCTTTTTCGTGCCAAAATTTTACGACACGTGACCCAAGGCTTTTCTTCCCTTCCGAAAGGAGCCATACTTAGGATTTTTACGCCCAAAAATCCATCGATCTTGGCCGGGTTTGAACCCGCGATATGGGTTTAGGAGGCAAGAATGGTTGCCACTACACCATCTGGACCGACGAAATACAGTATGAAGCAGATGGCTACTATTAGGGAATCTTTTACTGCATATCTCAGCAACAACCTCTTGCTTCCCCATAAATCAGGTGCAAGTCAACAAGTTCAGAAAAAGTGTAACCATTCTCTATTACTTCAATTTGTAATTGATTTTATGAGTTATTTTGTGTTATATCTTCTGATTACAAAAACAAACTGTTGCATGAAAGAAATGACTGATATCTTGCACAACATTCTGGAAAAAGTAGAATTGTGACTTTGTTTCTAACAACTAAATTCCTTTCAACATTAATTCAGTTTAGAATCTAAACTCAGTGAAACGTGCATTTATAATCTCTTCGAGTCAAATATTTAGAACCTTTTTATGGTTTCACTTAAGGAGATTAACTCAGGACATGTTTCATGGAACACTTGTCCATAGCCTCAGCTGTTGAACGAGTGTTGGATCATTCGTAGAAGTTGGGTAGGTATTTGTGTTGACTCTGGTGTTTTCGTTTTTATTATTAATTACTCATATTCAAATATCTTATGGAGAGTATAGCACTGAAGCGCACTTGAATAAATAGCTATCCACTTCCAGGATGTCACAATTCATTAAGATTTGCTCAAGTTTTTTTTTTATATAAAACCTTTCCCAAATGTTTAATTCTTTTAGTTGTTGAACAGTTTTTAATAACTTGATGTCTTTTACTATTTCATGGTTTTCATTCCAAAAATGTGCTGCCCATAGCTGATTTTTTTATTTGTTTGTTACAGATGATTCTCCAATGTTCCTTTAACCTAATTCCTATATTTTTCTTTGTTTTTCCAACATAGCTTTTTTCACAATCCTTACAATTAGTCTGGTAAATACCACATTTTTTTCTCTTAGGCCTGAAATCCATTTTAATTTCAATAAATTTCAACACTGTATTGGTTTTGAGGTGTTAAGAGGATAGTGTACTTGAAATTTTTTTGAAATTTGAAACTTTTTTCCTCTTCTAAATCACTCAAAGTTGTGATTTGTTTAATTCTTTTTTATTTCTGCATTTTTTGAATTTTTTTGTTAAATCATCTGTTTACTGAACCCATTTGATTTAGCAGTTTCTATTATATTAGATATTCATTCTTGTATTCTTCTTTGTTCAGTGGTATATTTATTAGTCTATCTGTCATTCTATTGAATGCTGCTTCTTTATGTGATCTTGGATTGAAACTATGGACTTTAATATAATTGTCTGTATGTATGTCCTTTCTGTAGATGCCAATTCAAGTTTATTATTACATTTTATTATCTTCAGATCTAAAAATGGTAACATATTATCTGTTTCCATTTCGACAGTGAACTTAATTGTAGGCTCTTGCAGGTTTAAAAGTTTTAGCACATCTTCCCCGTTTTTGTTTATAATGGCAAATACATAGTCTACATATCTGTGCCAAACCTTAAAAATGTGGGGGAAAGCCTTAGGAAAGGTGATAAGGACTGCCCATTACTAGTCTGCTTTCTGTTTAAAGATTTTGTCCTGAAATATAAAAATATTTGATTTAAGCAATACTTAGCGAATTTGATGTATACTTCGATGTGTTTTTCTGTTAGGTTTGCTGATTGCAACTATTTTCTTAATGTATTTTGACATCCTGGAAGCAGACAGCTCTCTATTCAAGTTTATCACAAAACCACCAGAATCAACCCAGATACCTACCCAACTTCTACGAATGATGCAACAGTCGTTTAACAGCTGAGGATGTGGATAAGTGTTCCAAGAAACGTGTCCTGAGTTAATTTCCTTAAGTGAAACGATAAAGAGTGCTCTAAATATTTGACTCAGAACTGAATTCCTATTAGCACAATGCAATGGCATCAAATTGTGTGTAGCCTGAAATTTTGAAGATTATTTTAACTCTAAATTGTGAAAACCTGTTCACTGGTTATTAACAACCAGTTTTATTTTGAAACTCAACAACAGTGAATTCCTTTGAACAAAATATATCAATTGGTATGTTTACAGAAACGCAGAAAATGAAAAAAGCATTAATTTTTTTTGTATCACCCAATGGTGTTGAGATACTTCTATGGCACCCTATAGAGCAAAACTGCTTGCTCTTATGGGGTGTAGAAGATGCTACTGTCTCTCAGTCTGGGCAAATTTTTCATTGTATCCCTCGGTTTTATCACACTAAGGGAGTGTTAAGCCCCCAGGAATGCTTAGATATATAGAATTTTTTTTGGCTGCTATTGTGAATAATGAAGCAGTGTCTTTTAATAAATACCTCATTTTGTGCAGTTGGTGTTGTAATTGCACCTTTGTGGTGGTTTAAGTGTCATTTTATTCTAAAAGCATTGTGTAGCAGATTAAAAAAAATTATGATTAAAACAATCTTATTTTGATATTTTAGTAGCCTATATAAGGGCCTTATACTTTTATCATTTGCAGTGTCTTGCCGCTGTAAAAGCTACCCTAATTTATTTTGCTACATTTGTGGAAAGAATTGTACAAAATCTGAGTGCAAAACTATCACACCCCTACCTGTGAAGGCTTGCAATCTGTATTTCAGAAAGTATAATAAATTTGGAGATAAAAAATAGATTTTGGTCGTCCAACTCCTGCTGTACAAATTGTCAAAGAACTTTAACTGATTGGTTAAAATGCATGTATGACTTTTGCCATTTCAATGTTATGGACGGAACCAAGGGACCACACTCAGACCATTATTTCTGAATGGTCAATCTATCTGGTTTTACCTCAAAAAATAAGCATGCAATTGAATATCCCAATTTGCGATCGGTGACACATCTTGCTAAGCACAGCAACAGTTTACCCATATCAAAACTGCCTGAAAAATGGACCTTGGAGGAAGTTCATCTCTCACTAATCCTAAATTTATTGTATCTTGAGAATCGCATATATCACTAGCTGAATTAAATGATATTGTGAGAGATTTGAAATTAACTAAAACAAGCTGATATTTTATCATCTCATCTTGATGGATGGATGGAACCTTTTACAACCTGGCATAAAATTACCTTGTTCAGAAAACAGGAATACAATTTATCAATATTTTTGAAAGAAAATGAATAATTACTTTCTTCCCAATGCCAATATTGGGAAGAGACCACAATTCTGAGGACTATATATCTTCACAGTCTCATCTAAAACTAGTTTTAGGTCATGTTTTTGCATAATGGGAATGTATATCCATCTGTCTCAGTTGCCTATAATGTTAAAGTGAAAGAAACATATGATAATATAGGAACAATACTCAAGGCTTTAAACTACCCAGAACATTGGTGGCAGATTTGTTCAGGTCTAAAAGTGATAGGTATGCTAACAGGAATGCAGCCAGGATTAACAAAATGTTGCTGTTTTCTTTGTGAGTGGGATAGTTCAGATATGCATAATCATTATGAAATTAGGAAGTGGCCATCAAGAAAAAATGAAGCAGTAGGACAAAAAGGTCTGAAAAAGCTACCACTTGTTGATGATCACAAAACAATTTTGCCTTCATTAACTATAAAACTGGAGTTAATGAAGAACTTTGTAAAGGTGGTGAACAAATCAGGATCCACTATTTAAGGGGAAAATTTCAAAGGTTGATTCTGGCAAAAGTAAAGGAAGGCATCTATGTGGGGTCACAAATATGAGAGCTGCTTCATGATTCAGCATTCCAGGGATTCTCAATTCTGTTGGGGGGGGGGGGGGGCCTTGCTTGCCTTCAAATTGGTACATGTGAATTTTCTGAGAAACTATACAGCAGACCATTCAGAGATTTGGTGGAAGATGTGTTCAGGACTGGGATGCAATATGTCCCTTAAGATTCAATTTCTCCACTCTCACCTGCATTCCTTTCTTCCATTGAACTTGGAAGAGGTCAGCAATGAGCATGGGGAAATGTTCCATCAGGACTTATTGGAAATCGAAAGACAATAGAACAGGAACTCAGTACCCAACAAGCTTACTGATTACTACTGGCAACTAATCACAGAAGTTACAGAGCAATCTTATTGGCATAAGTCATCCAGGAAGAAATTTTAAAAGGTGAAAATGTTTCCTATATTTTAAGTCTTCATTGCAACATAAAAACAATGCTATAAATCTTAAATTAAGTTTTGTTGCACATTTTGGCTTGTATGTATGATTTAGGCTCAAATCACACAAATAGAATTAATCACAAATTAACAACAGCAGCTATAGACTATATGTTGAAAAAAGTTCATGTCCTCTCAAAAAACTGTTAGGTGATGGAGAAAAACCGGCTTCAGTTTTGAAACCAGCAGATGCAAATTAACTAAAATGGCATATTTTCATTTCTGTGAGAGATAAACAGTTTAAATTTAATTAAAATATAAATTGGAACTTGCACAGTGAAGTCAATCACATAATTGATATTATTGTATGATTTAGTTGAACTACACACTCTTAATGCTTCAATTGTCATAATATATAGAACCAGTTTCGAGAACTAGTTTCTAGGACCAGTCAGACCCATTGAAAGGGTGCATTAATTCAATCAATGAGGTTCTAAAAACATGTACAGTCATCCCAAAGGAAACAATATCCAAAATAAAACAAAGCAACCCTACAATAGCTAAGATATATGGTTTACCTAAAATTAACAAGACTGGAAAATGGTATTCACCCCATCATTAACAATATCAATACTCCTTCTTACTATTCAGCAAAATGGTTAGCTAATAGATAAGACATTACCTAAATTTCAAAGCAGGAGTATAAACAATTCATATCAGTTAATAGAAAATATTAAGGACATAAAACCACATCCCTTTGACACTTTTAATCTTTTGACATAAAATCTCTGTTTGCAAGCATACCAAAATAAAAAAAAAACTCCTAATTTATCTACATGATTGCTTAAAACAAGTGGAATTAAGGATACTGACATAAAAGAATACATCAAACTTACAGAAATTTGCATAAACCAAGCCTTTTTTACTTTCAAAGGAAAATTTTATAAACAAGCAGGACTTACAATGGGCAGCCCTTTATCTCCCTTTCTAGCTAACCTCTTCATGAGCAGATTTGAAACACCCATCAACACCTTTTCCATACATATTTACAGTATGGTACAAATATGTCGACGATATATTTGCCATAGTTAACAAAAACTCATTGGTAATGCCTTAAAACTTTTGAATATTTAAGATAGAAACATATTGGTTTACATATGAAACAGAAACAGTTAACATGTTGCCATTCTTAGATATTAAAATAATGAAACGTCAAGCGAATTTGGAATATACAGGAAGAATACACACTCAGATAATCACATCAAAGCTGACAGTTTTAACCCCATAGCTCACAAATTTGCAGTTATCAACAGTTTAACACATCTGCTAGTTAACCTATGAATTAGCAAAGAAGAATATTTTAATGAATATAAACAAATAGAAGAAACAGCAGTTAAAAATGGTTTTAAAAAAGAACTAGTACACACAAAGGTTCAGAAATTCAAGAGACAAAAACGTATCAAAGAAACCACAACACTTTCAGCAAGTAAAGATAAGCTAATTTTTAAAAAATTCACATATCATCCATGGGCTATAAAAATTTTTCAGAATATTCTTAAAGATTTTAATATCAGGTTGGCACTGGTTAATAGATTTCATGTTAAAAACTTACTGATAGACAATGTTAATGACAATATTCCAAAAGAGAAAAAAAGCAGGTAATTTACAAAATAAATTGTGCAGAAAAAATCTACATGGAAAAACAAAGAGAAACATAGGCACATGGTTGAAAGAACATTTCAGGAACATAAAGTACAAGCAGATACAGAAATCAGCAGTAGTATATCTTTTTGGACACAAAATCACTACATAGTGAATAAAGCAAAATTATTAAAATCAGTACAAGGACCTACGGAACTAGCAACCTGGGAGAAAATCTACATCTACAAATGTAAAGAAAGTTTAATGAATTTTGACACTGCCGGGGATAAAAACTTAAATTACAAATATAAACACTAATGTAATACAATTTGTTTACACTAACTCCATTCACTTACATAAAAACTGGACATATGTTTTGGGAGTGATCCCTCCCATCTTCAGCCTATAGACCAACTGTTGTTGTTAGAAGTGATGACTGGGTTTCTTGATGTTCTTGTGGTGGTGGCGGTGTCTGTTGGTTCTATTAGGAACTTGCCGAGTTCGTCCATTGGAGGGAAATCGAAATTCATTAAGTTTTTCTTGTTTTTTATAATGAAAATTTGTTTCCCCCCCAAGTGGAAAGTTCTATTGCATTGTGAAATTGTTTCATTAATTTCGCCTCTGGTTTATTTTCATGATTTTTATTCCAAAAGTGCGCTGCTATTGCTGATTTATCAATCTGTTTTAAGCAAATATTTCTAAAGTGTTCTTTTTTCCAGATTTCCAAATTCCTCTTCGTTTTTCCAATGTATTTTTTATTGCACTCTGCACATTTTATTTCATAAATATCTGACCTTTGTTTGGCAAAACTACTGAAACAACTTCACAACGCAATAGAACTTTCCACTTGGGAAAAAATTTTCATTATAAAAAACAAGGAAAACTTAATGAATTTCGATTTCCCTCCAATGGACAAACTCAGCAAGTTCCTAATAGAACCAACAGACACCGCCACCACAGCAAGAACATCAAGAAACCCAGCCATCACCTCGAACAACAACAGTTGGTCTAGAGGCTGAAGATGGGAGGGATCACTCCCGAAACATATGTCCAGTTTTTATGTAAGTGAATGGAGTTAGTGTGAACAAATTTTATTACATTAGTGTTTATATATATACCACTCCATTGTCAACAACTTCGTAAGTACATTTAATTGAACTTAAACTACAAGTTTATAACACTGCCACCAGAGCAGAATACACATTGCCACTGCTCAACGAATTATCAGACAGTTGAATTTTAGTTGAAGATGAGAAACAATGTTCTCTAAACCGATTCTATACATTATAACAAGTAAGTGAAGCACTAAGAGTGTGTAGTTCAACTAAATCATACAATAATATGAGTTTAAATTTGTTGTACTATTTTTAAGGAGATGTGAGGCCATTCTATTTAGCTTTAGCATGAATTTTTGAGCACCATATTACAATTACTTCAATAGCTTGTAACTAGACATTTTATATCTGTGATCCTAGGTTCCACATCTCAAATTACTTGGCTAAGACACCTTTATATATTCAGCAAATATTTCAATGTTTTTTACTCCACCCTATGTATGTGAATATTTTTCCTTTTTCAGCACAAACTAGTCTGTCTTTTAATAGCTATATTGTAGATATTAATTAATAATTACTTACCAGTTTTGGTAATGTCACTGCTTTCAAACGAGACTGTGCTTGCTGCTTCATAGCCCGAGGCCTTTCAGAAGGGAGTATTATGTTTGCTGATAGTGGTTCATTCAATGTAGTAGACTTCTTAGATGGTGGTATGATGGAAATTTTTTGAAGTCGAGGAGGTACTTCATATCTGTATTTTGTATAAGAAGTTTGTTTTGCTTCATTGTTATATTTATCACCATTGCTAATGTCATTTTTTGGACCCATATTATCGTTTACTTTAAACACAACACTCTTGAGTCTACGGCTCCCACTGGAGCCATCATCACTAGTTGTACTACTGGAACTGCTACAACTGTTTGTGCCACCAGTAGGTGATAATCTTGACTGAGCTGATTGGTTAGCCAATTGTGAAGACCATGAATTCACTGAACGGGTACTTGATGCATACGAAACCTGAAACACCACCATATTAAGCAAATGAAATTGTGAAAAAAAAAGAGAGGGAGGGGCGGGAATTATATTATCAAGAAAGTTGTATATATTCTAAATTTGGCCTGGTTTTCCTGAAAGAAAAATGACCTGGGAAAGGAAAAGACTGGAATAAAAATAGAAAAAGAAAAGAGTTCCCATTCTTAGCTCATAACATTTTCAACAATTGGAAACTGAACTAGAATTTGGATTATGCATAAAAGAAACTATATAGCAACAAACATGGTGCATCATAATTGTCAACTGGTTCAGTGCAATAACATGAACAAAGGCCATTGCTTAAATTGTTAATAAATGGAGATCATTACATTTAAAATTTCCACTTATGTTTTCCTTTTATATTTTGAATCATTTCCACTTTAAGACTAAATATTGAAAGGCACAATGTTAATGTCTGGAAAAATTAGTGTATTCATTCAAAGATTAGTGATTTTATTAAGTTTGTGGCAGTTTCAATATTTTTATATGGGTATGACCAACTATCAGATTCAAAAATGCCTAGTACGTACATTCAGAGATTATATCTCAGACTCAAATGCAGTTGTGAAAAAGCATTTCAATAATATGCTAGCATTTAAGAGCAAATCCAAAGATACATACAATTATCTGTTTTGGATGAATGTATTAAATAAATTTAATGTACTAAATAACCATTAAATGCAGCTGGAAAAGTATTATCAATCATGATGGCAGCATAACTACACTAATGGAAAATGAGAATTGTCATTTTTACCCTATATAATTGATATGGACACAAATAAAGGTTATGTTAGCTGAAATGATAAACCATATACTTTATGGGATACAGGACTTGGTTTTGAAGGGAATAGATGAGGTGATAAGCTTAGAAGTGGGGAAAAGTAGTGGAACATAAAAGTGTGCTAGAGAGTATGTGGAATAAAAAAAACCATCCTAGAAAAAGCGGTGAAACATTATGTAATAAATTTGGGTGATTTCAGTCCAGTGAAAATGATAGTGAACAGTGAGGAGCAGCAGAAAGAAAAGTTGATGATCTTGAAGTGCAGTCGCTAGAGACAGATAGCGAGTGATGTACAACATCATGCTGGTGCAGCCACATGGTAGTAGAACCTCAATAACAAGGTAATTTCTTCCCTAGTTTAAGTGGAGACAGCTTACAAAATGGAAATATATGATCATATAACTTGCTGCAATGAAATTAAAATTGCAAAGATAATTAAAGGAAACAGTTTACCTGTTTTGGGGTGAATAAAGGCTTAAAACATTTTGTGTATTGTCAAATGCTTTATTCACTGCCACGAGTGGCCGAGGTTGTTAAGGCATGGACTCGTGTGCGGGAGGTCTAGGGTTCAAATGCCACCAGGACTGTCCTCCCTGACTGAGGTTTTTTCCAGGTTTTCCTCAGTCCTCATAACTGGCAAATGCACCCTAAACTTAGGCCTGGAATGCTTCCTTCCTTCAAACAATATCTTTCCCAATTTATCATTTCATCTCATGCATCATCGGTGTCCACCGCCTGTGGTGTCTCAGTAGTAAAAACAGGCATTAAACACTACTCTCCCTCCCCCAAAAACCACCTGCTTTATTCAAGTTGTGCTGAAGTAAAACATGAAATAGCACAGAAAATACAGGAACACGATTATGGCAGTTAGTGAAGACAAATTATTTAATTTATTATGATGTGCTGCAATTTGCTTTTTAAGTCTTGCTGTGAGTGGTTGGGTGACTTTTGACAAGAAATAATGCTAACTCTCAGAGTCTGAGGGATAGTTAATTAGGAGAAAAAACACAAATTTAAAGATATTTCTTCATCATTTATAAAAGTTACAATATTTAAGTATTAATCTTTCTACAACAGTATTTAAAATGATGCAAACGGATAGCCTAGTGATGCATGATTTAATACCTAGAAAACTGTGACAAAACAAGTGCATGGATGAACTTATCACCAAAATTGACTGCAAAGAAGTAATAAAGAAGAGCAGAGCCTTGTGAGCACGGACTTTAATCCCTAAAAAACCTATGACAGCCTACAGACATCACTCGGCTTCTTTCAGTACAGTGACAATCAATTTTACACGTGAGGAATCTTATTGGTTTACAGATTGCAGTAATAATATTTGACTGTAAATATTGTACTTAGAAAGCTGTTGGCAATGGAGTGGTAATATATCCTAAACTTAGGTATTCATTTTTTACACTAAACTCCACTTACTTATATAATAACAAGATGTATTTCGGGAGAATCCCCCCCCCCCCCATCTTCAGTTGCTCACTGAACCGCCGTTACTTAAAACGAAGGCTATACACCCGGATGTTCCTGTGGTGGCATCTGCTGGCTGAAGTAGGAAATTGCTGAGGAGAAAACTCGAAGTTCATTAGGTTTTCTTCATTTATAATATGACAATTTTTTCCCTGTTAAAATTTTTTCCCACGTGGATAACTCCATTGCGTTGTGAAGATGTTTCAGCAGTTTGACTTCTGGTTTTATTTCATGATTTTTGGTCCAAAACTGAGCTGGTACTGCTGATTTATCCACCTGCTTAAAACGAATATTCTGCACTTTATTCCAATTGAACCCTTTAGGAATATTCAGTTTAAGCAGGTGAATAAATCAGTAGTAGCAGCTCACTTTTGGACCAAAAATCATGAAATAAAACCAGAAATCAAATTGCTGAAACGTCTTCACAACCCAATGGAGTTATCCACTTGGGAAAATTTTTTCATATTAAAAAATAAAGAAAACCTAATGAACTTTCAGTTTTCTCCTATGGATGAACTCAGCAATTTCCTACTTCAGTCAACAGATGCCATCACAGGAACATCTGGATGTCTAGCCATTGTTTTGAGAAACAGCAGCTCAGTGAGCAACTGAAGATGAGGGAGATTCTCCTAAAACATGTCTTACTTTTATGTAAGTGCAGTTTAATGTAAAAAATGAATACCTAATTTTAGAATATTTGAATGTTTAGAAACTCTGACCTGAGCTCCAAGTAAACTTCAGTTAGTATTGAACTTGAGCTTCCCCAATTAACTAGCCATTCTTTGATCATGTAGAATCCCTTCTACTTATAACTGCTTCCTTATCACATTAATAAGCTCCTACCATCATGTACACACTTTCCATTTCATATTTTCTGTCACAGTTTTTCAGTCTGCAATTTATATATACATCATCAGCTGAAGGTAAGATTGCCTTCATGGTTTTGTGGTCAGCATTTCTGTCTACAAATCTGGGAGATCCTGGGTTCGAATCCTGTAAAGTCAGTTGCCAGGTAAGATTTTTTCTGGAATTTTTCTTTATACCATGAAAAGGCGAATACCAGTAATGTTGAGCGTTGCAAACCTTGGGATTATATTATTTATGCATAGTCAACTTTTGAGCATTAAAACAATGGTTTTAGGTCTTCAAAATAAGCTCCAAGTAAAAAACATGTACTGCAAAACTGAAATAAGCAATGCAAATATACCTATATAATATATAATTAGGTGTACACACACACACACCTATTTATATATTATATCGATATATTTCCATTGCCTATTTCAGTTTTACAGTACATATTTTTTACGAGTTTATTTGAAATATTGCAACATTTGTGTTATTATTTACATATTTTATCAATTTCCTCTTCTTTGGTTCTTGTTATTTTAGCTACATTGTTCCAAGAGCTACAAGTAATTCAAAATATTGTGATATTTGTGTTACTGGATTACGTGCATTATCTATTTCTGCTTTTCCAGTTCTTGTAACTTTATATATAGATACATATTGCTGGCCATTAAAATTGCAACCATTATGCATGTTCATAGCATCTGTTCAGAAATGTCTGTCTTCTCGTTTGGTTGTTTGATGGAGCCACTTGTATGTTCATTCATTAATCCATTAATCACATATTCTGCTCTCCTTTTTTTTTTTTTTTTTTTTTTTTTTTGGAGTAGTGTTTAATGCCCGTTTTTACTATTGAGGCATCACAGGCAGTGACACTGATGATACATGAAATGATATATTGTCAAAGGATATTTTTTAAGGAAGGAAGTGTTCCAGGCCTAAGTTTAGGGTACCTCCCTGGCATTTGCCAGTAATGAGGACTGAGGAAAACCTGGAAAAAACCCCCAGTCAGGGAAGATGGTCCTAGAGGACTTCGAACCCCAGACCTCCCGCTCACAATTCTGAACCTTAACGATCTTGGCCACTCGTGGCAGTCTGTTCTCTGTGGATACATTTTGCTCAACAGAGCACCCATTCAGAATGACATTATATACTTTTATTATGCACAGTTCTCCCTGGATCAAATTTAGACACCTGTTGATATTGCTGTCATACTTGTTCCTTCTGAAAAAATGAGGGGTTATTTAACACAACTCTTTAGGGACATTGCAGTATGGCCAGCAGTATGTGTGGTGTGTGTGTATATTATTATATGGTTGTTTAAGTATATATAATTAAAGAATATGCAATCTAAAAAGTTAATTGAATTTGGTATCCAAAAAAGAGAATTAGAAAATATTCATATGAAAATATTGATTCATTTTAAGAAAAATCGCCATTCCACTGTCTAGCTGACAAAATTTATAGCTTTTCTTTTTCATTTTTCCAAGTAAACTATAAGAATAATTTTTCAATGTTTTTTTTAAACAAACTTTTAAATGAGGACATGATCTGGTTTAGATAAATAGGAAAAAATAATGATCACAGTGAATCCTAATAAATAAACTGTAGCAAAGATAGCAGGAATGTAGGGGAGTTCCTGAGCAAAGTTAAAAATAAATGGAATTGGGTACTAAGAAGGGAAGTAAATCAAATAACTTAAAGGATTGCATTTGATTAATTATATTAGGATGTACATAAAGGTGATTATGGTGGGAAGTGGGTTAAATTTTTATTAAATTTGAAATTAGCATTCAGTATGCATTTGAGATATAAAGTCATTATTAGTTTATAGAGGCTGTAACAAAATAATAGTATTGGTAGAGTAATGGAGAATTTTTATTTCCACCTTGGATTGGGTTGAAGCCTGCTCTCCTAGGATTCCAGTAGCTGCTGCCGATGAACCAGGGACTGGGAACTGATGCTATCAAGATGGAAATATTGTATTGGTTTAATAAAATAGAACTTAGATGAAAGTGATAGAATAAAACCAATTATTGTATTTTTATTATTTTGTAATCGTGAGCAGACAAACCCTAAAATGGTCTGGGCCAGATAAGTGGAGACCCCCTGGCAGTTCATATTTGTATTTCTTTGTATTTGTGCTTAGCATATTAATAAATTTCAATTCCAATAAATAAAAAATGCTTTTGCAAATTTGCATAAAAATTTGCATCTTTTATCTTAAGTATAATTTTGAAGGCAGGAAAAGATATTTCCACTCTATATGTCCTTGGGACACAGTTCATCTTGGACACACACATATGATCAACAGCATAATCAAAAGATTTGTTTCCTGTCAAATTTTTTGCCACTGTTACAATAATGTGAAAAAGATTTGTTTTCAACCATTCTGAACACACTTGCCTGAAATAATTAGTACAGCTGGTGCAGAATTGATACATGTTTTTTTCTCATTACTATTGACCTTATTTTAGAAAAGTGGAAAAAAGGGAAGACAGTATATTATAAATATTGTACTTATGAAGCTGGTGACAATGGATTCAGTATATTATAGTTTATACATTGGGTGAATATGTATATTGTGGACCTGTCAACTGAGCAAGTCATAGGGATATCTAATCAATTCTATTACTCACTTCAACACCTCAAAAGCAAAATAAAAAGCAAGCCGATAGGTTTGAAGTGGGATGACATATTTATAGCCTTGACTGAGTTCTCATTTGAGCCTGATGAGATTGTCACTTAAGATAAAAATTATGACAAAAATAATAAATAAATAAAAATATATGATTTGGTTGCGTTTGCAGCTTTATATGTAAATATGCACATTTTAACCATGAAACTAAAGAATAGGTACTAATGTCAAAATAAACTTTTATTTTGTAAGTACAATATAATATAAAAATTTATATGTACTATAAAACTACAAATTCTAACACTTTAATGCCTCAAAACATAAATATTCTGCTTTTCTCTATCATATCTATTAAGGGGAAAAAAATGGGCATTTGCCTTAAGATTTGCTTCCAATTATGATGGACATTAAACTGTAACAAAAAAGTTAAAGATAAGCAAAGCTCAATATCTATGATGCAAACTTCAGGAAGGATATAGTAAAATGAGACCAAGAAACTTGAAAAATATACATGAATATGCAATAACAGGAACAGAAGAAATGAGAAACTTAATTTTCATAGAACAAATAGAAATTTTAGGAGTTCAGAAAGCTAAATATTTAGAAACAATGTTCACCAAGTAATAGAATCATATACAGATGAAATTTTATGTAGAATAAATAATGGTCATTCTATGGATGAGAGGTTAAGTATGGAGTTAAAATATATATATATATAAGTACTGTGAGTTCTTCTTGCCATTGAAAAACTCGCAGTAGTTCAGAATATAGCAATTTCAAATGTGACTTTTTCTCGGTGTTTTATCCTTAACTACTTTTATTACTACTGTTAATTTGTTACATTGTTACTTTATTTTTATTTTTCATATATATATATATATATATATATATATATATATATATAGACATGAAAAATAAAATAACACAATGAAATATAACTAAAATAATAATAAGCAGAAAAAGTATAAAACACTAGGAAAGTCACAAATTTACTATCCCAATATTTTGAACAGCTTGTGATCTTCTTGCCTTCATAAACACTGCAAAATTTGTGTTACACAGTGCAGAACTGTCCTGAAGTTTTCACTAAGTTCGTCTAGATTAGGAGGAATGGCTATGAAGCACTATTTTTTCAGTATCCCCCGCAAAAATGCATTACACAATGACAAATCAGAACTTTGTGAAGGATTTGAAAAATTTAAGTGTCTAGAAATCAGCTGACAAGGAAACAGCTATTGGAGTAGATGCCCATTCTGTGACCAGTATGTGAGGCCGCATCATCTTTTGAATAAAACACTTGCTTGTACATATCAAGATTACACAGTGCAAAATGTGTCCAAATTTTCTCCAAGAATTTCAATAGCTTGGTTCTTGTAAAATCCTGATGCGAAGTTAATTTTGTTTCCATGTGCATCTTTAAATAAGTACAGACCAATGATGCCACGGGAAGATACAGAGGCCACAATGTTACTTTCTTTGATTGTTATGTTCTCAATGCTCATTAATCTGGATTTTGCTTACTCACTTTGCACATCACATTCATCAGAACACCACTTGTTTTAGAGATGGTCAGCATCTTGTACACATTGAACATATTGCACAATATTAGATTTGCTATGAAGTCTGTCAGCTCATGGAATACCATGTGTAATCTCTTCAATTTGTTGTTCTTTTAATGCCTAGTCTTTATTTTTTAAAATAAACATAATCTTGCTTTTGCAACCACCTATTCAAATAATGGAAATGCAGACTCACCCAAATACAATCATACTGTTAATAAACAGCTCAGGCAAAGCATATTTGGTACTCAAGATAAATGTATACTTAGTCACATTTATTTCTTAAAGTACTTGCTAAAGTTTCTTTCTTTTTAATTGTATGTAGTTACATAAACATCCATAAAAAAAAAAGTTAAGTATGATTTTCCCTGAATGGAAATTATCAGCCTAGAACTTCTCTCCTATTGCGAGTACACAAGAGTTTGAATAATTCTTCAGAATTTGTACATATGCAAGCCCCTCCAGATTTATATTTGTGCAGATTAAAAATTCATACTCTCAAATTTCTCCCAAATAGGTCAAAATTACTGAACATTCAGTTAAAATTTATAGTCACAATGCCTCAACATTTTGTACATGTTTTCCAAACTCCAATATCATTGCTATCGTTACTTTGATTGAACATAGATATAATTCCTATTTTTTGTAGGAATAGTATTAATGTGTACAATAACCTTTTACAAACAATAATTAATAATTTTAATATAACATTAACATAAATATTAACTTGTATGTATATTTTAATGGGTTGGGAAGCCAAGTGGCTTTGATCAACACCATTGCACAGTTTCCAATTCTTTACTTTTCAAAGTGTAAATGAATCTCTCCTTACCGATCTTGTTGGTTTCTCATATGATTTTCCTGCAACAGGTTCAAAATGGTTTTTCAGTGTGATTGACAATGGCTCATGTCCAGTAAATCCAGCATTTCTTGGCCTATTTGCAATTCTGGGAGGCTTCCAGGAAGTTGCAGCAGATCGATGAGGTACTATTGGTAGACTAACACCAATTCTATGCTTTAAAATATAAAAGAAAAATATTAATCCTCAAATCACTAATTACATTTTTATTATCAGGCTTGAAATAAAAAGAAAGGGAACACTGTGAAAATTATATGTGACCAAAAGCATCTAGCTGGGTTTAAAGATGCAACAAACTGCACCATCATTACAACTATACTGATGGCTGGTACAATGCATGTAAAATAAAGATGCTGCTCTTGTTGGCTGCACCTTTTGTTTACATTAATGATTATGAACTAAAGTAGAACTTGGTGAAAGAAGAACTGTGCAAGCAGAAATCAACCTATTATTGAATAAACTTTCTGACAATGACACATCTAACAAATTTACTAAGGAAATGTTTATATATAAAGCAGAACCTGTTCAACAAAGAAACAAAAATTACAGTTTATTTTAGGTTAAAGTTAACATTTAATGGAAATGTATATGCAAATATATTACAGCATTATTTTGATAATAACCCTGCATTACAAAAAGATTTTCCTGCCCTCATACTCTATTATGTATCAGTAAAATTAATAACAGTAGAGTTGTGCTTTTGATTTGGTGTCACAATAAAGGTATAATATTTCCTCAGTAAGTACTTTTGGCACATTTTTAGCGAATCTTAAGCCTCAAAATACTTACCACACCTATCTGCTCTAACAGCAGTGACCACACTGCATGCCTGTGGCTACCTGAATTATTATTTTTTTCTGGAATCGCTAATGTGACTAATAAAGAGCTCAAATTCTAGGTTTTTTCCTCTATGATTTACAATCTCGAAACTTAATTGGAAGTTTATTGGCAGCAAAATGGTAAGTAAAGAAATGAGAGTATGTAATCGTTTCACCAGCTAAAACATTTCATTTATATGTAGTGCTTGTTTAATATGGAACTAGACAGAACAACATTTAATTTACAAATTTACTAATAGTAAAATAGGAAAATAATAACACTTCAGGATCCAAGTTGCAATGTGAATCATCTGTCAGTTGAAGCAGCTTAGGATGTGGACCCTTATCCACAAAACATGTTCTGCCAATAAAGTTGGTATGTGAAGAAATAAGAGCATGTAATCAACTCACAAACTAAAATAATTTATATTATGTTCTCCATTGTGAAAGGGTTCTACAAAGTTATATTAAGTAACAAGTATTACACATATATAGTTTTGGATTTGCGGGAATTTTCACAGTGAAATATAGTATAACATAACAAATCATTATTGAGGAAATCACTCAATCAAGGAAGTGGAACTAAATTAGTGAAATTTGAGTGATTTCCTCAATAATGATTTGTTATGTTATTACACATATACTTTAAACAATGTGAAAGAGCCATGTGCTATAATGAACTACTATATGGATTAGTGAGATAATTTGTACTAAAATAAACACAACATTGGCACTTGTCTTTACATCAATAGAATTCAAAATTCTTAAACTGTCTCTTTGGGTAGCTCTTAACATATCTTAAATTATAAATTTAGTTTAATTATCCTCAAATGCAATTACAGAGAGGCTTTGATTTTACACGCTCTGATTTACATTTTCTTGAATTTTATATATTTTAAAATCCCATCTTAATGTCCATAACTACAAAAAAAATGTTTGTGATTTTATGATCTCTGATTTTACTTTTCCTTGACTTTATATGAAAATTTTTGTGTCCTGAACTTCAATTTTACATGCACACAAATAATGTCTGACCAAGAGCCCTGTAAGCATCTGACAGCATGCTTCCACTTTCCCATTAGTGTTGTTGTGTGGCTTAAAGTTCATTTGCAGTCAGTCTCTCAACAAGAGCATTATAAGGTGCAGCACTTGCATCAAGTTTAGATATTAAGTTAATTCATCTAATTCTGTGATCTAGCATTTCATAACTGTAAATTCAGATACAAGGCAGAAAGTATTTTCCATTGCAGAGAATATACACATTCTCACTCAAGTCAATGCTCATAAAGATTCACACAGTTATTTAGCAGCGAGACTTGATTTATCTGTGTCAAAATAAAGACTAAAGTAAAAAGTTCTAATGACATTGAGAAGAGTTTTGCAAGTTGCAGTCATTTCCTAAGGAGAGGAAATTACTAAAACATTACAGCTAGAAGAACTCTTCAGTACTTTTTCAAAGTGGTTCAAACAAGCTCACATAGCAAATGCTTCCATTGGCAGTTCTCATTTAAAAGAGAAATCCGTCATACTTGGAATGATAATTTCAAGGCACCAAATAGTGGATCAATTTATTTCTGAGGAAAGAACTAGTGTGGACCCCAAAACTGTAACAAAATGGAAAAGTAACTCTAGAAGCTGGCTGAAGGTTATGACCTAAAAGACATTTTCTACATAGATGAAACAGGTTTGTTCTTTAATCTGCTGCAAAACAAAAAAAGTGTGTTATATCATGGTGGTACAAAGCCTAAGCAAAGAGTGGTGTGCTGCTTGCTTGCAATGCAGATGGCTTTGACAAATCATCTCCAGTGATTATAGATAAATATAAGTCATGTTGCTTTAAGTTAAAACATTGTGAACCAAAATGGTCAACCTGGATTACAATGGCAATATTTGAGGATTATCCGCTGGATTGTTAAATTGGTACTAAGAATAGAAAATCTATTTATCGATCAATATGCTGCACACCCAAAAGGCACAACTGCTTAATTTTTTTCTTTTTCTTTCTGGAAGAAATAATTTTGCTTTTCTGTAATAATTTTTCTTTTGACTTTATGCTGCCATAATTGGGTAAAATTAGTAGTCATCATGACCAATCTGGAATAGTTAGCAGGTCTGCATGGACAATGATGGCAATCTTTTCTCCATCTACAGACAGTGCTTTTACCCACCACTATCTCTCTATACACATTTTTCAACTTTTCAATATCAATGATGAGCCACCTTTTACACCAAAAGAAATGCTCAATTACTGCTCATTGTTTATAATGCACATTACTTGGAGACCTTACTTTGATAGTTAACTGCATCATGTTAACTAGTAGAAGATGAAACTGCATTAGATGGGGTGAATGTTCAAAGATACCACATATAAAATATTGATTTTTTTCAAAATATACTGGCCAAGAAAAATAATGTGTTGCATTATTCATTAAATGTCACTTATATTTTGTCTGAATAGTCATGGAATGAGATGGCCAATATCCTTCTTTGAAAGAAATCTGACAACTAAAACATTATGGAATATAATATCAGACTGCCAAATAGGAGATGAGGAATACAATCAATTAATGTGGGCAAATAAATGCAGAATTTATCAATATGGAAGTTATATGCCATTTGCCCACAGGGAAAGAAAACACTCCAAGCAGCCTGTCTCCAATGGGCATGAAACCTGTGTCTAAAGGTTGACAAGCAGAAACTTTGTGCCTTTATTCACAGCATGGACACTCAATTACTTTGCATACCTTTAATACTGGGTGATTTTTCCTTTGTGGGATCGTTCCACATGCAGATGACGAAGCTCTGCAGTTCTTACCTCATTCCCATGTTTGAAAGCCAGCTGGGAAGCTGGTGGTACATTCCTTGAGTTTAACAATTAGAAATATATACACATGTTCTCGTGTGTCGTGTGACAATTTATAAAGCATTCATTAGAAAGTGTAATACAGTGCATTAATTATATTAATATGGCTCAATGCAGGTATTTTATTCTCCAAAAAGTATTTATTTATGATTTGTACATGCATATAGAATTGGCTCATGATGTATGGATATTGTTTCTAGAGAAATTCCCTGAACTTCCAAGATGAAGTCTGATTCACAGATTGGTAAATGAATGACAAGTATTTAATTGTGAGGGCAAGTAGGTTCGCAACTTTCCAACAGGACTCTACAACATCACATTGAGCTCAGTCCCCTTGCATGCAATTCATGAAATAATATACGATAGACTCATCACTAATAACATATGGTCCCCTCGGTCCCCAGATAAATGCCCTGCAATTTTTATCTCTGACAGACATTAAAGGAAAAAGTATACAAGATATACCAACACACATTAGACGAAGAGAAAAATAACATTTGGAAAGAAATTGCTTCCATTTCTAAGAGGGAACTGCAGAGGATAATGGTGTATTTCATAAGCCAAAAAGAAGGAAGGTAGTTCCATCATTTTCCTGCTTGATAATGGTGAGTAAATATACCTTTTAAATATTTAAGTGCTAATTATAACTTAAGCGACAATCATAGCTGTGGACTTTAATACTCCTGTTCACCACACTACCAGCTTGAACCCAACGACCAGCTGTTATGCATGGAGCTGTCCCATGAAGAAAAAAATCACTCATTGTATCATTATTACAAATGATCATAACAGTATTTGCCACTCACAATTAACTAAAAGAGTATCTTCATTTGCTAAAGCATAAAAGCTTGCACCCTAAGGGCTTTTGTTATAAACCTTATTTGCTCACATGGTGTTTGACATCTTAGCCACCAGACTACTGCAGCCAAAGGTGCCCCTAATTCAGCTCTGCTTTGTCATGACCTTGAACATTGTTTTCTGACCTGTCCCTGCTGGTCTTATGAGAGTATTTATTCATTTCCAATTATGGTTAGAAGTTGAAGAATTTAACTCTAGAGCAATGCATTTTTGCTATTTTAAATATGAATCAGCTGAATGTGTATTTGTGAAATTTATAGAACTTGAGCAATTTATCTCCTTCCAAAATTGCATTTCACAATTTTGTGCACAAATCTGAATCTCGTGGTTCAGTACAAAACAAAAATACAAATAAAAGCATAGTTTTAACAAAGAAAAAAACTAAACAATTGGTTCAGTCTGGAAAATTTACAAACAAAATCACTCCTGAAATTAGCAAAAAAATAACGAGGGTGCCAAAAAAATGTACACACACTTTCACAGTAGATATCTATTTAACATATTTCAAAGTTGGACCAAAAAATAACAATAATGTGTAGTATGATGTTCTGTAAACAAATGTGACTCACATTATGATAGCATTGCCACAATAAAATGGAGCCAAGATTATCGTTTGAACTGCAAAAAGCAATTTTGAATTGGTATTGGAAAACCATGAATGTTGTTGAAATTAAAAGGCAATGGAGATGTGTATACTAAACAGATTCGCCAATGAGAGTAACAATTGCATGTATTCCAGGCAAATTTGATACTCATAGTGCCATATATGATGCTCACAAGGGCAAATCTAGGAGATCTTGCACAGCAACAAACCCCGTGTCCTCTGCTATGGTTTTGGAATGTTTTGAGCACTCACCACAGAAATTTTACAAAGCAATGTGTACGTGAGACTGGGATTAGCAGAACCAGCATATGTCATGCTATTAAAACAGGAAAGTTGAAAGTTTTCATCCCAAGACTTTTGCTCATGCATCAAATGAAGACAAACCTGATCAGAGAATGCAGTACTGTGAATGGTTTCAAAACATGGTTCAAGAGGATGTGGCTTTCATAGGGAAAGTTGTTTGGTCCAATGAGGCACAATTTAAGTGAATGATAACCTGCATAACCTGCATAACTATGTCTAGTGGTATTCAAACAATGCACATGTTATTTTGGAAAAGGTGTTAATTTACCTGGGATTAATGTTTGGTGTGGATTGTCATCTAGGGGTCTAACTGGACCATTCTTTTTTGAAGAAACAGTAACTGGCCCAGTGTACTTGAACTTGATATGCACATCTGTCTTACCCGCCATTCATACACTCTATGGAAATGAAGATTTTACTTCCCACAGGATGGTGCACCACCACTTCGAGATGCTTGTGTGTACCTTGATGACAATCTTCCAAGACACTGGATAGGACAAGAGGTTTGAGTTTCCACCGCTTCTCTGAATCCACCTCCGTTAGACTTCTACCTTAAGGATGTTGTATAGTAGAAAACAAGCTACACTAGCAACACTTTGGGAAGAAATTGAAACCACATGTGTTGCAATTGTTGAGGACATTTTTGCAAATGTTGCTCAATTAGTAGTTCAACATACTCAGAAATGTATTGATGCTGATTGTGGGCATTTTGAGCAACTGTTGTATCTGTAAAAGTCTAAGATGATTAGGCTCATTATTTTCTGTTTGTGTGAACTCAGCTTTGCTATGTTAAAACAGTTTTTTTCTTCGCTTGAAGTATGTATGTAAGTGTTTTTGGCACTGTCTGTATAAAAGAAAAAAATCATTCACATGAAACCAAAGTGGTCAAACATGTGATTTCCCAATACTGTGCCTGTTTAGCCTAGGGAAGACAACTTTTCCAGCATCTTCTATAAGGTAATATTAAAGACAGTGTTAATGAACAACAGCAAAATAATTTCAGAGTGTACAGATATCATATATATAAATATAAATATGACAATGTTACATAGAAAACATATGGTCTATCTGTTCAAATTTTGAATCTATGGCTATTAAGTTTCTAAAGCGCTAGTACACCACTGGCTAATGAAGAAGATGCCCCTTGAAAACTTAACACACAATAATGAAGGGAGACTTCTGAAAGTATCACTTTGGCTCTAGGGTTATGATATTAGCTTACGAGTAAGAAGTGGTCATTTATTTTTGAGTTTAAGTCTTGTTCATCACTCCCCCCCTTTTTGACTGGGGCCTAATACTACAGCTTTTAGCCTAAGTTTTAGATGATGTTTCAATTTATACACTTAAATCTTAATATAATTCATATAATTACAACCCTTCTTACAAAAGGTAGAATTATGGGATGAGTTGGGTGTCATATATTCAAAGATTACCTAAATTTCATTCCTAATTCTTTAGTACAAGTACCATTGCAATTCATATTAAATAGAAAGTTTAATGGCAAGAATTGAACCTGTGGCATCCGGAACATCAGCTTTTGCTTTATGCATTATGCCACAAGTGCAGATAAAGGTCTCTCTCTAGAGTAGGCCATGTAATTCTTAAGGAGGCAGTTGAGTATGGGTTACTAGTTAAGTGTTAGTCATCATGTTAGCAGTAAGCTTATTAGTCATTGTATGTAGGTAATACATTCATTGTTGAGAAAGAGAATGAAACTTGAAATTATTAAATAAATTTCATTCATAATTCTTTAGTATGCATACCACAGCATTTCGTATTAAATAAAAAAATTCAATGGCATGAAAAGAATTGAACCTGCAGCCTGTGCAGCATCAGTTTTTGCGTTATGCATTACCCACATAAGCAGTTATAGAGCTTCCTGTAGAGTAGGCTCCACAATACAAGATGGTAGTTAGTAGATGTTCAGTGTCACACTGTCAAATGATTAGTTCAAGATTTGAGGGATTTTTATGGCACTAAATCTTCAAAATGCTGATAATCAGTTCGAAAAATTGTTATTTTTATGCTTGAAAGACAATTTTAAAAATATTGTAAACCAATTTTTCACCAGCTTGGCTTTAACACTTACTTATCAGCATAGATACAAATAACACCATAAAACTGTGTTATGTTTAGCTGTGAACCATTCATTGCCTATCTCCAGTTGGTTATATATGACATTTCTACACTCTCTGAAATTATTTTGGTGTACTTCAGTAACACTGTAAGCAAAGTTGAAGTATGGGTGCCATTGGGTAAATCAATTTAGCAGTCAAAACAAAGTCACTTTGTGGCAAAGTTAGTTATCCTTTTTTATGAAAATAATTACTTAAAACTAAATACACACACAAATCTCTCTTTCTATAATGTTAACTTACACTCCTAGACTTTGTCCTCCGTGAGCTTGAAGCTGATTTCTGCTTTGCTACCATTGCAGCAAGATGCTTAGTATTCTTTGTAGGAATGGCCTCTAACCACTCATCATTGCAAGGTCCTGTTACTCTTAAACCAGGTACAGACTTCAGGAAATCTCTCAGTGATGGGTACCCAAGCTCACGGAACGGAATGGCATCTCCTGCCAAACTACGATAGTCATCTGTAAATGATAAAATAAATCACATTTTATGCACACAATGATAACAATTGGGGGAAGGGATGATGGAATAAAAAATGCTTATCTAGAAAAACAGGAGGTTTCACAAAATCTAATAAATTAGCTAAACCCAATACCAGTATAAGGTTGTCCGCCTCCCATTTTGTAAGCATGTATCTAAGTCCTAAGTTCAAAAACTTAAATTATAACCTTGAAGAGGCAGTTAATTAAAAGCATTTCTATTAGTTAATAGCAATGGATGCATCTATTTTTGCTTTCTTTCATTTTAATAGAATGAACTGTACAAGGAACGGTTTGCAATCAAATTAGTCATAATTAGGCATCGGAAATTCTATGCGCTAAAACTGGAATGAAGCAGAATGCAGTTATATTGGCATTGGACTGCAGTCATTAGGTCATGAACAAGAAACCATTCTCTCCATTTAAGCATATCACTCATTAGTTGTTATCTGCTAGGCATTGATTATTACAGCTTGTGTTCATGCTTTCCTTGTATTGATCTGTAGTTTGAATACACCTAACTATGTGCTTCAGAATCCAAATGACTGGTCAGAATTTAGGAATAGACTTAGGGTACTTATGTGATAATGAATAACATGCAATTTACATTAAGCAACTAAAAAACTGGAATACTTAAGTTTATAAATGAACACATAAAAATGTATCTTCCTTGTGAATTTCAATTCCCCTGCCATAATGTTATCAAATAATTTTCATATTTTGTACTCAAGACTTTTACTCTGAAACTAAAAGAATCAACAATTAAATTGTGCTAATTGTTCATTAGTTATGCCACTAAATAAATATAGTCTTGAAGAACAGATTTTAAGCACAATACATATGTGAAAACTGATTTTTTTTCAGAGAAATGGTAAAGCAACCATAAGAAAATAGCTTGGCAACATGTTCCAGGGAGAAAAATATTTACAAACATGTTAAAAAGTTATGAGATCTTGCAACGACAAGAAACATGTTCTGAGCTGCTTTGTTCCTACAGAAGAAAAGTTGGAAGAAATACAGGAATTTTTTTATCAGATGCCAGCAATGTGTTGCCACGGAAAACTTCATTTTTAACATCTCTTATAACACAGATAGTGCTTATTATTATCATGAACTTTAAATTCAGTAACATTTTATGCTTTTGGTAAAATATAAATACTTAAATAAAAATGCTAACTTTATGTGCAACAGATATTATCTCCCTTTTTTCAATTGTTGTGGTTGCACTTCTCCATTAAGCAGATGTGCTCAGGCGACCTGAACTCTAATAACCTTATAGTATTATTAGTTCCCAAGGTACACAGAAAGAAAAGCTGGGATCAAGAGAGTGCTGAGCAGCAACAAAACAAGAGTTTGGCATCATATGAACCCACAGCTTCACTCTTGCTGTTTATGTGCTTGCAAACAAGAACGATAATAGTCGCTTATATACTTCATTGTTTTTGTGCTAAAAGTGGTGGCTTTCCAAGTATGATTAATAATAAGTAATAATACTAAACAGCATGGTGGTGTAGTGCTATTGCAAGCTACACAGATCACAGCAGAGAAGCAAAGGAAAAATGTGTATATTCTTGTTTATTTCCTAAAGACAGTGCCTTGATAAAACAGTGGGTAAACCAGAAAAAAGAAATAAATAAAAAACCAAAAGCAATATTTCATTTAAAGTTGTCTTCTTGCATTAATGAAAAGAATAACAGCACTAGAAGCCAGAGACTGTTAAACAGAAACACAAAAATAAAAAATTACGCATTTCACAAGGCAACAAAATGATACCCCAGCTGTATATTCTTCGCTGTTTCAGATCCCAGTGTTTCAAATAATACAGAAATACTGTTAAAAGAAGACTCATTTTTCACTGAATTAGGTCATTTTAAAAAGAAAATGACTCGCTGAAGAAGGAAAATAATATACTATCCCTGCAGTTACAAACAGCCCAAAACAAAATTTCACAGCTTACAGGTGTGCAGAAATACTTGAAAAAACTTTCTCCTTGCCAACAACTGTTAACTAAGAAAGAAAATATATCAATTAGTCATCAGAGAACATGTCCAATACCATAACATTAAGATGTATCTCAAAAACAAAAGATTTGCAAGTTTTCTGATGTTTTGAGAAGTCTAAAAACAATGTAAAAAGAAAATATCCCAAAGTACATGATGCTGCTGTAAGTTGTTTTGTTAGAACTCAAGAACTCATTCTTTTATTTGAATGAAAGCATTGAACAAAAAAAAATAACATGTGAAAGACCAACTCATTTTTCGCAAGATGATTAAAAATTATTTAGAAAAAAAATAAATAGAACAAAAATAAAACAAAGAATCTTAAAAAATGCATTACAATAGTCTTTAATCATAACTTTGTAAATATTATGATGTAGTAATCTATGCAGACAACTTTACATAATTACACATTTATGTTAAGAAGCACTGAAAAACTGTAGTAGCCATACTAGTTTTAAGTAAATGAATTTGTGCAATAATATTAATGCTAGAAAATTTCATCTATAAGATTTGATTCTTCAAGTGTTCAAATTGATATAACAAATTTGCAAAATCCAGAGCTACCTGCTATATAATAAAACTTACTGTATGTTGAGCTTTTTTGTTCAGAAAATTAAAAGTATCACTAGTATTTTATATTGTTTTATGATATTTTCAATTTTAGATCTATTTTTAGATTGCCTGTCTTGTAGTTCAAACTGTGTAGAATCAAGCTCAGCATGACCACTAACTCTTTAAATGCCAGTACTGATCTAGAGATCAACTGAAAGAATATAACAAGGATGTCAACTTGTTTACCTATGTGAAAGGATTACATGTGTAACAAAAAATTTTGTAGAGCTACACTGTGTTAAAAAGCTGTGACATTTGATAGTATTACTGATTAGGTAAAAATCCCACACCTACCAGCTAATCAGCATGTACAACAATGAGTAAAACAGTTGTCAAAACTTTCTATAAAGCAGCAGTTAATGTGCCTCTGGGAAAATGGTACTGAACAAAGTATAAAAAGAAAAGATGAATCTATAGGGTTTCTTTCTGCTATAACTCTGAATAAAACATAACTTCTCAACGAACAGCTAGCATATGAATGTGGGCATATGTCACAGCAGAGTGAGAATGGTGGGAGAACATGTGTATGACCTTACCTTTAGTTCTAAGTACCTTGATTAATAACATTTTCCCTATATAACTTAAGTGCTATCCCCAGTATAAGAGTTCAAATAATCACTGATGCAGGTGAGACACAGATAATATTCAATTAATTAATTATTAACACACTAACCATTAATATTGCCTGCATTACTTACATCATATACTATCTTTCAAGATTCAAGAAAGTAAATGTACACCTTTTCCGGGACAGTGTCATTTAGGTATGCATATATGGAGGGCATGAAAATTAAATCGGTCAGGTTATCACAGCCAGTGCTTCCTACGAAAATTTTCAAGTTCTTATTTAGCTTTTTTTTTTTTTTGTGAAAATATATACTAAATGCCATGAAACTAGTGAAAATGTACGTGTAGCTCAACTAATATCAGTATATCTGTGTTGAATATCAAATGAAATAGGAAAAACACCATACACCTATAATTCTCATGCAGTGAATGTGTACCTTAACCATATGAACTTGTTTCAACCTAGCGGACACACAGTGCCAAAGTTTTCAACTTTATCATGAATCTAAAGAATTTGCATTCTTCATGTTTCCCTTCATTTTTATGTTTAATATATTAGCTTTTTTTTTTCTTATAAATGAATGCGCAACATTATACCATTACCATTATTTGCAGGCTGTCACCATTACATTCCCTTTGAGACTGTTAGTCCCCATGTTTTTATTTCCGTGTTTTGTTAATGTGTTATTTAAAACAGTAAATGGGCTAAAATATATTTGTTTCTGAAACAACCATAAAACAGATATTATTACAAGAAAGTAAAACTGATCATTACAAATTAATTATTGAAATAATATCAGTCAAACATACATTCAGCTACTGCTGGTAGAGTAGCTTAGAGGTCTAACAAGCTAGCTGAGCAGCAATCAATATGTAGAAGGCTATGGTTTGCACCCCATCAATCAATATTTTTCCCCAATTTTTGAATGCTAAATAAAAAATTACCAGAACTTATAAATAACATATTATGGGCTGAAGTATTAGATTATTTGAATTATTTCTATTTTGGTTATGCTATTTAAAATAAGTATTAAAACATGGTTGTTACTATTATGCTAAGATTTTAAAATTCAAACAAATAAAACTCTCTTCAAGCTCCAAGCACATCACTAAAAGAACAAAGGAATTTATGAATTCTCTTCATTTGAAAAGATACTAAAAGTAAATATTCCAGATGTCACAATATTCTGTAGCAAAATGCAAGATGCATAAGATATAAAATAACATAAAACCTCTATTCTACATAATGAAAAATTCCAATAAATTTACTCATTTATAATAATAATAATAATAATAATAATAATAATAATAATAAAGGACACTGATCACTAAAAGAATAAAGGAACTTACGAATTCTCTTCATAAGAAAAGGACCTAAAAGTAAATATTCCAGACATCACAATATTCTGTAGTTAAATGCCAATGACACAAAACCCATATTCTACATAATGAATAGTTCCAATAGTACTCCATTAATGATGATGATGATTATTATTATTATTTTAAAAAACAGAACAGAAGATATTAGTAATGATGCTCTAAAATGCTAGTGCAAACTGCTTGGTTATAACTGAAGCTACAATAGCATGTTAATAAATAGAACTCTTTAGTATATCTTTCTAAAACAAGAAAAAACATTTCCTATTTAAAACATTAAAGAAATAAATGCAAAATTATATTTGGGATTTCAAAAAATGAAGAATGGAAAAGAACAAATTAAAACTCATTTTTGTAAGTCAGTGTAATCACCTCCAGTTGCAATGATGAGATGTAAACTTTCCAGCACGTTTGCAACAAGCGCAGAACAGCACTTTGGATTACACTGATATGTTGCCATAGCTCTATCACATGGGCAACCAGATTTTCTTGCACTCATCTGCTCGCATTTCTTCCCATTTCTGAACCATGAACGCTCACATAGGTTCAAATGGATTCAGGTCAGCAGAGCTTGAAGGCCAGAATATTTCTGGATTTATGTCCAATCCAGATCATACTGGAGGTATGCTTACCATTGTTTATGCACATTCCTCTTGTTCAGGGAAACTGGCATAAAGCGATGGTAGCAAAGTGTTCTCCAGAACACTGACATAGGCTGCACTGTTAATTATTCTGCCAATTGAATCAGTTTCCTGTACCCGATGCTATAAAGTAGAACCAGAAGTGTGCTGAAATTCTTCCCAGATGCTTAGCTAGAACTAAATCCTAAGACTCTTAACTGGTTATGCATGGTATAGAGTCGACCTTCCTTGCTGGTCAGATCCGAATACCTTCTCATCAGTACAGATTACTGTCTCAATATACTTGAGGAAGGTCAATATGCCTCTGTGCCCATTATAATCTCACCTTGTGTGCTTCAGTTTAGAGTTTGGTGACAGGGTAATGAGGTATAACACCAGCTTTCTTATTTTTTGCTATATGGTTTCATATAAACAATCGTACTCTACAGATTTATCTAGAAAGGCAGACCAGGGTCTCAAAGGGTAGTTACTTAAATGTTTTACCAAAGCTTTGCCTTGTGTCACTCTAAACATTTCTTTACAGCTTTTTTTTTTTTTTTTTGCAACCTAGTTTCCTGGTGATCTATGAGGCATTTTGGACTTGGTAAGCATACTGTATAATTTCACCCACTGAGATTCTGTCAGTTATTCATAAATGAAAGGATGAAGAATCAACTGTGATGTAGTTTTACAAAGAGTATTTAGAATGACAGTCTATAAGTAATTAGAATGATATTTTGTGCATGCACAGGAAATGCAAAGAAAAGAGCTGAAATAAAAAATGTGATAAAGTGTTGGGACTGAACAGCAAATCTCTGGATCTTACAACCAACTACAAGAGAACTTATTTTTGTTCCACTACATTAAGAATTTGTGGCCTGTTTCATTCAATATTCACTAAATTATATCATTGTTAGTTAAGTTATACAAGGATTTTAACTTGTTGTGCAATATTTAGTGCATATTTTGGCATAAAAGGGAAATTAGCCTTTTATGGGTCAATATCATTCCTTTGTTACTTTAGTGATTGATCTTTGAAGCTTCAATTCCTTATATAATAACAAGCTTATTTTATATAGCATTTGGTTATTTTCCCACAAAGCAGAAATAATTCAAATAATTTAATGCTTGAGTTTGTAATATGCTATTCATAAGAGGACTGGAAAAAGGTTTTATTTAGCATTCTGAAAAGGAGGATAACCATAGTCTGCTACATATTGACTGCTGCGAACTAGCTTGTTAGACCTCTAAGTTGCCCTATCAGTGGTAGTTGAATGTATGTTTGGCTGATATTATTTCAGTAGTTAATTTGTAATGGTCAATGGCACTTTCATGTAATAATATGCGATTTATAGTTGTTTTAGCAACATGCACAATTTAATTCATTTGCCATTTTAATTGGTACATTAACAAAACATTGAAATAAAAGCACAAGGATCAACAACAAGCATGATGCTTGCATGCGATGAACTCCTAAAAGGAATAATATGCGAGACAGCCCCCAAATTGCGGAAATGTATAATGTTGCACATTCATTTATAAGAAAGAGCTAATATATTAAACATAAACATGGAGGATGCAAACTCTATGTTCATAACAAAGTTGAAAGCTTTTGGCACTGCATTTGTTCACCCAGCAATCACACTAGGTTGAACCAATGTAGTAAGATACACATTAACTGCACGAGAATTACAGATGTACAGTGTTTCTCCTGTTTCATTTGATGTTCAATACAGATATACAATCATTAATTGAGCTACTTATAGATTTACACCAGTTTCTTAGCATATATTTTCACTAAACTACTAAATATGGGCATGAAAATCTTCGAAGCAAGCATGGGCTATAATGGCTCTGTAAACTTGACTGATTTAATTTTCATACTCTCCATACATGCACACCTGAATGATACAGTCCCACAAAAGTTGTACATTTATTTTCTTGAAAGAGTACATGATAGGATTAGTAGTTCATAGAATGAGTGTTAAGGAAACCTACCTAATGCTGATTTCAAATTGAAGTCAAGAGTGGACAAATTTGAGGTTATGATTGGGACTCAAACCATAGACCTTTGATTTAACATGCCTCTAAAGCATTGGCATGGTAAGTTAAAGATCTATGGTTTATTTTTCCTCTCTGACTCCAATTTGAAATCTTGACATACATGTTCTGTATGAAAATCACATTTAAAAGATTAATCCCAATTTGTCCATTATGAATTCCAAACCTTGCTCCTGGGATTGCATCTGCTCACTTAGTTTACAATAAGTCTTAATACTAGTCAAGCACTGCCAGACAAAATCTAAGATATGCTAGGAATTTCTTGGCAGCATCTCTCCAAATGAATAACTGTAGCACATGGATAAAATATAATCTCATGTTTTTCACCAATCAAAATATCTTACATATTCTTGGAATAATATTAACTAGAAATCAACAAATTTCCTGTCACACTGCTACAATATACAAAATTACTACTTACTTCTAACAAGCACTAAATGTTTCTTTCGACCGGACTAGCTTTTAAGGCACAGTGTGCAGAATATTTCATACCTTGTTTATGCATGTTTATGAGGGTCAACCAATAAGTAAATTTCCTTATTTTTAACTCTGAAAAAAATTAAACTTAGGTTAACCTATGTATGGAGAAAGGTGCATGAGCACTCAGATAGCTTGACACTGGCCTGCACAGTTAATGGAAAAATGTGAAAACATACATGACAACCAATGTGGCATAAGATTGGTTGCAGTGATGGTGTTATGGGACCATTGAGGGTTTTAATGATGCATCACTTGCCTCACATTACCCAATAAATGTTGAAAATACCATGAGGCTGTAATGCAACTGAGAGCTGCATTCAAACAGAAACAACTTGTACTTTAGATTTGCAAAGTTCTATTAATGCATGACAATGCTTGTCCACACTCATGTGAAAATACCCAGGACTTACTTAGGAAATTCAAATAGTTTTTCTGCCATCCACCTATTCTCCTGATCTTGCTCAGAGCAATTTTTATCTTTACATCAAATTTATAAAGGACCTTAGAGACTAGCGATTTGAAAATGATTAAGTAAAATTGTTGTTAACAGATGGCTGTGCAAACCAGACACAGCATGGTACAGACAAGGTACAAAAAAAAATTATGCTCCAATATTAAAAATGCTTGGAAAAAATGCAGATTTTAGTGGGGGGGGGGAATTTAGCAGTTGCAGGATATTATTGGTTTTATTTCAAAATAAATTACATGAATTTAACATTTTTCATGGAATATGGACTTACTTACTGGATTATCCTCATATTCTAGACTTTTAACAATTTGATAAATAGGTTGCAAAATTTAAGAAAGTAAGTCATCCTAGAATTCAATTGCTAATGGAATAACAGGCTATGTTAATGAAATAAGCTGGGGAAGGATGGCACTGTGTTTATCAGAAGATCTAATTAAAAAAAATTTAATAAAAGGAAAATACTCCAAAAATATTAATACAGCAATCTTAAATTATATCTTCTCATTAGCAGAGTTTGATGGTGCTGTCAAGGGGTGAATTTCTGCTCTACAGCAAAACACAAAATTTTCATATATATATTTTGATATTTATTTACTACAAAGTATATAAATAGAAATGAAATTTAACTTTTTTATTATGAACATATGCCAAATGTGAATTACTTAATCCATTAGTTATCCACTAGTCATAGATAATGACACAACCAATATCTGAAACGTGTAATCCACTTACAGGGTAGTTTAGAAAGAGGTATGCCTCCTTTGGCAGAGAGAAGACATGCTCTCAACAGTTCGGCTACTTCCTCCTCCTTGCTTCCCATGCTATAAAAAAAACAGTATTATATTTTTAAATTTAATATTCATAGAATTTAAAAAATACACATACTTGAAGTAAATATTTTATAATTAATAATAAAGAAGACACTGATGAACACCTTAACTTCTGCTCTGCAGTTAAAGACACAGTAAATCTGAAAACTGTTTAATCTGTAACTGCATAAATAATATGTGACTGAAAGAATAGATTATTTTCAACATCTCTGGAACTACAATACATATCTCTTATACTGTAACTATAAGAAAACATGTATTATTAGTCCAAAAGTTAAGCTGTAAACAACAGCTATTTAAACTACATGATTATTCACATTATTTACATATGTACTAAATATTGTAAACTACTATAATAAAAAATGCTTATGAATGCCAAACACCAAATTTCTGCAAATGTAATAAGTACATATTTGGTCTGTTTATAGTTCTATTGCATTATGTTATCATGAAAAACAAAATATTGCTGCTTGTACCTTTTAACACATATGCAATAACAAATATGTCATTGTCCCATTATGCATATACAATTAACACAAAAAATACCTACTATGAAATTAAACTGGGAAATGGGATAGGTATGCAGTGTCCTATCTCCATTAAGATAGGAACTTCACAGATACAAAATCCTTATATCACATTATCTGTCCAAATTATTATTCTGCAAGAGTGCCAGGATAACATTTCGCAACTATATGCATTATAAAGATTTCACATTGCAGGGGTGCTGGATCCAAAAGAAAGCAAGTGATGCTGAAAATGTTTTGCTTAAAAAATCTTATACAGGGGGCCTTGACAATCACATGGCAGATGAGATGGGGGAAAAAGTGTTTGAAAAGAAATATGAATAATATTTTAAAATTTAGATTTATGGAATACAGCTTCCATAAATGAAAATGTTGAAGTTTAGCAATGACTACAAATTGCTTACATTCTTTATATTTAATTTGCACAACCAACATCTCAATGCCATTTTATTTATTTATATGAAGGGAACTCATTTAGTTTCGGTTCCAATTCAATTCCAAGACTTCCCAATTAAATAAATGCCACTAAATGTCAAGATTCCTAAAATTTATGTGTGTTTTGTGTTGTGTATGGGGAAATAAATGGGATATCCACTGTCTGTTGCAGTGTAAGGAAACTAGTAAGAAGAAAGAGAGGCTATTTGGGGTTCAAAGTGGGATAAAATGGAAAAAAATATGATAGCTATAAAAATGCTGACGGAAGAAGTAGGTGTATGGATGAATATTTAGGAATAACATGAGAGAAAAGGATTAGGATAGTTAAGAAGGTAAATGGAAAGATATAAGTAAAAAATATGACCGAAATATATTTTGATGTCACAACATGCTGGGTTTAAGAGAGATTGTGTCAGTCTCAAAAGTGAAAAATTGTATATAATTTGCAACACTTGATTAATCTAAGAATTAATTTCTAGTTAACATTGTTTTTAGTGATATTAGTGAGTGATTCTTTGTTATTTGAAAATGGAATGGATCATAGAAGGAACTGAGATAAAGTTTTCTGGATATTCCATAAGGAAACTACTGATGAATCAAAGATTGGGGCTCAGTCACTATTATTAAGGCTAGGTATTTATTTGGGGTTAAATACACACACACACACACACACACACATGAGGAAGGATAGGTGGACAATCAAGTTCAAGACCTTTAGAGATGGTGCTTTGCAAGGTTTACACCACTGCATTGATTCTCTTTTGGACAAGGGATCATAATAGAGGACCATAGTTTCATCTCCTGACACATTGGTTTGCAGAACTTCTCTCTCATTGCCATAGCAGAGTTCTAAAAATGCCTGACAACAGATGACTCGTTGCTGCTTTTGGAATGAGGAAAGAAGTCTTGGCACCCATCTTGCACTAACCTTATTCATGTTTAAATATTCATGAATAATTTGAAGGACTGTTGTTTTAGAAAGGCCCAATCTTGCTGCTATTTCTGTAACTTTGGGCTGCGAGTCTTCCATAATTTCTCCTTTCACAAGAGTGCCTGTATTCAGGAGTGAGCACTTCCAAGGGCTGACCTGCACTCTTCATCTCCAAAGCTTTCTTGACCAATTCAAAAAGTTTGACTCCTTTTTTTATGGTAGAACATGAGGGGGATTCTTCCCTACATACACTATCCAATCGCTGTTTAATTTCATTTGGAGTACATCCTTTTTTGTAAAGAACAACAACAGCTTGATACTCCATTTTGAACATGTCACAATCTTCTTCACATAGCCTTATTTATGCAACTATATCTGAACAACTGATCACAACAGAGCAGAAGTTACAGCTGCAATTGTTTACTTAACAGATAAGGGTTTTGTGAAGGTGATAATCCTTATCAGCAAGGCTGGAAACTTATGAACCTAACCTTCTGTATGAATATAAATTTATTTCCATCAAACATAACAATACAATACAAATGGCATATTTCCATTACTTCACCATTTAAGGAAAATTATTACTAAATTTCTTATTAAATTAACACCAATTATATTACAAAATAATTAACATACCCTGCATCTTACATCATTAAAAGTTGCCTACCTATTCTGTTTCCAATCCCCATAAATCATAACTCCAGGTTGTTGATGCATTGGGAACCAAACCATAATCAATTTCATTACTTCCATTCTTATTCTAATAATATTTTTTCCCTTTTTTTTCTCTCTCTCTAATCCCCTATATCTAAACTCTGTTCTCCTGCAGTACTTCTAATCTTCCTCCACCATTTATCCTTAACTTTTCCCTAGTATTATTCCATTGTTTTTATATTTTTATCTCCTTTGATTGCTAATATCTTCCTTATTAAAATTTCTTCTTCAAATTTATTCCATTTCTCTTTCCAAACTTGTAGTCTCCATCCTTTTGTTTGCTCTCAATAAGACACCCATTATCAAGTTTCCCACACATGGGACATTCATTCCCATTTATTTTACTCAGCCCTCTTAGATTTATTACTCCATATCTGGCGCAGGTGAAAACTTCCCTCTATAATGTATCACAAATTTCTAGATACTTCTCTCCAGCCCCAAAATCACTTTATCTCTCAATACATTCTCAATGAGCTCTTCTCTGTAAAGCTTGCAAAGATTTCTTGTTTCTCAATATGTTGAATTCTATCTCTTACTTCTTTCCAAACCCCCCTTATATCTACATTGCTTATTTGCCCAACAACCCCCTCATACCAACTTTTTCAACATTGTTCTGGATTTCATGCCCCATGACCTTTCCCATTTAAACTTCTTCTGTACACCAAGACATTCCTTTACAATCTCTCCATCCTCCAATACATATTCTGTTTAGGCATTTCATACCAATGCTACATTATTAGTGATACTCTCGGCACTGCCAGTATTAATTTGCTAAATGATCTATTCACTAAATCCAGTACCTCCAGCTATAATCATATTTCCATATTTCTATTCCATACATCATTTTTACCTCAACCATGGTGTTGTATATCCATTTGATACTTATTTCCAATATTTTCCTTAAACATGCTCTTACAACTCCCATAGACATTTTTCCTTTATTATTTCCTTATATTACATTTCTCAGATCATTTCAACTACCATTTACACATAAACTCACCCCAAGATAATCAAATTTCTTAACCACCTCTATTTCCTGCCCATTTAATCACTGTTCCTCATCCTTTTTCAGTTTAAAGCCCATCTTAAAGAGCATTATTTAGGATTTTCTACTGTTCACTTTTAAACCCTATTCTATACAGTAATTGTGGATAACTTCAATTGCTCTTCTTAAACCTCCACTTCTATAGAACCGATAATCAAGTAATCTGCAAACAGTAGGGCTGGTATTTCCTTATTATTAATTATGGGTAAACGTACATTTGCTTTTTGGATCCCTTCAATAAAATCATCAATGAATAAGTTTAATAGCATTGGGCTTAATTTGCATCCCTGTCTTACTCCAAATAAACTCATGCATTCTGTTACCTCATCTTTTGAGCATTTCACACAAATTTTATCATCTAAATATATTGCTTGTAACACATTTATGAAGTTCTTACTTACTTACTTCCTTCCTTTTTAACTTTATACACTGTGCTTGTATATCTATAGAATCAAAAACCTCCTTCAACTCTATAAATACCATATATAACCTCCCTCTTTGACACTTAAATGATTATCAACAATTGTTTTTATTATGAAAATATTGCCATTTGTTCTTTTTCCTCTTCTGAATCCACACTGAAACTATGATAATTTTTTCCCCCTTTCAACCCACTGCTGTAATCAATTTTTCAAAATTGCCTTGAGCACCTTTCCTATTAATAATAACTATAAAAATCTGAAATACTCCATCCTGGTACCTTGTATCCTACACTGGAACGTTTATGGCAAACTTTTACACTTTATTTCTAAATTACAAAATTACATGCATACATTATTATTTTTCAGATAATACTTATACCTAGGTTAGAATTATAAATTTACTAAAATAATAAAAAAAAAACAAAATTGATACTATACTATGAGGCATTTACAGCCCCTTTTGGGCCTTAGCCTCCCTCAATTTCTGCCTCCATTCTTCTCTATCTTCTGCCTCCATATTCGAATTCTGAGTATCTGTAGGGTGTCTCTTCTTACATTTTCCCATCGATGCTTGAGCTGCCTCTGGGCCTTGTTTTACAGAATTTTCTGTTTAAGATTTTCTTTGGTATCAGTTTATCCTCCATTTTTTGTATATGTCCTGCCCATCTTAATAGTCTGATCTTAATTTTTTGTGCTATGTTAACATCTTTGTATATGTCATATAGTTCTTTATTATATCGATTTTGCCACATTTCGTAATCTTTAATCGGTACGTATATTCTTCTATTTTTCTTTCAAATACTAAAGGTTTTTTTCCTCCATAGCTTGTGCTATATATTAATATTGGTTTTATAAGCACTTTATATAATCTTATTTTTGTTTTAGGTAATATGTTTTATTCTTAAATATTCTCTGTAGCGAGAAATATGCCTTATTAGCTGCTGTTATTCTAGCTTTAATTTCTTCACTTTCATCTCCCTTAATGTTAATAGTTGTTCCTAAATATTTGAAACTATTTACTATTTCCAGGGATGCTCATTAATACAGATATTTCCCCTGTTTTTACTATTTCTCATTTGTATCACGACTTTTGTTTTCTCTTTGTTTATTGTAAGCCTACTTCCTTTGCATTCTCTTCTAATTTTGTGTATATGTCTGATACCTCTCTCTTGGTTCTTCCAACTATATATCATCTGCATATGCTAGGATTTGTACCAATTTGTAATATATTGTGGATTCTACATCTACTGGTAGTTTCCTGATTACTTATTCCAGAGCTAAACTAAACAAGGTCAGTGCAGCCCATCTTCTTGTTTGAGCCCATTTGCTATATTAAAACTATCTGTTATGTGATTACCTATTTTAATTTGAGCTGTGATGTTGTCCATTGTCACCTTGACTAATCTTATTATGTTCTCTGGGATTTGGAACTCTTTCATGATGTGATATATTTTCTTCCTTTCCATACTATCATATGCTTTCTAAAAATCCACAAATATTTTATGTACCTCTATGTTATATTCCCATGTCTTTTCCAGAATTTGATTATAAATATATGATGTATTGTAGATCTTTCTGGTCTAAATCCTGATTAGTGTTCCCCTACTATCCTTTCTGCTTATGGTTTCAGTTTATTGTTTATAATGGTTCTGAGTAACTTGTATCCTGTACATAACAAGGATATTCCCAGGTAGTTCTGACATTCTAGTTAATCACCTTTATTCTTATAAATTGGTATAATTGTACTTGTTTTCCACTGAGTTGGTATTGTCCCATATCTCTTTTTATTAATTTGTGTAGTATTTCTTTTATTTGTTTTCCTCCATATTTATATAGCTTGGTTGGTATATTAACCGTGCTTCGGAATCTATTATTTCACATTGCTCGTAATGCTATTTCTATGTCTATCTTATCAGGTGCTTCTACTTCTGTGTTTCCCTTTTCCTCCAGGTTTTGTTGTAGTTCATATACTTTTGGGTTCATTCCTGTTGTAGGGTTAAGCAGTTCTTGGGAGTATTTCTTCCATCTTATTCCTATTTCTATTTTGTAAGATATAAGGTTACCATCCATACCTTTACATATATTTGTTTCAGATTTAAAGCCTTCTCATTAGTATCTGGTTTCTGTATAAGCTCTTCTTAGATTATTATCTTTAAAATTTTCTTCTATTTGTTTAATATTTTCCTCTTATGTTCTTCCTCTTCTCATTTCTGCACATTTTGCGTGATGCTTTCCTCAGTTCCTCATATTTTTGCTCTTTCATTCTTGTAGGCCTATTTAACCAACTTCTGTAGGCTTCATTTTTTGTTTTTACAATTTTTAAACTTTCTTCATCAAACCATTTCCTACTGTTGTCTTTGTTTTGTGTTCCTAAAGTCTCTAATGCAGTCTCTTGTATTGCTTGTTTTATTCGGTTCCATAGTTCTTCTATGTTTTCATGTTCTTCTGCTGCTTTGCTTGCTAAATTCCATAATTTATCTTGGTACCTTATTTGTGTTTCTTCATCCTTAAGTCCATCCGTGTTGATTCTCTTTGCTCTCTTCCTTCTTTTGTATATAGAAGGCTTTTCTACATTTAATTCTGGATCTAACTAAATATTGATCTGATTCACTATTACTCCTCTGTATGTCTTACATCCATTATTTTGTCCTATGTTGCTTATCCATTAGCATATAGCCAATTTGGTTACTAGTTGTACCATTTGGTGAAATCCATGTTTCTTTTTGGATCCTTTTATATGGGTAACATGTTGACGGTATTGTCATTCACTTGCTAGTGGTAAAGTCTATTAACTGTTGTCCACTGTTATTTGATTTGTCACGTAAACTATGTTTGCCCATGATATCTTGGTAATACTCCTCCTTACCAATTTCTTGATTCAAATCTCCTAACATGATTTTTATATCTCCTTGAGGTATTATTTCATATTATTCTTCTAACTTTCTGATAAAATTCTTCTGTATCGTTCCATCTTTTTTTTCTGAGTGCATCTATGATTATAAAACTTATGCTTGAGTCTCTTTTTTTACTCTAAGGATGCAGATTCTTTCATTAATAGGTCTAAAACCAATTACCGCATCTTTCACCATTTTTGTTACCATAAATGCTACTCCATATTCCTTACTTCCCTTTTCTTTTCCATTGTAAAGTAGGGTATGCGTCTTCATTCCCAGGTGCCATCTGATTTCTTGTAGTGCTACAATTTCTATTCTATATTGTGTTAATTGTTCTAATATCATGGCAAATGTACCTACTTTGAGGAGGGCTCTTACATTCCATGTACCAAATAACATTTTTCCCTTTTCTTTGCATTAAGACAGCTTCCATAAATCCTTCTAGTCCGAAGCTTATTTGAGGGGTTTTTAACAATAACAGTTTTTAGCCTAGCGCCCAACCTCCAATCTGGAGGACCAGGACTCCTATCTATAACCCTCGAGTCAGGATGGCTCGGTTGTACCCCTGAGCATTATCCATTTTAGTCATCTTCTACGACATGCATGGGCTACGTTGGGACTATTCTTTAACCCTGGTCACTACAAGGGAAACAAAATTGATAAATAACAAAATTACATCTCTCTTCAACTACTTCCTTGCTGGAAACCAGCATTATTCAATTAACTGGAAATCTACATTTCTTAAATACCTTTACTTTTACTTTACTACTGTCTATATTTGTATAAAACTCTATTATATATCTATAGTTCTTGTATATGTTTCTTTATTTTCCATATTATATCATGTCATCTTTTTATATTATACCATCTTTATAAATATATTCGTATAAATTTCACATTTATATCTTATATTAATCTATTTTACAATACTGATTATCTTCTTTGTTTGCAAATCTAATTAACTTTATTGATGCAGCATCTAATTGACATTTATCATTTATCAATGCAGCATTTACCTGTTCATTACTTTAACATCATTAACTTTGTTATCTTCTCTGTTTGAAAATCTAATTGGGTTTATCGATGCAGCATTGAATTGACATTTATCAATGCAGCATTATAATAATTTTTATATTTAATTTTACTTCGTTTTATCTTTTCTTCTTCTTCACTCTTTCACCATACCCCTTTTTCCACAATCATTTTCTCCTCCTCTCATCCTTTATACACAATACTGTTCTATTAAAATTTTCCTTTTGTTACTCCACTACACTTTACTTCTCTACTGCACTTGTTTATTGTCCTTTATACTCACATTATTACAAGTTTTAAAACTATTCTTACAATTTTCACCACTAACTTCACTTCACTCCACATCACCCCTATCTACTACACTATTACACTAGAATATATTAAATCCCTCTCAATCTATTATACTTCTCCATTCTTTCTAAACAAGCTCCTCTAACTCCCACCCTCTGCCCCTTCACTGAGGTCCCGAACAGCTACTTCAGCTCCTGCTTCTCCTATTGGCGCATCATATTCTTTGCTCTTCCTCTCACCATACCTTCTTTCTTCTAATTGTGTTTATTATATAACTCCTTCTACATCTTCTTCTCCATCTCCACCATCTCCCTTTTCTTCTAACATGATCTGAATCTTCATTGTGAATTTGGATGGTAAATTATTTTTCTAATCACATATATTTAATATTCTTAATCTTTCCGAATCTTCTAGGTTCCACTACTTCTTCTTCCCTTGCAGCTGGAATCTCTTCTTACTCCATCCTTTCTTCCCATGCTATTTTACTTATTTTTTGGGCTTGGGTTTCAAGATGTTTATATAATTTTTTGTTCCTTAAAATATAGGCTACACGATGGCCACTTGAAATTCCTTCTTTCTTCTGAAGTTTGGTTCCTATAACGTAGACATGCAAACAAAACATGCTCGGTTGCATCCTGTTTTCCACATCCTAAGCAGGTATCATTTTGTGTCCTTTTAATTTTGTGCCAGTATGTTTTGTAAGGGCCATGTCCAGTCAAATAGTGTATCAGTCCTCTGGTAGGTTTAACATGCCTTAATTGTAATCTTTCGGTAATAATTTTAAAGATATTATAAGTTTGTCTTCCCTCTTTGATTTGATTCCATTCTTGTTTCAATATCAATTTCAGATTAAATTCTATATCTGCTCTGGAGTTATATCATGCACCTGTTATTTTTTCCACTTCTCCATAATTTTTTTTCTTAATCCAATAGTTCGCTGTTCTTAATTTTAATAATAAGTCTATAGGCCAGATGCCTGTTGATACAAATAGTGCCATTGTAGGTATGGTATTGACTGCCCTGTGTAGCATAATAAAATTTTCTCTTAATTGATTTCTAATTTGTATATCGTGCATTCTTGTGCCCCACACTCCAGCCCCATATGTAATTATTGTTGCAAAGATACTATTGTGATAAATATTAACATTTACTGACATTTTAAATTTGATTGAATTATTCTAGATAATTTCCTAATTTTTTTCCCAGCTTTAGCTCTTGTTGTAGACCTTTCCTATTACTGATAAACTTATATCTCTATAACTGGTTGGGTCATTAGTATCACCTTTCCCTTTATATATAGATACTTTCACACATGTTCTCAATTTCCTTGGAATCAAACCAGTTTCTAAAATTTTATTTAATAAATTTGTTAATAAATGCATCCTATTGCTATCCTTGCACCATAATTTCCAAAATTCCCCTGGAATTCCTTCAATGCCACTTCCCTTGTACCTTTTTACTTTATTAATTTGCTCCCAAATTTCTAGTATGCTAATATTCTTATCAAGATCTTTACTGTATTGCTGATACTTTCTCCCTAATATTTGTTATCTAATAATACTATCACGTTCTAATAGCCCCTTAAAGTAATTGCATGATTCATCTGGTTCAATAATGTTCTCTTTCACTAATTTCTATATATATTTTTAACTACTAATCAAATCTTTGGGCTAACCTGTACTTTTGAAGTTTCAATCAGAATTTCACTCATTCTAATACCCCATTCTTTCTTCTTCACTTCTAAGAGGCATCTATAACTCCACCTCCAAAACTTAAAAATATTCTCTTTTTTCACAACCCCCTGATAGCTTCCACCTCATTTCTTCCTCCACTCTTTTCTTGGCCACTTGGCAGTCTTCATCAAACAAATGCCTTTTTAACTATTCTCATTTACCCCAATTTTCATTCTGCTCCCTACCTCTTCAATTCTCTGTTCTAATATTTTTATTGCCTCTACTACTCCTTTGTTAATTAACTGTTTTATGCCAGTTAGCCCAATTGTCGTCACCTCTTAATTTGAATCTCCATTTGAATCTCCATCGGTCCTGGTGGTGTAGTGATAACCATACTTGCCTTCTAAGCCTTCTAAACCCAAGATCGCGGGTTCAAATGCAGCCAGGATCGATGGATTTTTTCAGGTGTAAAAATCCTAAGTATGGCTTCCTTTGGAAGGGAAGTAAAGTCATGGGTCCTGTGTTGTACATTTATGGCACAAAAAAGAACCTCATGCCAAAAAGAAGAGACCTCTGAGCAAAATTTGTTGGCATTTTAACGCCCTGAATTGAAAGGGACATTGATGACCTGAGATGTTAAAGAGTATCCATAAATAAAACAAATTAATTACCTCTGAATCTAATTCTTTGATAAATAATTCACATTTCTCTTGCCTCCATTTGTAGATACTTACATATATGTACAAAAGAAAGCATTCCATTGGCAAATGGTACCAATGTTGCTTATAGTGGGAAGCTCTAGTTGCCAAGAACACACCAGAGATGTTTAAACAGCCTTAAACAAATCAGCAAAAAATTTGCCAATTTTATAAAATGTAGGTCACTAGTTCAAGACTTTTTGAGCAGTTTGGCTAAGAAAAATGGATAGTGAACATCAACTTTTGCAACAATGTGAAATTTATTCGCTGTCTCAAAGGTAAATACATATCTTGATTTTGGGAACTGAGAGATGAAATAATTTTTTTTTTCTTGGATACATACTTTTCCCCCTACAATCAAGAGTGATTTTTCTTTGATAGTGAAATTAAAATATTTGTCAGACATCTTCATCCTTTTTAATATGTTAACTTATGTGTTCAAGAAGGGAGGGGGGAATAAAAAAATAAAAGTAAAAAAAAAAAAATAGTTTTTGAAGTTGGGAACAAGCTCAAAGCAATGTTAAAAAAATGGAGCTATTGCATCAACATATATTGAATGGAAAGTAAGAGAAAACATTTCATAACCTCTAATTTCCTTTTTTTTTAAATAATAAATTTTTTAATAAATTGTCGACCAGGAACTGACGATAGGAGCGATGGCTCCTGAAACTAGTCTTCCGTTTTATTGAATTATAGTGGTGTGTATGTTACAATCTTGACTCAATTTATTAAAATGTTAATATTTGACATCACTGTTACAAAAGTTCACTATATTTGATCTAATTTCCTGTTTGCAATGAAGAAGAGTTTGCAGAAAATGAAGTCACTTGTCATACAGCATTTGAAACACTTATAGCATACTCTATGAGAATATTTTCCTATGCCTAGTGCAAGCAAAAATTGGATCAAAGATCCATTTACATTCATTTACATGAATGAAGTAGAAAATCTCACAGCAGCAGCAGAAGAAAGTGTCTTGGTGGTCTAGTGGTAACCACACTTGCCTCGTAGCCCCCAAGGTCACAGGTTCAAACCCAGTTAGGTTGATAGATTTTTTTTTAAGGCAAAAAATCTTAAATAAGATTCCCTTAAAAAGAGAAGTCAAGGTGTTGATTCCACTTCGTAGATTCATGGCATGTAAAAGAACCTCAAGCTCGAAAGAAAATTTATTGGCAGTTTCACACCCTGAATTGAATGGGATGCTAATGACCAAAGCTGTTAAAGAGCATCCTTCAATAAAATAAAATAAAATAAAATAAACCAGCAAAAGAAGACAGCTCATGGAAATATCAGTAGATGACATTCTCAAATTACAGTTCAAAGAAAAGACACTGGTAAATGTTTGGACTCACTTACAGGAAGATTTTTGTAGACTATTAAAGAAGACCATGAAAGTGTTAATGTATTTTGTAAAAGATTACTTGTTTGACAAATCTTTCTCTGCACTCATTTATCTGAAAAATATGTGTAGAAACTATTTGGGAAACATAAAATCAAAACTCAGAATACAAATTTCTCCCATTAAATCTATTATAAAGATTTGTATGTGAAATGCAGCATAATTCCGCTTGTTCATTAAAATTAATGAGGTATGTTGTAAAATCATATATGCTAGTTATTATTAATAGTATTATTAACGATTTATGCATATTAGTTACCTTTTTTAATGTAATACTATTGTTTCTGTGGGTATTATTAGTGTACTGATAGAGGGAAAAAAAAAGGGGGGAGATACTGAAAAAATGTGTATTTGTTTATAAATGTAAATTTTATAAATCAGCAATGAACAGTTTTAAAAGATATATAGCATATAAATTTAGGATTCAAAACTTTTGAGTTAAATCTTAGGGATCTGCAGACACAGAAAGTTCCAGAAATGCTGATATAGAGCATTTTAGGTAGTGAGGATTCATTTATATTTAGCATATTATATTAAATTTTCACCAACTCAGTGCAATATATATGTGTGTGTGTGTGTGTGTGTGTGTGTGTGTGTGTGTGTGTGTGTGTGTGTGTGTGTGTGTGTGTGTGTGTGTGCATTAAGAATAAAACAAAATAATATATAAGCTCAATTTTGTTTCTATATAACCTGCATGTGTTGCAGAATAATTCAATAACCAAAAATACAAAACTGTGCACTTTAAAGAAAAATTTAGCATCCCTCGTTTCACCTGGCAATCTGAGAAAACAGAATAAAATATTTGTTTCTGCAAATGTAAGAGCAAGCAAACTAGAACAACAGCACCTAAGAGCTAACTGTTATTAACTTTACTTACCTATGCACTGTAAACCAAAACCAATGCAAGTTCTCCTTGGCTAATAAATAAAACAAACCAACAGGAAGATAATTATTAGAAAATCTGAACACAATTCGTTTACATCATGCCTACAGTGCACCTGCCTGGAAATTATACCACAGTATACCAATGATGCCTGATAAAAGAATGACAACTTATTTGAATAATGTACCATATTGCCTCATGAGAATTTCCCCCCTTGAGTTTTTCCTGAAAAACAAAAGCTACATAACTTACGTCTATAATATAAAGCCTAAAGAATGGTTTAATAATACAAAAACCTACAAGCTTAAAAACAAAACATATCATTATTAACTAAGACTAGTCCAGATTTACTTAACCTCATACATACATAAAATTAGACTGACATGGGTGATTTTTATCACAAAAGGCTAAATTAACATGTCAAGAAATTGCTCGTCATCCATAGGTCTAGATGAATATTTACTCTACATTTGTAGCTCCCTTCATTTATATTTACCATAAATAACTTTTCATTTAGTTATACCTGTAGTTATGGAATTTTTAAGAAGAGAATGAAACAAATGACAGTAAAGAAATTGGAGTATGGAGGGTTGGCACACTGTTGGTAAAAAAATTGGGAACAAATGGTAAAAATTACATTTAAAGAAAACAATAAAATTACCGATCGTTTATCAAAGTAGAAACATAGGATAGGTGTTCCACAAGACTCAATTCTTGGACATATAACTACATTAATGATTTAGACATGTATTAACCATCGGAAACCTTTGTTTTGTAGAAGATACCAGTTCAATTTTTCAGGGAAAGACAGTCTACAGTTGCACAAAAAAAAAAAAACATTAGTAACAATAATAATTTATTAACTGTCAATAGACTTGTGTGCATAAGTTTCTGACTTTGTCAAAAAAACTAGAATTTTTCCTAAATTTAGGCATTCATTTTTTTTACACTAAACTCCACTTACTTTTATGTAAGTAAGTGGAGTTTATTGGGGGGGGGGGTGAAATAAATACCTAGGTTTAGGATGTCAATAGCTTCATAAGTACAATATTAAACTAGAATTGTTGGAAATTAACATACCAATAGTCCATAAAGCGAAAATAATAGCAATTTCATTTCATTATTCACAAAATAAGAACTTGGGAGTGTCCAGTGATAGAATTTCAAAACAAAATTATTGAGTATTCTAACACAAAATTCCTTGGAATGTGGTTAGATGATCTCTGAAATGGTCTATACAATTGAGAAACTAGGAAGAAAATTTGTTTTGAGTCTCTACAAACTGCTTTTACACACTCTTTGACAAATAAATTAAGTAGCCTCTTTAAAGCAAAATTCCTCTAAGTCCTACCTGCTCCAGCACACAGTTCACAAGGTATCCAGCAAAGCTGTGTAGTCACTGCAGCAATTGTGTTATATGGCATGCACTAAAGATGCTGACTAGTGTACATGTTCTGTTAGCTCTGTGCAGTGGCAGGGTGTAGTGATGCCATGGTTAAGAGTTAGCTCTGTGGCAGTTGCAGTGTGTGTAGTGATGCCATGGTTAAGAGTGCAGGTTTGCCTCCCAGCATGAAGTACTTTTTTTAATAAATCTTTTAACATATGCTGTCAAATTCATTTCATAATATTGCTTCCCATATACAGCAAGCTTTAATGTTCTCTCTCTCTCTCTCGCACGCACACACACACACACAAAATTAATATTAAATTATTTCCTTCAGTATTTGATCTATCTAAATACAATATGCTGCAGATGCATTCCCTGCATGTGCACAAAGGACAAGAAATTCAAGAAGCCTGGGATACTGTAGCCTCTCGTTCACACACTGTAGAAATCTGATATAACCTATGCTCCTAAAATTGAGGTCAGTTATACATGCTGTGGGTTCCTGCACTCAACATCAATTTGTGTTTATTTTAATGTGTTTTCACTTTAGAAGATAAATGTTTCTGTTTCAGTGTTTATTTAGTTATTTGTAAAGAACATGTTAGTTTGTGATTATGTTTTTGTATGTGCATAAGTAATGTCAAAAAATCCATATGATACATTAAAAATAAAAAATAAAACAAAAAGGTATGGGATTTGAGCCCAGAGGCGTAAGCAGAACAGCAATGACTTTAAAACTGCTCAGTTACTGCTATTCTACCCTAATGTTCTCTTTCACAATGCTTATGATTGTGACTATTATGTTCAGGCAAAGCATTCAATGCAGTGTGCACTCCCTGCATGTGCATTGTGAGTACAGCATTTACGAGCATTCCAAAAGTTTTCTGATCGACACATAAAATCTGGAGATGACAAAGGGTGTGCAATATATTTTGCATATTTGCATTCCATTCAATCATATGGCATAATATGTTGAGGTGATTCACCTAATACAATCCAAATATTTAAGCTTCAAAAAAGAGCCATCCATTAGGAAAATTATGCAAGTAACTAAAATAACTAGCTGCAGGCTATCATATTTTACCTCCACTTTGTACATACATATTTGAAGCTTTAAAAATTATTAAATTTAATTTAATAATCTATTAATTCAAATAAACATTCATGAAACTCTAGAAAAAAATTGATATTTTTGTGGATCTTTTCAACACCATGCTATATAAAAATAAATTAATTAAATCTGTCGTCTAACACTCTTCATGCTTCACTGACCTTAAAAATATCAGGAACCGGTTTCAAAGATATGTTATCTCCATCTTCGGCCATGGACGACTGGTATGAAAGGTTGTTGTTATGTAGTATCAAAAGCAATGTTCCACTCTGGTGAAACTTTTATGAACTTATAATTTACATTTTCTTCTTTCGGAATGTCAAAATTCATCAAATGATCCTTATGTTTATAGATGTAAATCTTTTCCCAAATATAGTTCTACTGGTCCCTGTACAGATCTCAATAATTCAACTTCTTTTTTTATATCATGATTTTCAGTCCAAAAATGATATGCTACCGCTGGTCTTTCTATTTGTTTGTATTTTAAATTTCTCATATGTTCTTTTAGATGTGTCCCCATATTCCTCTTAGTTTTTCCAACGTAGATCCTATCACATTCAGCACGTGAATTCTTGTAAATTCCTGCTTTTTTCTACTTAGGGGTATTATCTGTAGTATTGTCTTTCAAAACATTGTTTAGACTAAATCTATTAGTGGGGGCCAAACTTATATTAACATCTTTAAATATTTTTTGAAATTTACACATCACTGTTGGATTATATGTAAATTTTTAAAAGGACATTTTTCCTTTAATTATTGATAATGTAGTGGAATTTTCAATTCTTTTCTTTCTCTGGAATTTTTTTTATCTTATAATGCATTAAATCTTCATTAAAACCATTTAAAGTTTCTATTTCTTTTATTTTTGCAAATTCCATCTGATATTCTTCATTACTAATTGGTAAATTGATCAATCTGCATATCAAACTATTAAAAATTGCATGTTTGTGAGCTATAGGATTAAAGAAAATGGTTTTAAATATTAATACTATTATAATAATAAATGTACTATCTTATTATTAGTACTGAAAGGATTATTATTATTATCACATTACATACTGGCATATATAAAATTATGAAATTAACATATTACATTTACATTGTTAGTTTGCAAGAAAATGAATAATTTTTCATCTTCTGTTCAGAGTAAATTAATTTAATATGAAAATAAAATAATAATTAAAATCTTCCTGGAATTGTACCATGGAATACATAATTTTGCAGCTAGCTTTGAACACAAACAGTCTCTGGAGCTAATTTGTATCATCTTTAATACAACCCATTACAAACATCTTTGGCAATTGTGATTATAAATTAAAAGCTTTTAAGTTGTGGAAAAAAAGAACGGGGATTTTTTTTTTTAAACACAAAACAGTAATGAAAATAGCATAAATTTAAACTAAAAGCAACATCATGACCATATGAAAGCATTTCACTTAAGAAATTAATTTTTTTATAATCTTTCTCTTGACATATCATCTAACAACCCTGATGCAACAAATGTTTCAAATATAATAAACAAACAAGATTTAAGGTATAATCCAGTTAACATTTAATGTATTACTGAGATAAATTACACAACTTACAAAATATGTATTTATTTGAGTTATGAGCCTCAGAGCTCAACTGCACACTGGGAGAAATGCTGAGGCAGTCCTGAACTCAAATAACCTCACTTTGCATCTTGGACAACCAATTTTCTGCAGTTTCTATAAAGTGAGCAAATGTTTTTTGTTTTGACTACCTCTTAACAACATAGGCTAGGTGCATTAATCTTCAGAGAGTGCAGAAACATGAATGATACCTATTAGCGCAAATTATACCTTGAACTGCTATATTTATTTGCATTTACATGATTAAACATTATGCTATGTTGATTATTGAATCTTTGCTCTCTGGCTGGAACTTTAATCCAGAGTTTTTCCTCAACCCTAAGGCTGAAAATAATTTTTCTTCAGCATTTCTAAATCTATGGATCGCATAGCACAAAAACATTTTTTTTATTTCATTCTAAACTACTATCTTGAAGGCCTAGGTGTTAAGAGTATATTTATGTTTAACAAATGAATTCATCACAGATACAAGAATAATTTTGTTATTTTAGCTATACTTTCTCCCCAATGAATTTCAAAACATGGTTATAATCAGGGAATTTTTCCTCTATAACCCCATGATTGAAGGAGGAGCATGAATAAAATATATCTGATACACATAAGGAATTTGAAATAACTTTTATCTCAGCATTAGAATACAAGTCTATCCAGAGCAAAGCACACATTAGACAATTACACGAATAGGATTGAAATACTGACAAAGGGACTGCAACTACCATGTTATTCCTTAGTTGATAAAATTATTAAAGTTTTAAATACATAAAAATTAATTAATGATGTGAGGAAAAAAAACAAACTAAATGAAGTGCTGTTCTTCCACTGCTAACCATGAAGACATTACATACAAATGCAACTACAGAAAACATTTAACGTCTTGCTATGCATTGTGCATTTCTATTCTGTATTCTTTCAATAAAACATATGCACTCTAAGTTACAATTTTCAGTCTTTTCTCTGATTAAAAAACGAAAGAAGAAATGTTAGAAAAAACAAATTGTTTTGATTCTGTCAGAATAGAGGAAAACAAAGCATGCTATATACTGTATGAATATTTTCCACTACAAGGAATTCCTTACAGTGTTTTAATACATGCATGTATGGAATATAGCAATTATGAAGCCAATCTGAATTGTATGAATTAATATTGCATAAGGTTAGATTCATTTGCAGAGTAGTGGTATAAACAAATAATGTAATGCTATTCAAAATATGGTACCTATAGCATAACCAAGTTTAATGAACCAACTGGCACATATGAAATGGCTGGTGAATGTGTTATGATTCAGTAACTTGTAAATATATTTAATTTTCTGTGTAATAAAAAAAATAAAATAAGCTATAGATCATGCCGAATGTTTTCATTCTTTACTTTTTTTAATGGGGAAGGTGGCGACGACAGCATGTCATTTATAGAAATCACATTTGTTACTTTTTGCTGTTCATTAATAAGTTTCACATTACTTAAGACAATGTCTGATTACTTGCACTGTTTCGTCAAAAACAGGGCAGACCTAACCTCCTTACACACTATAAATAACTCTATTTTGGTGTTTATTTTTTACATATTAACGAACCTGTCAGTCACGGTATTTCAAAAAATGCAAAACAGTTTGCCATAGGAATGTAACTATGGTCCGAATAAAACAACTTTGGTGGTTAGTTCAAAGGCGCGTGATATACTGTCAACGTCCGTCATTGACACATGGTAGGCAATGCAAAACTGTTTAAAAGGCACTGACAGCTGGTAGCCTGACTGGTTGGTGAGGTGGAAATGTAGTACAAATTCCTTCACTTTCTCCCCCTTCCTCCTCCGGCTTTCCGAAGCAGGCTGACCTCAAACAGCCTGCTTAGCTCCTCTCCTTTCAATGTTACTACAATAAAATTAATGGAAAAGTTTGTGTGTTTAGGATACTTTGAATGCTTGTGGAGAATTTAAAGAACTTGTTATAAATAATTTAAATAGTAGGGAGCGTGCGGTCCTACAGCGATGATAATGATAATATGCCGTTTGCGTTCCATCTGGTTTGCTCTGAAAATAATCTATGTTTCTGCCAATTAATTTCTAATGTACTATCGCATGTATTTAACCCAATAGTTTATAATGTTCCTAAGTTTGCGGAACGAATGTGCTTAATTTCTGCCGAAATATTCTCTTGTCTTTTAAAGTATCACGCAAAGATACTCTCGTGGTAGAGTTAATTATGCGCGTTCAATTTTATATGGCGTTTCCAATTCTGCCAGCTGTTAAATTTAACTTCAGACGCAAACATGCTCATTTCTGTTACAATTATCGTTCGAAAGGTTTGAAGAATGACAGCAAATTCAAGAATTTTTATCCCATGAAGACAGGGTATCATGTTAAATGCGAATGAATATAAACAACGAACACCTATCTTGTACTTTAATCTGCAAAATCACCATTTTTATATCATACGGATCCTTGCTAAGCCGATTCATAACAGAAACATGGCAAATGCTATTCTGGTGGAATGGGTGAAGTCATGTTTAGCTCAGAGTTGTTCACCGAGAACATTTCAGACATTCATATTTGGTGCATAGAGCATAAGGGCGGATACAAAGTAGTGGATTATTTACCAATTAAAATGCGTTTCACCACCATAATATATATATATTGCAATATATATATTGCAACACAACTACATGGTACAGATGACATGGCTCCGGGGTAATTTTCAGTCCAAATTAGGGTCCGCAAGCTCATTTAGTGAAAAAGCCATATCACCTCTAAAACGGTTTAAAAATATGTGGTTATTATATCGGTGCGTAATGGAATTTAGTTTTTTTTTTTTTTTTTTTAAACTGCAGTACCACCTAAAACTGTAGTGAAATATTGTTCTTTTTTCTGCACATTTATTTTATTTAACTAGACCTTTCTGAGAATAAGATATTGTGAGTTGGTTCCTTTCTGCAGAATATGATCCAATTACGGAAAATGAATATTAATAATAAAGTGTTATACGAACGCCAACATGAATGTTTGCTTAATGTTTTATTTATTGTCGATTTGACTGCATTGGTCTTCTCGCGATGTCTGTTGTTTCGGGACTGAATACTATACGTGTAAGTCTGTAGGGATGAATGAAATAATGAGGCGTAAATGAGCTCGGAATCCTTGGCACCATAACGCTACTCAATCACCTTGTCTCGGAAAGGAACAACCCCGGAATAAAAAAAGGGGTGAAAGGAAAGGGAAACACACACACACAACTGAATCAAACACTTTGACGTGACCGGAATTCGAAACCAGGACCTCCGGATTAGTAGTCCTAAAAACTACCACTACACCACGGAGACTGCCAATTAACTCAGGAATTAATGCGTTTATTTAAATGCTTTTTAATGGAACTTGCTACCTTTTATGGTACCAACATTTCCGCGAGATAATTATTTGGTGTTAAGTTTTACGTCTACGCAGTAGCATAATTACAATGTAACCTCACAGAACGTGAGGTATTAGTAATATCTATCCCTTTTTAGACAATCTGCATTGCAGGGGCAGGTAGTCTTGCAACTTGGATGGTTGCATTACCGATCTTCGTGGTATGCATTCCCGCGACAAAGATCGCCTAAGTGGGGATGTTTTTATTTATTATACAAATTACTATGATGTTCTGTCGCCATGGAGTGTGGTGAGAGAATTCATGTTCCTGTCTTAAAAGGTTTTTTTTACCGTGGCGATGTTTTGGAATTCCAGTTTTAAAAGCCTTTTTACCTTTGGTGGTCAGTAGGGGTTGGGAGGACCTTCAAAGGTCTGGTGAGGTGGACATTTTTTTACCTTAGGGGTTTTATTTTATTTAATATCGACCTTCATTGACCAGGGTTTTATTTTTATTGATTATACAAAAGTATGTGCGGTGAGCATTTTTTCTTTTTGTATATGAAGCACGTTGAGTTTTTTAAAAATATTTCTCCGCTAAATAAGATATGTTGCAATGCATTTGAATCGCGTTCGACTTTACAATTTCAAAAAGTGTTATAATTATGCAAAAGTTATTGTAACTGTGCAAAAATTATTGCTATTAAGCAAAAAAGTAATCATACAAGAATATTGCTATTGTGCAAAGAACTTGGTTAAAATGAAAAAAAAAATGTAATTATGAAAACAGTTGCTCAAATGAAAAATGTAATTATGCAAAAAATTGTTAATATGCAAAAACATTGTTATAATAAAAAACATTTTATTACGATGCGAAAAATATTTTTGCGCTATGCATATATAGCGATGCTAATTTCCAGGAAAAAATATAAATAGCATACCCTAAGCCAGCTGCAGCGGGAATGTTTCTAGTTCTGCCTCCGTCAACTTACTGAGCGTTGATGAAAATTGCGCTGCTATATTATTTACACTTCAATCAGATTTCAATCTGTTTAGGCGCAAAGGTTGTACCAGTCTGAAAGCCTTCCACTCCTCCAAGGGTTAGGAATTTTTACCTGTTATTGTTTCCCCTTGGGTCAGCCTGCTATTGTTTTTCTCCCCGGAAAAAAGGGGGGCGTTAAAAACATTGCTGTTTTGCGATTCTTGTTTTTAAAAGGTTTTTTTCAGACGGCGTTTAGGGTCAGGTATTTTTTTAACCCCTTAGGTCAGTCTGTTAATGGATTTCCATTTCAGGTTAATTGCATGTTTTTAAGAATTCCTATCTAAATATTTTTTCTACCGGCGTTTAGGGTCAGGCGTTTCTTAGGCGAGATGCGGAAAACCAATCTCATTGGCTCAAACCACTATGTGACGGTAGGTATTACGTATGTGCATTGGGAATCGTTGAAAAGATGTTTTTTAGTACAAAAGTAAGACAGTGTGTGTATCATAGCATCTCGTGGACATAGTTTGAAATACGTATTGCTTCAACTATATATATATATATAATTTCCTTTTTAGTGAAGTACTACATTATTACCCCAACATTCGTGTGATGAGATAGATGGTTTTGGATATGAATTACTACACAAATAAGTGTAGTGAATATTATTATAAACATTGTGACAGTTATAGGTATACTCAAATTCACAATGTGTTGTATTTGGAAGCCACACATTCTTATGGTATAGTAAAACGTCTAACATATACACCTGTGTGTTTACAGTGCGTGAAGTCCATGCGCACATGTGCAAAACATAACACCCGCTTACAAATATATTTGATGTGCAACTTCCATTTGGTTTTAATTTATATGTGTTTATATTATTCAAATTTTGAATTTCATGTAACGTCAGTTTTTCTAAAAATAAAAACCGTCAAGTAGATTTCCATTTAAAAAGTGCAAAAAACCATTTTAGTGAATATACAAATTTTTATAGTTGCTTGTGGAAGGCCCCCACCCCTTTAACCAACGATCCATTTGTCAACTTTGCATTTGAAGATATACAATTTAGAAACATAAAAAGAAATGAATATGTTCAACAAAAGTCAGGTTTTTTTTTATTCAAAATGTTTGTACTGTCAAACACCACCGTTTTTACACGTGTGTGCAATTGCAAATGCGTCTAGCATATTTGCTTTAATATATTTTATAAAGAAACAAGTATTGATAAAAATGTGTTTTGCGTAAAGAGTCAAGCGTTTAATCATACTTTCCAAATGTTTTTGCTCTTAATGCAGTTCAATTTTAGTTATACGTTTTAAATAATGTAATCATTTTACATGTTACTAATAAAGTGCACTGGCACAAAGGACAAATTTGTAAATCTTATAAAATTCACTGCGCAAAATTGTTATCAAAGAAGTGTCAATATTTCCAAGCCTACACGAATCTAGAATAACAAACAAAAAAGCTGTACTTCATTCTCACTCCGCTTATAATAAAATATACTTATGTATAATTTGCAATAGTCTTATTTCCTCATTTCAATTGTTTTTATTCCTCTACACCTTCCTACCGATTCATCCCGATGTTCTCAAAGTATGAGTCTACGCAAGGGCAGTACATTGGTATTTTATCACGACAATAGTAAATTTATCAAAACGTGTAATATAATTTACAAAAAAAAAAAAAAAATTCTCCACTTTTCACTTTTAATACCAGACAGTAAAACAAAAAAAAAAAAAAAAACAAAAAAAAAAACATTTAACGTTGCTATCTGCGCGAAAAAAAAAAAAAGTAACTGCTATATACTTTTAATGAGATATGCATATTGTGTGATTGTAAACAAATAATCCTCACATACATTGAAACAATAAACTGTAAATAAAACATTTTGTTAATTTCACGATGTTAGTTGCGCGTAAACATTTTGCGTCCAAGCAAGGTAGTAAGAAGGCACTTCCTCTGCGGTTTTTGACCGGTATTAACCTGAAATCGGCAAACACGCGGCTACCTATGCATTCAGGGATGGGGAATGTTGCGTGACTGGAGACAAGGGGTAGAAATCGCTCTTGACCGCTGTGGTGGCAAGGGAGGAAATTTCACCTTCACCTGGTGGTGCTAAGTTTTACGTAAATAAAGAATGCTATCAATGTTTGTAAATAATAATTCATTCAATAATAGACTGTGGAATAGAACTTCTTTTAAATCATACATCAAAACTAAAAATATCGCTTTATTTAATGATCTCTGCTGTGCTAAGTTGATATTTTGCTGCTTTTTTCTTCAAATAGGCAACGTTAGTGAATATTAGAAAATTCAAAACTGCAAAAAGATGTAATTAAAGTACACTTACACTGTCAATAAATTAATAATTCATTCAAACATGCATGGTGAAATAGAAAATAAGTGCTTTAAATCATACATCAAAACTATATAAAAAAAAAAAATGCTGTATTTAATGATCTCTGTGTGCTAAGTTGCTTTTCCACTCTTAATTTCTTCAAATAGGAAACATTAGTAAATATAAGAAAACTCAAAAAAAAAAAAAAAAATTGTAAAATGTAATTAAGTATACTTTCGATGTCTGTAAATTAATAATTCATTTAGAGATACATGGTGGAATAGAAATTAAGTATTTTCAAATCATACGTCTAAACTGAAAATATCGCTGTACTTAATGATCCCTGCTGCGCTAAGTTGGATTTTTACTATCTCATTCAAATATGTGACGTTAGTGAATATTAGAAACTCAAAACAACAAACAGATATAATTAAAGTATACTTTTTACTGTTTGTAAATTAATAATTCATTTAAAGGTATGCGATGGAATAAAAATTAAGTGTTTTCAATCACACATCTAAACTTTACGGAAAATATCGCTGTTATTTAACACTCTCTGCTGTGCTTTTGTGTCCTGTAATTAAAATGGATTTTAAAGGAGAGATATTTTTTGTACCACGTGTGAAAACGGGGAAAATGTGATTTTATTCCATATATCCATTCAACTGAATATAACATTAAGTTTATTCTAAAACTGTGCCCGGTATTCACGCACAATGATTCTTTTCGCTGTTTTTACTGAAATTATATATCTGTAGTATGATTTTTAAATATTTTATTAACGTATTATTATTATTATTATTATTATTATTACACACACACGCACGCAAGCACAACCCCTACATTCTCTTTCGTCTTCACATTATGCTTCTCCATCATAACTGTCGAACGTTTTTGTCATTGTTGCATTCTACATTAAAAAAAAAAACTACACTGTATTTTTCGCTCACTATTATTCACATTAAAATATATTATACTTTTTGATTCATTTAATTTACTCAACGCTATCTCTGATGTATCCCCATACATTTTGGGCTGAAGAAAGATGTACTATCTTCGTTAGTACATCTCCCGATCCAGGCACCACATATAAGCCTAAGGCTACTATTCTTCCCCGTTCTAATTTCTGTTGTACCACAGACAATATCTGGCGGTTAACTAAAATACCGTACGGTCTATCGGCCTGATCCATCTAACAGATTAGAGATTCAATAATTCGCTGTTGTGCACTAACCATATTTAATGTAGTATTTCCAACTGAAGTTGTGTTACGAATTCTCATTCTCATTCTCATTCTCTCTCTCTCTCTCACGCGCGCGCGCGCGCGCGCGCACACACACATATCAGCTACCACATTTGCATAAAATGCATTCTGCTTTAAAAAAAAAACAGGGGAAAATACTTTATATCACATGTCATCACTTATCCCACTTTCAAAAACCTTGTTAGACTAACTGAACGGATATCTGATAGTCAAGGTGAAAGTTGGAGTTTTTACACACAAACAGTACGCACTCCATAAATGTTAAAAGCCTTGAAATGTACGGGTAAAAATCAGATTTTAACATTCAGAAGCTGTTTTTTTTAGGGGGGGGGGCAAGCGAAAAAACAATTGACACAATGTTTTACTATCGAAACGGGGAGTGGAGCGAGAAAAAGATATATGGCAGCACTTAACTCTTGCAAATTAAGACTCTTATTTTTTAATAAATGAGGGTTCGCTTTCAAAAAAGACACAGAATACTGATCGGTTATCTTGGTAAGAAGAAAGTTAGGGGTTTTACAAAACAAAAAACACGCAATCCTGGCCATATAGATAAAAAACAATGAAATATACGCATCCCTGTGTGGGAAAAACTAAAAGTTCAAGTTTGAGAACATATAATTTTGCCAGTAAATAATATTTTCACACAAAGATTTACTACGAAAAAAAAATAATAAAATAAATGACACCAGAAGTGGCTCAAATATCGTAATGGATGCTCACAAACCTTAATATCTAAAGAAACTTTTTTCCTCTCGTACATCGCGACGTTACAATTTGTAACATAACGGTCTGTAGAAAAATATGAATGGATTATAAAATATGTATATAAAAATCTTGGACATAAGAAGCATTAGAGCTGCAAAGTCTTCATATTGTATAAAATAACTACTACACTACCACTATATTATTATTATTATTATTATTATTATTATTATTATTATTATTATTATTATTATTGTTGTTGTTGTTGTTAAAAAGCCGTTGCTTCGTCGAAGGACTCAATTGCAACTTTCTTGATGTCAATATTTCTGCTTTCTTCGTTTTCAATGGGGAGTACACATAATGAACTCGTTTCATCTGCGACATTGTACAATGGAAGCGAGTCTTTGTTAGTTTTAGTTTACTGAATGAGCGCTTGGCCATTGCTGTAGTCGCAGGTAAAGTGAGGAAAAGCTATAGAATTGCTCATAAGATCAGAAATACTGCTGTTAATAGAAAGGTTTCAATCAATTAATATTTTGGCTAGTTTCTTTATTGTTTAAAGTTTACGACTCTCTTCCATCATAATGATCGAAAACCAATAAATTGCTCTGTTTGGTAATAACAAGAATTGAGGTAAAAGCCATCCCCTGAGTGCATTTCCACTTGCTGTCAAAGGTGGATCACTACTGCTTATCTCTTGTTTAAACACACAGCTCGCCTTTCTTGCTCTGCAGTAGCCAATTGGCGTGCCAGTTTTAGCTACTGACAGCTCTCAATCAAGTCCACGTGGAGTAAAAAGGAGGAACACGTTGCCAAATGTAGATTTCATTTCATTTTTTTAACCCCGGTTGTGTCGTTACTGTTCAGAAATAAGCTTTTTCGGGGCAGTGTCTATTAAGTTAACATGTGACGCCCTTAGTTAAATGTGCCAGTGAATGATAATAATCAAGTGCATGATATTAAACTGCAAGTGAACCAAATGCATAATATTGAAGCTAATCATTATTCCGATACTAGGGAATTTGTGCCCGGACCCATTAGCAAGTCTAACAACATAACCTCAAACAAATTGGGCCAAAAACGATCTATAAAGTGCAAGACTTTATTGTAAAGAATAAAGTAAGTGAAGGATTCATAAATGAGAAGGTCCAATTTTTGGGTCGAGTAGCTAACAGTCAGAAAAATCGTCAGAGTAACGCCCAAAAAGGCAGAATCAAAAACAAAGCCATTGGGGAAAATTTATTAATTTGGATGTGCACTAGTTGGGCGAGAAATCTACATCTATTTGCAAGGAACACCTCCAACATTCCAAAAACACCAAACGTATAAACAATTCCCATAGAGAGGAATGCCCGAATGCCACCTTGTATGAAAACTTGGATTTCGCTTTCGTACCGTTAATAAAAGGCGTATTATCATAGAATCGTCTCGAATAGTGTTTTGTAGGTATAAATACAGAGGATCAATCAATTGCAATCGGCAGGGTATCGAGTGGTGTACATACTGTATTCCAAAGTAATAAGTTCTTAAACCCGGAATCAAGTGTTCACCTGTGTAGTAAGACGTGCCAACACCGTTTGTTTATGGTACTTCTGAAACTGTGGCGATAGCATGTATAACTGATATTTTCCTTCAAAGGCTGCCGGGTGGAAAAGAATTCCACAACAAGCTTTAACATCAGTTTTGGACTACGAAAGAACCAGCCTAGATAACGCGAAGTCTGCTGTTCCTTGAAAGGATTTTCGCCGATGGCATCTCGATAACTCAAAACTCCAGGCCAAAAATCGACAGAATTATTCATATTATTCCATTTTACGACAATCAATTTTTGCCACTGTAATTCAACTTTCGTGATTGTGTCACTATCTAATTGTGGTGCTTCTAAGAGGGGAATTAAGGATTCCTTTACGACAAGCGCCTTTGAGAAAGCAAGCAAAAGACAATTTCTTCAACATTTCTATATTATCTGACAATCTCTCCTGTAGCTGCCTGATGAGCAGACAAAAATTTTACGAATTGTTCTCTAACAGTTATTTCTCTCTTTTCAGGTATTTTATTTTTAATTTCTGAAAGTTTAATCTCAAATCTATGGATCTACATGTTTCTCCAAATCTCATATAGAAACTTTCTCTGTACTAGATAGGTGGGAGTGACAATTGGTTTAAGAACAGATTGAACATGAACTGCCAAATCTCCAATAGCTTGCATGTGTCTACATCATTTGACTCTTTAAGTTTCGTTGATTCTCTGAAGATCAGATTCTCCTCCTCCTCCCCTCCCCCTCCTCCTCTTCTGTTCTTCTTCTTCTCCTTTTTTCTTCTTTTTCTTCTCCTTTTTCTTGTTCTTCTTTTTCTCCTCCTCCTCCTTCCCTTCTTGTTCTTCTTCTTCTCCTCCTCCTCCTCCTTCTTCTTCTTCTTCTCCTCTTCTCTTCTTCTCCTCCTCCTCCTTCTCTTCTTCTTCCCCTCTTCTTCTCCTCCTCCTTCCCTTCTTCTTCTCCTCCTCCTCCTCCTTCTCTTCTTCTTCTTCTTCTTCTCCTCCTCCTCCTCCTCCTCTTCTTCTCCTTCTCCTCCTTCTTCCTCCTCCTTTTCTTCTTCCTCCTCCTCCTTCTTCTTCTTCTTCTTCCTTCTTCTTCCTCCTCCTTTTCTTCTTCCTCCTCCTTTTCCTTCTTCTGCTCCTCCTTCTTCTTCTGCTCCTCCTTCTTCTTCTGCTCCTCCTTCTCTTCTTCTCCTCCTTCCCTTCTTCTTCTTCTTCTCCTCCTCTTCTTCTTCTCCTCCTCCTTCTTCTTCCTCCTCCTTCTTCTCCTTCTCCTTCCTCTTCCTTCTACTCCTTCTTCCTCCTCCTCCTCCTCCTCCTCTTCCTCCTCCTTCTTCTTCCTTTTTTTCCCAAGATTTTCTAAGTTGGCTAACCGCTCTCTCATACTAAAAGACATACTTTACAGAACGCCTTTGTGTTATCAACCTACAACCCTTAATAAGCACTCCACAAATATTGGATTTTTCAATCACTCTTCTCGTTACTTTCGAGTATATTCGGGTTTTACTTTGCTCATTCTTAATGTTTACTAATAGTTGAGATACTTCATAAATTTGGCACTAATCGCTAGATGAAGCCACTAAAATATGACGATTAGAACACAAAGAGTAGACGACGAAATCATGTCATGTACAGCTTGTTCGCTAGAATGGTAGACAGTCGGCAAGCTTTATTCTGTACCGCAATCTATTTACAGATACTTTCAGATAACAGCTCACGCTACCAGAACCCTATGGCATGAGAATGAGTGCTGTGTTGTCACGTTTAATACTAATGCACAAGATTAAGTTGCAAAATATACGGAGTTTTAAAACAACTGGGACACACACACACATCTTAAGTTTTTCTAATCAGTTGTAATTATAAACGAACTGTTCTCATCTCATCTTCGCTCTCCGCAATGACGCTGATGACGAACCGGTCTCTATTTGGCTAAATGTCAGCGTCACGTTATTTTTCTCTCGCAAGGTTTCAATTGAGCCCAAACTATTTCAAAGGGGTTAATATGCAGTGATATGATGGGAGTCCAAGCACTTCATGACCTTTAGATTTGGCAAGAAACTATCAACTGTCAACTGTTTTGTTAGGTTCGCTGCTTTGAACCGGTTCGCTTTAGGCGGTACGGGATTAGGCACAGAACATTGTGATAATGAATAAAATTTATGTAATTTTTCACAGGAGTGCGTAAGATAGGAAATTTAGCAATTTGTCTAGTGTGGTACATGCTTTGTCTAACACAATAACACATTTCCTATCGCTAGGAAGATTTGGGAGCAAGCGATTAGCAAACCATTTTCAAAAACTTTAGCGTTCATATCGTCAAGATATGAACGCTCTAGTGTCTCTGGTGTTTTTGGCAGACAGATATAAACTATTAGGGATCCAACCTTTACTTCCACCATCATGAAGAACTATGATGTACTTTCCTCTGGACACTGGAGCTTTTAGAACAAAGGCAGATGTACCATCACCCCAGTCCTTTCTTACGACGCCATGCGTGTCGTCCACGTTTCATCCAAATAGATCATAAGACATCTTTCAGAGCGCAATTGTTCAAGTCGTTCTAGGTATTCATATCTCCAAGAGACGATCCTTGCAGATTCCATAACCACTCTTCTTTTGTCCATGAGAACGAAACCCCATAAATTTGTCTTCTCATAGGGAAACTTGCTAACACTTTTGAGACGAATTGGCTATCCTGGAAGGGTGGTGCACGACCCCTGTCGAAAAACTATATATTTCACAGCAGAATCAGATGGCAAAGAAAATCACCAAATTTGCTGTACTTTTATTTCTTATTTTCTCGTTTTTTTTCAGCGTTTGAGTCCGTTTTGCCCTATCTTTGGAACCATGTTCTTGTTAAGTTTAAAAATTCTCGCCGTCTCAGTAATTGCTTCTTTACCTAATTTGTTTTTCAAAACATATGCATGTAATACACACTGATGTATGGATTTGTTTATTTGAATTTTATTGTTTATTTAGCATTAACACTACCGTTTGATCCTTGTTCGATTTCATGTTCTTGATCAAGTTCGAAACCGCTACCACTCGGCCCCGAACTCGGATTTAAACCACCTTCCCATGGTCTGAACATTCTCACGCGTTTAGAATTCGCTGTAAACTAACTGTAAAAACACATGGCAATATTTAACTCTCATTCCTTTTGCTTCGTTATGTGTTTACATTATAAATGACAAAGAAACCTCAATGTGTTGACTGGTTTTCTCCTGTTTCCGTATATCCTTATCATATTTATTTGTAGCAAGAAACCCTCGAGCCGGTAACTTCTTTGATGGCAACTGAACAGGCTATATGTAGGGTCAAGTTCAAGAGTTTTATTGTATGTTAATTGACACTATGAATAGTAGCGAGTTGAATGAGAGCATGTAGTCTAATTAAATTACCGTAAACGCCAATACCTGTATACCACATAGGCTTCAGGCACCTCTCATGTGGATGCTGAATGAGATATCTATTCTCTACCTCAAGAGTTCGGCTTAAACATAAAACATTTTCCATCATTCCACTTCCTTAATCAGAGAGAGCACCTTAAATGACAGCAAACGTTAAATATCCTTTTAATGTTTATTTATAGCAAGAAACCCTCGAGCCGGTGACTTCTTTGATGGCAACTATCTACCACTCCAGCTAAAAAACTATAAATCACAGTTACATGGGGAATAACCGTCGTGAATAATCGCAGTGAGTTAGCAAATTCATATTATGATGACGAAATTCAAATAGTAATATTTACCTTATATGAATATATTCCTGATGGAATGAATAGACAACAGTATCAAGCCATAAATTAACATTCGCTAGAATTCTCTAAATGACTGGTAAAAGTAATCACTTTAGACCAAATACTAAAAAGAAAACAGATTTCAATTAGACAATATTTTAAAAAGCCTACACACTAGCAACAAAAACATTCATTTTCCAAATAGACATTATTTAAAAATGACCAGATTTAGATGGAAAATAACTAAATTGGCAACACTAGGTGAAAGGAAGGTACTTGTAAGTTAATCAGTAGATAGGCTCTTGAATACAGTGATAAGCAATGCCCAACATACAAAATTGATTACCGATGCAGTTCGTTCATGGATGAAATAAAGTTTTTATTCAAAAAGATATTGAAATATGCAGTCACATTTCGACTTGGCAAAAGAGCTCAAAACATACATTTCCAAAATATCCGGACCCTACTTATGAAATATAATTAAAACAATTAAGCAAATAAATGCTAAAATTATCAATTGTAATTTTCTAACCATTTTTGGCACCTGTTGATAAAATTACATAAAGTCTACTGCAGTTCTGTTCAGCTGCTCTAACAAGAGCCATATCAACTTTGTGATTTACGTGGACTGCGGTTATCACAATTTATTTGTTTTAACAATACACGTTTTCGATTTTAAAACTTTATTCTGTACCTTGGTGAGATAGAGGATGAATTCGAAGGCCTGTTTTATGCTAAGTTCACTGGCTTTCTTTCTCGCAGTGCTTGATTGGTCCTGGTGATGTAGTGGTAACCATACCTGCAACCTAAACCCAAGATTGAGGGTTCGAGACCGGTCAGGACCGATGAATTTTTTCGGGCATAAAAATCGTAAGTATGGCTTCCTCCGAAAGGAAAGTAAAGCCGTGGGTCCCGTGTCGTACATTTACGACACGATAAAGGACCTCAAGCCTGAAAAAAAGAGGCCTTTGAGCAAAATTTATCGGCCGTTTCATGCTCTGATTTGAAGGGACGCTAATGACCTGATGTGTTAAAGAGCTTCCGTAAATAATAATAATAATAATAATAATAATAATAATAATAATAATAATAATAATAATAAAACCGCAGTGCTTGGAAGCGGTCTGGCTTCTCCGTATTTTCAAGAAAGGTATGTCTGAGAACGTCACGAAAATGAGTGGCTTCATGACTTAAGCGACCGTAATATTTTCCTGAGCTCGCACCGAAAGACAAAAACTTATGTATCGGTCAGCATTAACGGTTTCATGAAAAAATTTATATATATATATATGTTTATATATATATATATATATATATATATATATATATAGGTTCAGTTATTCTTTTAGCTCTCTTGTATATATATAGAGGTTCAGTTAGGTCGGTCCTGGTGGTGTAGTGATAAACATACTTGCCCTCTAAACCCAAGATTGCGGGTTCAAACCCGGCCAGGATGGATGGATTTTTTCGGGAGTAAAAATGCTAGGTATGGCTTCCCTCGGATAAGAAAGCCGTGGGTCCCATGTTGTACATTTACGGCACGAAAAAGAACCTCAAGCCTGAAAGAAGAGGCCTCTGAGCAAAATTTGTCAGTCGTTTCACCCCTGAATTGAATGGGACGCTGATGACCTGAGATGTTAAAGAGCGTCCATAAATAAACCAATTAATAAAGGTTCAGTTATTATTTTAGCTCTCTCTCTCTCTACACAGAGAGAGAGAGAGAGAGAGAGAGAGAGAGAGAGCTAAAAGAATAACCGAACCCATATACATTATGACTGGGAAATAGATTTTAAGATGCAGCACATTTACAAAAATAGAAAATTTTTCATACCAATCGTTTAAGATTTTTACTTTTGGACGTGAAACGAAGAGAAATAGATAAATGTACTTGCACATTTTAGTGAGATGAGCGCATGTATCTCCTTTTCAACCCCTCTTTGACGCTTCAGAACTTTTAAACCCTTTCTTTCACGTGTTTAAATAATTTGGGGGGGGATAGACTATAATTTTTCTTGATCAGAAAAACAAACGAAGTTAAAATTCAAAACATGCAAGAGAAAACTTCCAATTAAAGCTATTCGCCAGAAATACAGTTCTCTGCGAAGTCGGGCACACGTTATATCAAAAGTCTCCAACATTTAGTTGCTTAGACGTTCGCTAGATCGTGGAAGAAGTGCGCCCAATTGGGACAAATCGCTCTCACAATAAAACAAGAAAAACCCACGTTGGCGAAATTAAATGGCTCATTAGTCACCTCCCAACCCGAAAAGCACCAGGACCGGACAAAATACCAAATATCGTATTAAAACACCTACCAAAACGAGCACTCAATTACTTACAGATATATACAACTACACGTTAGAACACGGGCGCTTCCCACCCAAATGGAAAGAAGCAAAAATTCTACTCTTTCCCAAGCCAAGAAAGGACCAAACTATTCCGAAAAACTACAGGCCAATTAGCCTATTAAATACACTGAGCAAGGTCCTTGAGAAAATAATACTAAAAAGAATAAACTCACACATCATTAAAAATAACATAATAGTAGAGGAACAATTTGGGTTCAGAGCGCACCACTCAACCACGCTACAACTACTAAGAATGACGGAAAACATCACGCGTGGCTTCAATACCAACAGGTCAACTGGCTCAGTTTTCCTGGACATCGAGCGAGCCTTTGATAAAGTCTGGCATGCTGACCTTATCAAGAAGCTGGCTGACTACAACCTCACAGACTCGCTGACTGCACTAACCAAAGACTATCTTTCAAATCGCACATTCAGAACAAGCGTAGGCAACTCTCTATCCTCTAGCCGACCCATCAAATCAGGAGTACCCCAGGAAAGCCTACTTGGACCTACCCTGTTTAACATATACATAAATGACATGCCCGATTTCACCAGGGCCAGCAAGTTCATATACGCCGATGATACAGCAATCACGACACAATCGACAATTCCACGAATAATCCACATTAGATTGCAAAATGCACTAAACACACTCGAACTATGGTTCGAGAAGTGGAGAATTAAAGTAAATACCAAGAAATGCGAAGCAATCATATTTACAAACCGACTGAAGCATCGCCCTGAGAGGCATGCACTTCCAACATTAATATACAACGGCGAACCTATCGAATGGAAGTTCAAGGTTACCTACTTAGGTGTAGTAATGGACCATGGCCTAACCTGGAAACACCACATTAACACGATTCGAGCCAAAGCAAACGCACAACTAAATAGACTGTACCCAATCTTCAATGTAAACAGCGGACGTCAGCTAGGTATGGGCCTAACACTGTACAAAACTCTAATACGACCTATACTAACATACGCAGCCCCAGTATGGGAATATACTGCCAAAACACATCTCCATAGGCTCCAAACAATGCAAAACCGCATTCTGCGAATAATTACCAAACTCCCACCTATAGCGCCTACAGCATTATTGCACGAGGAACTAAAAATACATTCAATAGAACAATTCATAAAGCTACTAAGCTACAATTTGTACTTAAATAAAAATAAGAATCATAACCAATTGATTCAAAAACTAGGTGAATACCAAACCACTCATAACAAACATATGCAACCTCTATCACTCTTTGACAGAACAATTGGCCTGGGGGAAACAGAAATAAACATCTAAGAATACCTCGAACAACTTGTAAAATTCCCCTAGCCATGGCAGGCTAATGGAAGCCTGAAACATTCGCAACCACCAATACACTACAAGCAATACCCACAATCCACAAACAGCTGCTCTCACAATCCTTTGTACTACCAAGCCAAGGCGGCTACGGGGGAAGAGGCCCCCCCCCCCCCCCCCACAGCGACACATTAGGTAGATGCCACCAGGCTCTACAGGCCGTGTGATCGCCTACACGAACCCTGCACGACTTGATTATTCTAGGAACATATATATATATATATATATATATATATATATATATATATATATATATATATTAATATGTTCTAGAGACTAGGCTCCCCGAGCCGATGCAGCCAAACGAATCTCACGAGGCAAGCCATAGAATACTAGCAAGTAGAACAGCAAATTAATTCATAGACTCCACCCGCATACTTACAGCATGAAAATAAGTAACAGCAACTGCAAACACCAATAACAGTAGGCGCATGCCACTCACTCATTACCTTTACTCCCTTTTGCATGGGCACTCACGCCAACTCTAACTCCCCATGGGGGCGCTCTGGGCCATTATGGTCAAGTGCGTCTCCCGGACAAACAGCACGCCTATCGCTCCTGCATGCACGCATGCAAGCCCTACATCTATCTCCAATGAATTCCGGGGTGCAATAGCGGTACCCGAACACACCTCTCCTTTCAATTCCTGCATGTTATTAGCACTAATAGCATGGGGAGGCGATGTAGAATATTTCTAGGTTGATCGCCACCGAGATGGGGCGAGGTGGTGCCCCTTCTCGCCCTCCCTTCGGGGTGGGCTTTAAAAAAAATAGTTGCTTGATTCTTGTGAAGGTCTCAAATCATGAACTTTTGTACTGAGAAGTTACTGTGCTCCACTTTCAATTCCCTGTCATAACCAAGTGGAATATGGATATGATGGGCTGCTTTCTTGTGTGAAAATGTCAACAAAATGAAAAACGTTATATGTGCTACAGATTTAACGGACGCAACAGTCACCAAAGAAGTCCAACAACAAATACAAAAGTTGAAATTGTCGCAGTGCATGGCTATAAGAATATTTTGCCTGATGTGATTCTAGGTTTAGAAGAAAGTATGGATCGCCACAGGTGGCCGAGGTCTTTAGGGTCGTGAGTGGTGGGTTTGGAGTTCGATTCCGACCACGACCGTCCTCCCTGACTGAGGGTTTTTCCAGGTTTTCCTCAGTCCTCATAAATGGAAAATGCGGGGAAGGTACCCTAAAACTTACGCCTGGAACGCTTCACTCCTTTAAAAAAAATCTTCCCCAATTTATCATATCATTTCATTTCATTCATCATCAGTGTCACCTCCTGTGATACCTCAATAATTAAAATGGACGTTAAACATAATTAAAAAAAAAAGGCATGGAGGAGGAAGAAGGTATGGAGAAGAGGAAGAACAGTGGAAGAAGTTACCACCTTGATGAATTTGACACAGTCAACTCGAATTTATTTTGAGAAACAACCCCGAATATGGAAGCCTTTGCAGCCTTCAATTAACTCTCTTGGTGTGTGTATAACAAATATGCTCCATTGCTTTCGGTAGATGTTGAGAGGAGTTCTCTGAATCTCCTGAGCAAAGTGCCTGGGGTTTACATTTGAAAACTTAAATATGCTCTGCATAATCCAGCGTAACAAATTAGTTGAAAGCCAGTAAACGGCACGTTTGTTTCATAAATATTAGTTGTGTTATTTGTTAATGATGGAAAAAGAATATTTATGTAACTAGTTTAGACTTGAATAAAGACATTTTATTACCATTATTTTGAACCTTTTTAAATAAATTTTCAGCATCTTTCCCTTTCCAAGCTTAATTAAGGACCTTAAAATCGTTCTCTGCTTATGACACAAAAATGTCTTAAATAATATAATGGGCTTTTATTTATGATTTCTTGATTTTCATCAATTACAATTGTTTTAAATGTTTACTCGGCCATGCAAGTGAAACTTCGTCAATGAAAAACACTAACTGAAGATCTAAAGCGCGATCATTTACGGATTGGAGAGGTCAGTTGAAAAACTGTTTTTTCAAGCGGATCTCTAGGCTATACGTCTTGCACTTCTGTATGGATACAGTAATTCAATAGAGCGTGGTGCTTATCCAAAAATTACTCTCACTTTTTGGGCTATGGGAGAGATTTTTGCGGCGAGCATTCTAATAGAGCACCGATATCAGCAGCCGTTTCATTTGTTATAATTGCCAATTAATGTTTCATAAATAGTCATTTTAATTTTGAATTTGACTATAATAGACTGCGCTCCTCAGAGGAGTAGGTACATAGGTGTTAGAACCCCTTTCACTTTGGATCCTCCAATCTTTCAAGGTGAAATAATATTTCTTTCTTTGTAGTACGTTTGTAGTTTAGCAAAACTTAAATTACGTTAATATTCGTCTTATTTTCCATTTGGCATGCCGCGAGACTGCACCTAATCTTAAAGATATACCATCCGCATCTGGTGCAAAAGCATAATAGAAATGTTAAATAAGAAATATCTTTTATGCAGAAAACTATGCCTCCTGATATAGGAGGAATTTGATACATAATTAATCAACAGTCAGGTTGCTTTGTGATGCATTTAAGTAGTCTTATCGCCTTGGGTTGCGATACTGAACGCTAGAACTAAACAGAACTACTACATGTGAAAGACTTGCCACTGTTTCAAACAATTCCTGTTTACTGTAATGTAACCAGACGTGGCCATTTGTCACCTTTCAGACGTCTTTTCTAACTAATATGGGGACGAAAATTTCTATTTGGCTACTGGGGCATTTAAAGTTAATACGAGAGAAATTTTCTGGTCTTGCTATATATATGGTCATAAATCTTGGAATACCACTGTCTGCTGAATATTTGAAGCAACCATTTCCCGACAGCACTTTGCACTAGATCAAGAAGTGGTTGCGGGGTGCCTACCTTGTCTTGAATTAATTGCAGGAAAGGAATAAGGTTATAGGTTGATTCTATTGTTAGGGGTGTGGATTGATGGCAGAAAGTGCTAAACTTCTCCATGATATGGATTTGTCATCCTGGGTGATGCATAGTATAGGCATGTCCTGATAACATTAACTTGTTATCAGCATTGCCATAGTGTAGCTTGTTTTATTTTTGTATCCTTTGCATAAAATGCCTATAGCTTATTTGTGAAGTTTTGTCCAAGATGTCCGCATGTCAGGCGGGGCACCTTGAATTTTGGCTTTGGTCTACAATGAATATTATTGCTGCCTAGTCTGCGGATTGTCTCAGGAAAAGACAATTTAGCACAGATTTTTTTTTTTTTGGCGCGACCTCTATATCCTTCTCGATATATGGGACGGAGATTTCGTACAGAAGCATACAAGAAAGATGCGATAAACAGAATAGATGGCTCGATGTCTTCTATTCTGCACCCGTGGGAGGTCACGTCTTCTTTCACGAACAACAGGAAAAAACCGAGCTCAATTCCACACAGTGTGAATTCAACATATTACCAAGATCGGGCTGATAGTTCAGTTGGTTAGAGCATTAGGCCTAAAACATGGAGGCAGTGGGCTCGACCCCCAAGTGCAAGTCTTATTTTCTTTTTCCTCCCTATTTTTAATCTTCACAATTTGTCTTGTCTGTTCTTGGTGTTATACATTTTACTTTTTAATGTTAATTATTACAGAGAGTAACGCATAGGTTGCAATTTTACTTTTATTTCATGTACTGAAATAAAAGAAAGTCCGCTGTTGCTTTATTTTCCCCCTTTTCCCATCCTCCACTATAGGTTGCAAAATTAGGTAGCATAAAAAAATTCATAACTTATACTGTTAAAAGAAACGCACGTCTTTTCTCGTATCAATTATTTAAAACAACGCATAGGTTGCAAATTTAGGTTAGATCTGGTTAGCTTAAGTAGAAAAACAAAAACCACAGCCTTATACTGTTAAAAGAAGAGTATGCACTTGCCCGTATTAATTAATTCCTTTACGTTTTCCATTCCTGCAAAATTTCTCATTTAATTTCGTTGTATATTAAATGCTATTAAGTATTAAAATGCACCCCAAAAAGTTCTTATTTGGGGGGGGGGGTACTATTCTGTATTTACGTGTGTTACGACTGTTCTATCAACCTGAATTTGTTGCAACTTGGGGCAGACTCTCTCCGTTACCGTTGCCGTTCATGACTGCAGGCCAAGAGCCTCGATTTGTAAGGCTAAGTTTGGACAGCATCTTGTAGTTCAGCGAATGTACAATGCTATAGCAATATACGGTTTAAGGATTGAATTCGAACTCAGTATGATTCCCGTTTATATTATGAAATTAAATTCTTATTGAAACCTGTTATGTATTTCTACATAAGTTATGTTGATTAACCTGCCATAGTTTATTTTTATTTTGAATAACCGGCCGGATAACCTCTTTAAACAAAGAATTAATTACTGATTCAAGAAGTAAAATTCGGAAAGATAAAACAGATACATAAGCCTTAATATAATAAAACAATACGCATGGGTAAATATGAAATAACGACGGACTTTGTGTGATAAAATGACTATTGTAACGTTAGCGCGCATGAGTTTGAACACACTCAATCCGAAATCACTACGATTACCGTTTACACGTACCTTATTTCAGTATGAATCCATTCCACTAGTTTTTAGTAGGATCGATCTTGGCTATTAAATTCCCATTTACATGCTCATTTTCAATTTAGAAAGCGTATTCAAACCGATTTGAGTCCACATCAAACAAGATAATTATCGTACTATTTTGCCGTGGTCATTGGTTTAAATTGAATTTAATACTGTATACATTTTCCCTCTGGCAGCATGTAGGTTTTTTACAGAATCTACTGCCTTGCCCACCCAGGCTTTCAGTTGCCTCTGAATATTTAGATTTTTAAAAATTAGGTTGTTATACATAAAGGTTATTGTTTTAAATAAATATTTTAGCACTTAATAAGGTTAATAACTAAAAATGCATAAATATAAATTTTACATTTTAATATTACAGCTTAAAAAGCATATGAAGCGGCATATCCGGCTTCGATCCTCATAGTTATAACAATGGTCATTAGTAACCTTTGTTGCAATTAATTTGGACAATCATAAATGTTTCCTTTTTATATAATAATTCCACACTCCTTGATAGTAATGAACTAACACTTATGTGCACTTAAGAGATATATAATATGGAGACATAACAGTGTATTCAATATGTAATGTTTAAAGGAGTTGTATGTACTAGCCAAAAATGTCACACAGTTACGCTTACCTGGAGCCTTTCACAAGGGGAAAAAAAAGTATCCAAGGTTGTTTTTGAACAGAAAGTTGAAGACTTATACTGTTTGGTTTTTAAGAGGACACGAGTTCATTGTGCGAGGGAGTGTATAAGGACAGGTAGAGTTTAGAGAGACCGATTAAAAAAGTTAATGTTTAGCATAAATACGCACGTTACTTAAAGGCTGTTTTAGGACGAATCAGGAGAGAAGTTAGAAAAAGTCATATAAATGTTCTAGAAACTTCGATCTGTTAAATTATTGTAGCCAGAGGATTGAATAAAAGCCAATGTTTCAAAAGTTTCGATCTGATAGACTTAGTAGCCAACAAGAGGGCTATGTTTAAAAAAAGGCCTAGAAGCTTCTTTTAGATGAATTTAAAAAGCTTCGTAGCGTCTTAACTACGGAATTTCGAAATAAGTAAAAAGAGTTCATTTTGGGGGGCGCTTCTTCATTTACACCGTCGTTATTACAGACAGGCCACGAAGTTTTCTACAATCTTAGTTACAGACAAGTCACGACAGTTTTTTAATATCATCGAGAGATGAATATCCGTACCTACAATGATAGACGGGGTTTAATCAACGAAGATCACCTCGGCAGGAAATGTACATGTTGACACGTGGACGTCCAAGAAGATACGGAGTGCGAATAAGGAAAAGTAAGTCAAGTTAGAATGCAGAAGTTGAAACATGTTTAGCCGTATTTATTTTTTAAAACCCATTTTGCATACATAAAACTGTTTTCATAAGGAAAGCGATTCTGGTTTTTTCTTCTTTTCTTTTTTCCAATTTTTAAGTACACACAGTTAGTGAGTATATACAACATTACATGTATTACAGTGCTTAAGTACGTATATTTGGTATTTTTCTCCTTTCTTTTTCGGTTAAGTACATATATTTACATTTTTATTTTTGGTTAAGTGCATATATTAACAATTTTTCTCTTTTTTATTTTTTGTTGTAACATATATTTTTTTGGTTGTAACTATACTATTTGTTTTTATTAAGTACAATGACCGATGAATTTTTTCGGGCATAAAAATCGTAAGTATGGCTTCCTCCGAAAGGAAAGTAAAGCCGTGGGTCCCGTGTCGTACATTTACGACACGATAAAGGACCTCAAGCCTGAAAAAAAGAGGCCTTTGAGCAAAATTTATCGGCCGTTTCATGCTCTGATTTGAAGGGACGCTAATGACCTGATGTGTTAAAGAGCTTCCGTAAATAATAATAATAATAATAATAATAATAATAATAATAATAATAATAATAATAATAATAAAACCGCAGTGCTTGGAAGCGGTCTGGCTTCTCCGTATTTTCAAGAAAGGTATGTCTGAGAACGTCACGAAAATGAGTGGCTTCATGACTTAAGCGACCGTAATATTTTCCTGAGCTCGCACCGAAAGACAAAAACTTATGTATCGGTCAGCATTAACGGTTTCATGAAAAAATTTATATATATATATATGTTTATATATATATATATATATATATAGGTTCAGTTATTCTTTTAGCTCTCTTGTATATATATAGAGGTTCAGTTAGGTCGGTCCTGGTGGTGTAGTGATAAACATACTTGCCCTCTAAACCCAAGATTGCGGGTTCAAACCCGGCCAGGATGGATGGATTTTTTCGGGAGTAAAAATGCTAGGTATGGCTTCCCTCGGATAAGAAAGCCGTGGGTCCCATGTTGTACATTTACGGCACGAAAAAGAACCTCAAGCCTGAAAGAAGAGGCCTCTGAGCAAAATTTGTCAGTCGTTTCACCCCTGAATTGAATGGGACGCTGATGACCTGAGATGTTAAAGAGCGTCCATAAATAAACCAATTAATAAAGGTTCAGTTATTATTTTAGCTCTCTCTCTCTCTACACAGAGAGAGAGAGAGAGAGAGAGAGAGAGAGCTAAAAGAATAACCGAACCCATATACATTATGACTGGGAAATAGATTTTAAGATGCAGCACATTTACAAAAATAGAAAATTTTTCATACCAATCGTTTAAGATTTTTACTTTTGGACGTGAAACGAAGAGAAATAGATAAATGTACTTGCACATTTTAGTGAGATGAGCGCATGTATCTCCTTTTCAACCCCTCTTTGACGCTTCAGAACTTTTAAACCCTTTCTTTCACGTGTTTAAATAATTTGGGGGGGGGGATAGACTATAATTTTTCTTGATCAGAAAAACAAACGAAGTTAAAATTCAAAACATGCAAGAGAAAACTTCCAATTAAAGCTATTCGCCAGAAATACAGTTCTGTGCGAAGTCGGGCACACGTTATATCAAAAGTCTCCAACATTTAGTTGCTTAGACGTTCGCTAGATCGTGGAAGAAGTGCGCCCAATTGGGACAAATCGCTCTCACAATAAAACAAGAAAAACCCACGTTGGCGAAATTAAATGGCTCATTAGTCACCTCCCAACCCGAAAAGCACCAGGACCGGACAAAATACCAAATATCGTATTAAAACACCTACCAAAACGAGCACTCAATTACTTACAGATATATACAACTACACGTTAGAACACGGGCGCTTCCCACCCAAATGGAAAGAAGCAAAAATTCTACTCTTTCCCAAGCCAAGAAAGGACCAAACTATTCCGAAAAACTACAGGCCAATTAGCCTATTAAATACACTGAGCAAGGTCCTTGAGAAAATAATACTAAAAAGAATAAACTCACACATCATTAAAAATAACATAATAGTAGAGGAACAATTTGGGTTCAGAGCGCACCACTCAACCACGCTACAACTACTAAGAATGACGGAAAACATCACGCGTGGCTTCAATACCAACAGGTCAACTGGCTCAGTTTTCCTGGACATCGAGCGAGCCTTTGATAAAGTCTGGCATGCTGACCTTATCAAGAAGCTGGCTGACTACAACCTCACAGACTCGCTGACTGCACTAACCAAAGACTATCTTTCAAATCGCACATTCAGAACAAGCGTAGGCAACTCTCTATCCTCTAGCCGACCCATCAAATCAGGAGTACCCCAGGAAAGCCTACTTGGACCTACCCTGTTTAACATATACATAAATGACATGCCCGATTTCACCAGGGCCAGCAAGTTCATATACGCCGATGATACAGCAATCACGACACAATCGACAATTCCACGAATAATCCACATTAGATTGCAAAATGCACTAAACACACTCGAACTATGGTTCGAGAAGTGGAGAATTAAAGTAAATACCAAGAAATGCGAAGCAATCATATTTACAAACCGACTGAAGCATCGCCCTGAGAGGCATGCACTTCCAACATTAATATACAACGGCGAACCTATCGAATGGAAGTTCAAGGTTACCTACTTAGGTGTAGTAATGGACCATGGCCTAACCTGGAAACACCACATTAACACGATTCGAGCCAAAGCAAACGCACAACTAAATAGACTGTACCCAATCTTCAATGTAAACAGCGGACGTCAGCTAGGTATGGGCCTAACACTGTACAAAACTCTAATACGACCTATACTAACATACGCAGCCCCAGTATGGGAATATACTGCCAAAACACATCTCCATAGGCTCCAAACAATGCAAAACCGCATTCTGCGAATAATTACCAAACTCCCACCTATAGCGCCTACAGCATTATTGCACGAGGAACTAAAAATACATTCAATAGAACAATTCATAAAGCTACTAAGCTACAATTTGTACTTAAATAAAAATAAGAATCATAACCAATTGATTCAAAAACTAGGTGAATACCAAACCACTCATAACAAACATATGCAACCTCTATCACTCTTTGACAGAACAATTGGCCTGGGGGAAACAGAAATAAACATCTAAGAATACCTCGAACAACTTGTAAAATTCCCCTAGCCATGGCAGGCTAATGGAAGCCTGAAACATTCGCAACCACCAATACACTACAAGCAATACCCACAATCCACAAACAGCTGCTCTCACAATCCTTTGTACTACCAAGCCAAGGCGGCTACGGGGGAAGAGGCCCCCCCCCCCCACAGCGACACATTAGGTAGATGCCACCAGGCTCTACAGGCCGTGTGATCGCCTACACGAACCCTGCACGACTTGATTATTCTAGGAACATATATATATATATATATATATATATTAATATGTTCTAGAGACTAGGCTCCCCGAGCCGATGCAGCCAAACGAATCTCACGAGGCAAGCCATAGAATACTAGCAAGTAGAACAGCAAATTAATTCATAGACTCCACCCGCATACTTACAGCATGAAAATAAGTAACAGCAACTGCAAACACCAATAACAGTAGGCGCATGCCACTCACTCATTACCTTTACTCCCTTTTGCATGGGCACTCACGCCAACTCTAACTCCCCATGGGGGCGCTCTGGGCCATTATGGTCAAGTGCGTCTCCCGGACAAACAGCACGCCTATCGCTCCTGCATGCACGCATGCAAGCCCTACATCTATCTCCAATGAATTCCGGGGTGCAATAGCGGTACCCGAACACACCTCTCCTTTCAATTCCTGCATGTTATTAGCACTAATAGCATGGGGAGGCGATGTAGAATATTTCTAGGTTGATCGCCACCGAGATGGGGCGAGGTGGTGCCCCTTCTCGCCCTCCCTTCGGGGTGGGCTTTAAAAAAAATAGTTGCTTGATTCTTGTGAAGGTCTCAAATCATGAACTTTTGTACTGAGAAGTTACTGTGCTCCACTTTCAATTCCCTGTCATAACCAAGTGGAATATGGATATGATGGGCTGCTTTCTTGTGTGAAAATGTCAACAAAATGAAAAACGTTATATGTGCTACAGATTTAACGGACGCAACAGTCACCAAAGAAGTCCAACAACAAATACAAAAGTTGAAATTGTCGCAGTGCATGGCTATAAGAATATTTTGCCTGATGTGATTCTAGGTTTAGAAGAAAGTATGGATCGCCACAGGTGGCCGAGGTCTTTAGGGTCGTGAGTGGTGGGTTTGGAGTTCGATTCCGACCACGACCGTCCTCCCTGACTGAGGGTTTTTCCAGGTTTTCCTCAGTCCTCATAAATGGAAAATGCGGGGAAGGTACCCTAAAACTTACGCCTGGAACGCTTCACTCCTTTAAAAAAAATCTTCCCCAATTTATCATATCATTTCATTTCATTCATCATCAGTGTCACCTCCTGTGATACCTCAATAATTAAAATGGACGTTAAACATAATTAAAAAAAAAGGCATGGAGGAGGAAGAAGGTATGGAGAAGAGGAAGAACAGTGGAAGAAGTTACCACCTTGATGAATTTGACACAGTCAACTCGAATTTATTTTGAGAAACAACCCCGAATATGGAAGCCTTTGCAGCCTTCAATTAACTCTCTTGGTGTGTGTATAACAAATATGCTCCATTGCTTTCGGTAGATGTTGAGAGGAGTTCTCTGAATCTCCTGAGCAAAGTGCCTGGGGTTTACATTTGAAAACTTAAATATGCTCTGCATAATCCAGCGTAACAAATTAGTTGAAAGCCAGTAAACGGCACGTTTGTTTCATAAATATTAGTTGTGTTATTTGTTAATGATGGAAAAAGAATATTTATGTAACTAGTTTAGACTTGAATAAAGACATTTTATTACCATTATTTTGAACCTTTTTAAATAAATTTTCAGCATCTTTCCCTTTCCAAGCTTAATTAAGGACCTTAAAATCGTTCTCTGCTTATGACACAAAAATGTCTTAAATAATATAATGGGCTTTTATTTATGATTTCTTGATTTTCATCAATTACAATTGTTTTAAATGTTTACTCGGCCATGCAAGTGAAACTTCGTCAATGAAAAACACTAACTGAAGATCTAAAGCGCGATCATTTACGGATTGGAGAGGTCAGTTGAAAAACTGTTTTTTCAAGCGGATCTCTAGGCTATACGTCTTGCACTTCTGTATGGATACAGTAATTCAATAGAGCGTGGTGCTTATCCAAAAATTACTCTCACTTTTTGGGCTATGGGAGAGATTTTTGCGGCGAGCATTCTAATAGAGCACCGATATCAGCAGCCGTTTCATTTGTTATAATTGCCAATTAATGTTTCATAAATAGTCATTTTAATTTTGAATTTGACTATAATAGACTGCGCTCCTCAGAGGAGTAGGTACATAGGTGTTAGAACCCCTTTCACTTTGGATCCTCCAATCTTTCAAGGTGAAATAATATTTCTTTCTTTGTAGTACGTTTGTAGTTTAGCAAAACTTAAATTACGTTAATATTCGTCTTATTTTCCATTTGGCATGCCGCGAGACTGCACCTAATCTTAAAGATATACCATCCGCATCTGGTGCAAAAGCATAATAGAAATGTTAAATAAGAAATATCTTTTATGCAGAAAACTATGCCTCCTGATATAGGAGGAATTTGATACATAATTAATCAACAGTCAGGTTGCTTTGTGATGCATTTAAGTAGTCTTATCGCCTTGGGTTGCGATACTGAACGCTAGAACTAAACAGAACTACTACATGTGAAAGACTTGCCACTGTTTCAAACAATTCCTGTTTACTGTAATGTAACCAGACGTGGCCATTTGTCACCTTTCAGACGTCTTTTCTAACTAATATGGGGACGAAAATTTCTATTTGGCTACTGGGGCATTTAAAGTTAATACGAGAGAAATTTTCTGGTCTTGCTATATATATGGTCATAAATCTTGGAATACCACTGTCTGCTGAATATTTGAAGCAACCATTTCCCGACAGCACTTTGCACTAGATCAAGAAGTGGTTGCGGGGTGCCTACCTTGTCTTGAATTAATTGCAGGAAAGGAATAAGGTTATAGGTTGATTCTATTGTTAGGGGTGTGGATTGATGGCAGAAAGTGCTAAACTTCTCCATGATATGGATTTGTCATCCTGGGTGATGCATAGTATAGGCATGTCCTGATAACATTAACTTGTTATCAGCATTGCCATAGTGTAGCTTGTTTTATTTTTGTATCCTTTGCATAAAATGCCTATAGCTTATTTGTGAAGTTTTGTCCAAGATGTCCGCATGTCAGGCGGGGCACCTTGAATTTTGGCTTTGGTCTACAATGAATATTATTGCTGCCTAGTCTGCGGATTGTCTCAGGAAAAGACAATTTAGCACAGATTTTTTTTTTTTTGGCGCGACCTCTATATCCTTCTCGATATATGGGACGGAGATTTCGTACAGAAGCATACAAGAAAGATGCGATAAACAGAATAGATGGCTCGATGTCTTCTATTCTGCACCCGTGGGAGGTCACGTCTTCTTTCACGAACAACAGGAAAAAACCGAGCTCAATTCCACACAGTGTGAATTCAACATATTACCAAGATCGGGCTGATAGTTCAGTTGGTTAGAGCATTAGGCCTAAAACATGGAGGCAGTGGGCTCGACCCCCAAGTGCAAGTCTTATTTTCTTTTTCCTCCCTATTTTTAATCTTCACAATTTGTCTTGTCTGTTCTTGGTGTTATACATTTTACTTTTTAATGTTAATTATTACAGAGAGTAACGCATAGGTTGCAATTTTACTTTTATTTCATGTACTGAAATAAAAGAAAGTCCGCTGTTGCTTTATTTTCCCCCTTTTCCCATCCTCCACTATAGGTTGCAAAATTAGGTAGCATAAAAAAATTCATAACTTATACTGTTAAAAGAAACGCACGTCTTTTCTCGTATCAATTATTTAAAACAACGCATAGGTTGCAAATTTAGGTTAGATCTGGTTAGCTTAAGTAGAAAAACAAAAACCACAGCCTTATACTGTTAAAAGAAGAGTATGCACTTGCCCGTATTAATTAATTCCTTTACGTTTTCCATTCCTGCAAAATTTCTCATTTAATTTCGTTGTATATTAAATGCTATTAAGTATTAAAATGCACCCCAAAAAGTTCTTATTTGGGGGGGGGGGGTACTATTCTGTATTTACGTGTGTTACGACTGTTCTATCAACCTGAATTTGTTGCAACTTGGGGCAGACTCTCTCCGTTACCGTTGCCGTTCATGACTGCAGGCCAAGAGCCTCGATTTGTAAGGCTAAGTTTGGACAGCATCTTGTAGTTCAGCGAATGTACAATGCTATAGCAATATACGGTTTAAGGATTGAATTCGAACTCAGTATGATTCCCGTTTATATTATGAAATTAAATTCTTATTGAAACCTGTTATGTATTTCTACATAAGTTATGTTGATTAACCTGCCATAGTTTATTTTTATTTTGAATAACCGGCCGGATAACCTCTTTAAACAAAGAATTAATTACTGATTCAAGAAGTAAAATTCGGAAAGATAAAACAGATACATAAGCCTTAATATAATAAAACAATACGCATGGGTAAATATGAAATAACGACGGACTTTGTGTGATAAAATGACTATTGTAACGTTAGCGCGCATGAGTTTGAACACACTCAATCCGAAATCACTACGATTACCGTTTACACGTACCTTATTTCAGTATGAATCCATTCCACTAGTTTTTAGTAGGATCGATCTTGGCTATTAAATTCCCATTTACATGCTCATTTTCAATTTAGAAAGCGTATTCAAACCGATTTGAGTCCACATCAAACAAGATAATTATCGTACTATTTTGCCGTGGTCATTGGTTTAAATTGAATTTAATACTGTATACATTTTCCCTCTGGCAGCATGTAGGTTTTTTACAGAATCTACTGCCTTGCCCACCCAGGCTTTCAGTTGCCTCTGAATATTTAGATTTTTAAAAATTAGGTTGTTATACATAAAGGTTATTGTTTTAAATAAATATTTTAGCACTTAATAAGGTTAATAACTAAAAATGCATAAATATAAATTTTACATTTTAATATTACAGCTTAAAAAGCATATGAAGCGGCATATCCGGCTTCGATCCTCATAGTTATAACAATGGTCATTAGTAACCTTTGTTGCAATTAATTTGGACAATCATAAATGTTTCCTTTTTATATAATAATTCCACACTCCTTGATAGTAATGAACTAACACTTATGTGCACTTAAGAGATATATAATATGGAGACATAACAGTGTATTCAATATGTAATGTTTAAAGGAGTTGTATGTACTAGCCAAAAATGTCACACAGTTACGCTTACCTGGAGCCTTTCACAAGGGGAAAAAAAAGTATCCAAGGTTGTTTTTGAACAGAAAGTTGAAGACTTATACTGTTTGGTTTTTAAGAGGACACGAGTTCATTGTGCGAGGGAGTGTATAAGGACAGGTAGAGTTTAGAGAGACCGATTAAAAAAGTTAATGTTTAGCATAAATACGCACGTTACTTAAAGGCTGTTTTAGGACGAATCAGGAGAGAAGTTAGAAAAAGTCATATAAATGTTCTAGAAACTTCGATCTGTTAAATTATTGTAGCCAGAGGATTGAATAAAAGCCAATGTTTCAGAAGTTTCGATCTGATAGACTTAGTAGCCAACAAGAGGGCTATGTTTAAAAAAAGGCCTAGAAGCTTCTTTTAGATGAATTTAAAAAGCTTCGTAGCGTCTTAACTACGGAATTTCGAAATAAGTAAAAAGAGTTCATTTTGGGGGGCGCTTCTTCATTTACACCGTCGTTATTACAGACAGGCCACGAAGTTTTCTACAATCTTAGTTACAGACAAGTCACGACAGTTTTTTAATATCATCGAGAGATGAATATCCGTACCTACAATGATAGACGGGGTTTAATCAACGAAGATCACCTCGGCAGGAAATGTACATGTTGACACGTGGACGTCCAAGAAGATACGGAGTGCGAATAAGGAAAAGTAAGTCAAGTTAGAATGCAGAAGTTGAAACATGTTTAGCCGTATTTATTTTTTAAAACCCATTTTGCATACATAAAACTGTTTTCATAAGGAAAGCGATTCTGGTTTTTTCTTCTTTTCTTTTTTCCAATTTTTAAGTACACACAGTTAGTGAGTATATACAACATTACATGTATTACAGTGCTTAAGTACGTATATTTGGTATTTTTCTCCTTTCTTTTTCGGTTAAGTACATATATTTACATTTTTATTTTTGGTTAAGTGCATATATTAACAATTTTTCTCTTTTTTATTTTTTGTTGTAACATATATTTTTTTGGTTGTAACTATACTATTTGTTTTTATTAAGTACAAATATCTACAAGTATGTCTGGTTATTGTAAAAGAGGCCTCGGAGCAAAAATTTGTCGGGCCTGAATTGAATGGGACTCTGATGACCTGAGATGTTAAAGGGAGTCCATAGTTCGTGACGTCACCAAACAGGATCTAACTTGTTTGGTGCGAACATGTTAAACGCTTACGTCACAAGCAAAACATGTTTCCAAAATCCCGCATATAAATTATTTTAAAATATATGTTATTTTGGAAAAAGTTACACTACATCTATCTTCGTCGTCGTCGTCGTCGTCGTCGTCGTCGTCGTAGTTTTCGGTCTGATCCTCCAAGGGTGACGCAGGTGAGTAGAATGTGACAACAGTTGTTCAGGAGTTCCTGCATGAATGAAACGGAGATGGGGACGACGAAATTGCTGATAGAAGCGGTGGGGAAGGTTCCGCCGAAGTGATCTTGAAGTCTATGGCGGATGTGTTGTAGCCGCACTGAGGTAGACGTTACAGCAAGCGTTTGTTCCATAGTTTAAGTACTTCTTAAGGAAAAAATCTGACTTCCTCGAGGTTGGCATCGTTGACGGTAAGTTTGCCCGTGAATGTTTTGATCACGCCAAAAAAGGAGATTTCGGTGGAGAGCAAGCTTATAACTGGTAAATACTCCTACTTGTGATATATTTTTGGGAGTCAAACACGAGTTTGGGCAAAGTTCGGCAATAAAATTATTGTCGATGTCCACGGGATCAGTTACACTTTACTTTACACGCTGCATGTTGATACGACGAAGAGAAGAGAATGACTGCGGGTAAGGCAAATTAAATCATTCCTTACAGGCAGACAAATTCACTGGAGCTCCAGTCCCGTGCGGTAACAGAGATAGCCCAGGGTAGCGACTTGCACAGATATAGTCAGATAGTACGGCATGTAAACGCAGCAACTTGATAGCTCGGATGGTTAGAGCATTACACTATAGGTATAAAGTTAGTGGGTTCGAATTCACAAGACCTAAAGATTTTTTCCCTTCTTCTTTTGGATTTAAGGGAGATTTGTCACCATTACAAAGATTTTGGTAAACGTTAGAATATCTGCATCTTTGTTTTCGGTCCGATCCTCCAAGGGTGAGATGAGCAGGTAAGCAAAATGGGGCAAAAGCTGTTGTTGACGTACTCCTGCATGAATGGAACGGAGATGGGGCCGACAAAATCGCCAATGGAAGCGGCGGTCCACTGTCTCTAGAAATTACCCAAGGTTACCGTTAAGGTTAGTGTGTATATGTTAATTAATTGCATATTCCAATACGACAACGTATAAAAAATGAATAACCGAATTTTCTAATAAGGAACAACATACTGCACCCAGAAAGTTGAGCAAAACGTATAGGTTGCGTTACGTTTAACAAAAAATAATACATGCAACATTTACACGTTTATCTTACAAGCATTCTACTTTTTGAATACTTTTATAAACCAAAAATACATGTTGAGAAACAAAAAATAGCTAAAACTATTTCACTTAACAAGAAGTTATGTTGCACGCAAACGTCATTTCGTTGTCCCCTGACGGGTACATGCTCCTCGTTATGTTGCTAACGCGCATTGTAAGTAACAGTAATGACTGAATAGTGTTTAACGCCCGTTTTTGCTATAGAGGCACTACAGGCGATAGACATCAATGAAGTTAATATCTTGTGGAAATAGACAATTGTATCCGAAGAACAAACTGATCCTTGTACCTGATGCACTGTTTCGCACTACAATATCCGCATTCCCGCGTCCCCATTTGGGCCAACTGCACTGTTGCAATTTCAGTATCTCATGGCCTCCGTTACGGATGTAATCAACTGTGTACCGCGCACGTGTACCAGCTTACCCACCCTCTCCTCTCCGCGTTAGCATTCGCCCACCAGCGCCCTTTTACATTACATCATTCGGTTTCCCGCGGCTTGCGTTCCGGACATAATGAACTTTGTACTGGATGCATTGTTTAGCATTACAATACTTATTGATATTGTAGTGCGAAACATTGCATCAGGTACAAGGTTCATTTTGTTCGTCGGATACAATTGCCAATTTCCACACTATATTAACTTCATTAATGTTACTTATTATGCGCGTTAACAACATAACTTTTTGTTAAGTTAAATAGTTTCAGTTAATTTTTGTTTATAATCATTTTTTTTTTCACAACATGTACTTTTGGTTTATAAAAGTATTCTAAAAGTAGAAATATTTTTATAGTAACCCTAACATCTTTTTGCACAAAATATATCTTTTTTTTTTTTTTGCAAAGCTAAATAGTTTAACTATTTTTGTGTTTTTAAAGTTATTGTTTTTTATAAGATAATTTTGTTTATAAGGTCGTTCTATTATGTTTTCAAAGTTAATATTTTGTTTCTAATATAAACATTTTTAATGGATTGTAACATCTTTTTTTTTTCGAAATTAAATAGTGTTACCTAGTTTCTGGTGACATCACAAACTTTGGCGTGCATTCCGAACAGGTTTAAAGGACCCTCCACCGTGGCGCAAGGCAAGTTTTTTCTTGGTGATGTCATATGGCCTTGAGCGTGCAGAAACGCGCAGCATGCATGGTAAACTTGTTGAAACCTATCCAGACTAAACGTGACGTCACATGGCAGTTACAACTTGCGGAGTAAAACTGACTGACTTTTTTTTCCCGCACTCAGTCTCTTCTTGGACGTCGCCGTGTGAACATGCAGCGTAAAGTGTACCACACTGATCCCGTGGACATTGACAGGATCTTATTGCTACACTCGAATTTGACACCCAAAACAAGTAAAAGTATTCACCAGATATAAGCTTGCTCTCGATGTAAATCTCCTCCTTTGGCGAGCACAAAAGTCACAGTTAAACTTACGCCAGCAATATCAACGCCGTGGAAGTCAGATTTTTGCCTTCTAAAGAACTTCACTATAGACACACGCTGTACCTGTACTGTCTACAGGTCTACTGTCTACCCCAGTAACGCTGCAAAACATCCGCCATAGACTACATGAACACTTAGCGGAATGCTTCTCCACCGCTTCCATCGGCGATTCCGTCATCCCCATCTCCGTTCCATTCATGCAGGAATCCCTCAACAACTTTTGTCACATTCTACTCACCTGCGTCACCCTTGGAGGATCGGACCGAAAACAGCAACAAACGATATATGTAAGGAACATATTTTAAAATAATTTTTGTGCGGGATCTGGAAACGTGTTTTGCTTGTGACATAAGCGGTTCTCATGTTCGCGTCAGACAAGTTATATCCAGCTTAGTGACGTGACGAACTTGGCGTCTATGTCCGAACAGGTTTACAACGATCAGACATACTTGTGGCTGTATTATTTTTATACTTAGTTCAAAAAAATAATTGTGTTACAACCAAAAATAACAAAAATAATGTTACAATGAAAAAGAAAAAAATTGTTAATTGATGAACTTAACCAAAAATACAAATGTCCGTCACGCAGGAGACATGTAAACTAAGCGAATACCTTATTGGTTGAATAACTTAATAAAAATGAATACAATATCCAAATTTGGCTTTGTTAATTATTGAAATTAAATATTTTATGGTATTATTTTGTGGTGTTACATGAACAAAATAAGAATTCTTGCAATCTAAATGTATTACAATACAGAAACTGCACTTTTTTATTATTATTATTATTATTATTATTGAATTTAAACTACAAGCATTAATGGTATACCATACTATTAATTAAATGAAATATATATCCAGTGATAGACAAAGCTATACTGTACGGTTATTTTGAAATATTTTTAAATGTAACTTATTAATGAACTTACCCATTGATATATTCACATTAACTTAAATAGAAAAAATAAATAACAGAAAGTTTCGAATTACATTCTGTATTTAAGATAATGTTCATATGTTTCCATAATAAAAAAACGTGTTACTATATAAAAACAGTTTCAACGTACTAAGTAAATATACAGAATTAGCAATGGAAAGTTTCGTCGATTCTTATTAGCTTTGAAATTTAATTTGAATGTTATTGTATCAAAAACATAACGCAAACTTTTCTGAAGGGTATTAGTCATTACAAAGAGAATTCTTACATAGAAATAAATACATATTAGTTTAATATTTCACAGCTGGTATCTTCACGGCGGTGCTTTTGATAAATATAAATCATATGCTACGTTATAAATACAGTTTATGTGCTGAATTCATTTTTCATTTTATTTTAAAACAATATAGAGAAAATTAAAACGCAAGAGCACTTTCTAATTTCGGTTTTATAAGCATACCTTAACTCCTAATTGCTCGATTTCACTTATTTTCAGAAAATATATTTCTCATTTATTTAAACGATATATATGGAATTTTGTTGTGAAGAAACAAATATTGGTGAAGATAAAGCTATTTTTAAATCTTGATTTTCAGGTAACCCCTCCTCCGTTTAGGAGCCTGATTTCCCCGAGTTTCAGAAATCATTTTTCTTATTCTATTTAAATGGCATATACGGAGTTTCGCCGCGAAAAAGCATATATTAATGATTTTAGTTTTTTTTTTTTTTTTAAATTTTAGGTAAACATTCCTACTCCCACTAATGGTCTAATTTCACTGATTTTAATAATATATATATGGAGTTTCGCCGCGAAAAAGCATATATTAATGCCATTAGTTATTTTTTTAATTTTTAGGTAAACATTCCCAACCCACTAATAGTCCAATTCCACTGATTTTAAGATTATATATATATTTCAAAGGCACATATCGAATTTCCTTCAAAACTTTTAAAATTGCGGCCGTTAAAGTGATTATTAAACGTCGGTTTAACTAATACTCGTTTTTCAGGTAACTCCCCAGTAGCCTGATAATTTTCAAAAGCTATTTTTCTTATTTGAGTTAAAGGGTATATGCAGAGTTTTGTTAAGGACAAAAAAAAACAAACAAACAAATAAATAAACAAAACAAAACAAACCACATTATTGGTGCTGCTAAAGCGGTTTTTAAATATTGGGTTGTAGTAGGTAACACACTGGCCCTAATCGCCCAATTTCCCTGATTTTAAGAAACTTTTTCTTATTTTGTTTAAATGACATTTACGGAAAAAAAAACATTAATGACAATTGAGGGATTTTTAATTTTTTTGGGTGCAAGTAACTCCCTCCTAACAGATTTCAATAATTTTCAGAAAATTTTCTTCTTATTTTGTTTAAATGGTATATAGGGAGTTTCGTTGCGAAACAAACATTAATGCCGCTGGTTTAGTTATTAAATTTTGGGTAAATCCCCTCCTAATTTCACTGATTTTTTAGAAACTGTTTTTCTTATTTTATTTTAAATGCATATATAGTTTCTTTAAAAAAAAATAATAAAATTGCGCCCGTTGAGCGATTTTAATTTGGGCTTAACCTACGAAGTTTTTTCAGGTATACCTTCATTCCCGCGATCTGAAAATTTTCAAAAACTATTTTTCTTATTTGATTTGTTGTGTAAAACAATCACTGCTGCTGTTATAGCGATTTTTAAATTTTAGGTTTAAGGTAAACCCCCCCCCCCTGCTCCTAATGGCCCGATTTGCTTGATTTTTATAACTATTTTTATTATTCTATGTAAATGGCATATATGGAGTTTTGTTGCCAAAAACATATATTAATGTTACTAGAGCGATTTTTAAATTTTGGAGTACAGCCAAGCCGCTCCCCCCTTCTAATGGCTCGAGTTCCCTGGTTTTTCTTATTCTATTAAAATGACATATACGGGTTTTCATTGCGAAAAATCATATATTAGTGCTACAAATGCTGTTTCTAAAATTGGGGTTTCAGGTAAACCCGCTCCCTAGTGATCCGATTTCACTAATTTTCAAAAATCATTTTTGCTAGTTTATATCGATGGCATACAGAGTCTCCTTTAAAAAAGTTTAAAAATTAATGCCGATAGAGCGATTTTTAAATTTCGCTTTAAACTCGCAAAAGTTTTGCAGGTGGAGTGACAGGATTGCCATGATTTTGCAAACAACTTTTCTCTATTTATTTTCAAACTTTTCACTGAGTTTCGTTGGGATAAAGAAAAAATTAGAGCCACTAGAGCAATTGTATTAAGTTTTTTTTTTTTTTTAATTTCGCTTTACGTTACACCCCCCCCCCCCCCCGTGATCCAATTTTTCTGATTAACGAACTGGACCGATTGTTTGTTAATTGATGATTATGTGTAGAGTTTTGCTGAGAAAAAACAAAAACAAAAATTGCGACGACTAGAGAATGGATATATACATATAAAGGCTGAAGCATTTATGGTGTAGCGGCCATTTTATTACGAAACGAAGGGGAAAACGAAAAATGCTTCAGACAAAGTTTGAAGGGTTCAAAAGGGAACATAAGATAGCGACCTTAACTCGTCCTTCAAATTCATTTCCCAGTGTCCTTTCAAGGTCATTTTTTTTTTCAAATGGAATGGTTTATTTCTTTTCCCGGTAATGGAAAGAGCATTTAATTTTCAGTGTAAAAGTTAAAGTACATCTATCAGCCAGGGATGATAGGTGCTGTGATATTGAACAAATAGACAGCAAATGTTTATCACTCATTTTCATTTTACTGGCATCAGTACGTACAGTACAGTTAAAACCATAATTCAAACAATGTCATGCTCACATTACAAACAATTTTAATTCAGTAAATGGTCGAAAGTGTGACTATTAACTTCGATGCATTTCCGAAAACGTGCTTCTAAAGTTCAATGAACACGTCTCAACATTTCTTCGCTAATTTTTGCACAGAAAAGTCTCAATTTGTAAATGTAGTTTATCAGATGTAGTTGGTGCTTCTTCATAAACTTTATCCTTGATGCATCTCCATAAGAGAAAGTCTGGAGAAGTGAGATCCAAGGAATGGGGTGGCTAATTGACAGGTCCTCTACGTCCTATCCATCGACCAGGATACTCTGCTTAATATTATCCGAGCTACAGCCGAGTAATGAGATGGACAACCATCATGCTGATGCCATATTGCAACCTCTACAAGAGGCACTTCTTCAAGTAACACTGAAAGTTCTCATTTAAAAAAAAAAAAAAAAAAAAATCTGATCATTAAGTTTACTTTCAATGAAGTATGGTCCAGTTATGGAATCCCAAAATGTCACACTAAACATTTACGCTTCATTGCCGCTGATGCTCTACATCTACTTCAGCAACCATCTTGGATTTTACACTGCCCAATAATGAATGTTATGCCGGTTGAGCATGATTGGTAAATGTAACCTTATCAGAAAATAAAATGTCCGAAAAGTTACCGTTTTGAATGTGTAATAGAGCCCATTGGCAAAATTCAACACGCTTCTGAAAATCATTCCCATGATGGGCTTGATATAGGTCATAGATATGAATGGTATTTGTAAAGTTTAAGTATTCGAAGAGCACTCCTTTGAGAGATTCCCGAATCATATTCCAGATGACGGGAATTTTCATGAGGATTCGCGGCAACTGCAGCTAACACAGCGACTTCCGAATTTTCCCTATTAGCACTTCTCATTCGATGGTGCGTTTTTGGTGCAACGTCTCCGTTTCGGAGAACAAGCTCGCAGCAAGTCGTTGAAAATTTCTGACAGGTGGCTGCCTCCTTTCAGGATATCGATCTCCTGTATAAGTTGCAAGCTGCTTTAGCGTTCTTAAGAGCTTCGCCATAAATGTAAAACATATGGATCCTTTCATTCATTGTGTATCAAACATCCATGATTGAAAACGAAGTGGAATTGTCCTTTGAGGTTTGACTTGGCAATGGCGAGCACTCGTTTGTGTACCAATGTCAACAAATGAGCATCTGCGTTTAACAAACGAGTTTCCTTCATAGTAACAACAAAATAAAAGAGAGAGAAGTAAAAGTAAGTTAAAACACTTGCTGTTTTATTTGTCCAATATCACATCATCTATCACCCCTAGCTGATAGATGAACTACAACTTTTATACTGAAAATTAAATGCTCTTTCCATTCCCGATATATATATTCCATTTGAAAACACAAATTCACCTTGGAAAATGCATTTTAAGACGAGTGAAGGCCGCTATCTTATGTCTCCTTATTAACGCTTCAAATTTTGTCGGACATTTTTCGATTTTCCCCTTCGTTTCGGAGTAAAATGGCCGCTGACACTACATATGCCTCACCCATATATATATATATATATATATATATATATATATATATATATATGCCTAAATGGACACGAGCTGTTCGAAATACTGCGATAGAAAATATGTGACTTTCCAACTATTTTATCTTTTTTCCTATCTACTTATTGTTATGTATAGGCATATTTTTCGAAATATATATTTTTTTAAAAAAATTAGGTGCTTAGTTAAGTACGATAGATGCAGATTTGGATAGATTAAAAACTCTTTTTATTGGTACAACAAAGATAACTGGCATTGCTTCTGAATTAGCTAAAAAATATAAAATAGTCGAAAAATAAGCAAATATTCTTCAGTGCTGTTCGCAATAGTTCATTCCTTGGAATTCACTAAAATAGAGGGGGGAAATGTAAATATATGTACTTAACCAAAAATGAAGAGAAAAAAACGTAAATTAACGTATTTAACGAGTGTAATATAATGTATTTAACCGGCATATTTAATCGGCATATATAATAACATTGTATATAATCATGTGTGTACTTAACAAAAAGAGGGGAGGGAAAAAAGGAAAGAAAAAAAAAAACAGCGCGCTCACTTTATCTCTTTACCGCCTATTAAAAACGATGCCGGCGAATGTTTCTTCCCGGGACAGCAAGACGTCAAACGCGCGCCGCGGGGTTAGTACTACTTATGATATAAGAAGGCCTTGGTATAAACTCTATGAGCGAATTCCGAAGGAATTGCGGTTGCACCCATGAAACGATTTTTGAAAAGTTTCTTCAAATCTCCATCGATCCTAAATACGAGGCATCCAACGAAACTAGGCATATAACCATCAATTAACCAGCTATTTGTTGAGTCCGTTAACCAGCAAAATTGGACCATTGAGTGTGGAGGTTACTTTTTTTTAAATAATTTAAAAATAGCTCTAGCGCAATTTTTTAGTTTTTTTTTTTTCCTTACCTCAATGAAACTAAGTATATTTCTTTAAAATAAATTGATAAAAGAAGTTTCTGAAAATCAGGGCAATCAGGCCATCAGGAGTGAGGGCATGAACGGAATTTAAAAACAGCGGCGACCGCCGCGATTTTATTTATTTATTTTTTTAAAGGAAACTCGGACATGCCATTGAAATATAATAGGACAAATAGTAAATAAAAATCAGTTAAATCGGACTATCAGAAGGGGGTTTATATGAAACCCAAAATTTAAAAATCGCTCATATGGCATTAATATTTTTTTTTCCTAAAGAAACTCCGTATATATCATTTTTATAAAATAAGAAAAACAGTTACTCAAAATCAGGGAAATCGAGCTATTATGAGCGGGAGTGTACCTGAAAACCAAAATTTAAAAATTGCTCTAGCAACACATTTTTTTCCCCACAGTAAAACTCGGCATTTACAATTTAAATCAAATAAGAAAAATAATTTCTAAAAATCAGATTAGGAGTAGGAGTTTACCTAAATCCCAAAATTTAAAAATTGCTCTAACAGCAACAATATGTTTTTCCGCATAAAACTTTGTATATGCCATTTAAATAAAATAAGAAAAATAGTTTCTCAAAATCAGGGAAGTCGGGTTATTATGAGTTGGAGCGTACCTGAAAACCAACTTGTAAAAATTGCTCTAGCAACACATTTTTTTCACAACAAAACTCGGCATTTACCATTTAAATCAAACATAAAAATAATTTCTGAAAATCAGTGAAATCAGATTAAGAGTAGAAGTTTACCTAAATCCCAAAATTTAAAAATTGCTTTAGCAGCAACAATATATGTTTTTCCGCACAAAACTTTGTATATGCCATTTAAATAAAAGGGGAAAAATAGTTTCTGAAAATTAGGACAATTGGGTCATTAGGAATGGAGGTTTACCTGAAACCCAAAAATTAAAAATCGCTCTTTATGGTACCAACATTTGTTTCCTCACAACAAAATTCGGTATATGCCATTTAAATGAAATAAGAAAAAATCGTTTCTGAAAATGAAGGAAATTAGACCATTAGGAGTAGAGGTATACTTGAAAATTGAAATTAAAAAGCGCTCTTGCATTATTTCAAAATAAATGGACACATTAATTCAGCATATAAACTGTATTTATAGCGGTGCATATGTTTTATATTTAACGAAAGCATCGTCATGAGGATGGCAAATGTGAAGTATTAATGTAATATGTATTAGAAATTTTATTTGTACGTAAGAGCGCTATGCAATAACCTTCAGAAAGCGTTTGCGTCACACAGTTTTACTACAATAACACTTAAATTAAATTTCAAAGCCAATGAAAATCTATGAAACTTTCGATTGCGTATATTTTTGGATTATAATTGTTTTTAAATAGTAATATATTTATGTTTTATTGAAACATATAAACATCTTTTAAAAACATAATGTAACTCAACATGTTAATTTTCTCAATTTTGGTGAATATAAAGATGATATTAAGGCCTCAGTTCATAAAAATAGTTACATTTAAAAATGTTTAAAAAAACCACACAGTACAGATTTATTCTTCAGTGGTTGATATTTCATTTCATCAATAGTATAACATTACTTTTTATAGTTTAATCTCTATAATAATAATAATAATAATAATAATAATAATGATGATGATGATGATGATGATTGTGATAATAATAATAATAATAATAATAATAATAATAATAATAATAATAATAATAATAATCTCAAAATGTGGTTTCACTTTTGCGATACTTAAGAATTCTAATTTTGTTCCCTTAATGCCACAGTATCAGACCTCCCTGGTACCCCATCAATTATAGGATAATTGGTGTAATTAATATGCGAAACTTCAAGTTAGTAATTATGAGTATTTGCAGTTATATTGGGGAAACTTCAATGACATTATCCTTATGTACAGAATTAAGATTTTATAACTTCGGATGGTATCTGTTCGAAGTCAAACTAGTCGGTCCTGTCAGTGTGGTGGTAACCATACTTGCCTTCTAATTTTTTAGATTTTTTTCGGGCGTAAAAATCCTAAGTATGGTTTCCTTCGGAATAAAAGTAAAGCCGTGGGTCCCGTGTTGTACTTTACGGCACGATAAAGAACCTCAAGCCAAGAAGAGGTCTCTGAGCAAAATTTGTCGACCGTTTCACGTCTTGCATTGAATGGGACGCTGATGACCTGAGATGTTAAAGAACGTCCATAAATAACGCAAATAAAAAAAAAAAAAGGAAAACTTAAAAACAAATACCGAAGCTTGTAGCTTCAGCAAAACGGTGTAGTGAATGGTATGAAAGATCAGTAATATAAGCAATAGCCTATGACCAGGTCTAACACAAAAAAGGCGCGTAACTTAGCGTCGGTTCTGTCGACTATTTAAGGAACCGACTAAGGCTCTCCTTGGGTGGCCAGGTCGTCGTGCTGGTTGCGGCATATGATCCCCCAGATGGCTAGTTCTGCGAAGCTAACTATAGAGCACTTCTAAACCTTCACCATGCAATCTACATCGCGGGAGATCTCAACGCGAAGCATCCAACTTGGCACAGCCGCACTACTCTCCCCCTCATAAGCGGAGACCCGGCCCTGCTCGCGCATGGTCCGAGAGGTCCAAGGAATAATCCCCTCCGCGGTAGGGGGGATGTCATCGACATCCTGATCACCAAAAGCATCCATTTTCATCTGGACCTCATTGTGGCCAACGCTTTGGAGTCTTACCACAACCCGGTCGTGATGGACGCCAGTTTTACATTTTCAGCTCTGGTCATACTAGACTGTATAGAAGAGACCGACTAGGATGCAGCAATCCTTCGCTGAACCAGTCCGTAGAACAGTCCTCTCGTACCGACTCAATCGAGGAGCTCGAGGCGGCTGCGAACTTCTCCATCGCGGTTCCGCTTGCGGTCCGTGCAAACACATAACGCATACCGTTAACGAGCACTTAAACCCTCACACCATCCCCAACCCATTAGACAACTAATCAGTGCCCAAAATGCCGTACGGAAGCTATGGCAGAGATTCCGCCATCCCAGGATAGGAGAAATCCACCGACGGTTCAAAACCCTGGTGAGATGCTTCCTAAAGGCGCGCAGAACTGAGTCCTAGGAAAACACACTTCGGCACGCGTACCTCCAGGAAAGGAAACTGTGGAGGATCGTTTGAGGCCTTCGGCGAAATAAGGCTGAACAAAATCACCTCCTGCACAGCCATTTTCTTGGACACTTGGTGTTCAAGGCCCAAGAAAAGGAAGGGCTGTCGCAGACTATCTGGAATCTCAATTCCAACCTCGGACAAGCCCCAGGACGAAGATCACGTGGAAGAAACCATCTCACCTTCTTAGGATATGGGCGGTTCCAACATAAGAATGTTCATATCCCGATCGCCACACCTAAAAGAGATGGCCACCCAAATCCAACCCTCAAATACTATAAAGTCCCTGGACAGGATCGTATAACAGCGGAAATGCTCCAACCCAAAAGGTTCCACTTGACGCGGATTTACAATGCATGCCTACACCTACGCCACTTCCCATTTTCGTGGAAGGAGGCATGGAGTGGTGTGCATTGTGAAGCCCGGCAAAGATCCGGCTCATCCCTCCAGCTACCTCTCTATAAGCCTTCTCCCCAGTTTCCAAAGTCTTTGAAAGGCTTCTCCTTACCCGGCTACTTCCTCACTTTGAGGAAGCGCAGCTCCTACCTAACCATCAGTTCGGATTTCGATCTGTACTTTCCACGACCCAGAAACTGCTGCGAGTGGCAGTAAATGTCTCACTCGACTTCCAATCGAAAGCCAAGTCGGTAGCAGTGTTGCTGGACGTGGAAGAAGCCTTCTCCACTACCTGGTACGAGGGTCTCATCTACAAACTCCAGGAGCGCGACTTTACTGCACCCTACATTTCCCTGGTGGCCAGCTTCTTCAGCGAATGCAGCTTCGGGTAAAAGTAAATGGCAGGTTATCTGCAGTCCGCCCCATTGGCGCAGGAGTGCCGGTAGGCAGCGTGCTGTCACCGACACTCTTTGCCGCTTACATGGCCGATTTCCCAACCAATAGAAGAATCACTATGTCAATATGCAAGACGACCTGCTAATCCTGGCATAAAATAATTGCCAAAATTATGCAATATGCCGAATTCAGAACCCACTCCAAGAGGTGGAGACCTGGAGCGAAAAATAGCGGATGGCCATTAGTCCGGAAAAGAACTCTGCGATTCTCCAAAGGGCAGACGTTCGATACACCGGCGGATCCCCTGAGTTCGTAGCGCGAGATACCTCGGGGTAACTTTGGACACCTCGCTAATCTTTAGGGAGCATATCACTAAAGTCAAGCAAGCCAAGCAGCCCTCCGGAAGTTGTATCCAATCCTGAGCTCTCGTTTGATGAATCTCAACCAAAAGCTTCGCGCGTACAGTGCCATAATACCGGCGATGGTTTTGTGCGGCTGTGAAATATGGGGAGTCGCGGCCTCGACCACCATCCGCAAAATTCAGTTCCTGCAGAACCGTGCGCCAAGGATTGTGTAAGGCACCGACGGCCGTTTCCCAGCCCACAACCTGCACGACCATTCCAATGTAACATATATCATTGACGTCATACCGGAGAGAGCCCGGACGCTGCATGATATAATCCCGAACCACCCAAATAAACTGGTCAGAGCACTGGGGGACTACGATCAAAAGGCCCCTAGAGGATGTAAATCCTCCTGACTTTCCAAGGACGTCATGGGATTTCTTAGATAAAAAGCTGCCTATCACACAACAGTCCATACACAAATCCAGTTCCTGAACCCTGGGTTGATCAACTCCTCTTTCAAACTCTATACTGTTAACCAGCCAACGGCTGACCACCGGGGTTAAGCGCATTGGGCGTGGTCAGTGCATGGATGGGTGACCGTCTAAGCACTGCACGTGCCACTCGGTTAAGCTGCAGCGGGCATGGTCGGGACTTGGGTGGGTGAACGTCTCAGTACGCCACGTGCCGTTGGCACCAAAATATCACAATACCTCTTCCTGTGTTATCTTGAATTTCGTACGTCCATTGAGCAGGTAAAGCCGCGCGCGACTAAGTACTGCTGACTAGACACTCACATGACCTGAAGTGGCGCCTGGCACATAATTAGGCAATCTTGGAATTTCCATTGCTTTAGCTACGCGTGTCCGTCGCGTCGCCCAGGAATCCAAGGAAGAGCGGAAGTCTGCGGTATTAAGTTGCAGCATTGGCGAGCCTCGACCATCAATCATTACACAAGCTACTTGCTTAAACCATTGTGCTGCGTCAAAATAACACAACAGTAGCATTTTCTTTGTATTCAGCATCAATTTGGCGAAAATGGCATTTCTACCATTATTACCACTATTACCAAACTTGCATTGCCGAGACGAGACGAGAGAATGCCCATGTATTGATGTTTGAGCGAATAAACTACACCAATTAGCGAGTAACGAGGCGTTATTTTCTACTACCTATTTAATTCCCTAACTCAGTCCCAGCAAGCATTCAGCTCCCAAAATTCAGCGAAATGCCCTGGAGATCATCTACACAAGGAGTAATTGGTGGTAAGTTGCAACTGCTGCCACAACTGATATAGGCCGTCAAATTTAATTAATGATCTCGATACAGCCCGGTTCGAGTACTCAGGCACAACCTCCAACACCATTATAACTTCCAGTATTTTTAATGGTGTTTACTACTGAGGCACCACAGGCGGACTACTGCCTTCCTCTAGTAATGCCACAACTTATTTCATTAATTAATAAGACAATAAGTTGGATTTTATATTATTTTTAAAGTGAAGAATTCGCTTAGTTTACTATTCTGTTATCATATAATTCAGCTTGTTCGTTTATATCTTTAATAACCGGTAAATAAACAACAATAGTTAGAAAACATCATGCTTTATATGTCAGAAGTGACAGTGGACATATAATAGGAATGTGAATGAGGACTAAAAATTTAACTTAAAAAGGTTTACACCTCGCCCCGTTTGCATACATCCTTGGAAAACGATAATATCTTGTAACGGCGTTTCTTCTGCAGCCCCAGTGTACAGTTCACAACTCTTATATTAAGAATGCCGAAGTACAACAACGTTCCAAAAGACAAGTTCTCCGAGACGAAAGAAAGAAGGCAAAATCGTCGACAAACAACGACGAACGGATTCCTGTCGGTAAACGCCTGGTGATGGAATTGATAGCATCCGCAAAAAGTGTGACACTAAGTACCGAGCCCTGAGGTACACCGTTCTCTTGAATAAAACGAGATGATAAAACTGATCGCACGCGTACATTAAAAACCCGGTCTTTCATAAACTATTTAATAAAAACAGACATACGACCATATATATATATACCAATCATGAAGCGTTCGAAGGATACCGCTTCTCAAACAAGTATCACAGGCTTTCTCCAGATCAAAGAATACGGCGATCATTGGGCACTTCCGTAAAAACCGTCCATTATATGGGTAGAAAGAGACACTAGATGGTCAACCGAGGAGCGATCGCGCTAAAAACAGCACAGAACGTTCGTCAATAAACGCCTCGACTATAACCACCACTTAAGCCGCCCGGTAATCTTGCGTTCCATCACCTTGCAGATGCAACTGGTGAGGGAAATCTGACGGTAACTGGAAGGAAGGTGTGGGTCCTTTCCAGGTTTAGGTACAGGAATGACTGTAGCCACTCGCCAAGCACTCGGAAATGTGCCATCAGACCAAATGCGATTAAAAAGCTGGAGTAAAAAAACCTTGCCTTTCGCTGGTAAATGCTGTAACATAGCTACATCTGGCCCCCGTGGGCAATGCCGAGAGATAGAAAGGGCATGTTCCAATGCCCTGGCTGTAAAAGGGACATTATAGTACTCCTGGTTGTCGGAGGCAACTCTGAAACCTCGGGACTCAACCTGCTCCTTTAATGTGCGAAATGAAGGAGGATAATTGGCGGAGGTCGAAACATCAGCGAAAGTGCGCCCTAACGTATTAGCAATATCAATCGGTGTAGCAAGTACACGATGTACCTTAAGAACGATTACAGGCGTAAACCTAGGTTTTCCCGCAAAGCGGCGTAGCTTTTCCCAAACTACCGATGAGGGCGTCGTGCGATTGAAAGATGAGGCGAAAGCAATCCAAGAAGCCCTTTTGCTATCCTTAATAATTCGACGGCATTTTGCGCGCAGCTGTTTGTAGCGAATCATGTTTGCTGAAGTAGGGTGACGACGAAAAACTCATAAAGCACCTCGGCGTGCACCCAATGCATCCCGGCATGTAGGTGCTGGTGGTGTAGTGGTTACCATACTTGCCTCCTAAACCCTAGATCGCGGGTTCGAATCCGGCCAGGACCGATGGATTTTTACGCCCGAAAAAGTATTTATTGTATTGCTTCCTTCGGAAGCGAAGTAAAGCCGTGGGTCCCGTGTCGTACATTTACGGCACGAAAAAGAACTTCAAGCCTGAAAGAGAGACCTCTGAGTAAAAATTTGTCGGCCGTTACACGCCCTGAGTTGAATGGGATGCTGATGACCTGAGATGTTAAAGAGCCTCTATAAAAATAAATCAATCAATCCCGGCATTCAAGGTTCACCAAGGAACCGGAAAGCGTCTGGGGTGGGAAGACAACCGGAGAATAGACTAATCTGCGGCTGTAAGAATGACCGTTTCGAAGTGCTCTATCTCGGCGTCGATAGATGGAAAAAAACCACCCTGAAAATACGGCTAATGAACGGAAGAGATGCCAATTTGCCTTTTCAATAAGCCACCTTGGCGCGCGCAGAGAATGTACGTGGGAAGAGAATATATGTATCTGACACGGAAAATGGTCACTTGAGTATAAATCAGAGATGATGTTCCAAGTAAATTGCACAAGTGAGGTAGAACAAAAGGATAGGTCCAAGTGTGAAAAACCACGAGTACTGTCAGAAAGAAAAGTAGGTTGACCAGTATTGTGCCCGACAAGATTGTGGCGGTCTAGAAAGTCTGCTAACATGCTACCCCTTGCACACTCCGTGGTAGAACTCCATAGAGGGTGATTTTCATTAAAATTCCCCAAAAGCAGCACAGGGGGTGGCAACTGGGATAGAAGGTTACCTATATCAGTTACGGCGACAGTAGGAGATGGAGGTTGGTAAAGAGTGAAAACTGTAAAATGAATGCCAGAAAAGTAGTTGCTGCAGCCTGAATACGAGTTTGGAGGCTCACGAAAAAACTGTATACATTATCTCTGATGACAATTAAAACTCTGCCATGCGCGGAAGTGCCATCTTCGGGAGGAAGATCGACTCTCACCCAAGAGTAACCACGAAAAGTTAACAAATCCTGTTGTCTAAGTTTGGTCTTTTGGAGACTTCCAAGCGGCGAGTCAGTTAATCGCATATATAACTCCAGGTCAGGTCTTTGACTACGGAGTCCACGCACATTCCATGAAAGGATAGCCTTGATAAAACTGAATAAGATAAAATAAAAACACCACCTTACTTTTTCGCTGGTCCAGGAGGAATCAACCGTCCTTTAAGTGCGTGGAACTTGGTGGTTTATCTGCAGCAGGCACATCCTGCTCAATATCATCCTCAGAGGGAGGGCTCTCCCGCTGACAAGAATCAACCGATTCCAACACCTGGAATTGGTTGGAGGAAAGGGGCGGTGACGGCGACCGCCTAGCGGGCTTCCTTCCAGACTCACTATGGGAGCTCGACATCCAAGGAGAAGGACTCGATTTCTGCCGCTTGTCAATTGTAGTGGTTGATTTCAGGAAGTCAGTTCTGGTGTAAGCGGTCTTAAACTTAATAGTCGGAGCATCGAAAACAATGGGCACTTTTCACGGAACCCGGTGCACAAGGAGCCCGTATAAAAACCAAGTCGCAGGTCAGCGTGCTCTATCTCGCTTCTGGACCGTAGAAGCCACGGCGCTGTACGTACCGGTATTAGGTAACACATGTAGGCGAGATTGGAATCGCTCCCAGGCCTCGCTAAAGGAAAGATTTTCCTTTACCCCGGATCTCCTGGATACAGCGTTCTTCGCGATAAGGACATTCGCGGGACGATGATCACCACGGCAGTTCACACAGACGGGAAAGGATGGCAATGCTCCCACATGACTTTCAGTACCACGTTTTGCACAGATCGAATGAGCACTGTTGCACGACATGCGAGTGTGGTCAAAACGTTGGCATTGCAAACTTCGCATGACACTGGGAATATATGGGCGCACCTCAATAACCTCATATCCAGCTTTAATTCTCTGTGGTAAATCAACCCGGTTGAAGGTGAGGAAGAGAGTACGAGTGGGCTGTACTTCGCCTTCCTTCCTCGCCTGTACACCGATATAGATTGACCGATATGTCTCCTTGGTCTTCCAGACAACTATGGATTTCCGAGTCGGACATCCTGTCTAATACAGTCGTGGTAATAACTCCTCGCGACGAACTTAGAGTTCGATGCTACTCTAAACGGATACCCGTGGAGAATCGTCGCCTTGAGCAATGAGTTAGTTTGCGCTAGTCCAAGTGCCTACACCAAAAAAGAACCACTATTGGAGGCGTGTACATGTCTTGATGGGTCCAAAAATGCCATGAATACCCTTCTGATTAACGAGCGGATTTACCCTACTGAATGACTGACGTGAGTCGGTCCTGGTGGTGTAGTGGTAACTATAATTGCCTTCTAAACCCAAGATCGCGGGTTCAAACCCGGCCAGGGTTGATGGGTTTTTTCAGGGCGTAAAAATCCTAAGTATGGCTTCCTTCGGAAGGGAAGTAAAGCCGTGGGTTCTGTGTCGTACATTTACGGCACGAAAAAGAGCCTCAAGCCTGAAAGAAGAGGCCTCTGAGAAAATGTATCGGCCGTTTCACGCACTGAATAAAATGGGACGCTGATGACCTGAGATTAAAGAGCGTCCGTAAATCAAACAAATAAAAAAAACCCTCCTCGGTGCGATTGATGACTAGATTTCGAGGAAAAGGCAGCTCGGTTACTTCCTTTAAATCCACTCTTTTACGTTTTATATGAATAAAATTATTTTCATGTATCATAGCGAAATAATCCTCCACCATTGCAACTGTCTCCGATGGCAGGCTTCTTCCTGGGCGCCACCCCGACGCTCAGGTTCGTGCAATGGCCCCTCTCCGGGCCTGACTTTTACCAAGGGATAAGCTCCTGTTCTACATGATAACCCAGTGCTGGGAGTTACGCCATTACCCTGTCACTTTTTCCCGTGTCAAACACGGGGGCATCCATCAGACAAAGAAAAGGGAAGTAGGACGAATAAAAATTAAAATAGAGGCAAAATAAAAAGGAGTCAAACACGCTGAGTTTGCACACGCGGGAGCAGTTCGGGTGCCTCGGGGTCGCTACGCCCCATACCCAAAAGTGGGCCCCTGAGGAGTCTAACAAGGAAGTAATGGAATTACGGACTCGTGTTCATATTATATTCTTTTAATCTGTCTATGTGTGAAATGTTTCCCCAAAGTTCTGATACACCTTTTTGTTACAGCCTGTATATAACATTGGAGAAGAGACGATGAATTAAAGGTAATTTAATTGCAATGTTTTTTTTTTAATTTTATTTCTCAAATATAGTTTCTTGAAAATTAGAATCTTATTGCTTATTTACAGCTGAATGTATTTACCCATGGTTAAATTTCTGAATAATAAATTGTGTATTTCTGCATGATATTGCTTATTTTTAACTTCATTTTATAGGATATTTGGCTATATTTTGGCAAGTGATGCATTGTTGACAACAATGATAAGCAATTATTTGGCAACCCTGGATCAGTGGAATCTACTCAGTTATCACTAGGATAGTGCTTCCATTCTATTAGCTTTTCTTTGCTGACGATTTTTTCTTATGTTTATTTATGGATGCTCTTTAACATCTCAGGTCATCGGTGCCCCATACAATTCAGGCGTGAAGTGTCTGGCAAATTTTGCTCAGAAGCCTCTTCATTCGGGCCTGATATTGTTTTACGTGCCACAAATATACTACAGGAGACCCACAGCTTTATTTCTCTTCTGAAGATTTTTGTGCCCATAAAAATCCATGATTGAACCCGCAATCTTGGGTTTAAAAGGCAAGTATCGTCACTAGTACACCACCAGGACCTGGAAATTGGCAACGAATGATGAAAACAACTGATATAAAAAGTTGAACCCTATGAATTCAGTTGTTCAAAGTTGTCATTGTTGACATTCATGATCATTATGTCATATCAGAATAGGAAAGCATGGGACAACTTCTTATTTTGTTAAGATAGTGAAACCTAAAGAAGAGCACATATATTAAAATATTGAAATCAAGAGAGAATTAAACATTGCCTTGTCAAGCAATGCAAATAATTCTGCTGCATATAAGTCAATTCTATCTCTGACTCCAGATGATACTGCTTCAAGAAACTTGTTTACACAAACTGATAGTTTTATATTATTAATTTATGTTTATTTTCTCCAGAGTGATAATTTTGGTGAACAATTGTCCTGTCTTAATATTTTTAAACATTTCTTTTCCGCAGTAATAATTTTAGTCAGTTAATTCCATATATTTATTTTTAATGGTGACAGCCTTAATCTGCGAGTATGTTTTTCAAATTTTCATACCAAATTTTGCCTGAAATTTATCTAAATTCTGTTACCTGTGTGCTGACTCCAGTTTTAGATACCTATGATTACTAATGATGGCCATTCTAAATTGGTTGTAATCTGGGCTTCGGAACCCAGGATCTATATATCAAATCCATTACCAATCATATTAATAAATTTGGCAATAAGTTTTGGAACAATATTTAGTTTTCATTAATTTTTCAGCTCACTACCGAAATACATGCCAAGCTATTCCACAATTATGGTTTCAGGATTCAACTTTGTTTTACTGAAATATTCAACATTCAGTATGTTATTTAAACTATAAAGGCTAGTCCTGGATATTAAACATCCATTTTACAAAATTAATAAAGCAAAAAGACCTTTTTTTTTTTATTTCTTTCTTCGATGTTCATAAATTCTTTATATTTTTTATCTCTTAGATATTCAAAATACTAAACTGAAACCCCTCTTTTGAGATAATTCTAGCTATATCATTGGTACTTTTATTAGATGCAACAGCTGTTAAAAGCTTCCCTGAAATTCTCTATCATACTAAGGGACTGATATTTTTATTTTTTTTTCAAAGTTACAATGAATTAAAATGCCATGTTCTATAATAAATTTTTGAACAATGACTACCATGAATAGTACCTACACACAAACAGAGGTGAAACAATACAACACACTGATAATGCATTTTATAAGTGATTAACGTGCAATAGCATGTTCTATCATATTACTACACATTAGGGCAACCAAATTTATACTTTATTGTGCTTTTAATTAATTTTTACTTGGCTTTTTTTAAACTTTGCACAATATTGGTAGTCTATATGATAGAAAAACAAACAAACAAATAATAGACATTACCAAACTAAAAGGCTACAAAGGAGATCATGTATACAAAAAATCCACATTCCACCACACAAAAATTCCAGAAGAATCTTTTCTTATCTATCCAAGATGCAGGAAATACTGTTCTATTTGCAGATGACACAAGCATATTGATAAATGGAAATAGCCTTAATGATTGTGCCATTACTATATATCTGGTTTTGAGTTCATTGTTTGTATGGTTCAAAGCAAACAAATTGTCTCTACATCTAGATAAAACAAAGGTTATGAAATTCATTACTCTCAGATCTCCAAACTCATTATTACAGATAGGATAGCTATAACATTGTACTTTTAGAAACTAAAGATATTAAATTCCTTGGTTTAATAATTGATAACCATTTGAATTGGAAAGAGCATATTATCTTATCATACCTAAACATGCATTAGTAATGCTGGAGTCAATTAAACTTTGAAACTAGTTTATTATGATATTTCAGCTCAATGTGAAATGTGGTCTTATATTTTGGGGAAACTCAGTTAAAAGTGAGCCTGTCTTCTTATTACAGAAAAAAACACACAAATAATCGCTGGTACACATAGCATATATTCATGTAGAAACCTCTTTAGGCAATTTGAAATTTTAACACTTCCACGTAAATATACATTATTCCTCATGAACTTTATATAAAAACATGGAAAAATTTGTACAAAATCAAAATATACATGACCAGAATACTAGACAAAAAAGGAAATCTACATATACTGGTTTCAATGTTTTTCTGCCATCAAAAAGGAGTTTATTACAAAATGCTCTTACCTGTAGCCTAAAAGCCTTAATAAACAATGTTAAATCGTTTGAATGTGCTCTTAGAAAATACCTATGTAAAAAGGCCTATTATACTGTAAAGGAATATATGAGTGACAATATATTATACCAAGTTAAAAATACTGCAATAATTTTATATCAATGCATATGTAAATATATATATAGTAAAAGGTGTGTGATTGAGTGATTTGTCTATTTCTACTTTTCTGGATTTTGTTGTAAATGTAGAATGTGCACTACTGTGGTAATTGTAAATGACATGACTTTTGTATCTGCCTTATATCTATATTGCAGCTTGAATTAAAGCCAAATCCACCTGCATGCTACCAAACCTAACATCTCTTGTACCCCAATAAAAATTGTTCATAGTTTTTACATTACACTCATTACATTACTGTTCCTTAAAGGTTGAACTTTACTTGCTTACAACAAATATGTTGGCAACAGCCTCTTCTGTGCTTCTCTACTTACTCTTTCTTTCTTTTTCTCCCATGCAGTATACAGTCGATTACATAACCCAGTTGACAGTGCACAAATTGCTCTGTATAGTTTGATATTATAAATTTTTTTAATCTTGACAATATTAATATATGTTAATAAACCAAATTCTCATATTCTATTCAATTTGCGTCATTAGAATTTTTCACAGATTAATAATATTGTACTGTCAAACGTTTATAGTGTTGCATTTTATATTGTCATTCTATTATGCATTAAATTACTATTTGAGGTTATGTTACTCTGTTGACCCGTGCTACGTTCTTCTTAATATTATACTTATATATTAAAAGTAATTTCTTTCAATAATACAGTACTTACAGGTAAGGGTCCCATTTAAGTTCAATAAATTGTACAAAATACAAATAAGTATAGCTAAATTGCAATAATACCTGCTTTGTGATATATTCCTCGCGAAGATCAAATCTTTCCTTAACTAAACATAATTTACAACACCGTTAACAGACCATCACAATAACAGAAGTTATTAATCCAATAACGATAACAGCATTTTACATCGTGTTGATCATTCCTTCTAATTATCGACTTGTACAAGCATGTATACGCAAAATTTCAATTACACAAGTTACGCCGCCAGAGCGTAGCATAGAACTGCCACAGTTAAAAACATTTGTATAAGAACATACGAATATAAAATCTTTATTTAAGTACGAAATTGGAAAGTTTCGGTGGAATGGTATTAATTAAATTCTGTCGCAACAACCTAAAAGTAGAAAAACAGATTTTCTATTCATGACCAACTATTTCCGGATAATCGGTCTTTTTCTAATCAACATATGCTTCGTTCTGTCATCCCTTATAGTTTTCCCGCGTTTAATACAGTGGTACCAAGATTGCAGGAAAAGCTCCCAATTATTTTTGTGTAACATAGATTCTATGTCACACAAAAAGTGTAACAAGTGCCTGAAGATCAGACCGCGCTGCTATAGGAAAGTCTTAATACATATGTGACATATGTAAACATGTAAACGCATTAATTTGAACACAAGTTTACGCACAGTGGCACCGAACATTTAAATAAGTGTGGCCAATGCCTGGAATATTGTCAATGTTATGGGAATTTTCACAGTGAAATGTTGAATATGAAAATACATGAACTTTAAATAATTTCGAAGTTCCTATTTTACAATTAATATTTTTAAATGTTTCCCAACGGCAGTATTAAAGAAGAGGACCCGTATTTGTTTCATTATGATACATGCGCAATTTCGCATTGCAGCCCCTCCACAAGTGTTTAATCTGTAGTACCAACATTGCACGAAAGTAAAAAAAAATTAATTGCAAACCAAATTTGCTGCAAATGAGGAAAATACAGAAATGTAGCAAGTTCAAACCAAGCTATTCTAACTGGATTGGTGGCCTTGATATCTCAAGTGAACGCCAGAAATCCCGTAGGAATACCTGCAAAATTGGCTTGCTTGACAACTCCAACAGATGTCTCTCAATTACGAGGGCGCTAATGCTCCAAAAATAAACCATGTTTAAATCTATTTCGCTTAACAAAAGCATTCTTTTCATTAGTATGTGCTTTAGAGTTGGCAAATAGAAGGAAAGGAATGATTTTATGCGGAACATTTTTATAGTGATTATTTGCAATTCCGAAACGAAGAAGTGCGAGATCTGGGGTTCGAATCCCGCCAGGACCGTCCGTTATGACAGGTTTTTTTCCTCAGTCCTCATAAATGGCAAATGCCGGGGAGGTGCCCTAAACTTATGCCTGGAACGTTTCTTCTTCTCCTCCACCCAAAATATCCTTTACCAGTGTATCATTACATCTGAATTATCAGTGTCCGTTATTGGTGGTGCCTTAGTAGTAAAAATATGCGTTAACTCCACCCCCCCCCCACAAAAAAACTGTAGCAAAATCTGATATACATAAAGTCAAATTTCTAATCAATTTCAAATGCAAGAGTCATGTCAAAGTTCCATATATTTAACTTTGAGATGCATTTAACACCATAAGAAAATATCAAGAATTAACAAAACTGGTCTCATGGTAAATAAGAATCTATAATAGAAAATGTCTTGCTACAGAATACAGGCTACATTATGCAAGAGTGCAAATATCTTTCTGTTAAACAAGCAGTATTTGAAGATGATGCACCAGAACAGCCACTATAAAATTTTATATTCTTTAAATTTCTACTTTGATACCATACAGTTTAGAACAAAATTTTATAAAGTGTGAAGCTATGCTCAATAATTTTTAGCAATCTTTCAAATTTATACATTCTTAAAGTGCAACTGCACAAACAGTAAAAACAGATCTAAATCAACTTCTACTCTCTTGAACTTTTATTTTGAGTACTAACACAGTAATTTTGAGCTGCCACCCCCACATTCAATTAGATTGATTGTAACAAATAATTTTATGTAACTTCGTTATATAGCCATGTGTAATGTCATTTTCTGTACAAGTGTTGAATATTGTGTCTAAAATGTTAGTTTCTTGTCAAGGAGCAGAAAGATACCCTAGTCATAAAATCTGACCTGGAAATTTCTGTAGCCCTTTGTAGCAATATTTGTAAAGAATCCTGGAGTCAGATGTTCAGTGATATTTTGTTAGAACCTTTCTTAAGCGCAGCAGGTACCATAAAAACATTTGGCGACTATAGAAATGAAAAGAAAGGGAAGAAGCCATCCGCTACATGAAAAAGTCACGCAGACCACATTTACTTAGTTTTGCAATTTTGAGGCTCACAGTTTGGCAAGAGTGTTCAGGGAAGCAACATCAGTGTAAGGGATTTCTTAGTTCCGTTCAATTAGTGGAACATGGCAGATAGTATTGGTGACGATCTTTATTAGTTAAGGGCAATAGTTTATATATAATAGTGTATGAACAATAAATTGTGTTCCATCTTCCATAACGAAAAAACATTATTAATCTCCATATAGTTCTTCCCCTATGGTCACAGGACCATAAAAGTATCCAGCATCAGAGTCTCAACAGCCGTGGCAAAACTGTAAGACAGCAGTAACCATTGTCGGAAAGGAAGGAATTATTTACCCCTGAGATTATACACCAAAAACATATCAAATTAATTCCTTTTTTCCAAATTCTTCCCTCCATTTCTATTACACGTTTAATTAACCATCATTTCCTGTTTATTAAAACTGCTGCAGTATGTAGATTTAATAGTTTGCAGGTGTTTATATCATATATGCTAGTGTTTGATTAGAATATTAATGAAAATATCATTGAAGAGGAAACAAGGATTGGTTTAATCTAGTGTGAAATGTTGCAATTCTGTTGACTTCTTTCTTTTCTTCTAAGATATAATTGGGCTAATTTTGCAAGTACTGTAATAAATACATAAACTTTGTTCTTAATATTAAAACTGTGAAAATGTTAGCCATTTCTTGTTTGTAGGGTCATATATGCTAATATTTTAGGTGCATATGTCAGTGACTTTTAAAGCCATAGAAACTGAAACAGAAACATTATAAGAAATTTTGCAAAGAATTAGTCAACATCCCTTTTCTGTTCTGATAGATGCTTTTTAAATTGGCACATCTTGCAACAACTGCATTTACATGACAATTTTTTAAATTATTCAGCTGTCCTCCAGTTTTTCCTGTTAGAAAACATATATTTGTAGAACTTCTCACCTTTCTAAATTTATGACAATTCTCTAAAATATTTTAACATTATGGAGATCCAATACTAGGAAATTTTCTTTATAATAAACTCTTCCTGATGAGGTACTTCGTTGGTATATATAGAAAAAAAGAGAAGAAGAGGACTTTGCTTAGTTTAGATGTCATTTAATCTATCATTAATGGAATGAGAACTATGCCAGGCTGACGAGGACCCTGGCTATTCAGGATGCATATAAAAATATTTCCAAGAAACAAGTACTTGAAGGATCGCCTCCTTGGTCTAGTGATTAGATTGTTGACTGCTGGCCAAGGGGACCTGGATTGGATACTCTGTACCTGCTAAGGAATTTTTCTAAATTAGGGAGGTCTGGAATGAGCATTACTGGGGAGCTGCCTGATGGAGAGGTGGCATTCTTCAATCTAGAAAGAATATGATAGGTGGGTGTGGCATACTTTCCTGTATCAATGCAGTTATAAGATAAAGGTAGAGGAAGCAGAGGTTATTGCAGCAGGCCATGACCCTATCTCGGTTAGTAGCACCATAGAAAAAGAAGAGTAAATAGGGTTACAATGGATATTTAAATTTCCTTTGTTTTGTTATATTATTATTTCTCTTTTTTTCATTTCTTGCACAGATTCATTTATATTATTCCACTATTTTTTTTTTTTTTTAAAGTCCGGTAAGAATTAACCACAGTTCTCTTCCATTCTACCATGTTATATTACCTGCAGAATACGAAGTGCAATATAATTATAGTATATTATGTCATGCAAGGCAAGGGATGTATAAATAACCCAGGTAATTATACTGGAACTAGCCTTCTGTCTTTAGTAGGAAAAAAAATATATATATGGATATTGGCAGAAAGATTACTGGAGTGGGTAGTAAAGGAAAGCAAAATAACGGAGTTTCAAGCAGATCGAAAGGAGAGAAGACCAGTAGAATACATAATGGTAATATACATGATGGCAAGCAAATACTTAAGTTACAAATGAGGAAGGGTAATTTTTAAAAAGCATTTGATAATATCAATAGGGATACATTAGACTGTAAATTTAAGAAAAAGTGTAAGCAAGGAGTTCATTATGGGATCCAGAAAATATTTGAGTGAAATTTTGTATAGATGTGATAGAAATGGAATAACAGATGTTGGTCAAAAGCTGGGGTTAAAACAGGGATGTAAATTGAGTCCGGTCTTATTTAATTTTTTTATTGATGACATTTTAGAAATAATTACAAAAAGTAACTCTCAAAAGTCCAGTGATAGGAAACAAAGAGATATCTGGGCTACTTACAATCTAATAGTAAGTGCAATAACAGTTGTAGGGTTACAGAAAGTATTTAATGAAATCAGCAAATTCTGCAGAGTGGGGCATTAGAATAATACAATAAATTTAAAAAAGGAAGTAGATTAAGAAAAGATAAAAAATTGTATTTGAATGAAGAGGAGTGAAAGATTTCTGCACACTCAAGACAATGGGGCTACAAAGATGTAGACCCAGCAGGAAAGTTATTACAGGATTTTATAAATACCAAACAGGTACAGCTGATATATCAGGATACAGATCCTAATATATACTTGCATTATACAGGAAATTCCACTAATCCAGATCTCACAATAGTATCTGAAGACCTACATAGTAGCACAAGAGGATTAGTTACTGAAGATGGAGGAAGTGGACATAGAGCTATAATTACAATCACGGATACTAAGAAACATAGTCCAAATATTGAAAAACGATATACCTGGAATTTTAAAAAAGCTAACTGGACTAAATATAAAAAAATATCGAAAGTGAAGTACAAGGACTACAATTAACAAAGAACGTAAATCAAGTGATTAAGGAATTTAATGACATAATGTTAAAATCAGCAAAGACAAACATTCCCAGAGGAAAACCCAACAAATATAAACCTTTTTGGAACAAAAAATTAGAAACACTAAAAACAGAAAGAAATAGTGCTAGAGATTTAGCACAAAACAATAAAAATAGGGAAGATGTAATACAATGGAGGAAAAAAGATGCGATCTACAGATGAGAATTAATCGTATCCAAACGACAATACTACGATAAATTCTTAACCGGGTTGGACTATAGAACCATAGTACCAAAGTGTACAAGCACATTAATAATGTTAGCGGAAAGTAGGACAATAGTAATAAAAGTATATATATTAAAAAAGGTAATAAAGACATATACAATAACAAAGATATAGCTAATGAATTTAATCAACATTATAAGAAAGTTAATACACGGAAAACACCTGAAAAAAGATAATAGAACATTAAAAAAATCCAGCACGATAGAAATAGAAAAAATGCAAACAGTATCTCTGGATTTGAAGTTCCAATTGGAAGAACTAGAACAGGCAGTGAAAACACTAAAAAATAAAAAGCAACTAGGACCAGACCTTATACATCCGGAGTACATTAAGAATCTTGGAATAAGAGCAAAAAAGATATTACTGCAAATTGTAATAAAATAATAATAATAATAAATAATAAAATATGGTTTGAGAATATGCCATCAAGCTGGTGCATAGCATTAGTAATACCAATTTTAAAACCAGGAAAAACTACAAATGAAACAAAAAGTTACAGACCTATATCATTGACCTCAATTCTGGCAAAAATTAGCAGATAAAATGGTAGTTAATAGATTAATATATTACCTTGAAACAAACAACTTATTAACAGATGAACAGGCTGGATTTAGAAGACAATATTCAACAGTTCACCAAACGTCAAGATTAATACAGGATGTGAAAAGTAAACTAGCTAACAATATGTCATTAGCTGCAGTATTCATAGATTTTCAAACAGCATTTGATCTAGTATGGAAAGAGATGTTAATTAAAAAATTAATATAAATGAATTGCCCAAAAAATATAATTAGATGGTATAGAAGATTCCTATGGCAAAGATGGATTGCAGTTAAATGGAAGAATACATTATCCAAATACACCCAACTCAAAACCGGAGTGGCACAGGGTGCAGTATCCAGTCTGTTATTATAATATATATATTAACGATATGCCAAAGACTATAAAACAAACCAGAACAAACAGTGCAATGTATGCAGATGATGTAGTTATATGGTCAGCTGAAAAAAATGATAAGAATATATATATCAGACTAGAAGTAAAAATAAAAATGTCTTAGATAAACTAGAAATTGGGCAAAATTAAATAATATGACCATTAATGCAGCCAAAACTAAATATCAAGTCTATACTATGAAACACTTTGATGAAAGGGAAAAAAACTTAAAACTTGAAATTAACGGAATTCAAATAGAATATGCAGAAGAAAGCAAATATTTGGGAATAGCACTGAACATGAAATTAAAAATGAAAGCCCATGTACAAAATATCGCACAAAAAGCCATAAAATGAAGTAACATATTGAAAAGATTAACTGGATCTAAATGGGACAGCTCAATGGAAGTTTTAAATAAAACATATAATAGATATATAAAACCAGTACTAAAACATGGATGTGAACTACTATTAACAGCAACAGAAGAAACAATTAATAAGATTCAGAATGGCAAAATCAATGTTTAAGGCTGATACCAGCTGCAGTAAAAACAACACCAATAAATGCACTTCTGGCCGGAACAAATAATAATCCAATGAAAACCAGCATTGAAATACAAGCGGCACAATTACATAAAATTAAAAACAAACCCAAGTAATCATCAATGGTTTCATCAACTACCCGAAGAACACAAACTAAAAACACAGATCACAAATAAAGCTTACTTAGAGAAAAATTACAATTATTTAAACCTAGCAGAGAAGAACATCCCATATCCCTCAAGAACTAATCCAATGGATTATACTAAGATAATAACATAAAAAACTGACAGAACAATTAAATAAACAAGAAGACTCAACAGAGGTATGCAGAACTATATCACTTGAACATTTACACAACCAATTCCCAGAAACAGAGTGGCTTAGAATTTACACAGATGGATCTGCAGACAAACAGAGAAATAATGTTAGAGGTGGTATATATTGTAAATATTTCTCACATTATTTCACACTGCCTAGACAATCCACAAATTATGAGGGTGAAATGGTAGCAATACAACAAGCGTTGGAACAGATGTACCATAGGACTAATATAAAAGAAAATAAAGTAATGATTCTTACAGACTCAGCTTCAGCTATACAAGCTATAGAACGATATGATAGTTCATATGAATTTTATATAATGCAGGGACGTGAGATCTTATTATAGATGCACATGTGGGAGTGATAGGTAAGGAGAATGCAGACTTTCTGGCCAAAAAGGGGGCAGTGCTATATTCAAAACCAATAAGCCCTGTGGATTAAATGTAAAATTAAAAAATATCAAAACGACCATAGAACAAAAATATTCACATAATATTCAAGTGGAAATATCTAATAAAAATTATTCTAATATAAAAGAAACAATACAAAAAATAAAAAATCTATCAAGGAAGGAAGCAGTTGCTCATTTTAGACTTGCAACTGGACATGATTGTGTGGCGGAACATCTACACAGATTTGGTTTTATGAATGATAACACATGTAAGATCTGCAATACTGACAAGATTCTAAACGGAGAACATCTATTGGAATGCACAGAAATGAGGAAAGCTGCCCCTGATGGGAAAATACACAAATTATATTGGCTGGCCAGGGAAAAATTGATGGATCAAAATCCTGCACATTAGATCAACAACAAGAGGAGTGAAAGAACATTATTTAGGAGTGAGATTAAGTATTAATGGAGGCTGGGAGTCACATGGTAAGAAGATGATTGCTAAAGGAAAATTGTCGGTCCTGGTCGTATATGGTTACCATACTGGCCTTAAGATCACAGGTTTAAACCCAGCCTGAATCAATGGATTTTTTGGGGTGTAAAAATCCTAAGTATGGCTTCCTTCGGAAGGGAAGTAAAGTCATGGGTCCTGTGTCATACATTTACAGCACAAAAAAAAAAATCTCAAGCCTGAAAAGAGAGGTCTCTGAGCAAAGTTTTGTCGGCTGTTTCACACCCTGAATTGAATGGCACACTCATGACCTGAGTTATTAAAGAGCATCTGTAAAAAATAAACCAAATCAACAAAAAATAAAGGAAAATTAGCCATGAAAGAAGTGCGAGTATTATTACATAAGATACCAGAAATGTCTGTAAATTGGTAGGAGAGTTGTATAAAGCAGTGGTAGAATCAAAGATGTTATATGGAGCAGAAATTTGGGGATTTTCAGAGATTGTGAACAAAACTATGTAATACATAGGATATTTTGTAAAAAGTTATTGGGTCTACCAAAAACATTGCCAAGAGTAGCAGCATTGGAAGAATTAGGTTGAACAAGAAAAAAAGGAATGGTGGTTGAAATTGTTTTGAAATACTGATATAGGAAACTGAAATAGAGGATAACAATATAATTAAATCTTGTATGAAATACCAAAGAACAATATTGCACAAAATCTGCTGGAGGAGACTAAAAGAAACATTGAAAGAGATTGATATGGGTGATGTATGGCAGAAAGGAGAAAATGATTCAATAGGTTTCTAGAGGAAAGTAAGGAGGTGGATAAAAGATATTGGGAGACAAGAGATATAGTCAAGTGTTGAGAACAAAAGTTCTTTGAGTTTGTACAAGGCATTAAAGAAAGATTGGGGTAGGGAGAAATACGCTGACAGCTGTAATAAGCAAGGGATGGAGGTGATTGATTTATTTATGGACGCTCTTTAACAGCTCAGGTCATCAGCGTCCCATTCAACTCAGGGCATGAAACGGCCGACAAATTTTGCTCAGAGGCCTCTCTTTCAGGCTTGAGGTTCTTTTTCGTGCCGTAAATGTACGACACGGGACCCACGGCTTTACTTCCCTTCCGAAGGAAGCCATACTTAGGATTTTTACGCCCGGAAAAATCCATCGATCCTGGCCGGGTTAGAACCCGCGATCTTGGGTATAGGAGAAGGGATGGAGGGATATGCATGGATACGAATGGGGCATTGTATCTTAAAGAATTTAGAAAAAGCAATATAGAAGTATGTGTTATATATGGGGAAAGAGAGGGTATGTTTCATTGCTTGATGAATGCAAGGAAACAAGTAATTGGAAAGGGGGTATATGGGATCCTAAATGGAATAAAATGGAAAACAATATTGTAGCAATAAAAATGTTGACAGCCAAAGGACAGGAAAGAAGTATGATATGGGTGAATATTTAGGAAGAGTAAGGGACAAATGGATTAGGAGAGTAAAGAGAGAAAAAGTAGGCAAAATAGGGCTATAACTCATGTCAATGCCAGGGAGTCGTGGCATGTTAGGGCCTCGAGTAAAATTGAGTAGTCTCAATTGTAAGAAATGTATAAACTCTCAGTAGATAAAATATTTTATCTACTGGAGATCATATACTCATTTTCATTATGTTGATTCCTAAATATATTAAAATTAAAATGTACAAATTATTTGTTATATATTTTGTAATGAAATGTTGAAATAAGTATTCCAGTCTATTCAATATTATGTCATGGATCACTGAATAAATGAAAGCAGTGTGAAATAAAAGTTGAAGGTCATCAGCATAGTATGTTAAGATATCCTTAGCAAGATTATTGATATGCAGCATAAAATGTACTGGGTTATGTGCCAGGAAAAAAAAAAAAAAAAAACAATCATTACCTAGAATCTCCAATAGATAAAATATTTTAAAATGCTAAAAACATTTAAAATATTGATACAATGAGAAAACATTCTTAATGTTTCACTCTCAAAATTAAAAAATTCAGGAGATGTTTCGTGAGACCTTTGCTCACATTGTCTACTGTTAAACCGTTTAACAATTGACAATGTGAGCAAAGGTTTCATGAAACATGCCTTGAATTTTTTAATTTTGAGAGTGAAAAGTTAAGTGTTTTATCATTGTATCAATATTTTAAATGTTTTTAACTCAGACTGCTTCCATGTTCATTGGAAGTGAAGCCTCAGAAATGTTTTAGCATTTTAAAATATTTTATCTACTGGAGATCTTATACTCGTTTTCACTGTGTTGATTCCTAAATATATTAAAATTAAAAACCATTAAGTAATATACATTGCTGATACTCCATAAGGTAAGATTTGAACCAAGTAGTAATACTGTTAGAGAGATTAAGTTTTTTAAGTTTGCACATAGGAGTTCGTGGTTAATCATCTCAAAACTTTGCCAAAGTCTAATGTTACTTATAGTTAAGTTTTTGTTCATCACAGGCTGCATGGATGTCCTTTCTCACTTTTAGTAATAGTTAGATGGTGGTGTATTCTGGTCTGAAGCCATATCGATGGTCATCAATCATTTAATATGCAATACTCATTAGCCTAATTGAAATATAGTAAATGAGACAATCTCTATGCAAATTATCTTCAAAAGTAAACTGATTAGAAGTCTGAAGTAAGATACAAAAACTGAAAGCCATATGTATCAATTCTGCCTGATTGAGGTTTTTCTTCTGGTTATAGGGCAATTATCAGTGGTATCAGTGCATATAATATCCAGGTTCATGTACATGAATATTATACATTTTTCATTGTCACAAAAACTACCTTGACATTTAGGCAATTACAAAGAAGATTACTGAAAAAAATTCTCTTAGCCAAACTTCCCTTTTAAATGCCTTGCAATATAGGCTATTTTAACTGACTACAGCTTTATGAAAAAAGGGAAATGACACTGTTATTGACCTTGTTCTTGTTAATGTATGTGGACATATATGTTTTATATTACCTAAACATTTAGAACATAGCATAATCAGTCAATTGATAATGCAGCTTATTGAATAACAAAATAAATGGTTCCTCCATCCTCTATTTTTAGGTAACAACCTAGTGCTATTTTTTTGCAAAATTTGTTAAGAGTGAAACTAAAGTATATAAATTCAACTGTCTTTGCAGTCACTAGACCATTTGACATTGCTCCATTATCTTCCAATGTTTCCATGTGCATACCAAGTGAGCCATTGTGGGCATTCAACATTAATTTCTTTCTTTAAATGCTTACAGATGAATAACTAAATACATTATGGAAATATTAAATAAATAGACAAATTAATATAATAAATAAGTTAACATATAAACAAATAAATTAACACTAAAAATAATCCTCCTTTTTTATTCTGAAGTAAAACAAGTTAATGTTTTCACACTGGTATGAAAACAGCTACTTTACGGATTAACAGGCCAGGTATTTCCTATGTTACAGCTGAAATACTATATTCTCTGCATCATGTGTTGGCTTTAAGAGGAAAGAATTCTCTTATTTGTTACCAATCTGAAATTCATAATTATATGCCATATGAGGTAATTATGCACTTAAAATGGCAGAATATGCACTGAAAACAGACAATGTTAACGACTTAGAAAAATATGTAAGTCTTTAATTTGATATGTATATTCCAAAATAACAAAAGCTACAATTTTAAACTTACTCATAATAATTAAACATTTATAAGGGTTGTTCATTTCAAACATTAGATTGTTTTGAATTGAACACAATATGTACTAGACAATATACAGAGTATAAAGATAGCATACAGGTAACAATTTGAGAGAGTCTAATGATAATTACCTCCACCATTCACACCCTTGTCTCAATGCTGAACAAGTTTCTATATATCCTCTGTGAAAAGGATGCTGGTTGCTGATGAAACTACTTTTCCACAGCATTACAAACCACTTAATCAGTAGTGAAATGCTTACTTTTCAGTGCCTTCTTCAATGGACCAAACATGAAATAGTTACAAGGGAAGTAAATCTGGACTGTAAATCTGTAAGAAATGCTGTCTATTTGTGTGGTATCAGCTGAGAGGTTCTATGCATATCCCCATCCTATGGTATTCTGTTCAGAGGTGAAGTACCAATCACTGAAACACACTTTCTGATACCCCAGTTATTTGTGCAAGATGCTGTTTATGGATCTGATGTCGAGATTGGTAGCTGTTGAAAGTTCAATAATGCTTATATTGCAATTGTCCTTCACCATCATGTCCAAAGTGGCAATCTTTTCCTGCATTAGTACAGGTCCTGTCCAGGTTGCTGGAAATTTGCTGTGCACACAAGCCCATCTTGAAACTTGGCGCACCACTTGAACTCCATGCTTTGTTTCAGACATCTTTCCTTGTATATGACTTACATTTGACCAAAGATTTCATTTGTTGATGAATAATGATGAATTTGCATAAGAACTGAATCATGCTCCATTGCATTCAGTTGGATGCATCAACTACATACCATTTTTGCTTCAATTGTCTCCTCTATTCAGCAAACATCCGACTCAAGACTGACCACATTCTGTGCTGTTACAACATGTACCAAGCCATGATATGCTGCCACCTCTTGGCCATTCCATCAACTACGTATAGTGTTAGCAGCATGGTCTATGTTTCTTTTGAATAACCCTGAAACATACCAGTACCATAATAAATTTTTCCAATTTTTAAGAAGTTCACAATTTGTGATTACTTAATTACAGTGCTTTGCAACAGTTGCTCCAACAGAAGCCTGCACCAATTTCTACTCAAAATATCCTTGTGCTTGAAAAAACTCTTTCTACATCACATGATGCAATTGGTATGTGTTCCAGTTTAGTTGAATCACAGTTCTAGAAACAATAAAACTGCCAGTTTGAACATCACAAATACATTTTAGTGACTGAAAATAAAGAGTTTCCAGCAACATGTTCTATATTTTTATTGACAGATCTTTTCTTCCTATGTTATTAAATAAATGTTCAACCGCTCAGCAATTCTAATGCTTGCTTCAAAGGCCTCTTCTTCTTTCTTCCAGTTGCTTGCATGCTGCTGATACATGATTTAGTTATTCTTTGCAGAATGTATTTTGAGCTTCTTTAAAAGAAATGGCTTTCTCAGGTTTATGCCTTCAACTATACCTTTAACCACTTGAAATTATGGATACAGTCAGCAGCAGCTTCAAGCCATAACCCCCCATTTTGTTGTGATGGTGAAGGCCTCAATGATTTCTTTTTGTGATTTAGTTGACTTATATTTATGGCAAGTAAGTGAAGCATTAAGAGTGTGTAGTTCAACTAAATCAGGCAATAATATAATTAAATAATGTTTGTTGATACAAATTCTTTAGATGGATCTTCATTGAATTTACTTTGTTATAATCCAGGTTTGGCCAAAGTAGTAGCTAGAAGATATTGGTGTTTCTGGTTCAAATGAAACTCTTTTAGTTTCATGTGATTAGGCATTTGAAAATACTGCTGAACTTGAAGTGATTTACTTGCTGTGTCACAAAGTTTATGAAACAAAATGCTTGCATTTGTTGAAAAATATTTTAATTCAACAAATTTGCATTAAGTGCTTCATTAAATGATTGTTTTAGGCATTGTAAATAAAATAGGAACAACAAAGCACACTTTTAACTACTCAGTCTAGGGAAAAAGAAAAAAAAATTATACAAAATGAAATAGTTATTTACATAAAGGAAGTAGGATTTGTGTAAAATTTTAAGAACTATCGAAATTACACAAATTTGACAATTCTAATTGGAACTAAACACAGTGAAGCTTTTGAAATGTATATAATCAACTACTTGTCGTCTTATGCTTCACACTATTTTTGAAAACGACGGGACCGGTTTCGGAGCGACATCCATTCCATTCTCGACCAACTCGACGACTCTGATGAAGAGTGGAGCGACATTCACTCGAGAATGGAGTGGATGTTGCTCTGAAACCGGTCCCGTTGTTTTCAAAAATAGTGTGAAGCATAAGAGTGTTTAGATGACAAGTAGTTGATTATATACATAGGATTTGTGTGTTATATGTGATTTGCAAACTTCCAATGAACTCAGCTCAACTGTCAAATAATGGACATATGAAATACCATTCATACCATACCATTACCATACCGTTCAGACACCATTCATGGATGTTTCTTACCTGTATGAATGTTCAATTTTCTCATTTTGCACAATGTGATGTCTTTACACAACATACAATAAACTAAAATATGGATTATCGCAAAAATTATAACATACACTATAGGGAGAGTAATACTTTAAACATTTATTGCATATACATTGTCTGAGTCATTTAAGCTACTCTTTGATAAATATAATGCTTAAAAGATTTAGATTTTATCTAGTTCCATAATATTTATAACTGTGCAGTTACATACTGTAAATGAAAACCAGAAAATGCATTTTGTTGTTTCTATTTTGTTTGAAGATTAACAGATTTAAACTATTTGTTTGTTTATTTGGTTCTAGAGCCTATGAGATGGGGCAGACAATTTTGTTTTATTTAAATTATTTTAGTGTTTAGTAAGAATGAATTAACAAGTTTTAAGCAACAGCTTCTTAATGAGGACTTGCTGGGTTCCATGGTTTCTTTATCAGAATTGCACTGTGATTCTGTTGCACATATGGAAGCACTCAAGCAAATATGAGAGCTTTACACAATGAAACATCAGAAAACAGTACAATCCAAACAACTAATCTACATAGGCAGGACCAAAAGGAATGTGGAAACGAGGAAAAAAGAACATTTTAAGAGTATAAAATATAAACATGTAGATAAATCAGCAGTTCAGTAACATTTCTAGACAGAAATCATGACATCTCAAGAGAAGCCGAATTATTGAAGGCCATAACAAATCTGTTATGAGTTAGTAATTTGGGAGAAGATTTTTATTTTAGAAAACAAAGATTGGCTTATGAACTTTGAAATTCCACCATTGGACAACCTATACCAACTCATATGGGAGCCACCAGATGTTCCCAAACCATCTGCCAACTATCTGTTGGTCCACAGCTTACAATGGGAAAAAGAGTTCTTGATACATGTTCCTACAACTTCAAGTGAAGTTACCAATGTTTCTGCTATACGTTGCTAAAATAATGAGAGTTTTATTTACTGCTTTTCTTCCAGAAGTGAGATAGATGGAAATATTAAAAAGCAAAATGAAATTTTCAGCTCAATGCTTTGAACTTGAAGGAAAAGATAATAACTAATAAGAGCTTACTTGCAGTGATACCTCAGTAAGATGCTGAAACCCAAAAAGTACCCAGTATGATCATAATGACAATAAAATTCTGAAAATTTTATGGCGAGTCTTCATCTTATGATTTGCAAAGTACAATATCATTAATTGGCAAAGCTTTGTTAACATTCATAATAATTAGCAAATTCATATCCATAAATTGAAAAATATATGACAGATAACATTACAAATAATAATAATAATAATAATAATAATAATAATAATAATAATAATAATAATAACAATAACAATGCATATAAGATGGACAGAAAGGATGGCCACACCTACTCGGGAAGCAGATTTAGTAGAATGAACCTAGAGAAATACCTAGACAGATGCATTCTTCTTCACTGTGCCCCATCTTGCTGCTTTGCAGGAAACCTTTTCTTAATGTTGATGAACAAGTAAAAATTACTTATAAAGCTCTAAAAATTGCATATAAACAAGTACTAATAAACCTCATATGAACTGATAATAGCACTTAAAGGAACTAAAAGAAAACTCTACTCAAACCTGCTTGTAAATCTTGTCACAGCTGCTAAAATATATTGTGTGACTGCAGTTATTTCGTTCATTTTACATTGTGATATTTGTTACCATTTCATTACCTCATAGTCCCAGAGTATGTTATGTTAAATATGCCACAAAAGTAACTCTGATTAAGAACCCAATGTTGGAAACTTTAATTAATACAGAATAAAATTAGTCTTCAGCATCATGCCCAATTTTTTTAAATTAATAATATCACTTTGAAAATGTACTGTTACAGCTAACTTCAAATGAACTGTATTAAAAAAAAAGTTGAATTTAATTCCTTTCAGATACATAATTTAAGCAATATAGCTATATGTTGTGAACAGATACCTGAGAATACAGGTACGATTTCTCCTTAGGGTATAACAATGCATTGGCTATTAAGTATTATTACTCACATTTTTATCATTTCATTTACAAAAGAGAACATAAAGTTGTAGACAGATTTTTACAACTTCTGATTGTTCTTGCAATAACCAATACTCTAGTTACAAATTCCATTCAATCATTTTAAATTCTTAACCAATACTCTGTTTATTCTTAGAATGGGTTTTAATCTAAACATTAACTATATGGTGACCTTATGACATTTTACTCACACAAAAGTTGTGCATTATCTACATACATGTAAAGATGGGACACATACTGTAATTATACATAATATTCATAAAAGGCCATGGCCTACTAACAGCTATTAATCATTAATATCAAAATAAAAACTTAGTTGTTTAGTTAAAGAAAACAAAATGGTATATCATGGGGAAAGTTCAATTCCAATAACTATTTATTTAATTTGCTGAATAATATTTAACAAATTTTCTGAAAAATATTCCACACTTATAATATAAAAGTCATTGAGCATGTTTTGACAGTAGAAGAAAATAAATTTTGGGAAATGGATGGACTTTGCAATATACTGTCAATTAGGGATTGTATACGGTAAATTGATATCTTTAAATTGCAGTGAGAGTAGTGAATGAGAATTATTAGTCAGTTTCTATGAGGTAACTACTTTAATTATTAAATTATTATTATTATTATTATTATTATTATTATAATCATTATCATCTTTATATTTTTCTTGTTACTCTTTCAATGTAACTCATGCTATATAGCAACATGTTAAATAGTATATTATTAATTCATTTCTTAATTCTGGTCTGGTGTATACAGAATTTGTTTTTGATGGATGGATACTATTTGTTTTGTTTAAATGAAAACCCATTCTGAGAATGAATGGAGTGTAGGCAAATGTATTTCATATGGCATCAGTGAAATTAAAAGAAAAAAATGAACATAAATTTCTTTCTCTGGGATGCAATTATTAGATTTTTAAATTGGTCTACATTTCGAAAGAAATCTTTCTTTAAGGAAGGAAAGGAAGCAGTGAGGAAAGACAGGAAGAAAGATGGAATAGGTGCAGGAAGATATAAGAGAACTAAATTAATAAGAACTGTCTTAAATATTAATTAAATTTGGAATCTAATGCAATGAAGCATACATTAATAATCTCTTGTGAGTTTATTTAAAAACTTCACTAACTGGAGATTTACTCATGACATGTTTCATGAACTATTGGGTATTGAATCATTTATTGAAGTTGAATTGGTAGATACATGAGCTGACTCTTGGCCTAGTGATAAACTTGAATAAAGAGCTACATGTTTCTAGGAAGTCAAAATTCATTAGATATTGCTTGTGTTTTTTTTATGTAAAGTCTTACCCAGATGTTTAGTTCCTTTGCTTGTTGAATTATTTTTAATAACTTGATGTTGTTTTCTTATCTCATGATTTCCATTCCAAAAATAAAATGTGATGCCACCAACGATTTTTCTATTTTCTTGTAACATATGTTCCTCCATGGCTCCCTTAACCTTAGGTCTATGTTTCTCTTTGTTTTTCCTATGTAGATTTTTTCACAATTCTGACAATTAACTGGTGAATTCCAGATTTTTTTCTCCTTAAACCCAGAATCCATTTTGTTTAATTTTAATAAAATTGTCACATTCTATTGGTTTTGGGGTGCTAAGATGATATTGTAATCTTTGAACATTTTTTTTAAATTTATGATAGGCTGCTTGTTGGTACATGAATTTTTAAAACAAATTTAGCCTTAGTATATCATACAGAGTTGTGATTTGTTGAATTCTTTTTTGTTTTTGAAATTTAAATTTTTTTTGTTGATCATCTCTTTATTAAACCCATTTGACTTGGTGGATTCTATAATGTATAGGTATTCGTTCTTGTATTCTTTTTTGTTAACTGGTATGTTTACTAGTCTGTATGTCAGCTTAAATTTCAAAAACAAAAAAGCATTAAACAAATCACAGCTCTGTGCGATATACCACAGACTAAATTTTTTAAAAAATTTATGTACCAACCAGTAGCCAGTCATACCAATAACCAGGTGTTAGTGGGTATAAGGCCCAAAGGAATAAGCAACTCTAAAGGATATAAATTTGGACAAATGGGTTTGAAGAAGAAGAAGAAGAAGAAGAAGAAGAAGAAGAAGAAGAAGAAGAAGAAGAAGAAGAAGGAGGAGGAGGAGGAGGAGGAGGAGGAGGAGGAGGAGGAGGAGAAGAAGAAGAAGAAGAAGAAGAAGAAGAAGAAGAAGAAGAAGAAGAAGAAGAAGAAAGGTTTAGTATAGTAAGAAATATAACCCAATATCGTATTGAATGTATAAATTACTTTTAATGTTGTGTTGTGTTTTTGAATGGATCGAAGCCCGGTCCCCTGAATATTCCAGTAGGCCACTGCTGATGAACCGGGGACTGGGGGGCTGAGCCAATCAAATTGGAATAAATTTTGAATGGATTCAAAATTTATCTGAACTTGCCGAAGGCACTGTTCCTAATTGTTATATTTAAAGGTAATGTTTTTTTTCCTTTATTTGTGTCTATGACCAGAAGAAAGGTGCTGATGAACTGAGGACTGGGGCTGTTTGTAAAATTTACTTTAATTAAAAAAAAAATGTGTTTGTATTTAAATGATATAAATAAATATTCATTCATTCAGCCAGTCATAAATTTCAAAAAATGTTCAAAGATTACAATATCATCTTAGCACCCAAAACTGATAGAATGTGACAATTTTATTAAAATTAAACAAAACTGATTCTGGGCTTAAGGAGAAAAAATATGGAATTCACCGGATTAATTGTCATAATTGTGAAAAAATCGATATAGGAAAAACAAAGAGAAATATAGTCATAAGGTTGAAGGAGCATTGGAGAAACATCTGTTACAAGCAAATAGAAAAATTTCTGGTGGCATCACATTTTATTTTTGGAATGGAAACCATGAGATAGAAAAAAACATAACTTATTAAGCAGTCCAACAAGCAAAGGAACTTAATATATGGGAAAAAATTTGCATAAAAAAACATGAGCAATACCTAATGAATTTGATTCTCCTGAAACAGGCAGCTCTTTATTCAAGTTTATTGCAAGGTCACTATTGTCAACTCAGTGCCTATCAACTCAACTTCAACAAATGATCAACAATAGTTTTAACTATTGAGAATGTGGACAAACATCCATGAAACATGATCTCAATAAATCTCCAGTAAGTGAAGACAGAAAGAGTGTTTTTAAACATTTCAATTCTCAAGAGATTATAAGAACTGTCTTACTTATCAAATTAAGAATGAACTGATCTAAGGAGGGCAGCTGGGATTGCAGATGATTCACATAAAATTACTTTAGAGACTGTATTTTAGAGGGCTCAGAAGAGCTATTAAGAAACTATAGTTTCTTAAACACAGAATGAGTTACAGTGACAATGACAAAACAGCAACAACAGGTACACTTTAAAAGTTACACAGGTACCTCACTAGATCTTTGAGATTTTCTAAACTCTTAAGATCCTTAATAAAGACTCATAAATAGCATATGTTAACAACAATATTGAAATATTTAATAGATGAACTGCATTTCTTGTTCTTTTGAAATATTCAGTTTTAGTTTTTAGTTTGAGTATGTATAAAATACTGCACAAATTAGTATGTATTGTCTCTTTGTAAATAGAAGAGATGTAGAAAGGAGCAGAGATAATGGAGCTCTTGAAAAAATATTACATACAACTTTTAACATGTATAAGAAATATGCACTTTGGAAGAGAACACACAACAACTTGATTTAAAACTTTCTCTTGAGATAAGAATGAATATAAAGCATTGAAAACGAACGGATGGACTGGCATTACTTACAATTATTTATACCTTAAATGCCAGGTTTCAAATGTTCCATGGGAATTTACAATTCTTTTCCTGGCAATAAACTCTCTGAAATCATTAACCATTGAGTTACATATATACATACTTTTACCAAAATATTTAACAATATTTTTAGATCACATCTCTGGGTACTAGTTCACCCTTTACTAACACATGAGTACAATACAGAGCTTTTAATTACATGCACAACTTTAATTCTGCTATTCATGTTAAATCTGTTCATCAAAAATATTTCTCTTGGTGGGATCACCGTTAGAATGGACTCGAGCCAAACTTGTCTCTTTATGCTATGATTGCCTCTTCGCAACATTTCTCTCAAGATTTTTACAAAGTGCTGCCGTGTGTGGATTCACCTTTCTTCTCATAAGCCTGCGGTGCACCTGCTCCTGCAAAAGAAAAATTGCTCAAACATAGTAAATGGAGAGAAAAAAAGCTTTCCTTTTTTACAAAACTTATAAAATGCAACTGATTATTCTATTTCATCCTTACTTACTGCCCACATTTCTTAATATTTCTGTTAAGAATTATCCTGTTTTAGGAAGTCATAATGTGACTGGATGAGCATTGATCTGTTATCATCTCAAAGCTCAAGAAATTAAAACAAAGCTTTTAATATTATCATTACTCTTCAGATTTTACGGGGTCATGAATGTTTGACCAAGCTTAGAATAAAGTCTTTTGTTTACCACTTTGTCTATTGCAAGCATGTACTCTTCAAGAAGAAATTTATTTGACTATAGACTTGTATAACATAAGTTTCACGCACTGTCAGTTTGTAATAACAGTTCAGTAAGAACAAATATGAATACATAATAAAATAGATGGTTAAAGAAACAAATGGTATAAATATCTGAGGTATGTACAGATGTAATGACTGACTGACAATAAGCACATGTGATAAATACAATTAAATAATTTACTTATACTACATACAAAATGTTGTACAGAATACACTGAAACAATAATTAAATGAGAATGAATTATACATTTTTTTTCTTAACACCTATAGCACTTTCTCAATCAAGAATTGTTTCTCTCTTTAAATTTCTCCACTTTTTTAATTTTAAGGGTCTCTGGTTGCCTGTTGCATAATATTATGCTTTGATAAATGGGTCTTATTCTGATGCTGTAGTATTGGTTAAAACCAGTAGCATGTTTACATTGTGTACAATAAACAGGATTTCTCTATATACATAACAGCGAGACCACGTTTAACAAGTCATATTGTCTAAATATATTTTGACATGAAGCCCTTTAATGGAGTTGCTAATAACTGTTACAGTTTTTCTATAAAATTAATAATCTATTACATCACTAATTCTTGTGCTATCCCAGAGTTCTATGTTATAATGTAAATGAGAATGAGAATATATTATGCTCTTATTTTCAATAGAGCAGTGTCTAAATATTTTGAAAACTCTTGTAACAAATACAATCCCATGTTTATTTTGTGTATACAAGTCAATATTTATGGGAGGAAAACTATTTCTGGAAATCCATACATGATACAATAAGTGTCTAATTACTAAAATTTAGAGTTCCCCCTCCCACATGGGACTTTTTATTGTCACACACTGATAATGCTGATTAGTTTACATGTTGTGGCTATGAATTATATTTGAATAATTTTTAAAAAAAATTTACTGTTTATTTTCACAATTTCAGTAAAAATACAATTATATAGTTTTCCACTTACAATTAAATACAAACAATGAGAAAGAAGAATGGGGAGAGAAAGCAAAGGCTTATTGCTTAGGGACATCAGCAATCCTAAATATGGGCTTGCTTGCATATGTGATCTAATAGTAGTTATACATCAGATTTGTATAAAGGTATAATCCCAAGATATTAAACATATAGATCTGATCCTATGATTTTTCCATTTAAATTTACTTCTGGGTTATAAATGTTACCAATGTAATGTTGGGGGGAAGTATAAAATTGTAGTTGACTTAAAGTTGTACATTATCCCTTTAATTGACTTAAATTTGTAAATTATCTTCAAGATATTTCAATATGACTGTTGTCTACTATTAAATGTTTAATACTCACTATAGACAACCCAAAATAGTTATGGTGTACATCTGCAAATGAAATGGTTTTACAATTCTCAGAGTGAGGGATATCATTTACATTATATATGTAAATTACATACATTATATATGTAAATGATATCCCTCACTCTGAGAATTGTAAAACCATTTCATTTGCAGATGTACACCATAACTATTTTGGGTTGTCTATAGTGAGTGTTAAACATTTAATAGTAGACAACAGTCATATTGAAATATCTTGAAGATAATTTACAAATTTAAGTCAATTAAAGGGATAATGTACAACTTTAAGTCAACTACAATTTTATACTTCCCCCCAACATTACATTGGTAACATTTATAACCCAGAAGTAAATTTAAATGGAAAAATCATAGGATCAGATCTATATGTTTAATATCTTGGGATTATACCTTTATACAAATCTGATGTATAACTACTATTAGATCACATATGCAAGCAAGCCCATATTTAGGATTGCTGATGTCCCTAAGCAATAAGCCTTTGCTTTCTCTCCCCATTCTTCTTTCTCATTGTTTGTATTTAATTGTAAGTGGAAAACTATATAATTGTATTTTTACTGAAATTGTGAAAATAAACAGTAAATTTTTTTTAAAAATTATTCAAATATAATTCATAGCCACAACATGTAAACTAATCAGCATTATCAGTGTGTATATATATATATATATATATATATATACATATGAAATAATAGAGTACCAAGAAATGAACCTTGAAGTACTCCACACTTAACTATATAATACTGTGATGAAAATGTTTTAATACCCATTGAACTCTGTATTCTAGTGCACCATTTGCAATTTGTCAAATATGATTTTAGTAATTCAAATGTATTTCCCCCTCTTATTTCATAGTTTTCAAGTTTTGTCAGTAATAAGTTATTATACATACTTTGAAAGCTTTTGGAAACTGAACAATTATATTTACATTTCATGTTTTATTTATTTTAATACTTACAATGCTGTGACAATATTGTTTTATTGTAAGGTTGGCTGCCTGCATATATTTTATTTTAGAAAAATTATCAGTATAATCATCATTGACCTGTGTAATTAATGTGACAGTTTAGGAAAATTTTGGAAATTTTGGAAAATTAATGTGTAAAACAACACACATCAGTTAAAGCTTTCTATACAAGACGAACACTTCCTTTATCACATGAAGTTAAACTAAAAGTGAAAGGAGACCAATTTATAATTTTATTGTGAATATGGAATTGTTTACATAAAAATTAGTCAAATTGGAAAATTTAATTGCACATTTTATACCAAGAACAAATGCATATGTAGTGTGATATTAGAATATGTTCTTTGATTTCCTTTTGTATTTTGTGGTCATTAGCATTGACCCAAAAAGATTTGTATGGTTTTAGTTTACATTTAGAAAAATCTAAGCTGTATATCAACAATATAAAAATGGCATTTTCTGCAACATAAATATAACAACTGCAGAAGATTCACAATACTAGAAATCTACTATAAAGCATAATGAGCAAGTATATAACAGTTTTCTCTACCTAGAATTTTATATGTACTGCCAAATTCTTTAAGTTTGTCTATTAATATTCAAGTAGACTTCTAGACAAAAACAGGTATGCTGTATGTTAAATTTAATTATAAACTGCATTCACTTCCAATGCCAAGCATATGAGTTGGTGTTGGGATCACTCAAATTGTATATACTTTGGTGGAAAGCTAAAGCAGACATTTAAGAGTATCAATGAGTATCATTGAAAAATTCAGATAACAAAGATATGTGATTACAATTAATTTAATCAAGAGCTGACTATGATAAAGAACTAAATGTCAATTTACATAGCTGCAATATATAATGCAGATAAAAAATAATTGAAAATTACTTAGAATGTAAGTTTAAAATAAACATAAAGGGTAGTCAAGATAAGTTTAAAATAATCATAAAGGGTAATCAAGGAATAAATAATGCATATTATACAGATATTATTGATGAATCATCAGTAACATTTCCAAAGTTGCAATTTTTTAAACAGAAAAACAGTTTTGACAATGCTATTGATGAGGGCACAAGTCGAGTTAAATCCAGGGCCGAAAATGAATCAGATCCTAGGGATGCTTAAAACCAACACAGAAGACCAAAATGATTTAAGACAATGAAAAAAAGGATGAATGATAAATTTAGGAGTCAAGGAAACTGTGATAAATTTGGTAGAACAACTAAAAGCAGAAATAACAGAATGCAAAAGAAGACTAACTGATTTAGAAATAGCTCAAGATAAGATGAGGAAAATTAATATCACATTTGGAGTTGAAGAATCAAGAGATAGATGGTCATGGCAACTAGTAGAAGAAATTCTTGCAGAAAAGTTAGGTCTACAACTAATGGGGTTAGAAATCGTGGATGTGTTTAGGATTGCAAGAATGAGGTCAAAGCCCAGACCAGTGATAGTGAAACTTGCTATTATGAAATTTAAATGGACAATTTTAGCAAATGCAAAAAAGTTAAAAGGATCCCGTATATTTATTGAAAACGACTATGGAAATGAGATAGAGAACTCAGAGGTGTTCTTCTAAGAGAAATGAAAAAAGCCAGGACAGAGGGGAAACAGGCATATGTGAGAGGACTCGATTTATGGATAGATGGTAGAAAGCAGGAAATTAGTCAGTTGATGATAGGGCAGAAACCCAGAATGCAGGAGTTAAAATCTGCATCACAGACACTGGCAAGAAGTAAACACACAGTAGAAGTGTAAAGAAGAGATGGCTGAAGGAGGCGCAATCCAAATGATATCACCAACCAGGTGTGTGTCACCTGAGAGTTACCTGATAGACAAACATAGGGAGACCTTGGGAGCAGCTGCAGGTTGAACATGTGGAGGGAAACCAGCTTAAGTATTGTGTCTTCTCCGAGTGGAAGTATAATGGAAATGAGAGAGGAACAAGACACATTAGTGTGTTTGTAAGGCAAAGTTTGCCAGTGAAAATGTTTAACGAACGATTTAGGGGATAATTCAGTACTATGGTGTGAAATTAATCAAACATGTGGATGTGAAAAAATGTGTTTAGCAACAGTATATAACCCACCAAATACTTCTGAGTTTTACAACCCAAATTTGTTTCATAACTTAGGAAAGGACATGGAGGTACTGCAAAACAAATATGGAAACAGAAATTTTATTATAATGTGATTTTAATGCAAGAATAGGGGAGGGTTTGATACATTTTGTTGACCTAGAAAATGATGCTGGGAAAGAAGATAGTTGGAAAAAGCTAGTAAAGATAAAATATATAAAAAGGAAGGAAATACGTTATTGGACTTTTATATTGAACATAATGTGGTGATTTGTAATGGTACTAGAGGGAAAGATTCTAGGGGCGAGTTTACTTTTGCAAATAATAATGGTCAAAGTATTGTTGATTATATGTTACACTAGAATTAGACATATAGCTGATACATTTTCAGGTTATGGATTTAGTATGTACTAGCAGCCGTTTCCCATTAAAAGAGAAATTTCAAAACCAGTTTAGGAAAGTGGTGCAAGTTAAGAAATATGGACACAAAATAGAGAGATATGGAATGATGAGAGGGCACCATGCTTCATAAGAGAGGAATTAATTTTAGATTATTTACGCTAAGTGTAGAAGCTCTAATGAAGGTAGGGAAAATAGGGGTAATACTGGAGATTTTAGAGATTGGTTAAACAAGCAGGGGTTGAGATGAGTGTGAGAAAAATGGGTAACAAGATATAGGAGGGTCAGTTGTTGTTGATTTGGTTTATTTTATGATGCTCTTTAACATCTCAGGTCATCAGCATCCCATTCTATTCAGGGCGTGAAACGGCATACAAATTTTGCTCAGAGGCCTCTTCTTTCAGGCTTGAGGTTCTTTTTCGCGCCGTAAATGTATGACATGGGACCCACGGCTTTACATCCCTTCTAAAGGAAGCCATACTCAGGACTTTTACGCTCCAAAAATTCAATGATCCTGGCCGGGCTTGAACCCGAGATCATGGGTTTAGAAGGTGAGTATGGTTACCACTACACAGGAGGGTTGAGAAAATGGAGACAAACAGGATAATAGGCAGAAAGAGAAAAGTTTAATTCCTCATGGAGGCAAAAAAGATTTCTCCTCCTCCTCCTCCTCCTCCTTCTTCTTCTTCTTCTTCCTCCTCCTCCTCCTTCTCATCCTCCTTCTTCTTCCTCCTCCTCTTCTTCTCCTCACTCCTCCTCTCCTTCTTCTTCTTCTTCTTCTTCCTCTTCTACTCCTCCTCCTTCTCTTCTTCTTCCTCCTCCTCCTCCTCCTCCTCCTCCTCCTCTTCTTCTTCTTCCTCCTCCTCCTCCTCTTCTTCTTCTTCTTCTTCTTCTTCTTCGCCTCCTCCTTTTCTTCTCCTCCTTCCTCCTCTTCTTCTCCTCCTCCTCTTCCTCCTCCTCCTTCTTCTTCTTCCTCTTCCTTCCTCTTCCTCCTCCTCCTTCTTCCTCCTCTTCCTCCTCCTCCTCCTTCTTCTTCTTCTTCTTCTTCTTCTTCTTCATAAATAATGAATGGGTGTATAGAATGTTTAATAATGTGTCTTTGTTCCAGTTATCCTATGAATGGCATTTTGAATCACAGAAAGGTTTTCAGAAAAGTCATAAATGATTAATTGATATCTCTGTGTACATTTGCTTCAATTTCTTGTGAGAACATATTGTTGTTGTTGTTGTTATTATTATTATTAAAACTATTTTGTGCCATTCATTAATGAGATTAGCGGTCAATAATAGTAACATTAATTACACTATTATGTTACAAATGTTACATAAAAGCATTACTAATCTCATTTATGAATGATATTATGCATCACTGTCAAAAACTTCTACTTAATTCTTCAATTAAAAGTTTGTACTTTTTAAATGGAGCTGCTGCTCATTACAAAACTTGAAAACATTAAATATTATCATGAAGAAGAGTATATTTCTGCCAAAAGGCTTTCTTTTTGTGATATCATGTGGAGTAGGATCTAATATGAAGTTCTTCTCATTTGGTGCTACAGCCCAGGGTGAACCTTGGCTTGCAAAGGCAACTTCTGCTTCCTCTACCTCCATCTCATGACTTCATTGATAGGAGGGCAGTATTGCAGGGGAGCATGTGATCAGCATGCAGACACCTAGCTGGTCACCTATCATGATGCTTTCATGATCAAAGAACACTGACTCTCCATCAGGTAGCTTCCCAACTGTCCTCACAAGGCTGGGTGGACCCCATTGCAGACTTTTCTATCTTAGAAAAATTCCTAAGTAGGTACTGGGGATTAAATCCAGGCCTCCCGGTCAGCAGTAAGCAATTCTAACCACTAGACCAAGAAGGTGGTCTCTATCTAGTATGGAGTAGAGGGACAATTAAACATTTATTACCAAATGTAAACACAGATATTTGTATGTAAAAATGTTGTAATGAAAAATCAAGCATGGCATAGCCCCAATATATTTTAGACAATCATTCAAAATGTAAGTGAAGAGATAAGTTCAAGATTACACAATTACTGGTACCATCCCCATGTATCCATGAATACTAAATGAATAAACATTTGTTTAATATATATTTCACTGATTCTCTCCTATGAAAATTTTGTCTCACACACCTGTTTACAACTCTTGTTATGGTGGCCTTTGTTAAAAAATCTTGGATGTCAAACAAACACATAAGTACAATTTTATTAAAATACTGTAATTATTATAAAATTACTAACATTTTAGCAATGCAGTGGCTACAAAATGAAAAATGAAAAATTTATTAATTTCCTTTAAAATGAAATCTCATTTGTTTTTCTGTAACAGAAATTTAGAGATATTCTAATTTAGTGAATAAAGCCTGCCTTCACGTGTAAAGTTCAACTTTCACAACAACTTCAAAGTAGATATTCTGAAGAGATATTAAAAATAAAATTGGTGACTTCATATTTTTCCAAAAGGTAATATGGCAATGCCTCTTAATTTATGATGCCTTCTTGGACAGGAATTCTGCACAGGTTTCATTACTCCGCATTTCCAATGGAAAATGTACATGTAAAAATTCTTTGAAACAAACAATTCCATTTTATCCTATATACATTTCAAACAAACCAAAATTCCTTAATCTGAACATGTGAAAGGAGTTTCCTCTCCTGCTTTGTGATAAACAAATTAAGTAAATTAACTGCAATTTCTACTCTGTCTCCTACTAGTATTCTGCTTATCCCATACAAGAAATATTTATACATAAATATTGCACTTAATGTTCATATTTAATAAAGCAGGAAAAATCTGTTGTGATTATAAGCCTCTCATATTACCATCTCCTCCAAAAAATTTTAAGTGACTTGGGAAATACAGCTGATATTAAAATGCCCACTCTTTCATTTAAAGACCTTGCTGTAGGAACTTGAATTTAGCATATATATATATGTTGGGTTCCATTCCCACAATATCAACTCACCCTGTAAGAAATTAAAACAAAAAAAAAATGTGCTCACTCCTGAAGTCTAAACATGTTTAAATCCACTTCCACATAGTGTCTTGTTCACTAAACTTTACTTGTTAAGCACTTGGCTAATTAGCTTTGGTATTACAGGTAAATTGATGGGTATTAGTGAGTATATGACATGCATAATATTTATTGGAAAAGTAGCGGACAATATCAAATTTGTTCTAATTTGAATCCAATTGTCATTGGTGTTAACCAAAAAAGTTTAATTTTAACTATGAAAGTGGTCTTTTTTTTCCCCCTTTATTTACTGCATGCTCCATTACTATAATAATTAGTAATATTACATGCATTGCTATCATTTCATTGTTACATGTTATCCTTAATACTATTTTTGAACACTACTTCATTCTTATTCTAATCTAATCATATTTTGAAGATTGCCCAAATTGGTTATATATGTATATTTTTACATTATTTACATTATCATTCTCAGTTACCACATTTTCTATCCCATTAGTCAATTTGTGTTAATTTGAAAACTGTCAAAATTTATGAAAGTGGTAATTTTTTGGTTGACATATATAGTTAGTTGGTACCTGTTGTTCTGTCCTGGAATATAGGAACCTCCCATGAGGGATGCTTCAATTACCAAGAAGAATTTCAAGTAATCTTATTTACAGACAGACAGCAGAGGGAGATGGTAAGCCCATCACCTTCAATGTCATCTAACAGGAATTAAGTATTTCTTAGATATGAAACAGTTGATAATTTTATCCAGGGGATTTCTTTTTTGTGGATGAAGTTCTTTAAAGTGCCATAAAACTATAACAAGGGACCCTCCCAGAGGACTTGCACTTAAGGTTATAACTCTCTGAAAAATCTAATGACGCTGTAAGGTGTGAACCCACAAAACATGTAGTATCTTCAGTCAATTCTTTGCACAAGAACTAAAGAGTATATATTTGCTATATGTGGCAGTGTATTTTTATAAGTTTTAATTCAGTTTTCCCCATATTGTTTTATATATATATATATATTACATTTATTTTTTAGTTTCTATTGTTCCTTTATATTTGAATCACAATGAAAGATATCCATGGAATATAGTATAAAAAATAATAGAACAAACACTTCAACAAAGTTAATATCACTGAACATGATGGCAGATGGTGTAGTGAATGACCAAATAGATGGATTCATAATTTTTTTAGTAGTGAATCAAATTCTAGTGGGAGGAGAGATAGTCCCTCCAAGAAAAATGTAAAGATGGGGTGGAATAAGTCGGGAAAAAGCACCCAGCACAGAAGAGCTGCACTATCAAGGCTTTTTAAAAAATTGTAGTCTATAAAATTTTAGGTCCATTTTATTTAAAATAAAATAAGTACATGAACAAATAGATGGATTCATAATTTCTTTGAATAGTGAATCAAATTCTAATGGGAGGAAAGATAGGACCTCCAAGGATGGAAAAAGCAAAATTTAATTTATTTTGTATTCTGAAACAAATAAGTTTTAATGTATATAAGATATAATTAAAAAAAAAACCTATCAATTATGTGTCATGTTTCAAGAGCTAGACTTCACCATATGTGTATGTAACAACAATGCTTACATAAAAGCTAGAAACTTACCTTCAGTTTTATCTGACATGAAACATGAAGAAGAAGAAGTTGACAATGATGATGTTGAAGATGAATTAATTTTCTCCTTGTCAGATGGTGCAGTGTCTGATGTTGCAGCCATCAGTCTTCGAGAACTCCATTTTGCTAGATTACTGCTTTCTGAACATATGCTACCATTTGCAGCTGAATTTTGTTCCAAATTGGAAGACACTCTATCTTCCTCTTTCCAACAGTTTGCACGATCTTTGCTATTTGAGTTTTCATCCTGAATCTTATCAGTAACACTAATAGCACTGTTGCTTGCACCACACTCTTTATTATTATTAATTATGTCTGGCACAGCACCTGCTGTGCTGTTGTTAGTAAGAAGGAATCCTGAGTTGACAGACAGGGCAGGTACTTTAGATGAATGCTGCTGCTGTTGTTGTTGCTGCTGCTGCTGTTGTTGTTGTTGTTGTAACTGAGACCTTCCAAAGAAGCTACTTGGGTTCTGAAATAATCCTAGTAGCTTCTCGAGACTTGATGGAGCTTTTTCTGTTGCCCCACTGCGTTGCTGCTGTTGTTGTGATGTGTCGCTTGTTAATGGAGCTATCCATGAAATTTTGCGGCTACGAGTATGTCCTGTATTTTCATTGCTCTTTTTTGAATCTGTACCGCCCCATGTTTCCGAATTACTAAGAATTTGTGGAGCAGATCCTTTATGTGAAATATTACTGAGCATTTCTACACTTCCTGCACTACTTGTTGTACTAGATATATCCAACTTTCTGATTTGTTCACTTGGGTGACTTGCTTTTGTACCTAACCATGGATCTGCGGTATGTATTGATGTGTTACCCTCAACATTATTCTTCTTTTCCTCACTACACATATAGTGCTGCACTTCCATATCTGCTGCTGCTTCACTTTCAATAATTAGATGTTCTGCATCAGCATCTAGCTTTAATGTTACTGTAGCAGAAGATTCAACAACTGGTGCAGTTCCTGTGCTTGTTACCACAATCACAGGCGCTGGTGGAGAAGGATGTGGGGAGGATGCAGTAAATCCTACAGTGATGCTGCCTGATGAACTTGTTACTGTAGGTGGTATAAAGGGCTCAACCAGTGTTACTCTGAAGCGAGATGTTGCTGGAGATGCAAAAAAACGTGAAGGTGATGAAGATAATGAAGGAGGAGTTGCAGGAGATGAGGACTCAGCTACCCTTGACACCTGAAATTGCATAGTTATAATAATGAATATATTTTAAATAGTACATTTAAAAAAATTAATGAAATTTTCATTAGTTCTTTTCTTAATTCAGTTACTTTCTTAAAATACAATTTTAATTATACAGTTCTAGAAAATATACATATAATTTCAACTAAATATTCCATAACATTTCTTAATTAGCTAGTGAGTCAATTTTATACTCTTATGCTCCACTTACCATTGAAACATGTTCTGTAAAATTCAATGGGAAATGGAGCATAAGAGTATTAAATTGACTCATCAGAAAATTAGGAATATATTAGTTGCTTTGTTGTATTAGTTCTGAAACAAAATTTGTTTTAAATTTAATTCCATGATATTTTGCTAAAACTTAATTTGGAAAAATGGTTCTTTACAAAGTACATGAGTTAATTAAATAAAAACCAGAATTTTGATTTTACTGCTTGTGAGTAGTATGGAGTTAGATATACTTTTGAGATATTACACACTGAGGTTTCTGGAGTGGATGGGGAACTGCTTCACCTCACACAACCATTTCATTTATCAGTAGCAAAGAAGTAGACCTGTCAATAGCACAACATAATTTAAGTTTTTGGCACTGGAGAGCATAAAACTGGCCAAAATTTTGCAAAGATTAAGCTATACTTGGTTAAGTTCTAATTACCATTTCAAGTTATTAAGGCCAAAAGTTTGGGCATAGAATGTCTTGGATTACTGAAAGTTCTTGGTAAGGTGGGTTCCTTGAATCCTTGTTGAGAATCAAATGGCTACATATGTGTGAATGTGTCAGAGACTTTTGGCTCAACACTGGGATCAAGGAGAAATGTCTCTGCACTGAACTGAAGCCTACAATAAGCCAGGGTACACCACTAAACTCCTGAGATGAAGTAAGCGAGCATGGAATATAGGAAAAGAGGGAAGTCCATTCCTATCAAAGCAAAACTCGTCTATCAACTGTGAAGGCTCTTTTGAAAGAATTATGGAACTCTCAAGACATTTTGTTCATTACTTTTCTTAATGAACATCAAATAGTTTCTGATAGATAAATTAGCTTTCTACAAATAAAAAACCAATATTTAAAGTGGTTTACATCCTACCTTCACAAACGGAAACAAAAAGTAGTAATAAATTGTCCCTTTAAAAATAAAAGCAGTGCATCAAAGTGAGGAATAATTAACCTTATAGTACCTCAAGGACCTGTTCTGGGCCCTCTTCTTTTTCTGAGATATATATATATAAATAAATGATCTCTTCTTATCTATCCAAGATGTAAGAAATACTGTTCTATTTGCAGATGACACAAGCACATTGATAAATGCAAACAGCCTTAATGATTGTGCCATTAAACTAAAACTGGTTCTGAGTTCTTTGTGCGTATGGTTCAAAGCAAACAAATTGTCTCTAAATCTAAAACAAAACAAATGTTATTATGAAATTCATTACTCGGAGATCTCCAAATTCACAATTACAAATAGGATATTATAACAGTGTACTTCTAGAAACCAAATATATTAAATTCCTTGGTTTAATAATTATTGGCAATCATCTGAATTGGAAAGATCACATCGATCTTATTATACTCAAACTTAGCAGTGCAGCTAAGCAATATGTACATTAGTAATGTTGGAGTAAATTAAGCTTTTAAAACTAGTTCATTATGCTTATTTTAACTCAATAATGAAATACAGTATAATATTTTGGGGAAATTCAATTAAAAGTGAACCTGTCTTCCTATTACAGAAAAGTCATAGGAATAATCATTGGTACACATAGCAGGCATTCATGAGTAATCTCTTTAGGCAATTTGAAATTTTAACTCTTCCTTATGAATATATTTTACCTCTCATGAACTTTCATATAAGAAATAAAGAAAAATTTGTTCTAAATCAAAATATACATGACAAGAATACTAGACAAAAAGCAAATCTACTTAGGCCAGCTTCAACACTTTCCTGCAATCAAAAAGGATTTATTATGAATGCATTTTAATACAAAATGCTCTTCCCTCTAGCTTAAAAGCCTTAATAAACAACGATAATTCCTTTATATATGCTCTTAGAAAATACCTATATAAAAAGGCATTTTATTCTGTAAAGGAATAGGAAACTATATAGAAAAATAAGATGTGTCCAATTTTTATTTAAATTAGTTTAAAAAATTACAAAACAAAATATTTATTTATATTTCATTCACTCTTGTAAAATAAGTTTCATGCATCAATGGAACATTGTTTTAATTTTTGGAACTTCATTAACGAGATAATGGCATTAACAGAGAGTATCTGAAGCACTTGTTACATAATAATAGCATAATAACTTATTACTGATATATTAAAAACATGTTCTCACTATTGAAACCCAATAAAGACTACAATTATAGTACCAATTTAATGCATATTCAACAAACAGAAGCTAAATCTAATGAGCACAATTATCCAGCTTTATTTTCTTAGGTTCATCCATATGGGAAAAAATTTCAAATGCTAAAGGAAAAGGAACATTTCTGGTTGACTAATTGAGTAATCAATGCACTGTAATCTTAACATCTTCAATGGAATGAACAGTCTTTTAGCAGCTCAAATAGATGGAGAATGGGGAAGAACTTGATCGCTCTCACTGCAAGAATTTTAGATAGTTTATGCCAGATACCTGACTTCATATACTTTTACAATAAAAAAATCAATGCATGAATTTTTACTTAGTGGGAAATATTAAAATCCAATATAGAAAACAAATAAATATAAATTGAAAGATAGCAAAGTGATTATTTATCTGAAGAATAAAAAATGTTCAGAAAATTATAGAGATCACATTTTCTCTGATATTAAATATGTTACTTTGATATTAATTTTCATTTGTCTGCATTACTGCAACCAATGATGTGCAGTGAACTTCATGGCTTTTTACATAATATACTGAATTCCTTTCAAGCACTACTAAGAACATTCTTCAAATCCTCATTCCTTGTCCATTTGGAGTTTTAAATGCAGCAATTACTTTCATGGCTGTTTTATTCTCTGTTATTCAGCTCTTCAGGATACTACATTAGCACTAAATTTTATTTTTCTTTGGTGCACATCCCCCATCAAGGGAACATTCTCTTTAAAGTTACATTCTAACCTCTACAGTTATGCCTTAGATCCTTATAAATTAACAATAATTTTTTTCAAACACAAGCTGTTTTTCCCCCCTATTAATGACACACCTCACTCAATATTTTTTATGTATAGTTTTAAGTACCTACACATAAAATTCCACATTTTAAGGTCAGGAAATAATATCAGATTAACCTACACATAAAATTTCACATTTTAAGGTCAAGATATATTAGATGATACTAGCAGACCATATTAATTCATTTAAATTTACACATTAAAGCTATGACATATCATCATTATATTTATGACTTTGTCTCTGTGTGTGTGTGTTTTTTTTTATTTAGTTAAAAAGTTAGCCAAAAATTTTCTAAGTCTTTACAATCCATTAAATCTTTTTTGTGAATTTAACATCTTTTAATCTTTGTGGTCATGTCAGACAATGAGAAATTTACTGAATTAACAATAGTGCAAATGAGCCCAAGAACCTAAAGTGCAAAAGCTACCTGATATTCATCCTCAGGACCAATGAGAAACCTGAATAAAAATCTCAGCCAGGTGATATGACCCAACCAGTATTCAAACCTAGGCCCATAAATAAGAGGCAAGCACATTACCTCTATAGCATATGAGGTTTACACACATATTACTAAGCCTGCCATGGTATAATTAATATCTATAGGAACAAGAACTGTAATTTCCTTTATTTTTCTCTTTCCTCTACTGATTTAATGTGCACATCACAGATCATATACCAAATGCCAATTGAATACTTATATTCCCAAACTCATGATATCATGAATAGTGTACATGGCATTCATGGTACTTATTTTCAGATTGTTTCAGTTCAAAGGAAAGAAAGATATAAAATCAATATGTACCCCCCACAAAAAGTAGTTCCAAGAAATTCAATCTGGTAGTGCTGTCAATTGCTGCCACTCTTACACCCAATATTATGTCAGCTCCTTATTCACAGAACTGTAAAACTCATGAAGAAAGTGTAGCATGCTCCATCTTGTTGTACTAGTTATAAGACTATCTAATCTTGTAGATGAGGCATCAACCAAATCTCAACATGCCCAGTTATCACAGAGCATTTTGCAAACAGTCTGTATACCATGTTATGGGAAATGGCACAAAAATATGATTTTTTGGATAATCTCAACAATGTTACACCTATGCATGCATGTTTCTCCCGTCTCTACAGTCTAATATTACTACAGTTTGCTCTACTGTTATGGTGTATTCTTTATTGAAAATTAATCTGTAGCAAAATCTTTATCTTCAGTAATTCCTGGAAGTCAAAGTAGAAGGCACGTCATCATCTTGATCTAAAGGTGTTACAGTCTGAAGAAGTAATAATTGCTATAGTTTCTATTGAAAATGCTTTAAAGGACTCTATAAGCAGCTTTTTAATGGCATCCCAAGTGGTTTACTGCCACAATTTTTCATGGGCTGCATTAGCTCCACATTGGCTTCTGGAATCTGGATTAGCAGATTTCTTATTTTCTTCTGTACAGCAGCCAGAGTCTTTACATTGTGAATACCATGAATAAATTGAATTATTTGTCAGTACATTCTTATTTCTGTTCTGAAGCGATGATGAATGGAGATGATTTAAAAAATTATAGATTTGCTCTCATGGCTTTTGAGCACATAACACCTTCTATCTTCCTGTGACTAACATTTTTAGTAAATGCTATCTAGTGGTGAAAATATCACATTAAATTTAATGCTGGAAATACAAACCAAAATGCAAATGTAAAGTATTCCTCTTGTGCAAGCTACGAGGGTAGGTTCATAAGTTCCAACCTAGCCAATTAGAATTATCGCCTTCACAAAATCCTTATCTGTTAAGTAAATAATTGCAGTTGTAACTTCTGCTCCACTGTGTTCAGTTCTTCAGATATATTTGCTTAAAGAAGGCAAGGTGTAGAAGATTGTGACATATTCAAAAATATATGTTCTTCACAAAAGAAGGACTTACTCCAAATGAAATTAAATAGTGATTAGAGAGTGTATATGGAGAAGCATCTCCCTCATATTCTACTGCAAAAGAATGAGACAAATTTTTTCGAATGGGTCGAGAAAGCACTGAAGATGAAGAGGTGCTCACCCCTGAAAACATCGCTCTTGGGAAGGAGAAATTATGGAAGACCAAAGTTACTAAAATAGCAGTAACAGCAGTTCATCAAATTATTCATGAAAATTTAAACATGAATAAGGTTAGTGCAACATGGGTGCCTAGACTTCTTTCTTCAGTTCAAAAGCAGCAATGAGGCACCTGTTGTCAGGGCATTTTTGGAGCTCTGCTGTGCCAACAAAAGAGAAGTTCTGCTAACCATTATAACAGGAAATGGAACTATCGTCCTCTATTATGATCCCTTGTCCAAAACAGATTCAATAATGGCTTAAACCTGGCAAAGCATTGCCTCACACAGTCGACCAAGAAGATAATGGCCACATCTTTTGGAACTGTGAAGGAATACTCTTCATTACTATGCTGGCCTAAGCACAGACCACGTATTTCCATCAAAGAGAAAAGGCCAGGAAAGCTGAGTGGTGGTTTGCGCCTTCTTCACACAACTCACCTGTGCACACAGCTCTTGTTGCAAAGGAAGCTGTGAGGAAATGTGGCTTCAAGGAGATCGACCATCCACCACACAGCCCAGATCTAGCTCTCAGTGACTATTTCCTCTTCTCAAAACTGAAGAAGGACCTTCAAGGAAGGAAATTTTAGTGTGACAAAGAAGGATGGATGCTGTTTACGCCCATTTTGCAGAAAAGACTTCTGACTATTTGGGGGGAGGGATTGAAATGTTAATTCAAAGATTTGAGAAGTGTATTGCAATAAAAAGTAACTATATTGAAAAGTGAAATATAGTTTATCATACCTAGAAAAAGGTTAGGCCAGAAACGTGTGGACCTAACCTCTTATATCAAGATGAGGGTAATAGCAAGAAGTGTGGATTTTTTAAAAGCCCAGAAATCTTTTTGACTAACCAAAAATGTCTTAAATGCTAATATTTGATTGGATTTTTAGCTCTGGAACTTCCTAACCTTTTTATATTTTGGACATGTTTCAAATGCACTTACTTTCATCAGCACTCTGCATTATAGTATTTAAAATACTGTATAAAATCTTCCTAAACAACAAACCCATATATCTTTTTCTTCATTTTTTTGCTCTTGTAATATTTATTTTATCCTTGGTTTTCAGTCTAGCATTATTAAAAACAGGCAATTACAGTTCACTCACTGAATATGTTTGCACCAGTCTTATTTTTGCTTCTGCATACATTACATTTTACGTTTAGTTTCATTAATCTTGCATTATTTCTTTAAAACTTAAGCTGTGTTGGTTCTAATTTATGTTTATGATCTTGACTCACAGTCCAATTTTCAAATTCATATATTATAATATTATTATCTCTAGCATTCTGTAGAGCTTAATTAAGTTAACTTTAATATTTTATTTCTTAGAGTTCCATCTATTTGTCCCACATATTGCTTGCAGTCTGTTTAATACTACTGCAGCCCAAGTGGTTAAAGGATGCAACACGTTGTATATACTCCCGATGGGAAAACACTAAATTAAGTCAACTACACATTGGCACATACACTAAAAGATATAAAGGACATACAAGTGGTGCAAAAATTGAAATTTACCACTGACCACAGAATGGTTAATGCAGAATTAAAATGTAACAAAAGAAGAGCCCACTCTGCTAGTCCCAGAAGACCGCTTATGCAAGAGCTGGATAAAGAGCAATTACTAGTATGACTACAGAGCCGACTATAGAAGATCCCATCAACCCAGATTGCAGAGCCCTAGAACTCTTATCAATCTCTAGAATAAACTTTACTTCATGCTGGCAACAGCTCCTCCAAAAAAGTGGATGTCAAGAAATCCAAATGCAAACTCAAACAACAAACAATGATTCTTATAGCTGATAGAGAGAGACAGCAACACTCAAGATTAGATACAGCTGAGAAGCAAGCAGAATATAAAGAACTGGATTAAATGACAAAAAGAGCATTATATACAGACATCTATGATCACCACACTATGGTTATAAAAATGTATGGAAAAGCTTGAGTATTGGGAAATATTGGGTGCTTGGAGCTAAGAAACCATTGGGGAGACTGCATTACATCAAGAAAAGACATCTTAGCAGAAGCAACAAGATTCTACAAATCCTTGTATGCAAGTAACTCATCCTCAAACTCACACACTATATTTATAAACAAACCGACGACACCATCCCACCCATTCTTCAGTATGATGTCAAGAAGATAATAGAGGAGCTGAAAATTGGAAAGGCTCCCGGAGGGGTTAACATATGGAAAGGACATTTGATATTCAGAGCAGAATATTTAACACAACTAATCACAATCCTATTCAAGAAGATACTGCATGAGGAAATCATACCTGAACAATGCAATTCCAACACAATTATACTGTTGCACAAGAAAGGCTCTAAGGACAACTTAGATAATTAAACACCCATCTGTATAAATTATTTCAAAGGTAATAACTAGAAGAATGACAAAAATTCTGGATGATAATCAACCCAATGAACTGGCAGGCTTCTGTTCCACTTTCAGCACAGCAGATCATCTTCAGTCCATTAATAAGGTTATAGAAAATCTGAAGAGTTCAACTTACCACTATATATAGCATTTATTGAATACAGCAAGGCAATTAATTCAGTAGACCACACATATGTATTACAAGCACTACACAAACAGCATCAAACCAATATACATCAGAATCATGAATAATTTATACAGTCAAAGCAAAGCAAAAGCGAGAATGGTTAGAGTGAGACAAGATTTCAATTTAAATAGGGGAGTAAGACAAGGTGACCCAATCTCCCATAAAATCTTCACTTACATTTTGGAAGAAGTCTATAGACAACTACAATGGGACAGCAAATTTGGCATCAGACTAGGCAACCTAAGATTCTTGGATGATGTGTATTTATTTTCGAGAACACCAGAATACTTACAACAGATGCTTCTAGAACTAAACAAGTACAGCAATCCTATTGGCCTCATGATGAATTACATAAAACTAAAATAATGACCAAGGCACCAAAAAGGACAATAGAAATAAATCGCAAAAATGTGAATGAATACTATACATAGGCCAGATGGTCTCATTTGACCATAAAATGGATAAAGAGATTAAGAGGAGAGTAGCACAAGCTTGGAAAGCCTTCTGGTCTCTAAAGTTCATATTGCAAAATGCATCTCTAAACAAGAAACTGAGACTCCAGGCATTCAACTGGTATGTTTTCCCGATGCTGATATATGGATGTCAAACCTGGTCTCTTACTGACAGACAGCTGCAGAGCATAGCAATATGTCAAAGGAAAATGGAGAGGAAGATCCCTAGGTATAAGACTGAGAGACAAGATCTCCAACACTAGACTGCAGGAAATCACAGAATTCAGAAAGCATCATGAACCAAGCTGCAGTGATAAAATGGAAATGGGGCAGGCACATGGCGAGGCAACAGCAGAAGAGATGGATACATATAACCACCATGCGGGACCCCTATGCAGAAAAGGGGACTTCAGGATGACCAAAAAGAAGATGGTCAGACACATTATTCAAGAAACATCTCTGAGTTCTTTGGTGAAGCATCGCCCACAATAGAAGTAAGTGGAATGGGAAGTGGCAAGGACTCAAAAAAGGCAAGAAACTATAAAACATTATAAAATATTTTTCCTAACTCACTAGAATAACTCACCATGTGAATCACAATATCAGCTTTTCCCTCTAGCAGGAGGCCCTAAACTTTTACAGAATATAATGGGCTCTTTCATTTAATTTCATTTCAGTGTCACCTAATACGGACTACCTTTATGTGCATAATGGGTTGTTATTTTGCATTGTATAATGACATATCCCATATCAAACGTATTGATCACAGGATGAAGAAGCCACGACCACTGCCGCCATCACCATAATATATAGTGCAAAGAAAGTAATATAAACATTTTCAAATTAAATGTTAGTAGACATTTTTTTCTTTTTTTTCCTAAAACATTTTCTTCTTACAACTTACAACTTTTTGCCTGTACTTATTCAAATGTAGAAAATGGCTTTCAACATGAAGTCCAAAATGCACATTAATAACATAAAACATCTAAAAATCTACAACAATTATTTAAATTATACAAATTTGTATGCCACAGATTCACTTGTCATTACTGAAGGACATAACCAAATTATTTTTATAAAGAATAAGTACATATATTTAAACAATGTATACAGTTTTTTTCACACTAACTCCATTCAATTACATAAATTTGGAACATATGTTTCGGGAGCGATCCCTCCCATCTTCAGCCTGTTGACAAACTGTCGTTAAATGTGGCGGTTGGGTCTCTTGATGTTCTTGTGGCGGCATCTGTTGGTATTATTAGGAATTTGCCGAGTTTTAATAATACCAACAGATGCCGCCACAAGAACATCAAGAGACCCAACCGCCACATTTAACGACAGTTGACAGTTTGTCAACAGGCTGAAGATGGGAGGGATCGCTCCCGAAACATATGTTCCAAATTTATGTAATTGAATGGAGTTAGTGTGAAAAAAACTGTATACATTGTTTATATATATACCACTCCATTGTCAACAGCTTCGTAAGTACACTTATTTAAGTACATATATTATTATTCTTTATTAGCACTTGAGTCCATTTAATACTCTTATGCTCCATTTACCATTGAATTATACAGAGCATGTTTCACAGGCTTTTGCCTGCATTATCAGTTGTGAGTCGATTGCAGTATTCATTGTTGGTTCGATGGACTTGGTGTAGCTCTTGTGGGCATTTTATGAACTTTGAACTAATTTGTCTTCTGTTGGGATCTTGAAGTTCATAATTTTATTTTCATATTTTTTTATACATTTTTTCCCCTATATTCCCAGCTCCTAGGGTCTATCTACGAATTTTTAAATAATTTGACTTCCATGTCTATACCATATTTATTTCTCCAAAATGAAGTTCAACCTCAGATTTATCTATCTGATTGTACCTGATGTTTTCCCAATGTTCCATTAGCTTATTTTTGTTTTGCCATTATATACTTTGTTATATTCTGTACAATTGATTTTATATATTCCTGGCCTCTTATCATCAAGTATTGTATCATTATCATTGAAGATGAGCAGATTATTTAGGCTGTATTTGTTCATTGAGGACAAATACAGTGAGTAATCCAAAACTCTCAGAGTATTTTATGGAATTCTTTGGTGACTCATGGTTTTCCTTTTGTTTTGTTTTTTATTTATGACTCTTTAATATCTCAGGTCATCAGCATTCCATTCAAAAGACATGAAAAGGCCAACAAATTTTGCTCAGAGGCTCTTTTTTTTAGGCTTTAGGTTCTTTATTGTGCCATAAACGTATAACACGGGATCTATGGCTTTACTTCCCTTCCAAAGGAAGCCATATGTAGGATTTTTACACCCAAAAATATCCAATGGTCATGGCCGGGGATTGAACCCATGGTCTTGGGTTTAGGATGAAGTATGGTTACCACTATGCCAACCAACCGACTGGACTCAATGATGATAAGTAAATTTCTTGTGAATGGTAGAAGTTTTTTTTCCCCTTGTCAATGTTGTAACGTGTTTTAACCTCTTTACTTGTTTCATTTTCTTGTTTTTCTTGTCTACAATTTTTTGGGCATACCATTGGTTTTTTTATTTGTATTATGTGAGAATATTCTTCACTGTATTCAAACTCATTCATGCGTATGTTAATGAGTCTATATGCTAAGCTGATGAGAACTGCATATTTGTGTACTGTGGGATTGAAGCCATTTGCCTTTATGTAATTTTCAATCTGCATATTCTTTTTGTATATTTCAAATTTCAAATTATTGCATGTTCTTATAATCTTTAAGTCAAGAGAAGGAATCATGTTGTTTTGTTCTGTTTTAGAAGTGAATTTAATTTCTCTATCTTATAGATTCAGCAATTTCAAAGCATCATCCAAGTGTTTCTTATTAACCACAGCAAAGATATCATCCACATATCTGTGCCAGACTTTAACAATGTATGGAAATGATTTGGTAAAGTGCATTTCTAAACTACTCATATATAAATCAGGCAAAAAAGTTGGTAATGGGTTCCCCATAGCTAAACCTGCTTCTTGTTTGTGAAATTCTGACTGATACAGACTTCAGTTAGTTGGATGTATTCCTCAATCTCCTTGTTGCTTAGTTTCAGAGACTGCAACCATTTCCGAAGGGATGTTGGGAGTTTGCATTTGATATGCTGGAAAAGAGAGAATTTACATCAAAGGACAAAAGAAGATCATCCTTTTGGGGAAACAAATCTTTAATTTTTTTCCACCAGTTCTTTGGAATCACTTACACTAAAGTTATCAAATCTAGGAAATTTTCGAAATCTCTGGAAGAGCCATCTTGCTAGTTGGTAGGGAAGGTGTATTTCTACAATTAATTATTGGTCTCATGGAATTTCCCCATTTATGTATTTTCAGTAGGCCGCATTTTCTTGCTATTGTGGCATTGTCTGCTTTTAAGCCAATATGATTGTGCTTTTGTTGACTAATCTGTTTATAGACTGTGTGCATTTCTCCAATTTATTTTCACATATTCTTTCCCACTATGAAGTTCTTCCAATGCGTTTTTGGATACTACCAGCTTTTTATTAAGCAATTCCAGGATTTGCTATTGTGCTGTAAACCTAATCTTACCTTTGGTAATTTGATTCCGAATGTCCTCCCCTGTTTTCCTTATGATGTTCTTATCATCATTATTTAGCCCGTTGATTGCAGCTTCCAGATCTACTATATATTCCTCCATGTTGTTAGAGAAATTGACACATGTCTTCAGTCCTTTATTTAAAAACTTTATTTCTTCCTTGTTGAAATGTTCTTTAGATAGGTTCACTATATTGCAATCTGAAAGTACAAGTATTGTACATGGCCAATTATTCTTCATAATTTTTCCCTGGTGAGATTTCTTTAGTTTCTTTTGTTGCTTTACAGCTGTCTTTTTCGTATTAAAGTTAATATGCTGAAAAGATGTAAACTCCAAATTGTCTCAAATTTAATTCCCCAAAACATTTGTTAGAATTAATCTATTTCTTAGAGGTTTTTATGGTGCTTGTGTTTCTCTGTTGTTATTTTCCTTTCCATTGCTATTTGTATCTTGCTGTTTTGGTTGGATTTCACAATTTTCTTTACAAATTTTGGTACCACATTCTTCTTGAAGCACACATTAAAAAAATTATATCCATGGAGATTAATCTTCTTTTGAATTTTAGTTTCAGGAAATCTTTTATCTTTTTCTTTGTGTAGTTAAAGGAAATGTGTAGTTTTTCCAGTATTCTTACCTTGTAGTGTCCATTTTGCATATCTTCTCCCCTCAACATATATTATTATTGTAATTCAGCAGTTAGTAAACAAAAACATTTCACAGTACAATGTTTCTAATATGTGCCTTACTCCTCCACTATAACATATTCTGTCAACAATCAGCAATAAATTATCAAAAATTGATGTTCAGTTGGTTTTGGCATATGATAGAGAAATACTTTGGTTTACCATAACACTTTGGATTGATGTATGTTTGTGTAGCTTGTTCTCTGAATACGTTACCACTTGCTGTTAAAGGTTATCTGCTTTTTTTTCCCCTCTCATGTTTAACCTGAGATATAGAGATATAACATCTGGTTCATCCTTGTTCTTTAAACAAACTGCTTATGAAGTTTGCATTTCTGTTTTGTTTACAGTGTATCATGACTTGCCTAGCTCTATGTTAACATAAAAAGAAAACTAGGAAAGTTTCCATGGATGTTTTCAGAGTCATGCAAAGCCAGCTTGTGCCTCATTGCTATGAAACCTCTAGATCTTCCTTACCATTCCTATACTTACATAACTTATATTTCCTTGCACACACTGTATCTGACCTGACAATTTAATTGATTTACAGAGGGGACATACTTTTCATATTTTCCCCTGTGAATATGCTTTGTTGAAAAGAAACAATATTAGTTACGTAAACATATTGAAATGACTAGGTTTTGCTTTAATGAGAGTAAAATAAACTTTAAAAAAAGACAAATTTTCTCAAACATGGCAAGCATTGATTATGTATTCCAAAATTATATAATGAAATAAATAATTAATAAACAGAATATAGCCAATAACTAGAACTTTCTTAGACTTGCTACAGAGGACATTCCACACTTTTTTATCTGCAAAATTTAATTATGAGAAAGCTGAGATTCAAAAGTCAAACTTACTACTATGATTACTTTTCTTGTTTCACGGTAGCGCATAAAAAGTCTTCATTCACAAAGTTCTTCATTCTTATCTCTCAGTCACTGTACAACACAGATATTAGGGAAAATTGTTACAAGCTTTTTGCTGTGTTCAAATATTCAGATGCTTGAAGTAAGATTGGATGGAAAGTTTGCAGGTTGAATGGCTCTTAGCTCATAATATTTACTAAAGATATTTTCACAGGTTACTCATGGAAGTGCTAAGACAGCAGTGGTAGAAAGAGGTTGTGCATGAAGCTAGCTCCTGGAGTTAAAGAAAACCAGATTAAGTAACAATGGGAGTGAGTAATGGAAACTAAGCTATCATGGAAGAGATTTTATCAATAGAAAAGGATATGGATGAGAGACTAGGAAGCAAATTGAATACAGTAGAAAAATAAGTAATGGAAATTAAGGATCATATAAGACATAAAGTACAAGACATAAGAACAGAAGTGCAAAATATCAGAATAGAGATATCGAAGGCTTAATTTAGTTATTGCAGGATTTAAGAAAAGGATTGTAGTGTGGCCAAAATAAGAAGTTACAGACATTTTGGAAGGAAGATTAGGAATGGTGTTACAGGGATGGGAGATTGGCGATGTTTTGTTTGTTTGATTTATTTATGGATGCTCTTTAACATCACAGGTCATCAGCATCCCATTCTATTCAGGGCGTGAAACGGCCAACAAATTTTGCTCTTAGGCCTCTTCTTTCAGGCTTGAGGTTCTTTATCATGCCATAAATGTACGACACGGGACCCACGACTTTACTTCCCTTCTGAAGGAAGCCATACTTAGGATTTTTACGCCTGAAAAAATTTTATCGATCCTGGCCTGGTTTGAACCTGCGACCTTGGGTTTGGAAGGCAAGTATGGTTACCACTACACCACCAGGACTGACAAGAGACTGGTGATGCTTACAGAGTTGGAAGATCAAGAGGAAAAAAAGTATAGTTGTGAGATTTACCTCTGTGCACTTCATGTACGAAGTCCTAAGGAAAGCCAAGCAACTAAGAGGAATTGATATTTTTATCAACAAGGATTTATCGGTGGAACAGCTAGTTCTTAAGAAGAAATTAATTGAACAATGAAAATAGCAACATCAGAGGGAAAACAACCTTTGATTTCCAATCTACTTTTGTGGATTGATTGGCAAATGGTGGCTGTGCAGGAAAGTGATATAGGTGACATAAGACCGCGTCAAAAGGAAATGAATCAGCGGGATGCATTAATTACACTGACAGGAAGTCCAAAGGTCGGGCAGAAAGCAACTCCATCAGCACTAGAGGATGCACCGTCTGAGTTTAGGAGAAGTATGCGAGACGAAGGAGGTGTACACAAGATTGCATCAGACGAGAGGGTGGAAAATGATGTAGCGGGTACGTCACGAAGAAATGACGTGAGAGCAGCAGAAACAAGGAAAGTAGTATCACTGAGGAGGGAGGAAATATGGCTAGCACATGGACTGGTAGAGAGAGGGAGGAAGGCATGGTTGGAGAGAAGTGAGGATGGGATGGGAAAGGATAGCATCATATCAACTCCAAATGGCAGCATGCTTGTGCTAGACAAAGGAAGGTGGCATCTTCAAGAGAGGGAATCAAGCTAGGAGCAACAAAGTGTTAGAGAAATTCAGAAACAGAAAAGGATCACAATAGGGTATGGGGGAAGTAAGAAGATTGGGATTTTGGAACTGTGAAGGTTTAAAAAATAAAATCTATATAGGGAAGTTGAAACAATTACTAGGAAAGATACATTACTTGGGAGTAGTAGAAATATGGGCTAATGGAAGTGAATGTAGAGATGGATGATTTTATATATGTTTGAATAAAAGGAGAAGTGGTGGCAAAGAAGGGAAGAGCTTCGGGAGGCTTGGGCTTTTTTGTTAGGAAATTGTTCAGAAAAGCAATTAGAGAAACATGGACAAGGTCAAAAAATGTTTTGTGGGTTGTAATGGACGATAAGTTGATAGAAAATATCATATGCCTAGGAGTAGTGCATAATCCACCAGAATCTTCACGTACCATAACCCTGATCTGCTTAAGCAACTGGAAAATGATATAGAGAATTTAAGAGAGAAGTATATGAATGTTGAGATTATAATAATGGGGATTTCAACATCAGAGTAGGTGAGGGAGATGTGGAATTTGGGACTGATATGGTATGGAAAATGAAATAATGTTTAAAAAAGATACAGTAAGGCATAACAAATTATAAATACAGTGATAGAGGTAGTGAAAAAATTTATTGAATTTTGTGAAATGAATGCACTAGATATTCTGAATGGTAAATATGGTTAAGATGTATTGGGGGAAATTATTTTTGTTAATAATAATGGTCAGAGTGTTATTGGCTATGTATTATGGCAAATCAACATGGAGTTTATTGTGAGTAATTTTAAGATACTTGATTTTAATTCAAATAGTGGTCATTTTCCATTGGTAGTAGATATAAAAATTCAATCAGGGTGTGTAGTGGAAAATTTAGGGGAAGGGAAGAATGGAACTAGTCAATATACTACATTTAAATGGAAGGAGGATCAGAGAAACGAATTTAAACAGACTTTGGAATCAAAGTATGGTCAAATATACCAGCATGGAATAAGTTATATGTTAAAAAATAATGAAGTAAAGAAGGCAACCAATAGCATAAATACATTAATGCAAAGAGCTGGAGATGGGATGAAAAAAGGGATAGGAATTGGGGAAAGGGGTGAAGAGTGGTATGATGATGAATGTATCCCATCAGAATTTATAAAAGAATGCTGTTGTGATGTAAACAGAGTTAAGTTACTCACAGGACTGTTTAACTGAATTATGGCAAAAGAAAGTGTACCAGAAAGTTGGAGGAAAGCAATCATTTACCTAATGTATAAAGGCAAGAGAAGTGTAGATATGCCAAAACATTACAGAGGTATAGCATTATTATCAAATGTTGGAAAAGTTTTTATAGGCATTTTGACAAATCAGTTACAAAATTGGGTTGAAAAATATAAAACTATTTCAGAATTCAAATGGGCTTTCTTAGGGCAGAAGGAAAGTAAATTAAATAATTTAAAGGGTTATATTTGATTAATTATATTAGGATGTAGATAAAGGTGGTTATGATTGGGAGTGGGTAAAATTTTAATTAAATTTGAAATGTAGCATTTAGTATGCATTTGAGAAATTAAGTCATTATTAGTTTGTAGAGGTTGTAGCTAGCTAACAAAATAATGATATTGGTTTAGTAATGAAAAAATATTTTATTTAGGACCTTGGATTGGATTGAAGCCTGGTCCCCTGGAATTCCAGTAGGCGGCTGCTGCTGATGAATCGGGGACTAGGGACTAATTCAATTAAGGTGGAAATATTGTATTTGTTTAATTCAACAGAACTTGGATAAAGGTGATAGAATAAAAACAATTATTGTATTTACATTTTTTTGTAATTGTGAGGGGGCATACCCTAAAATGGCCTGGGCCAGATAGGTGGAGGCTCCCTGGTAGTTCATATTTGTAATTCTTTGTATTTGTTCTTTAGCATATTAATGAATTTCAATTTCAGGAATTCTCATGAGTCTGAACCTAAAGGATTTTTTCATTTTTTCACACATTTATTTTTTGGACAAGCTGAACATTTTCAAAGAAGTTATATCAATTGTTAGAGCAATTTACTGCAATATGCAATTTACTGCATATAAAAGTTAACCAAAAAGAATGCCCAATAATGTGCAATAAATATTGTGCCTAAAAAGGTGTTCAAAACATTTCTCCTAGCATTCTAGTAGTTTCTTTGTTGATACTTTGGAGGGAAATATGATTTAGAATTTATATTTTTACATATATGCCACAATTCTTTGATATTAACGATCAGTTAACATGTCACAAATCTAAACATCAAGTTGATTCCCTTGCTTGTATATACTGCTTATACAGTTTATCTCAGTCAGAACTTTACATCACAGAGAAGAGTTTGTCATACTCAAAAGAGTACAAAAGAGTATACTTTTAATTACTCGTCATGTTCTTTTTCATTACATTTATGAGTTTAAGAATTCACATTTTCTCAATTACTCTTTAGCTTTCAGTAAATAAGCTGCAAATTCCTTATCCCACTCAACTTTGGCAGACCACTGAGATTCAGACAATCTAATGGATGATTTTTCCTTTGGGATCGTTCCATTGTAAAGACCAATCAGTTGATCATTTCAAACACAGTGGATGAGAGTCAGAAAGTCACATTATCACATAAGTTATTACTAACACTTAAAAGATACATTTACTCACCATTATCAAGTAAAAAGATTTGAAACTGCCTTTCTTCATTTTCCTTACATTTCTGGCATTTGCTTATGAAATTAGTCATTCCATCTGAGAAATGGAAGAAAGTTCTTACAAATGTTATTTTTCAGTTCATTTAATGTACATGGGTTTTCTTGCATTCTTTTTTTTTCTTTAATGTCTCCCAGAGATAAAAATGGCAGGATGTTAAATCGGAGTACTATGGGGGCCATACATTATTAGCAATGACACTGTTGTCCAATATTTCATAAATTCCATGTAAGGAAATGGGTTGTAGGTGCCATTGCAGAGACCTATTAGAAAGTTACAAACCTACATTCCTTTATAGTTAATTCACAGAAAAAGGGTTGCAAAATATTCTGCACATACCTATCACTATTAATTGTTTCTTATTCACCCGCTATTTATGGCACACCATCCTCCTAGGTTTTCATCATGCAGAAGTTCCTTGTAAAGCTGATTACGTTTTACTGAACTCCAGTATCAGTTGTTTTGTAAATTACCATAACCCACTTAGGTGGAACCAAGATTTGTCCATAAAGAAAATTAGATTAGGGTCAATTTCTCTGCCAGGACACTATTCAAAATCCATTCACAAAATCTATTCCTGGATCAGGGTCCCTTGGTTTAAGTTCTTGCACTACAGTAATTTTATAGGGTTTTAACTTCAGTAGTGTAATAACCATTCAAACAGAGGAATAGGAAAATTCCGGTTTGATGAGAACGTTGTCAAAATGATTTTTTTAGGGAAACATTTCAGATCATGTCCAATATAATCTAATGTTTCTTCTGTGAGTGCTGTACACTTTTTATCAAGAATACTTCCTGTTTCATGAAATTTATTTACTAATTTGTGAATGGAACTTCAACTTGGGAGTTGAATATCAGGAAATATCTCTTGAAACAATCTTCATGCATAACAAGCAAATTCTGTATGCATATACAAATCACAAAAAAATACTCTTTGGGGAAGATAATATTTGAATTGAGTCATACTTGAGTCATACACTGTATTATGCTGCCTAATGAAAGCTTCATACACTGTCACACAACATATAAAAACACGTCCATATGTCCTTAATAGTTAAATTCGTACTGACCTCCTCTCCAGCTCCCTGGCAGGCTTTCAAGCATGGAACGAGACCAAAACTGCTGAGCTCAATCAAATGTGGCCAACTGCATGCGGAATGGTCTCATGAAGGAAATATCACCCAGTATAAAGGGAGACTGAAGGATTTTCCAGCATTATAGACTTGAGCTAAAAAGTTTAACATTTCTGATGAACAATGAACAATGTTAAGCTTCTGGGCAAAATTAAGTCTTAATCAGCCAGATCTAAATTCCTTTATATTAACATCATTGTCACTTTTGTGGTCTCTGCAGTCATTTATTGATGTAATGTTTCTATATTGTGGGCAATGTGAACTGTTGCATCCACGGTAATTGCAAAATATATTATATCTGCTTTATTCTTCAATATATTCTTAATTATATGTTGCTCCAACAATGTATGAAGTTTTAGACAAATGATGATCAATGGTATTTATTGTTAAGCCAATCAATGGATGACAGGTGTCTTTAAGAATCATGCAGCATCCTCTGAAAAAGTTTTCTTCCTTTTCATGTGAAAGTATTCCATACATCAAAAGACTTCTGGCTCATTTGTACTGCTTCTCCTTTTCTTTTCTTTTTGAACCCCAGACTTATGCTGGTATTAGCAACTCATTTTCAAGCTGAATTTTACCAAAAAAAATCTTAAATCTTTAATAAATACATTTATAAATTACTAGTTTACAGCTATCACTATTTTCACTTATGACACTTACTTTAGAATATTACTTGTATTACTAATTCTAGTTCCCTCTCCCCCTAGTAGAGCACTAATCACTCTCAATTTTGGGTAAAGCTGTTTTTATATGCATTAGCTCTATTTAGAAATGTTCTTAAATCATTCAGTCTTAATCATAAGGCACTAGTATGCACAGTATAAAGATACTGTACCTAATGACATAGTTACCAACTTGATATTAAAATATAAAAATAGAACTTTCTTAAAAAGCTGAGAATCTGTTATAATTTCAGTAGTACATACATTTTAATATGCACACAAACACCAGAAAGGCTTTTTAAATCAATGCCCCAAAGCTAAACAGTGCTCCAGTACTGAGTATATTTATTTGGTTTATTTACACATGCTCTTTAACATTAATCTCAGGTCTTCAGCATCCTATTCAATTCATGGCATGAAATGACCAATTCATTTTTCTCAGAGGCCTCTACGTTTAAGCTTGAAGTTCTTTTACCTGCCGTAAATTAATGACATGGGATCCATGGCTTTACTTTCCTTCCAAAAGGAAGTCATACTTAGGGTTCTATACCTGAAAATATCCATCAAACTTTCGCTAGAATAGAACCCACAATCTTCAGTCTACAAGGCAAGATGGTTGCCACTATACTACTAGGACAGACTTCCAATACTAAGAAATAACACTAGCACACCATAAAAATATCAGATGAATAGTGATTTAATTTATACAATGATTAAAAAACAACTTTTGTAAAAAGTTTATGGAATGAATTTAGGTCAAAAAAAAAACTCATTTATCATGAAAATGAATTTCTATTTAATATTAGATTTAGAGTGGATTCTTTTGATTTAACAACTATTCATTGGGGGCATGAAATTTTTAAAGCATAAATAAAAATATATTTTGTTGAAGCTTGCACCATGAAATAATAATTTTAAAACAAAGTTAAAAATGGGTATGTAGGTAGGATCCAGGGTCCTATTGCTGCAGCAACACTTCTCACCCCTTTATCAGGCCTCTTAAGTTTCTTTGCATGAAGATCATTTCACAAAAATTAACCACTTTTATAGTACAGCATTGTGATACATTAACATGTTTAATGTATTCAATGTACATACCTGAAAACGAGTGCGTGATGGGCTTGGCACAGGACTAGAAACAGGGCTAGGTATGGGGCTAGGTGCCGGGCTTCTAAGTCTACCACTGGCACCTCGCCTTGGTTCTGTTAAGAGAGATGCTCCATCAGTTTGACCTGTAGGAACACATGCTGAACGAAGTAAAGTCTCACATGTAAGAGAAATTTTACGAGATGTAGCACTTGAGTGTCCACCTTTCCTTCCTACTGTTGGTCCAGATGATTCATCATCCAAAATATCTTCCTTTTCTCTCGCAGAATCTTCATTGCGTGAACAGTAACCTTGGATCTCTTTCAGCAAGTTGCGATACTGCTCCATAAGATTGGTTTCATTTTCCTGTATCCAATGAATATAAAATATTTTAAAGAAATAAAATTGGTACCTGTTAACAGATACACTCTGAAAAATGCCATAGTTTTAATAACATTCTGCAGGAGAAAAAGTCAGGCATCTACAAAATAACATATAAAGAATGTGATAAGATATACGTTGGAAAAACTAAAAGGAACACAGTTAAAGGAACATCTCAGGAACATTGTACAAACAGATTGATAGATCAGCAGTGACACACAATTTTTGGAAAGATAATCACGACATAAAAAGAGAAATAAAGTTACTTAAAGAAGTTTCGTAAGTACACTTAATCGAGTTACTTAAAGAAGCACACAAGACATACAGAATTAGACACATGGGAGAAGATTTACATTCATAAACATAGGGATCATCTTATGAATTTTGACATTACAGGAGAAAGTAATACAAATTTCCAGTTTATAAAGAAAAAAACACCACTAGGATGGAGCCACAGGTCCTCATAGATGTTAGTTTCTGGTACCAGTGGTCAAGTTGTTGAAGATGGAGAGGATGTATCTTCAAAACCAGTAGCACTGTATTTAAAAGTAAGTGAAGCATAAGAGTGTGTTAGACAACAGGTTAGATATATTTACATTTAACAAGCTTCACCGTATGAGTTCCAACAGAATTTTTTAAAAATGTTTTATTTTTTGAAAGTTCTTAAATGAATGTGTGAATAAGTTTATTACACTTAGCATTTTAAAATGTGCTGTCATTTGCAAAAAAAGTGCACCTAAAATTACTGGAGTACTGAGTTAGCAACAGTAGAGGAAGGATGTGTTAAGTGAGAGGAGCTGTTCTGTAGAAGAATTATAAAATAAAGCACAATGGGGGTAGATTTGACAGTTTATACAGTAATAATTGAACAGTTGGCAGTTGAGTATAGTAAAAAAGGGGATAAGAAGAGGAAAGGAAGAGATCAAGAATGCTTTAATTATGGAAATTATTGTCAGTTTTGTTAATGGGGTTGAAATTAACCCTGGCAAAAATGATTCAAGGGATGAGGTGAAAAATATTCTAGGCAGAATGGATGTTTAGGAGAATGTCTTAGAAATATAATGTACACAATTTCCCAATTAATCAAAGGATATTAAGCAATTGATACGAGAAGAAGTTCAGGTACTAAAAAGGGAGATTGAAGATATCAAAGGAAGAATGGAAAAGCTTGAGGACAGGAGTTACAGTTCAATTTTAATGTTAAAAAAAGGAGAAGGAAATGAGTTTAGGGCCAATGGAGGAGAAAAATATTTTGGAATAGAAGCTGAAGATGAAAGTATGAGAATGGGAAATTGCAGATGCCTTTCTGGTGGGAAAAAAGTGGGCAAGAGATTGATAGTAGCAAGGCTTACTACTATGAATACAGTGTGCAAGATCTTATGCAAAGCAAAGGAACTTAAAAGAACTAACATTTTCAACAATAAAGACTTGTCAATGGAAGAAAGGAAAATAAAGAGGAAGATTGTACTAGAAATAAAAGATGCCAGGGCAAATGGTAAGAAAGGTTATGTCCCAAATATGCAACTCTGGATTGATGGAAAGATGGTAACTGCAAATAAAAAGGAGCTAAGTACAAATGGTAGAAGGGGGCAGGAGGATATGAGTAGGCAATTTGATGTAATTGGATCGGGAAGCTGAAGATCAAGGGTTTGATCCTGTGTGAGCGAAGCAAGGAGAGGGGAGGTCATGCGTCAAATGCTTTAAAGCGGTATGCTGGAAGACAAGTCATCCCCGACAGCATCAAGATTTGGCAGTGGGAAGGGTTGATCTCAGCAGTAGGAAGGAATTGCAGAAGTTTAGAGCTAGAGTGGATTCAGAATAGAGTGAAAAGGACATCAGGTCTCTGAGGCTGGGTTTGGAATTGTGCAGGTTTGAAAAGGAATTAGTCTTTGGATTTTATTGGTTCATTGGCTGGAAAGGTACATTTATTAGCATTAGTTGAGCCATGGTTAAAGGATAGGGATGAGATTTGAATGGCAGAGTTTGAGTATACAGGGAAAAAGAGTTTGAGGTAGAATATTAAGGGAAGAAATTTAGGTGGCTTCAAGTTATTATTTAGAAAGGAATGGAGTTTAGGATGGAGGGGTAATATGGGTAATACTGGTGAAGTTAACATTGTGTTTAGGAATAGTTTAGAGAGTTTTGAAGTATTGGTTTAGGATATAACAGGTGTCAGAAGTTTATTTGTTAAGCGAATGTTTAAAATTTCAGGAGTCTGGGGTAGGGGATTTCTATTGGGTAAACAAAGTTGGGGAAGAGCTAACAAGGAATGGAATGGAATGGGTGATGTGTGGTTAAAAAGAAGTGATTTAGAGGGAAGTTTTTGGAAACAGTAAGATTTGAGAATATAGACAGATTACATTCTATAATGATGCGGAGGAAGTCACTAGTATTCTATCAAGAGATAAAAAGAGATGTTAAAAGAAAAGAGATAGAACATTAGTAAGTATAATAAGCAGGAGAGAGATGGTATGGCATAGTTTAGATTAAGAATCTGGAGCTTAAGGGGTTTTTAAGTAATTGTGAGCATGAAGTTTGGCCTATATGTGGAAATTTGGAAAATGTGGAATATATTTTGTTTGAATGCTCAGAAACAAATGAATGGAGATAACAAGTAATATATGGTAAATGGTTGAAGTTAAATAAGTAAATTATGCAAAGAAAAAATTGGTGACCAACGACAAATTAGGAAACTTGGGGAATATTTGTATAGAATTAAGAACAATGGTTATGGTCAGTGAGGAGAGAGGATCTGTGTGTTTGATTGTGTTTGCCTTGTGTAGTTGACTGGAAGTGATAGTATAATTATGTGTAATAGATTAAAAATTTAAGTGTGAATGGATGTAAACCTAGTTAAGGGCAGGGGTTCTATAAATGAGAACAGATTTCTTTATTGCTAATTTTGGGTGATTATTGAATTGTACAATATGTTTTAATTTATGTTATTATAGGATTTCTTTGTATTGTAAAAGGGGCTGTGCAAAAGTTCTCTGCAAACCAAGGACTGGGGCTTAGCAAACTCTGTTAAATATAGTTATTTGAATTGTGAAAATTATTTGTTAATTAAAATTTTTGTATCAGAGAATTAAAATATTGGCTAGAATAGAACCTCAGTTGATTGTAATATTGTGGACTTAGCACTATTTAAATAAATACTAAATACCTAAAATTACTGATGAATAGGCACATAAACATCATCGAAGACACAAGTCATAGAATAAAAATATCTAACCAAAAAAATTAACCCTTACAAAATAAAATTTGGCATCTACTTCAGTAATATCCACATACCTGCAAATTTCTCTCATCCAGATCTAGCTGTGTTACACTATTATTGACTTGCATGGAACGTGCAAGAGCCATTAAGCCTGCCACCTTCAGATCATTGTCCCGCAAATCTATTCTCTGCAAAAATTATGTGTATGTTAATTTAGGGAACAACAACGGTTAGATTTTCTTTGAAAATGCAATCTGAGGAAGATTTGGTAGCTTTTAACCCTATAATAGATACTGCTATGATTATTTTTGTTAAATTGTATATATGCTCCTCATCCTACATATTGCTACATAGTATAAGTAAAAGTAATGAAAATACTTGTGCTAAGAAGATGCAATAACTCTAACCTATGTTTTGGATAATACAAAATTGAATTTTGACATTTTTACTAATCTAGGGAACTAAAATAGTTCCTTAATGATAAATATTAAACTACAATAATTGTCATTCTTGAAGAAATATTCTTCATTTCTTCCTTCATTAACAATACAACAGCTGTTGAACCTAGCTAATGACTTGCCTTGACCTTTCCTAATTTCCATGGGTTGCGTGCACTTCATCACATGCAGCCAGTATTCTTGCACCATATCTTCCTCAGATTCCACTGGTGTTTCATAGGCTAGAATTTTCATGTGTCTCCACAAGAACAATTCCAATAGTGTCAAGTCTGGATATCATGCTGACAAGGCAATGGGACAATGGCCTAAAAACTCAGAAAGGAGCAATTTCTGGACATTGGTTTCCTAGCTTTATTGTTCCTATGACATGCCCTAATGCCTCTATAGGCCTGTAATATTAGTGATACATTCTGTTTATGAGTCGTAATATAGGAGTGTCACACAAAAAAAAAAAATAAGCATGATATCTGCTGCTTTAATTGGGAACCATTGTTGTTGAGTGGTAAGAGCACTTGTCTTTTAATTAAATGACTTGGGGTTGATTCCCATGGTCAGATTTTGGATCTGTGATTGACAAAAGGTATCTGGGCAAGTTTCCATTCAATATTTTCTCTTGCCATCCTCTGTCAACTGCTTCACCATTACCTGCTGCATTATCTTACTATGATCTTGAAGAATGTGGTAATCAATATACACATTAATGGTTGTAACAGTTTATTCCATAATAAACAGCCCTATAAGAGTTACATAAAATATAATATTTGAGTACATTAAATGCAATAATTATGTTATCACAATTATATTTGTGTTATACTCTTTTTATGAGAAAGAATTAAACTTCAATTTAAAAAAAATCTTAGAACACCCGGTTTGTACCACCAAATTTTGCACATACTGTTTTACTTTTGGGCAGACATTGCTTAGCAAAAGGAGTGAAGTTTTCACATAAGACTGTAATCTGCATATTGTATAGATATGACAACTAAGGAGCAGGTGGTTCAGTTAAATACTGGGTGTTGAAAAACAATATGCAGAAAATTGTAGAGTAGAAAGACAGTACCAAACTAAGCATTTTGAGGATAAGAACAAGGGGTCACAGAAGCTTTTTTACCATGCTACATGCGCCAACATTATTTCTGCAGTATTTCTGTTTTGAAATCTACTGGATGGCAGTAATACCAAATACTCAGCTTGAAACTAGGCAAAATTTATGGTCCCAACATGATGGTGCCCCTGCACATTTTTCACTTGCAGCTCAAAAGTCGCTAAACAGAACATTTGATGACAAATAAATCAAGTACAGTGGGCAACAAGGTGAATTCCACAGTATATAAATTAAGTGCATGTATGTAATATTTAGTTTCTCATTGTGTACCAGTACTAATTGGTTGAGACAATATGTACATGCTTGTCGTGTGTGTTACACTTAATTTTGACTTGCAAATGAAGATATTTCATACAGTCAGATTTCAAATATGATCATGTAGCATTCCTGTTATTACACTGCATCTGCGACCCCATGTTCCTAACCTCAAAATACTTAGTTTGGTACTGCCTTTCTACTCTACAATTTTCTGCACATTGCCTTTCTGAACTCTGTATAATAGAGTGATTCAGTTTCATATTATGTATAATGAGCTTTGATACACATGAATTTTAATGACTATTTTCTCCATTTTTATTAATACTGCCACATCATGAAATTTAATTAAACTTCTAGGGAATAATAAATAGAGTAATAGGCATAATATGAGGGGAAAAATAAAAATGAACATGACAAACAAAATGAAAAAAATAATATATTTGAAGAAATTATAAGCAAACTTACAGAACTTGTTTAAAGCAGATTAAATTTCCATTTATAGCATATTTTCAAAAACGATACACTTTTATTTTATTGCTGTTGTTGCTTTTTGTTTTTTGGAATGTTTTGTTCGAACAGTTGGCACTGTTGGTAGTTTATTTTTTTGTTTGTGCACAAATCAATCTGTCAGACAATATACAAAATGAAAAAAATAATTTAATCCTCTATGTATATATATTTCTCCCTAAACCTACTCAGTTTTACTTCTATCATTTATTTCAAAAGTTAGTTAAATAGATAACTGGTGAGTATCTCGACTTCAAAAAAGTAAAATGAAAGGTGGCAGCTGTCTGTGTAAATCTTGGAACACAATGCAATGCTGATCATATGGCAATGAGTGCACTGGCCAAAGAACAGACATATTTTTGGTATAATCATCTCTAATCTTTAATTCTAAATGGTGTAATTTAATAACAGCAGCAGTGGTAACACTATTACACTTTACTTGTTTAAAACGTAGAACATGTTTCAAGGGCATTCACTCCCATCATCAGCTGTAACTTGACTGTTGTCCTCTGATGATAGCAGACTAGGGTTGCCCAAACAATCTAATCTCGAAGTTGAAATTGAAATTTATTGATATGCTAAGAACAAATACAAAAAATAAAATACAAACTACCAGGGGGTAACTGGCCCAAGTCATTTTAGGATATGCCCGCTCACAATTACAAAAAATATAAATACAATAATTAGTTTTATTTTATCACCTTTATCCAAATTTTAATATAATGAACAACATAAAATTTCTACCCGATGATTGCATCAATCCCCAGTCCCCGGTTCATCAGCAGCAGCCGCCTACTGGAATTTCAGGGGACCAGGCTCCGACCCAATCCAGGTCCTAATTAAAAATTGTTCATTGCTCTACCTATACCATTATATCAATTATATCACTTTCCTGCACAGCCACCATCTGCCCATCAATTCACAAATGTAGATTTGGAATGAAAGCCTGTTTCCCCTCTGATCTTGCTATTTTCATGTGTTGAATTAATTTTTTCTTAAGAGCTCATTGTTCCATTGATAAATCCTTATTGATAAAACTATCAGATCCTCTTAATTGCTTGGCTTTCCTTAGGACTTCATATACGAACTGCACAGATGTAAATCTCACAACTATCATTCTTTTTCCTCTTGATCTTCCAACTCCGTAAGCATCACCAATCTCCCATCCCTTTAATACCATCCCTAATCTTCCTTCCAAAATCTCTCTAACTTCTTGTATTGGCCACACTCCACTCCTTTCCTTAACTTCCGCAAGTAACTAAATTAAACCCTCGATATCTCTTTTCCATACCATCTACTCTTCTTCTGACATTTTGCCCTTCAGTTCTTACATCTTGCACTTCATGTCTTATATGGTCCTTAATTTCCATTACTTCTTTTTCTACTCCATTCAGTTTGTTTCCTAATCTCTCGTCCATATCCTTTACTCTAGATAAAATCTCTTCCATGATAGCTTGGTTCCCATTACTCACTCTCATTGTTACTTAATTTGTTTTTCCTTTAACTCCAGGAGCTAGCTTCATGCACAGCCTCTCTTTACCACTGCTGGCTTAGCACTCCAATCTAGAAGTTCATGATGATGCCTTTGTTTTCAGAATAAAAATCTTTTCCTGTATTGATAACTCTACATGTCTCTTGGTTGTCTTTAATCACACTAGTTAACAAAGTTTTTGCAGTTCATAGCGTATTTCAAAGAACCCTATCTTTAGATTTTTCATAATCCAAAATAATATTAAAAGTGGCAAGTTAAATTCCTTTCTCTTCTATATTAATTGTTCTGCTGTAAATATACAGTCTGCACAAGATGGATAAAAACTGAGTAATTGAGCCAAGATGGGAGCAAAGCTCTTGAAACATGTCCTACATTTTAAACAAGTGAAGTATAATAGTGTTATTACTGCCAACTGCTATTATCAAATGACATACTGATTCACTGTCAACAACTTCTGTTTAATTCACCATTGTGGGGTGAGGTATTTATTTGTTCAAAACACACAGATAAATGTCTATGAAGATTTTTGCTTCCTAAGATATTGCCAAAGCAACTTCAGCATTCACAAGCATGTATTTACATCAGTTCAACAACACTAGTTCAAGCAAAAGAATTAAACTGTTAATAATCCTGACTCTTGGGAGTAAGCTCTGTCCAACTAGTAGGAAACATATGATTAAGATTATAGTACACTCACGCAAAGAACTACGAGGGCCATCCAGAAAGTAAGTCCCAATCGCGCATGGAGATGGAACCACTTGTCGGATAGGAATGCGCATGCACAGGAGTAGAGAGGAAGTATGTGGGAATAATGCAGTAAAGTTTCAGCCTTGTGACGGCCGTGGTTACCGCGCTGTGCTAGGAGAAAATGGGCTCTGATATTGGCTCCCGCCAACTGCGAGGTTCGTGCAGTCATCCAAGGTTTGCTCGCTCAAAAGCAAAGTCCAGCAGAGATCCATCGCCAATTGTGTCAAGTGTATGGACACAACATTATGGTAAGACGATGGTGCAGGCAGTTCACTGAAGGACGAACCAATATTCACGACGACGACCGTAGTGGCCGACCGTCCCTGGTGACGGCAGAAGTGTTGGAAAGTGTGCGGCAAGCAATTGAGCAGAACCGGCGCTTCACAATTTCAGAACTCAGAACAAGCTTCCGGGAGACAATTTCGTGCACAAGGGAGCGAGACATCTGGGGAATTGACAAGAGAGTTCTGAAATTGTGAAGCGCCGGTTCTGCTCAATTGCTTGCCGCACACTTTCCAACACTTCTGCCGTCACCAGGGAAGGTCGGCCACTACGGTCGTCGTCGTGAATATTGGTTCCTCCTTCAGTGATTTGCCTGCACCATCGTCTTACCATAATGTCGTGTCCATATACTTGACACAATTGGCAATGGATCTCTGCTGGACTTTGCTTTTGAGCGTGCAAACCTCGGATGACTGCACGAACTTCGCAGTTGGCGGGAGACAATATCAGAGCACCCATTTTCTCCTAGCACAGCGCGGTAACCACGGCCATCACAAGGCTGAAATTTTACTGCATTATTACCACATACTTCCTCTCTATTCCTGCGCATGCGCATTCATATCCGACTAGCGGTGCCATCTCTAGGCGCGATTGGGACTTACTTTCTGGATGGTCCTCGTACTTTCCACCTCTTCCCTTTAATTAAGAAATCAAGTGAATCTACAGATGTGATACAACTATTACCAGAAAGATTGAACACCAGTTTGGGTTCATTAATGCAAAATCTTATTTCTTCACTAGTCATTGCCAGTTGGTTGGGCTAAGTAAATGTTTAAATAAACAGCATTAACACTTAAAAACAAAATTACTAAACATTATGATACTCAATACATAACTAATTAATGATATTAGTTAACAGGCAGCCTACAAGCAAAAGCAAGGCATACTGATGATTTGACTTAAAATAAAGAGAAAATTAAACATGTAAATTAGTATGAGAAAATCCAACATCACGTCTGGCCTTTAAAACTGTAACACATTGTGTGATCCATAATTGCTATACATTCAATTATTTGATGGGATTGTTGACAATGTCTATGTGTTCGTTCTTCCTCAATCCTATGATTTCATATTTGTATTGCTGTGGATGCATTTTGTCCAGCACAAGCACCAAGTACATACGCATTCTTGATATGCCATGATTCTGCTTGATAAAATCCAGTAACTTGCTGTTATTCACATATTCTTTGAGACATCATTGTTCCTCCTGAGCACAAACATGGGAAGCAAATTTACTTCCAGTAGATAATCTTTTCCTCCCTTTATAATGTTTCCTTTGGCATGATTGGCACACGTGACACTCAGCTGTACTGTGCCATAACTTATGCTATTGTACTGCCATTACCATGCAAGGTGCCTTTAGAAGGTCAACTAAGCTTTTGGAGTATCTGAGTATACAGTACATAGGCTTGTGCATTAGAGATTGAGAAGGGTAAGAATATTGTCTGAACCAATAAACGGAATAGAGCTGTATTTGCCATTTAAATGGTTTACCTAAAAACAAATTATGTTTTGAAATTTGCAGATCTAGACCTAAAATTTATGTTTACAGATCCACAGGCACCCATTCTGCCTGATTCTGTACCATCCAACAATATGTTCATTTCATATAAGTTAAACATATCATTATCCAATTAAACTAATAACATATATAAACATTAAGGCCTGCATATTACATCTATGTTAAAAGTGCCCTAGCAATTTTTAACTTAAAATAGCATTCTACAATGATATAAAGATGATCTTAATGAACCACTCCAGTACAGAATGGATAAGCAACAGACATACTATATCTGTCTGTTAAAATAAGCACTATTCAGAAAATTGAGAACTTTATTTCATTATTTAAATTGTACTTTCAAAGCTAGAGATGATCGATTTTGAATTTATTTAAGGATGCTCTTTAACATCTCAGATCATCAGCATCCCATTCTACTCAGGGCATGAAACGGCCAACAAATTTTGCTCAGAGGTCTCTTCTTTCAGGCTTGAGATCCTTTTTCGTGCCATAAATGTACAACAAGGGACCGATGGCTTTACTTCTCTTCCAAAGGAAGCCATACATAAGTTTTTTACGCCCGAAAAAATCCATTGATTGGGTTTGAACTCGCGATCTTGGGTTTACAAGGCAAGTATGTTTACCACTACACCACCAGGACTGACATATAGACAGTGGAGTGGTAATATATCCTATTAGAATTTATTAAATATATTCATAGTAACTCCACTTATTTATATAACATTAGGACATGTTTCAGGGGAAATCACTCTCATCATAAGCTGTTGACAGACTACTTGTACTCAATGTCGTGACTGGATTCCCAGGTGCTTCTGTGCTTCTGGCAGTCTCTGATGGTTTGAATAGGAACTTGCCAAGTCATCAGTGGGTGGAACATCAAAATTCATTACATTTATCCTATTTTTCAACATAATTTTTTTTCCCCCACATAGATACCTCTGTGATTGTAAAGCTCTTTCAGTAGCTTAGCCTCTGGTTTAATTTTGTGATTTTAGGTCCAAAAGTGAGCTGCCACTTTTATCACTTTATCAAACAAATCCTCTTCAAAGAAAAGATGGAAAAAAAGGATAAGATAAGAATTTTTTCCATGCTAGAGATATTCCTGTCCTAAGTATGCATTTTCCTTTATATATGGTTAAGTTACTCCATTTACCGTGACTGGAGTTTCCATTCTATTTGTCATTAGATGTGTTTTTGTCTTGTTTATTGATAGGCCTGCTGCTTTGCTTTGTGTATTGAGTTGTAGCATTGTTTGTAATTCCCTTGGTGTTTTAGTGCATAGAATCACATTATCTGCAAATCTTAGATTCATTAATCTATTAATCTACTGTCATTTATGTTCATTTTGTAACACCTATTCCATTGCAATATGCATAGAATAATGTAAAAAATGTCATCAACATTTAGAGCTTAGATTTTTATAATCTTCAATATATGTGCTAATTACATGAAATGAAAGACAATCAAATGATTATATTGGAAACAGTGGCACTGTTAATTTTTTAACATAGGGTTTGCAATTACTATTTATCATGATATTTACATTTTCTGCTCAGTTAACAAACTTTGCTGAACTTTGAATAAAATAAATTAATTGAGATGCATGGTTATTACACAGTCTCAGCAAAAATATTGGATCTTTGTCTTTATCTTTTCCTACACTCAGACTGGGTTAGCAACTGGGAGCATACAGCACTGCTGCTCACACCAGCTTGCCACATGATTGGCAAAGTATGAAAACATACTTCCTTTTTCACAGAAGATAAAATTTCTCCTTCCTGAGTAAGTGGGTTGTAAAGCAGGCATTTCTGTAACCATGTAGGGATGAACTTTTACCAATTTTGTAGCAAAATGTGCTGATGTATGGTGACCCCCATTTGTGCTAACTTTGCAGGGGATTTTCACAGTGATTGTTCTTAACAAGTAGTGATATTATTCAGTTCCTCTCTTCATTTCTTGTGAAATACTGATCCTTTTGTTCTGAATTTAAGCACTATTTAGAAAATTCCAAAGGAAGGTAGTTATTATGGCTGTATCCATGAAAATGTTTTTGAAAAATATCTTCAAATCTCCATTTTCCTACTTATAAGGTACTAAAAATTAGCGGGTTCAAACCCGGCCATGATTGATGGCTTTTTTTGGGTGTAAAAATCCTAAGTATGGCTTTCTTTGGAAGGGAAGCAAAGCAAAGGGTCCCTTGTCATACATTTACAACATAATAAAGAACCCCAAGCCTTAAAGAAGAGGCCTCTGAGCAAAATTTGTCACCCATTGCACACACCCTGAATTGAATGGGACACTGATGACCAGAGATATTAAAGAGCATCCATAAATAAACCAAACCCCCCCCCCATACAAAATTCTCTATCTCACACGCATGCACACATACATGGGGTGTATGTGTGTGTATGCTAATGCTCCAGTTGCCACAATTTTTGCTTTTTCTTAAAGAAAATTAATAAAAGATTCATAGCCTCCTCTGAGTCGGAATAGATTTGTACTTATGAAGCTGCTGTCAATGGAGTGGTAATATATCCTAAACTTAGGTATTAATTTTTTACACCAAACCCCATTTACTTATATTGAAATAAGATGCCTTTCGGGAGTGAGCAACTGAGCTGAGTCAGCAATTGAAGATGGGAGAGATTCTCCCGAAATGCGTCTTATTTTATGTAAGTAAATGGAGTTTGGTGTAAAAAATGAATACCTAAGTTTAGGATATATCAAAAGAGATTATTAGTGCATGTTTCACTCTGTTCAACTCCAAATTGAATTAATATTGAAAAAATTCATTTTTTATTAACCAGCAAAACTGAATGATTAGAAGTTCAGGCTAACCTAAAGAAAAAATTCAAAAATCATTCTACTGGCTGCAATTTTTGTTTTTTCTCAATGAAACTCGGTATATGCCTTTGAAATAAAATAAGAAAAATAAATCAAAGAAATCAGATAATTAGGAGTGGGGGTTTACCTTAAAGTCAAAATTTAAAAAATGCTCTAGCAGCACCAATATTTGTTTCTTTGCAACAAAAAATGGGTATATACCATTTAAATATAAAAATAACAACAGTTTCTGAAAATCAGGGAAATTAGACCATTAGGAGTAGGGGTTTACCTAAAAACCAATTTAAAAAACACTCTAGTGGGCGTAACAAAAGTAAAGATTATGAAGTATATAGAATTATTTTTAAGTCTGGAAAAGTGGTTTAAGATTTTGAAATTAAAATTTTTAATTTAATGGTGTCATCACTAAATAACATTATACCAACCTCAAGATTTTGTTTTGTCCAAACAAGGTTTCATTATGTATTTAAAAAAAAAAAAACATTAAAAAAAAGTTTGCTAATCATCAAAATTGACTAGAAATATACATATGTATTTAATAAAAGTGAAAAATAATGGAAAATAATTTGTTTTTCAGTATGAGAAAGAGTTGGTCCTCGTGGTCTAGTGATAACCATTCTTGCCTCGTAGACCCAAGATCACAGATTCAAACCCAGCTAGGGTCAATGGATTTTTTCTGGTATAAAATCTTAAGTATGACTTCCTTTGAAAGGGAAATAAAACCGTGGGTCTTGTGTCATAGATTAATGGCATGTAAAAGAACTTCAAGTCTGAAAGAAGAGATCTCGGAGCAAAATTTATCAGCCATTTCACACCCTGATTTGGATGGAAAGCTGATGACCTGAGATGTTAAACAGCATCGGTAAATAAACCAAATCAACAAAAGTATGAGAAAGTGGTTTGCCATATCACTTATATTTAAATTTAAGGCATTTTATTTTGGTTTTAATGCTAAAATTGGGTTTAAATATAAATTCATTTACATATATTAGGTTAATAATTAATTAGAGTGCATAATCTTAATTCATGAGGTGTATCCAACCATACAATTACATTATATTATTTTATCAGTAAACATTAGCAGTACTTGTTTTTACCACAAAAAAATTTTAATAAAATTTCAAAACCAAGAAATCGTTATCGAATAGGGAGTGAAAATCAATAGAATGTTCAATCGTATATTGTTTATATTTATTTACTAGTACATTGTAACTGTTTTTGAATGATGACATGTTTGTGTTTTACTGAACACACATAAACTTCTTCTGAATTATGCATAATAAGCTGAAACTTTTTCTCTATTTTAGTGAATGTAAAGATGATACCAAGGGCTCAGTTCATAAACATGGTTACATTTAAAAATGTTTAAAAATACCCATAGTGTAGAATAGTTTTATCTATCCATGGCTAATATTTAATTTAATTAATAGTATACCATTAATTTCTGTAATTCAACAAGAAGTAGGAGGAGGCGGAGGAGGAGGAGGAGGAGGAGGAGGAGGAAAAGAAGAAGAAGAAGAAGAAGAAGAAGAAGAAGAAGAAGGTGCCTTTTATTTTTATGTTGCGAAGTATGAGTTATTTAACATTATTTATAACATTAAATAAATGGAGAATATCATGGTGGGAAAAACATTGAAATTGGACACAAGTATTTTAACTAAAGATGCTGAGGGCAAAGGGCTATGGAATTATTTTAACAAATTCGGAAATTAAGAATTATAAAGAGCAATTAAGTAAAAACATCAACTCCAAATTTTCTGCTTATTTTGGATTTTAAAGTATTATAAATATTATATCAAATGAAATTTAAATTTAAACATTTGGTACCTAAATCATATTTTAATGGAACACTCGGCTGGTAATGAAATCCTTATTAACTAATATGTTCTAAACACTATCCAGCTTATCTTTCTGAAAGCATCAGTTGAATTTTTTTTGATTTGGTTTATATATGGATGCTCTTTAACATCTAAGGTCATCAGTGTCCCATTCAAATCAGGGTGTAAAACGGCCAATAAATTTTGCTCAGAGGCTTCTTTATTCAGGCTTGAGGTTCTTTATCATGCCGTAAATGTATGACCCGGGACCCACAGATTTATTCCCTTCTGAAGGAAGCCATACTTAAGATTTTTACACTGAAAAACTCCATTGGTCCTGGCCGGGATCAAACCTGTGATCTTGGGTTGAGGAGGCAAGTATGGTTACCACTACACCACCATGACAGACACATCAGTTGATTGCTTTGGTAGTAGAAGAGGAAGTCCAGAGAGAATAAGGAAAATAAAAACATGGACGTTTTAAATATGCCATGACAGTAAGAATTAAATTACAAAACTTAAGCTATTATTCTCAGATCTACATTTTTCATTGTCTTGATGCATATTTCTTGTTAACCATAATAACAGTAAATAAATAATTTAATTGTATGCGCTTATGGAACAGATATAAATATTTTCTACAAATCTTCTAAATTATGATTCATTAAGGAAATTTTTTTTTAAATCAACAGATGAAGGCTGAAACCAAAATAGTAAAAATATCAAAATTCTGTTTTGAAAAAAGTATATCAAAACAAATGAAAAATAGACAAGATAATACAGGTTTACTCTCTTTAAATGTTTACATCGTTAATCTACCTTATATATCAAGTAAGTTGGGGCAATGAAGGGAATACAGGAGTGTAATTACCTATGTTATGAATTTGGTTGTTGGTTGATGTGATTGTATGTTTACATTTTGCTCTGAATATAATTGATTTTCTTACAGAATTACATTATTAGATTGTTACTGTTGGAATTTCAAATACACAATTCATTACCTCCAAGTTTCTTGAAATTCAGTCAAATAGTACAATTGTCAAATAGTCACTAAATGCTAATAATTTCCATAAATAAAACTCAAATAGAAAACTCTTAATGACCTCATTAAATTAATGCTAGAAATTAAATATGATTCATGATTTACATCTTAAAAATATGTCAATCCTAAATATTGCAATGCATTTTTAAGAGCATTCTGAGTATATTTATTTATTTATATTTATGTTCATTCTTTGATTTCCCATATACATACATTAAAAACAACAAATTTCAGCTATATGCTTTGCAGAATTTTTACTGTCCATTTTGTTATCAGAATCTCCATTTGAAGTGCTTTATGCCACTTACTCATATCCTAATATGTAACGCTATGATTACTTTTCCAAACAACGCTCTATAAGGTAACTAATCAATATGCAAACCTTTTTATCAATCTGCTCTTCCATAAATTCAAATGTTTCAAGATTGTGTCATGCAGATGCAGATCTGAAAAAAAAGTTTTAAATACATTATGACATACAATACTATTATTAGGGTAGTAAAAAACACAATTTTCACCTGTATAACAGGGTTGTCAGCTACACATTCTGCAAGAGTTATGGCTCCTTCACAAGTCAGATGCGTTGACTGCATTCCCAGCCTGAGTAATGTACGATTCTGCTGCAATGAGTCTTTTATACTGTACAGACACTCATTTGTTAAAATGTTCTGTCCCATGTTAAGCGTTTCCAGAGATTGACTTTTGGCCTGCAACATGTATAATAAAATTATATTAGAACTAAATGATCTACAGTCGATGCATAATCATATGTATAGTCTTACCGAAAAGTTTTTCATCACTAGTGAACTAAAGCATATATAAAATGTGTATATTAATTATTCATTGTTAGCTTAAACTTCTATAAAAGTAATGCATTATTGAAAATTTGAATTTTTAACAATGCACAATGTTATTCATAGATTTATGAAAGAAAACTGTTTCAAAAGTTAGATGACTCATTCTTCAGCTTAACAGGTTGTTTTCCTTCTAAAATTCATCAAATTTAGCTATTTAAAATTATATTTTATATTTTTGGCTTCATTTAATTTCCTTTACAATGCTAAGATTTGATGTGCACTTACTCGTATGAGGGTAGTTGTAAAAGTTCTAGGCCTGACTAAGAGATGTCATGAAGCTGTCCAAGTTACTATCATACTTATTAGAACCATTGTTTAAATGGCATGCTATAAAGTTTCAGATGTATAAGTGTAGTTACTTGTTTGTGATGATCATGAAATTATCATTTTCCACAAAATGGATAAAACTGAAATAAAAACTGTGATCAAGTAATTCATTTAGAAGGATTTAACCCTAACAGAAATACAAAAGAACTTAAATTCCATATTTAAGGATTCTTTCCCTTCATTTTCAATGGTTAAAAATTGATTTTAACCACATTCAACGATCGCAGATTGAAGGTATGTGAGTTGGCTAAGACCTTGATAGGCCCTGTCCACTACAGTTTACACAGAAAGCTTTCAGCTTAATGTGTTATCATTGGTTAACAATGGACCAAAAATGCATTCAATTAAACATTTTGCAACCGTGTTTAAACTTATTTAAATGCATTTCCAGTGAGTTTCTCAGACATTTCATAACATAAATGAAACATGGATTTATCCTACATGGACGAAGGAGCAGTCCAAATAATTGGTGGCAACAGATGAAAGTGCACCAAAGAAAGCAAAAATGGTTCCATCTGCAGGAAAAGTCATGGGTACAGTTTTCTGGAATTCTGATTGTGTGGTGTTCATAGACTATCTCCAGAAGGGTAGAACTATCAGTGGGAATATTATGCTTCATCACTGGACCAAGTGAAGGATGTTATTCAGGCTAAACATCCACACTTTGTGAAAAAGAAAATTCTCTTTCATCACAATAATGCACCTCTACACATGTCCAGGATTGTTGCTGCTGTAAAACCTTCTCTTCCAAGTGTTTCACATCCACTATATTTGGTGATTTAGCTCCCAGTTATTACTTTTTGTTCCCAAGCCTAAAGAAATGGCTGGGTGAATGAAGATTTGCATCAAATGATGAAGTTAAAGATGAGAGAGATGCTTATTTTTCACAATTGGACAAATCTTATTTTATGACGGTATTAAAAAGTTGGAAAGTCAAACTAAATGTGTTGATTTAAAGGTGACTGTGTTGAAAAATTAATGAAAATCATTTCTCTTAAATCTTCTGTTTTCTTGGTCAGGCCGATAACTTTTAGAACTTCATTGAGAAAGGATCATATAGATCCACAAGTGATTACTAGACAATGAAACTTCAAGCAATTGCAAGTTAGCACATTAATGAAAAGTTTATATATCTTTACTGATTGTGAGCATGACAAATTGATTTATATGCACACTTCTTTATTTTACTTAAGTATGTATTTAAAACTTTTTGGTCTAAAAGCACATTTTTATTTATTTTGCATATTTAATACACGCTTTCGCACAAAAATAACCAAAAAACAACAATTTTACATATTTGTGTTCAAAATAACAGTGACATTAAAAAAAACACGTGGTATTTAATGGCAGATAAAAACCGCCTGCGGGTCACATAATAACTGCAATTAATCAACTGACTTTGGCAGTAAGGCACATAATCGTGCATTTGGAGCCTAACCACAATACTAATATGACAACAGTGCCAAACCTATTTGTAAATTGCACCAATTTTGTTTGTTTTAGTGACAATAATTTTTGTATGTAATCCATGTGCACTGCTTGCTAAATTACTGTGCTGCATCCCATATATTATTGCACGTTCCATTGTACATCAAGATGCCAAAGCAAAAAACAAGCTAAAAAGAGTCACTCAGAAAGTGGGTTGCTACAGATGACAAATTATATTTTAAAGATTGCAAATTTTTTTTTTTTCAGAAATATGGTACAGAGGTAAGTTTTATGTGAACTTCATCCAGGTTTTTAGTGGTGTCTGAGCAGGCAACATGTTCAAAACTATGTAAAAATGAATTTTTTCTTTATTAATGTAGTACTTTTATTCACTAATTTACCTTTTATTTCCTTTGATTATGTATACATGATATGAATTAATGAAAAAATTATTTACAAGTGCTAAAGGAGTAGGTTTGTAATATATTTAAATGCTATTATATAAAATATTTATGCAATTTATGTATGTACACATTTTTTCTTTCTTTTTTTTTCCCCCTCCTTATATTTAAATTTATTGCTAGAGTGCAATTTGAAGTTTTATTTCTTGATAAGATTTACCTAACATGCCTGGGACATGAGTTCCATAGAGTTGCAAAGAGGTGCAAAAGTCATTTCCAACAATTATTAATGATCTAATTTTGCAATGTTTAGAGGTGTTAAAAAGGCATCATTGAGATCCAGAAATTCAAAGAATAACTATTAGATGTTGCTTGGCTTCCAAAACTCACAAGACAGGTTATGTAACTGTGGACTGTACTTTACAATGACCTCCTCACAAACGCAAACAGTTAAATAGTAAAAGCAGACTGATTGGTATGCTTATTTGACATTTTATAATACGTTAGAAGAGTTTTATTCATTATATTTTTTCTTCTTGAGTCACAATTTTGTTAGAAGTTACAATATTCAACAAGGATAATTTACATTCTATAGATAGTCTTAGATTTAGTTTCATTAAAGTATGATGTAAAATAACTTAAATCTTAGTCAATGGTGGGCTAAGTTATGTATAAGAAGTAATTGAGATATTGTAATGAATGGGGTTTCAAAGTCCATATAGGCAAAACTAAAATGAGAGTAACTAAAAAAGGAAGTAAATTGAAGAAAGAAGAATGGGAGGGAAAATAATTCAGATTGCTAAGGTTTTATTTATTTAGGAATTAAACATAATGTTTGTAGTTGGGATAAACATAAACAGATAACAGTAGCAAAAGTGAAATTTGCATTGAAACAGATGAGAAAGAGTTTATTTATGGAATCTGAAATTGACATGGAAAGCATATATAAGGCCTTAGTAGAGTTGAGATAATCTTATGGTCTTGAACAATGGGAAATTGAATATAGAAAATGAATGGTAGAAAATGAATATTAAACTCAAAATGTTTTGTAAGATGATATTAGATGTCAGAACAAATATAGTAAGTGCAGGGGCCATGCTATAAATCAGGCAAGTCAGTCTAATGGGAGAAAGTGCCTAAGTGTTGCTTTAGGTTATGGCAAAATATAAACCAATATTTCAACATATTTTAAAGTATTATTTGATATTTCTAGAAAAGTATTTGGGTAGTACAGAGTTGGATGAATAAGTTTACAGAACAGTTAAAACAGAATAGGATTGGAGAAGTTTGGTTAAAGAAAAGTAATACCTTATAAGGGGACTATGTGGAGAGACTAGAATCTGATACTGACAGATATTAAGGTAATGGAACAATGGAACAAATGTTAATGCTTACAAATTAACAGATTTATAATTATAATTCTTCCAATTGTAAATAAGTATATTAGAAATTACAGAAGTAGAGCATACATATTTTTTGCAAATTTTGAAAAGGCATTTAATACAATAAATGGGGACACATTGGCATATAAATTGAGGTGTGAAAGAGTAAGTAATAAATTTAATTTTGGGCATCAAAAATTGTGCGAGGGAATATATTTTGTTTAGATGTGAAAGAAATAGGATAACAGATAATGTGGAGGGAAATTTGGGTTTCAGGCAAGGCTGTAAACTGAACCCAATATTATTCAACTAGTTTAGATGATATTTAAATAGAATTTTGACAAGTAATAGACAGTGTCCCAATAATGAGAAGATAAGATTGTTTTTTGTAGATGATTCCATAACAGGAGTGGTAATAATGGGACTGCACCATACCATTAATAAAACTGTTGCATTCTATGCAGAATGGGATTTAAGGATAAAAGCAAACACTCAGGAGTTAATAGACATGAAAAAATAATTTGATTATTTGGCAGTGAGATTTCAAAATTTGGAATATGGGCAGCACAGAAAAAAAATTCATTAATGAAAAGTAAATTAGTCATGAAAGCCATTAGTATTGTTTATATAAAATTCCTATATTGCCAGCTGTGGCATGAGCCAATTTTCCAGCATATCCAGATACATAGGTCCTGCAATGGTCTCTTGGCAGAAGAAAAAGGGACCATAAAACTTTAAACTGTGAGACTGCACAGAACACATTAACTTTTGGCTAGGCAACATGCTGCATAATAGTGCAGGAATTTTCTGTGTCCCAGGTTCACACATTGTGTCATTTAGTTTGCCACTCATAAAAAAATGTTGTTTCATCACTGGAGACTAAGTCTCTCACCAAATCCATCCTCTTCCATAAGTTGTTGTAACTGTGCAGAAAACTCAAATTGTTGCACTTTGCCGTCAGACAACAAGGCTTGGAGCAATTGCAAGGGGTAAGGCTTCTGTTGCAATTGTTTCTGTAAGATATTCCAAATGGTTGGTTGTGGAATGTTCAACTCTCTGCTGGCTCTGTTCGTCAATTTCTATGGGCTATATATAAAACTCCCCTGCATGAGCTCAACAGTTTCTTCAGTCATTGTAGGCCGACCATCTGATTTTCCCTTATCTGAAGTTGTAAACTGCACATACTATTGCCGAAAGGAGTTGGCAGTTGGTGCATACTTTTAAACTTTGTTCTGAAGTATCATTGCACTGTTATGATAGACTGATGTAAATGTAATTCAAACACAGCATATGCTTTCTCAGCATCTGTCATGATCTTTACTAACTGCTAACTACTGTGCTCTTGTGGCAAAAACCTGAAACATGGCTTAAAGAAAACAAAACATTTGAGTTTTTCTAAATGTTATGATAATATGTCCAATAATTGTGGATTGGTTGATTGGTTGGTTGCTAGTGGCCATTGGAGATGCTGATATTTATCATTTCTTCCCTAATTTCCTAACAAAGAGCTTCCAAATTATTGTCCAATAATATGCTACAGCAAATTTGTGAAACTGCTTCAATCATTTGAAATAGCTCTATATTGTGTACCTTAGATATAAATCCACCCCCCCCCTCTCTCTCTATTTGCCATCTATGCAACATAATGGATGAATTGACATGAGCAAACCATCGTTAGATGTTGCAATGGCTATATTTGAAAATAAATATGCTAACTGGCATTCGAAAAATAAAAATAACAACTTATAATGCAACAACTGTTTAATATCACAAACTTATGAAATTTTATTTAGTACTTATGTGCGGCAAATTTGTTTCTTTAGTTGCATTATTACTGTAGGTATACCACTCTGTGTATGTGCACCCATAAGGAGGGAGAGAGCTTCCCCCTTCTGGTATGCCATCCTGTCCAGAATGTTGGTATGCCATACATGGCCATAAGAAGGAAGAGCGCCTACCCCCCCACCTCTTACATATGAGAATCTGTTACTCCACTTATTCCATCTTTGTCTGTGAAAGTCAAGGCTCATTCATGATGAATACATTTATATTAATGCAAGGACCAACAATATAAGCAGTAATTAAAATATGATTGAATTGTTTTGTATTGTCATAACTGATTGTTGATTGTTCATAAAATGATGCCTCTAATTTCTTTTCAGCATGTAAATATAAACATAGCCAAAGAAAATGTTTCCCTGTTGCATGCATTGTTGAATTTCCACCAAATTGAATTTCCAAAGTCAACAAAATTAGCAGTATAGAAATCAGTTTTCTCAAGTTTAGCAAACTGTGTTGATTTTATTATTTAGTATTCTCCAGTTGTTTTGTTTTCCATACACTTTCCTTTTGTGTTCACTATAGTCATTTACATTACCTCTAATGAAAAGAATTAGGATTTTGTAAGTTGTTATTTTAGTCAATCTTATTTTGTGCATAGGCGATATTGAAATCTTTAAAAAAACAGGATGACTCCTAAAGTTGTTAACTGGAACAATGCACAGTGAAGCCAATCATATATTAAGATCATTGTGTGAATGAGTCGAACTAACATTCTTTTGCACTCTTTTTTACTCTTTTCCACTCTATGACAAGTAAATGGAGCAAAAGAGTGTTAGTTCGACTCATTCACACAATGATCTTAAGGATGACTCCTGCTTCATCAAAATCTTCAAGTGTGTCTGGAAGCCTCTTAGAAGTCAAGCATGGGAAACAGTATATTGTATATACTACATTATATATTGCATATACATTATAAACCATACTTTAAAGAATAAAAGAGACAAATAAAATAGAAAATGCAAATGTTTTACTTGTGACAAAATGAGTTTGCAAGTCAATGTGCATGGTAGGTAGAGTTCTAAGGGAAGGGAAGGAAGCTGTTGCAAGAAGAAACCTCACATTTTTCACTCCAACAGGAAAAAATGTGCCAAGAAAGAAGAATACCGAGGCTGAGATTGACAGTCTGCTAGACTGCATTATTAAACAAAAGTTGTATTTCTTCTGTACAGATAAAAAAGAAAGTCCTACCACAGGCATGCTTCTTAATACTCCAAAAGATGATAAAGAGAATTTTTACAGCTAATAGAAAAATCTGATTTTAATCAGAAAATATGTATTTTGAAGAGGAAACTGCTGGTTGAATACCCAGATCATAGTCTTATGGAGAGCAAAATATTTGCAGACAATTTATGAATGAAAATGAATGAATGAAGAGTGTATTTATTGAAATTAGCATACATACTAATAGCTTTACAATCTTCGTACTGGTCCACCGGACCATAAGTGCCTTTCATAATAACAAAAAGTGCATTATTTAAATAAATAAGTAAATATGTCATACCTCCATTGCTTAACCAGTTAAAACAACAACAACAACTTCAATATTAGTTTCATATGCACTTACAGAATATGGAACCCCTACCCCTTGTCAGTGGAATAATTAAACATAATACATACATACATGCTTTTTTTTTTTAAAATTCAGTTTAGTTCCCCCCACCACTCCCCCCAGTTTTCAGCCTTTTCAGACCTGAGCTGTCTCACCTTCGACATGAATTTGCTTACCTGCTCCTCATCCTTGCTTGTCAGCAGAGTTCAGCATGCCCCTTGCCCTCTGACAGTCAGTAAAGAAAAGCGGCAGAAACTTTTTTTCTGAACACCTTAGTGCTGTTACAGCTCACTAGGATGTGCAACCATGATTCTTCCTCTCCAAATAGGGAAAATTCTTAGTTCATTTTCACCCGAGATTCTGATCTGCTGCCATGCTCCAAGCCTAAACCATGCGAGTCCCTGTTTAATGAATCTGATCCCTGTTTTGATGTACTGATTCATCCCCCACCCAAATTTTAATCCCATTTGCACTTCTAACAAGATCTTCTCTCCATATTGCGCAACTGTAAGTTGCCCGTCTAAATCCTTCAGGCGGTTCCTAACCTTCCTCCATATAGCTCTCCTATTACCTTGGCCTGCTGTACAAATATTTCCCAACCCAATGGTTTCTAATCCCTTTCTCACTTTGAAGGCCCATGTTCTTATTGCCTTCCAAACTAAGCTGCTCTTTGAAGCAGATTGCCCTAGTTAAAGGTTGATCTCCCAGAATAATTTTTAGCCAATATTTTACCCCTCTAATTTTACATTCTCTTGTCTTATTATGAGCCCCAAATTTCCCTTTTATTCTGCAGTTTGCCATACCCCTCCCTACACCCAAAATCCCTTTCAAAAAAATGCATTCTCACCTGACCCAGATTCTCCATTTGTTGCTCCTACTCCCAGATTTCCCCACCATATGCATTGGTGGATTTAACCAGAGTCCCGGAAATGGTTTCCAATAAACCTACCTGCAGATCTGGAATTCTGCTGCATATATGGAGAGTCTCCATGGCCTTCATTCCCGCCTTGTGTTTAAATGTGTCAATGTGCTTCGTCCACTGTCCGTTTATTATAAAAATAAGTCCTAGGTACACAAAGTTCTTAATAAGGTATGTCCTCCCTACATACAAGTCACTTCTCTACTATAGACTGCTCCGTTCTTTTAAGTCATTGTTTTCCTTTTATTTACATTAATTGTGAGTAGCCTTTCTTCACAATAAGTATGCAGTCTATCGAGTCCCCGCTGCAATCAGTTAATCCTCGTTGAACATAGTACCACATAATCTGCATATAAAATAACCAGCACCTGAAAATCATCTAGTACAGGTGGCTCTATACTCTCCTGTACCATTACATCTACTAAATCATCTACAAATATATTAAATAGTAAAGGAGACAATGCAGTCCTGTCACTCACCCTCTTGCTCTGCAAACTCTCTGATACTCTATCTCTGTCATACTTTATGCAGAATTCCACACTGTCATAAATTGCCTGCAATGCTCTTATCATTTTCCCTGATATTCCTTTGATCCGCAATTTGTATCATAGTGCCTCATGGTTGATAGAATCAAAGGCCTTCTGAAACTCTACAAAGGCACAATGTAGTTTCCGCTGCTTTATTGACATATGTCTGAATCTAAGTGTTTCTAAAATAAACATACCATCTATGGTACTGTGCCCTTCCTGGAAACTGATTTGAAATTTTGAAATATTGCCAAATTCACTTGCCCAGCTTTTATTCTATTATACAGTACTCTAAAATATACTTTTTCCATAATTGGCAAAAGCATGACTCCTCTATAATTGTCCGGAGATCTCATTGATCCTTTCCCTTTAAAAATAGGATGAATTATTCCCTTTAGCCAAAGGTATGGTAATTTCCCCATTTAAATAATTTTCTAAATATTTGGAGCATCACAAAACCAAACTCTTTAACACTGGTGGCCTCTTTGAATACTTCTGGCAGCAGTCCATCCCAGCCTGGGGCTTTGCCTGTTTTTAAACTCTTTATTGCCTCCAAGACTTCCTCCCCAACAATATCCATGTTCAATATTTGTACTTGCATCCTTCCTCATCCTTGTGCCCCTCCTGCTAGCATAACTATCCTCCAACCCCCTCCCCAAATATTTTTTTAAAGTGTTCCGCCCATTGTTCAGGTACAATTTTGTTACATGCTCTATAGTTATTACTCAGGTTTTTTATTAATTGCCATGTTCTAGCATTATACCCCCTATTGACAACTTCCTGGATCTCTTCAGTCACTTAATTCTGCCAATCAGCCTGCTTCTGTTTCAGGATTCTCTTCTTCTTTGAGCGAAGACCTTCCACTGCTCTTAGCTTCCTTCCCTTCTTTAACACCTCTTCAGCTACCTTCTTTGCTTTTCTACATTGATAGTCATACCAGCCCTCAGATTTTTTACCCTGTCTCTTAGTTCGGTGTTTCATCATAGTGGCCTCTTTACACAAAACATCGCGCCAGGTGTTCTGTGGTTCCTATGGCTCTTACATTTAAGTTATGCCTTAGATTATTAAGAAAGTTTTCGGACTGCTCCGGCTTCCACACATATCTTTGAACCACCCTCCCCTTCTCCCTTCCCCACCAATGTTTCTTTGTGTATTCAAATGTTCTCCCATATCCAATTTCAAAACAATTTTCCCTATCAAATTTTGGCTTACCAAAATAAATCTATCACACTCCCTCCACAGACAATTTGGGTATGAAGGGTGGACTATAAATGAAACGTATATTCAGCAATTTCACACAGTGGCAATATGCTGGCAGTTGGAAAGTGAAATTGGTGCTACCACAAACATTGGAACTGGACAAAGACTGATAATTGCCCATGGGGGGGGGGAAGAAGATGGTTTCATAGAGAATGTTTTATTAATTTTTAAATCAGGGCAAAAATCTGGCAACTAGCAAACCACCATGAACTTTGAAAATTTTTGAAAGTGACTAAAACTTCAGCTTTTTCCAGCTTTGCCCGACTCAAATGTGATTGTAATGGATAATACAATACACCATTGCAACAAAAGGGACAAGTTCAGACTCTAGCTCGGCTAAAAATGACATCATTATTATAATTTTAAAGAGTAAGGGCAAGCTTATGAAAGTGGTGCAAACTGTATCTCTTCAGAAACAGTTTTTACTGGATGAAATTATTCACAGCCATGGCCATATTCTCCGGTGCATTTCTCCTTACCATCTAAATCTAGTTTGGGGAGATAGTAAACACCAATTAGCACAGCAATCGGCAATTTTTTAAAAGAGGAGGAAGGATTATATAGGAATATACCATCCAAAGGTGGAAAAATTGCTGTAAACATGTTCAAACAAAAGAACATCAATACCTGAACTAAGATGATAATATAGATAATGAATTGGACAGAATTAATATCAAAATAAATATGACTCATGATGTTAGCACATCTGATGGGGATGATGACAGTAGTGATGACAGCAGCAATGAGTAGCAGATGGAAGCATGGAGAAAGAAGGAGCTGAGATCATAGAGGGGGAAGTGATCTTGCAGTGAACTACAGTGTATCTTGCCCTAACCTTATTTTCAGTGTGGTATAGCTATATAATTTATTTTATGATTATTAGACCCTATAATGCAGGTAGATTGCAAGTGCCAAGAAGGTCTAAAAGATTTCACTAAAAGTGCATTTCATTAGGCCCCTGATTCTTTAGCTTTATTTATCACAAATTTACTCACCAAGGCACGGGCAAAATGTTTTGCTGAATTACTGGTTAAATGGTTGTTCCAAAGGATAAGAATGCTTAGGCCACTACCGGGCTGACCTGAAGACTGTTCCATCAGTCCATCTGAGATATGTCCCAGACCAATATCTTGGATGTTGTTATTACTGTAATATGAAAATCACTGTCATCAGATAAGACAAATATGCCACATATAATATGGCTATACATGGATTATACGCCTTTCCTTTAATGAAACTACATTATTTATACTAGCAGAGTTATGGCCTTAGGGCTTTATCTTCCACTCACCAATCTTTTATGGTTACATATATATTATAATTTACAAGACAAAACTACACAAAGTGCAGTAAATGGATAATAGTAACTATAGATACAATATATGAGTTTTGGACATTGACAATATAGATCATATTTAGCTCTTACATGAAAGTGAAATAAATGGAAAAATATGTGTACTAAAATAAGCATGGTACATTATTTTGTTTTAAAGCTATTCTTCATCTATTCTATAAAGACATTTATTAATCATATTTTTAATTCTGATTTAAAGTTATTCCCTTGCTTCAGTTTTAAGGTGTTGGTAATTTGTTTTAAAGTATACTCTTTTACAAAAGGGTTCTGTTCAGTCATTTTTCTATTTATGCTCTTTCTATGTAAATTTTTTCTCATAGATAGTGTTATGGCAATAATAATGCTTATTACAAATATTAGAGAAAAAAATGTATTTTTAAATAAAGAGATTAATTCTATATGCATACAAGCAGACAACTATTAAGTTATTGCTTCTGAATATATTCTTGCATGAAATTCTGGTGTGAAGCTTGTAAATTACTCTTAGACAACTTTTTGCAAAACTAAAATCCTATTTAATTTTCTACACCGGTATTGTCCTAAATTTCAATTCTATATTTTATATGGGAGTAAAATAAAAACATAGGTATGCTATTTTCAGTACAGGAGTGTCTAAATAAGTGAGAATGTTTCTAAGCAAGTACACTTCAGAGCTCACCTTCTTGCACACTTAATCCACATGCTAGCAGTGCAAGCTTTTGGGTCTAACAAAATAAAAAGTAAGTACAACATAGCTTCACAGAATACCCACAGAAAAACCTAATTTGGTTGTTCAGTGTTCAAGTTATGCTAAAAAAAAATCTATATAATGTGCCTCTGATGCTCAACTGCAATGTTATTTTTAATTCCTGGCATTACACAAAAACTCTAAAAATTACATAGATAATAGAGGTACGCATAATTAACAATTATATTATAGTTTTATTTTACCAGAAATAGGACTTCTAAGCTAGAACACACTGCTATGCTAATGGGTTTTAGGCTCAACAAAAACAGCCAGTTACATTCAGTACAATTTGAGACCTGCAATGTTAAACACACAATGTTAATAGATATATAAACTAAACACAAAATTGAACTGAAAAAGAAAAACGAACACACTGCATTTGAGCACAAAACTTTTTTGCTTCATTTACTGCTTGCTATATATTAAAGAAAGTCATATTAAAGAGAAACTCCTGATCACCTTACACATTAAATTGTATTCTATCATATCCAAACAGTATAATTTTGTCAAGGAACAACAGAATGATTTCCATTCCTTCCTCAAAGCTGGCACATTATTGATTTTCCAGATTAGTTTGAAATCACAAGCATTTTTCTTGTAAATTACAAAGAATGAATGTTGGTGATATTTTGTGAACAATTAATATATAATTAAATTTGGAATCCAACACTATGAGTTTATTTATTTAGTTTATTTAAGGACAATCTTTAACAATTCTTGTCATTGGTGTCCCTTTCAATTCAAAGAGTGAAATGGCTGATAAGTTGCTCAGAGGCCTCTTCTTTCATGCTTGAGAATTTTTTATGTGCTGTAAATTTATGACATGGAGTCAACAATTTTATTTCCCTTACCAAGGAAGTCATTTTACACCCTAAAAATCCATCAACACTGGCCAAATTTGAAGTTGCAACCTTGGATCTATAACACAGTTAAGTATGCATTATTAATCTCTTGTGAATTAAAATTGTTAAATGTAACATTGCACAGTGAAGCAAATCGTATATTTACATCATTGTGTGATTCAGTAGAACTAACACTCTTTTGCTCCACTTGTTTAAATATGTACAACCAGTTTCACCAATGACTTTTACATGTACAAAGATAGTTTAATGAACTTCGACATTTCTGGTGATGAAAACAAACTTCAAGTTCATCATACCTCCATCAGAACTGATTACACATCCCCACAGCATAACGGTTTATCCTCCAGTCGACCCTGGGCTGACAATGCAAACAAAGGGTTCGTGAAATCAGTTCTACATATTGAAACAAGTAAGTGGAGCAAAAGAGTGTTAGTTTGACTCAATCACATAATGATCTTAATCTCTTGTGAAATGAACAAAACACTCTTCCTGGTTTCACTTACTGGAGATTTAATAAGAACATGTTTCTTAGACTTTTGTCCACATCCTCAGATGTTAAATGACCGTTTGACTGTTTGATTGTTTATTGGAGTTGAGTTGGACATTTATTAAGTTAGTACATATATTAGATAATAAACTTGAATATAGGGCTATTTGTTACCAAGATGTCAAAATTCATTAGGTGTTATTCATGATTTTTATGTAAATCCTTTCCAAAATGGTTAATTTCTTTGGTTGTTAAAACTGTTTTAATAACTTGGTTGCCAATGCCAATTTTTTATTTGTTTATGTGGTTATTATTCCATTGTTCCTTCAACCTTATACTTTTCTTTTATTTATCCGATGTAGATTGTTTAACAATTCTGATAATTTATCTGTTGAATTCTGAATTTTTTCTCCTTGAGCCTGGAATGTGTTTTATTTAATGTTAATAATTTTTTTCGGTGAAAAATCCACATACACACAAAAATGTTCAGACTTGTAAAGTAATTGAAAGTTGTTGTACAAATATATAACAACATACACTGTAAGCCAAATATTAAAGCAGTGCAACAAATGAATTGATGAGTTTATGTATTTAAAGCAACATACACTGCTATCTAAGAGTTTCTAGCCATATGTATTTGACCAATAATATTTTCATGAAAGAATAAGGTAACCTCTAATACTTATGGCAATAGGCACTGAATGCAAAATGCTTACCCTTCCCCCATAAAGAGTGATTCAAATGTATCATTCTAGTTGAGCAATGAAAAATAATCCCCATCTCTCTGTTTTACTCTTTCTCTCTAGAAATATGTATATGCAGAGTGGGCATATTTGCTAAAGGAGCAAGCTTTTAAAAAAATGGAGATATGCATCGAAAGGCAATTAAAATTGCATTGCACTTTAACAGCAGTGGTACTTGCCCATAGCATTTTATCTGAGGAGGGGCAGTCTAGCTTCAACATGAGTACTGCTAGAGGGCTGTCTTTAATTACTTAAATTCTTTCTTCCTGTAAGGAAGTTATTTCATTGTTCAAGTGACTGAATATGTAGTTCATACATACTAGCAATATTTACTATTTTCTTTAAATATGGTGTTTATGTAGCTGCCAGTGAAACGACTTAATTCTGCTCCACCAATACATAAAAAGGCCAGAGCCTTTGTTAACATTTTGAAGAACATGGTGCTGTCACAGACTGTCTTGGTGTGTTCCCAAGTGTCTTTATCCTTTAAGACTTGAGGGAGCAATTTATACACTTTAATTGCAGCTGTACAATATCATGTTTAAAAACACATAATAGGCCAGGGAGCAAACAGTCAACTTTGGCTCTGATCTGCAGCTTGGAGCTGGCCTCCTACCACTCAGAGTCATCCAAGTACTGCTATTCATTCCTCTCTATGAAAACAGGCACAAATGACAAACCCACCACAGCTCTCTCCAACTTGAAAACAAGCTGCACCTTGACTGCCACTTTTGTAACAGGCAGTGAATTTTAGCATCTAGTATGAATGTATTAAAATAGGAAATAATGACTGCTGTTGGAAAAAAAAAAACCCATTAAAGGCCAAAAGTTCTTAAAAGATTATCTGCAAAAACAAGGGAAAAAACTAACATTGGCATTCCCAAACTTTTACACCTTCTTTGTTAACAGAGACTATATATACAATATCATTAAATAATATTTTTTTTTATATACTATGACACTCAGTGGCTGCAATTATGGAGAGCTGGTGTAGCATTTACCGCCATCCCCTTTCTAAATTTTTTAAAAAGTTATCTCTTGAATATTAACCAATTTTAAAATTATATACCATATAAACTTTATTTATACATATTTTGTTAAACTTCATCAAAAATTCATAAAATTAAACAATGTTATTGTTTAACATTAATACTTATAATTTAATTTGATTTGTGAGAATAATGCAAACACAATTAGTTTACAAGTTGCCTTCATTACTGTTCATCACTTAGCAACTCTATGACACCCCTCCCATAGTCTCAGCCAACTACTACTTACTGACAACCTCTTGCTCAGCTGACAAATGCAGTGACCATTCCTTTCATTTAGAAGTCTTCTTCCATTAGAACTTTTAACATTATCAGTATTGTTACCTTATTTATGCTTGTAATCATCTCAAATATTTTTAAAAGGAAGTTTATAGAAGTCAAGGTTATTTATTTAAGAAAGATTCATCTCACAAACAATCAGTGTAGGAATTTGTTCTTCCAATATCATGTATTTGCTAACCCTACAACTTTTAAAAACTGAACAGGACATTGGCAGACTATAAAAAAGATATATAAAACAAATAAAGAAGTTGCAACAGGTATTAAAGCCTAAAGCTTTCAGCAGGGGGAAAAAAAAAAAAGAAAGAAAAAAAGAAAAAAACCTTTTCTTTATCATTATCATCATCTGTACTTAAGAAGAGAAGCCCTTGCTTAGTGTATGTTTTAAGATTTATTCCTAAAAGCTATCATTTGATACTTCCACATTTACAGCAGAAATTATAAATTTGTAAGGATTTACTCCATTTCATTAATTGTTGCATCTTATATAATATTTTATTCTACAAATATTGTTTTCTCTCTTTTTGGCAACAATACCAAAACAAATACTACTTATCCTAGGCCTTATGGCTATTTTATAGCAATTTTTGTATGGAAATAAATTTACTGTTGACTACCTTAATTGAAAGAGAAAAAAAAAGTAAGGAAGCAGAGATAAAATAAAAAAAGTATCTAAATTACCTTATGTCCAGCAATTGCAGAAATGTGTTTGAGCGTAGAAGGCCACCAAGCTGAATTGCATCTGTTACATTGAGACCGTTGTCTGCAAGATAAAGTTCCTTCAGTCCTGTGTTCAGTTTCAGGGCTGCAGCTAAAAGCATTGGAATTGGCAACATTATCTATTACATCTTGCAAAATGTTATCTTTTTACAATTATGTTAATTTATTTGTTAGTTCAATATCCTTATCTATAGAGCTGATGGCATTTTGTACAAAAAATCTGTAACTCTTTGATGCATATCACTATATGCTTTTGTCTTTAAAAAAATGTGTTGCTAAATGTGAAGATGATAAATACCGTCAATCCTCCAACTTTCATAAACTAGATCTATGGGCATAAGAAATGTTCATTTATGAATGGGAATATGATGCATTTGACCATTCATCCATAATCAATAAAGAGCCATGTTAATCAACTTTGAATTAGGAGTATTTCAAACCCAAATAAATGTCTAGATGAAATATTACGTAAAAATGAGAAATTTTATTTGTAAGAAAAATTTTATGTTTCATTTTGTCCTTTAAGTTATGTTATTTTTATAAATTAAATGTTTTAATAGGTGAGATGTTTACTTAAATACTTTGTCTCCACTTACCAACATTTATTGCCAGAAATTACAACATTTAATTTATAATCATGTATCCATTGTGGAAGTTCTACAAAATTGAATTTAAATAATTTATATAATATTATTTGTCGGGGGATAAATCTGCTGTTGCTTTTTAAAATTGGTTAATTTATTTTCGAATATAGTACATGAAATAAATTGCGATTTGCAATAAAATCTATAATTAATGCAAAAAATATATATTAAAATGTAGTATTCTAATTCTTTAAAAGCAATTTTTTTTTAATTTTAGTTCTTAGTATTTCACAGTTTCATTTATATTTAATTTTTTCGTAAAATAATGATCACACTTATTTTGATTAAAGCATTGCAGCTAATTGTGAAATTTTTTGCAGTACAAAATTCAATTGCAGCCAATTAGAAAATGAATGTTTCCTAACTTGATGGAAAAATGAATTACAAATATTTATAGATAATGCATTTGTAAATTACAATAGTTTCTTGAAAATGTTGCTTTGTAATTTTTTTTAAATAGTGTTTAACACCCGTTTTTACTGCTGAGGCATCGCAGGAAGTGGGCACTGATGATACACGAGATGAAGTGATAAATTGGGAAATGGTGTTTATTTTTAAGGAAGGAAACATTCTAGGCCCAGTTTAGGGTACCTCTCCGGCATTTACCATTTATGAGGATGACGAAAACCTGGAAAAAGCTTTGGTCAGGAAGGACGGTCCTGGCAGGAATCAAACCTGAGACCTCCTGCTTATGAGTCCACACCTTAATAACCTCAGCTACCCATGGCAATCTTAAATCAGGATGTTAACAACCAATTTGTTAGTTCACATTTTTTTTAATTTGTCTGTTTGTTAAATGCTTTTATATATATAAATAAAACAGACAAATAGCTGAGGTCATTAAGGTGCAGACTCATAAGCAGGAGGTCTGGGGGTTTGATTCCTGCCAGGACTGTCCTTCCTGACCAAAGCTTTTTCCAGGTTTTCTCATCCTCAGAAATGGTAAATGCCAGAGAAGTACCCTAAACTTAGGCCTAGAATGTTTCCTTCCTTAAAAATAAACACCATTTCCCAATTTATCACTTCATCTCATGTATCATCAGTGCCCACCTCCTGTGATGCCTTAGCAGTAAAAACTGGCATTAAAAACTATTAAAAAAAAATTACAAAGCAACATTTTCAAGATACTATCATAATTTACAAATACATTATCTATAAATATTTGTAATTCATTTTTCCATCAAGTTAGGAAACATTTATTTTCTAATTGGCTGCAGTTGAATTTTATACTGCAAAAAATTTCACAACTTTTCTTGCATTGGGCACAAGAAGGAGATATGAGGTACTAATATGTAAAAAGTGTTTATATAATATACAGTATATCAAAATGCGAAGTTGAATATCACCACCTTTAATAGAAAATAAATAAAAACAGTAATGAACAACATGTATAAAATAATTATAATTTTATTTTTTCAACAAATGTAAATTTTTAAAACATTACATTATCACATTCTTTAGAAATAAGCTACAGCCTTCTGGATCATCTACCGAAAGCTGTGATGAGCTCCTTTGTTAAAGATTACTTTACACACTGTTAATCTTTACCTGAATCATGCAAAATTCTTCTTATCTATTGTCAACAACAGTATCACAAACAAGTATTTATATTGAATAGGGTACTAAACATTTCAGATATCTTTTTTACAATATCTTTCAGAGTCAGTATTCATTGCCCATAGCTGATAAAATAGTTTCATATATTACTAGACATTGAAATTAAAGACTGCAAATAGGTATGTCAACATATAAGAAATAATATTCATTTTATTTGCCTGTTAGAATGGTAAAAAGTCTACCAGGGCAGAGTTATTCTAATTTTTATGCAGAAAGTTATTTCATTATTTCCTTAAATCATGCTGCCGTTTCCTTGTCTGTGCTTTTTTAAAAGCATGAATTAATTTCCATATATGAGCATGAACTGCACCCTAGTGTGTATAAATTTTTTGCATAATGTTGATCACTGATTGTAGCATACCATTGTACAATGCTATCACACAGAGAGCGATGAACACAGAAGAGATTACTGAATTGAGAAGCTGAGATGCACATTGTTTTGTTTTAGCATGCCCATTTATTTCAAACTTAGCTGATGTGGATAATCTTTCCATAATTTTCTCAAAAAATCTCTGATGCTTTTGTATTTTGTTGACTATTTTGTTTTACAAAAAATTGGAAGATTAGAAATTAGATATCTTCTTATAGTTCTCTCCCCGAAGAAAATTGTAAATTGCTTAATGATTCTATATATGCTTCTGATGACTTGTGGAGGCTAGATTTTAGTTAGTTCAAAAACTTATTTCCCAACACAATATTTTGCATGTTAGGAATCTAACCCAATTAAATAAAAAACACATAAACAGAGGTTTTTCCATTTAAATATACCACAAGATATTCTTATTTCCCAAACTCTGGATTTCACATCAATGAGAACACTATAACTTTGATTCTGTAATGATATTGATAATTTGTAATTTTCCTGGCAATGTGATTCACAATGCTTGCGGCAAAGTAGTGAGAATGAAGTGAATCAGTCTATATTCCATTTATATTAAGTAGCTGAATTAGATATTCATAATCTGAAAAAAAAAATAGATTTTTCTTTTTGCCAAATAGTAAGCTGCTCAAAAATGTTGTCAGTAACATCCTCAGCAGACAAAGTATGTCTTCTTTGATGCTTTTTGCCTTAGATTCTTGCTCTATTTTAGAAGCAATGTTGTTCCTTCTGACTCATTTTAATCCCTTTATTGTGTTTTAAAGATTCAATAGCTAGACTGCACAATTGCTACTAGAGTAATGCATCTCACTGTGGCTTCATTCTTCTGAAATGCAAATTCTTTCTTCTTTGCATATCCCTAACTTATTAACATAGGAAAAAATACTGCATCCTAGTTTATCATTTTCACCAGTAATTAGCCAGTCATACTTCTCAATGAATTCAGTCTATTGGGCTTTAGTCAATATCTCAAGCCAGCAATTTCCCCATCCATTTCTCTCTCCCTTTCTGTGTTTGTACCAGCACATTCACCTTTCAAATTAAAAATGCTTTTCTCCTTGTATTCATATCTTTATTTTAATTTTCTTTTCAAACCCAAACTACTGTTTTCAACCAATGATCCACAGTTTCTTCTTGTTAAGCATGTATTAACTGAGTTATTAGTCTGCAACCAAAGAAATATATAAAAACATGTTATACTTAAAAAAAACACTTTGTTTTTTGCACAAAGTACTTTCCAACATTCCTTTGGATCAGAAATTCCCATTTGGTATGCTATGGTATCTTAGGGTGCCGCGAGATCGTCCAGAGGTGTCACGAGATATTTTGGGAATAAACAAAAATTCGGTAGGGACTACCTAAAATATATATTAAATTACAATATATCAATTACAGGTATTGGTAATGATGAAGAAGAAGACAAATCATTAGTTGGATTAAGTTTCATTTCAGAAGTTCAACCCATGGATTAAGAAGAAGAGAGTTTTATTTTATGTGGTTTCGAGAAATTATCCTGTTGAGAAAATAGTAATAACCTACATGAGAATAAATAACAGAGCTATTATAACACCCAAAAACAGAACACGCTGGCATATTGATCCATTTAACACTATATTGTACAATAATACAAAGAATAACTAAGCTTCAATGCATTGAAAACATGGCAAAAATACAATCATTCATATTGCGTGAACTCTCAACAAATACAATCAAATCCAAAGCAAGAAATAAGACTGCTTAGCTTTGAGGAAGATCTGCATGATTTGTTATCAACTGCTAGGCCTGATATCAAACATTTATGTTCTCAGCATCAATCACAAATTTAACATTAATAAGATAAAATTTGTTTAATGATTTATAATTACATTATAGTCCCCTACTTTTGAAATTGTATTTGTTTAATTTAATAATTCACAGTCAGTGTATATTGAACATTTTTAGTATACTTTGTCCAATGACAGGCCATATATTGAATGTTAAGTTGTTATTAACAAAAAAACTATATTCTTATGTTTGTTAAGGAGTGTTTATTTGAAGATAATTAAAAAAAATAAATTTGCACGCATGCACACACATATCACAGTGAAAGTAAAACATTTAAAAAATTTAACAGGGGTGTCCCAAATTTCCAAACTTAATCCCAAAGGTCCCACTAAAATAAAAAGGTTGGGAATCATTGCTTTAGAATATCTGTCTTATGCAGTATGCATTTTCTTTCCTGTATAAAGATTATGGAGAAAAAATGAACAGATAAGCAGCAATTTCATTTTTTTTTTCTTTTATTCACTCTTGTGTTGAAACTGGTATATAGCAGAATTTGATTGCCACTTTTAACAACAAAAACCTTTATAACCACAGTCATCTGTTGCAGGAAGGGGAAACAAGACCATTGTTGACATTTAAGCATGGGCTTACTCGATACTTCCAAATTTCAAGTCATGTTAATGTCAAACATCTCTACATTTCTTTCAAAAGAAAAAGCAGATCTCATATCATTCAAGACAAGAGCTAGTAAAAAAGTTTTACTAAAATTAATAATATACAATGTGCACAATTCAATAAATTTATCAGTAACCGAAGGATAGTAACAAAATGAAGATGCACATTATATAATTATATGCTCTCCCTTTCTAAACATTATATTGTAAAAGATATAGGTGGCTGAAGCTGCCAAGCATGCGATCATGAGTTGGAGGGCTGTGACTCAAATCTTGCCAGCATTGTTCCTTCTAACTAAGGTTTTCCCAGGTTTTCCTCAGTCCTCATCAATATCAAATGCTGGGGCAATATCCTAAACTTAAATCTTAAATACTTCTACCCCTCATTTTCTTTCCAAATTAATCATTTCATCTCATGTATCATCAATGTCCACTGCCTGTAGTGCCTCAATTGTAATAACAGGTGTTAAACATAATTAATTAATCTTATATTTCCAATCACGTGGAACCAGAAATATTTGACCCTAATTAAGTTTACTTCAGTAATTGCTAAATACATAAATATAAATTAAAGTAGAGATATATCCCTTGTTAACAGAAGGTATACACCTTACATCCTCGACCACAAGTCTGGACTGATCTGATGTTCAAAGTTCTGTCATTGTTTCACCCCTTTCATCATTAGCTATGTATGAGAAACTCTAATCATCATTTCAAATCTTAATCTGAACCAGAGCTGAAAGAGGCAGAGGATGCTGCAGAGTTTTATTTAAATAATTAAAATGTTAATTGGAACTTGCACAGTGAAGCCAATCATATAAATGATATTATTGTATGATTTAGTTGAACTACATGCTCTTAATGCTTCATTTACTTCTCATAATTTATAGAACCAGTTTTGAGAGTTTTATTTGTTGATTTACCATTGTTATTTGTGTGTCTAGGATGAACTAGTAATTTGATCTTACAACTCATATTTACTACATTACAATCAACAAAGTTTTTAAATCACTGTGTTCAGCATCAACCCAATTGCTATTCTTTGGCATTTAAAATAATAATATATCCATTTCATTATTTTTATTTTACACTTGATCAATAGCACTGTGGAAGAAATGAGCATTTGATATGCACATAGCAAACTGCTTCTACAAACTATATTACATAAAATACCAAAATACCATTCAATGATGCTATGGGAGAGAAATGCACTGTTTTTTGTTTTTCTTTTATTTTACAAAAATCAATGAATAGAAGTATTAATAGTTATTTTTGAGCAAAAATATTAAAATCAGTTTTTATGCATACTTTTTTCTGTCAATTCACATATAATAATGATCAAATTATAAAAATGAGCTTACACAAATGATCTAATATCAGCATTGGAGAGGAAAGAAACATGGCAGAGAAGTAGAAAGTTTGGAAATGTGCACTCTACTTTTGAGAACAATGAACACTAATGTATAGTTACCAAAAGAAAAGAATGCTATTACTTTAACTCACTGGGAATAATTGTATGCATTACATTTAAAAGCACAATAATTTACAATTATTCTCAATTTCCAGATATCAAAATGCCCTCTTCATCTTGTCCTGTTTAATGATGTCCTTTGCGTAACTTGAAGCACATCTTTATATTATCAGAAAATAAAATATACTCATCCATAACTCCCAAATGGACATTAAGAAATACTGTTTAAAAAAAAAAACTCCTTACAAAATATGCTTGTCTTAAATAAACCCCAAAGTTGTGCTATATTAAAATAGCTTTGCTACTGAGAATATGTCATGATGGACACAACACACATTACAGCATTGATTTAATTCTTGCCCATTAGTGAATAAAGATGACAAACTTTAAAATATCACATGAGCTCCATGTGCTAACCTGCAACATGGAGAGGAAAAAGAAAGAAAAGGAGAGAAAGGAAGAAAAAGCTATTCAGATTTGTATCTAATCCAATCTAGGCAATACTGTGGACCCTAGCCTTCCTTAGCTTTTACCTCCTTTCATCCCTGTCTAAAGCTTTTCTTTTCCATATCCTTATTCCCAACAGTTGTGATGCATCCTTCCTTACTGCATCTATTCCTTGACAATCCTTTTGGCCTGGTCTTGTAAAATTTACCATATAATATCTTCAAAGGTATACATTTATCCGTCATCTTTATTATGTATAACTTGTAATCTTTATTTCTTTCAATGTCCATCTCTTTGTACAGATAATCTATTTCTTTATTACATCTGATATGCCAGCTTTCATTGTCTTGTATCGACCCATATATCTTTCTCATAATTTTCTTTTAAAAAACAGCTAGCATCCTCTCTGCTAGTCTCCAACATTTACATACATATGTCAAAACAGATTTAATTAGTGTTTTATATAATCTAAACCTAGTCTTTTGACTTATTTTTTTATTTCTGAAAAGATTATGAAGGGGTAATATGTCTTATGCTCAGTAATTCTGGCTTTCTTTGCTTCCATCCTTGTTTCGGTACACAATTGCATCCAGATATTGAAAATGTTCCCTTATTTCTGTCTTATCACTTACTAGTGTCCATTTTTCCATTCTTCCTTTTATTTTTCCTACTATGTACCATTATTTTAGTTTTTTCTGTATTAATGTTAAGGCCAATTTGTCTAAGATTCCACCTTTATCTCATTGTACAATTTCATAGCAGCATTTTTTGTTCTTCCTATAATGTTAATATCATCGACATATGCCATTAATTATGTTAATTTGTAGTATATTGTGGAGTTCATATTGTGACATTTGTCTTATAATATATTCCAGCATTAAATTAAATAATATGATCCAATTTCCTATTTTAATATTTCCAGTTAAACTATTCCTTCATTATATAAATATATATATATATATATTAAATAAGTGACCATTTTAAATATCTGGATGCAAATGTGTACCGAAACAATTAAAGTGTGACTTTATCTAAGTGTTTTATCCTTATCTACTTTTATTATTACTGTTAATTTATATATATAAATCCATTCTGGCCTGTATTAGTTTTATCAATTTATTTGGGATTAAAAGGTTTCAATGTTTGAAACACTTTCTCATGATTTGTGCAATCAATGCTTTATGAAAGTCTATAAAGATCTGATAGATTTCTATCTCATATTTCCAAGTTTTCTCTAGAATTTACCTTAGGGCAAACATTTGAGCTATTCATCCCCCTGCTCTGTGCCCTGACTGATATTTCCCAATAATTTCTTCTGCATATTGTGTTTTATTATATTTGTTAACATTTTGTATCCTGTGCAGAGTAGGGATATACCTCTATAGTTCATGCATTCCAATTTATCTTCTTTGTTTTATATATGGGCATTATTATACTTATCCTCCAGTCATTTGGTAATGTTTCTTCTTCCTATACTTTCTGTATGAATTGTTGAATTATTTCCAAAACAATTGTTCTTCCATATTTTTATAGTTTTACTGAAATATTATCTATTCCAGGAGATTTATTATTATGCATTTTTTGCATTGCTATCTGTATATCAGGCATATAGCTGGTTCCATTTTGCTGTCTTGTTCCTCTACTGTATTTTCATCCTCATCTTCTTCATCCCCCAGTAATAAAGTGTTTAAGTGTTTCCTGAAGCAACTCTTGAAAATATGTTTTTTATCTTTGTTGCATTAACATATCCTTGGACAATAAAAATCCATGTTTTGTCTTTACAAATATCAGTACAATTTTTATAACCTTCTTTCAAATAATCAGTTTCTTTAAAAAATTTTCTCTGATTATTATTTTCATATCCTGTATGTTTTTTTTTTTTAACAACTTCTATACATTCTTGTTCAAACCAGTTTTTTTTTGTGCATTCCTAGAGTTTCTGTTGTTGATTATTTCATAGCATTTCTCAACTGTATCCATTGTATTATTATGCTATACATTGATCATTTACTTCTAATGTCTGCCTGAGTTTCTTTTGATAAATATCTCTTATTATTGGTTTTTGAAGTTGTCCTACATTTATCCTTTCCAGTTACTAATTTTTGTATTTTTGGTATATATCATAGTCTATCTAATTCTAGATTTTACTAAATAATGGTCTTTGTCACTATTGACACTCTATTTAATATCACATCCATTATATGTTCTTTGTGCTTCTTGATTATGAAGCAGGAAATACTGTCTCAAAATGTCCTATTTAATTATAATTGCTTCTGATGGTTACTATAATAGTAATTGTATCTTGCCTCAGGTAATCAAGGGTATTAATATTACAATTAAAAGGAGGACCCCAATATTATATGTATTAGTGTATGTATACAGATATGTCTTTTTACTAGTAAGTAATATTCAAGTTATCTTTCTATAATACATGATTGACAGTGCATATATGTCGTCGTTATGTTACTGTAAAAAGGTATGGACATGCTGACTTTTGTTAGAAAAGGGCCACTTTACCTGGGAAGAGGGTCTTTTGTTTAGCATTACTCTGCCAAACCCTCTCGGACAGATTCACAGGTCCCAAGGCACCATATGCCATTAGGCTGTAAAGGCTATGAATACGAGTAACTGTACTTTCCATCAAAAGAAAATACTGCATACAAAAACATGTGTTTTCATAGAAACCAAGAATCTAGTGAAGGATAGATGCCTCTTTTTCCCGTAGCATGGAAATAAAAGATATTTCCTGGTAAAACCCAGAAACTTCAACCAATCAACGTATTTCAAAAACCCAATGAATAAAAGCAAACTTGTAATAAACCATGTACTTGTGTGATCCAATGATATTCTAGAAGGAACCAAATTCGATAATATTTAAAGGAATTAAATTTTCAGGTTAAGTTTTAAGCATTCGCGAGAGGAAGCAGTCAGAACAGTAAGAGTCGTGACAGCAGTAAAGGTAGTAACAAGTGGCAATTAGTCAGTATCTGCATCAGTCATCAGTTATTCAGTGTTATAGCAGAATAGTTAAACCGTCGCGAAGAGTCAAAGTAAATTGTTTGGTCAGTGAGAGTCAGTCAGGCAGTGCAAGGGTAATAGTAAGAATAGTCACAATTGTGTTAAAGTGAATAAATATGCAAGTGAATACAGCAAATTATAATCCGATGAAGCACAACATGTTCCAGAACCTTCCAAATTGTCAAATAAATTAAATGTCCAACCAGAGCCAAACTTCATTATTACAGTGAACAATACCCTTCCTCCCTAATGACATTATGTCATTAAAAACAGTCCAAAATTGCCCTGAGATCCCTACCCTCTACATTGGAAGCACAGAGTTAGGAAGCAATGAACTCATGACTCCAAGAGCTGAGGCAAGACAAGAAGAGCATTTAATTGTCTGATTAAAATAATAATAATAATAATAATAATAATAATAATAATAATAAATCACCATCCAATATAAAAAATAATCCACCCACAATCATTACGGTTCCAATTATTAAAATTAATTTATTAGATTAAATGTCATACCATCAGGTGAGCTTCATGTTTATTTATGGGTTTCTCTATGTGGAAAAATGTTGAAGATATAACCATATTTTTACCAGCCACAAAATCCATTAACTTTAGTCCATTATTATTGGTAGTGTCAAGTAGGCTGTTTCTACCAATTACTCCTTAATAATTTCATCTTTCCCAATTTTCGCATTAAAATCTCCAAGTATTATTATGACAATGTTAGTTGAGATTTGATCATATTCCTGCTCCAGATCCTGGTAGAACTTTTCTTAAATTGCCTCATCCTTTTCTTCAGTTGGAGCATGTATATTGATGAAACTTATATTTCTTAATATGACAAATTGTTATTGTTAAACACTCAAATTTCACTAATTTTGCTCTACTTATTTGGACATGTTTCAAAGGCATTTGCCTCCATTTTCAGACTGCCTCAATATTTCTTGTTTTTGCTTGATTCATATTATACACATTCTTTCATTAATAGCTTTAAAGTCAATTATATTTGTCTTCATCTGCTTAGTTACAACAAATGCAACTCCAAATCCTTGCAATCCTGTGTCTTTTCCACTATGGAATAAAGTACAAAGTATGTGTCTCTATAAGTAACATCTTTCCCATGTCATTTTATTTCTTGTTGTATTGCTATATCCATTTTGTATTGTATTATTTGTTGAATCAAATTCATTATTGTTCCGGCCCTAAAAGTGTTTTTACATTCCATGTACCAAATTCAATCTCCATTTCCTTTGCTTATGGTTGATTGTTCCTTCTATACTGCGGCTTTGCTAAGGATTGTTTAACAAGAATGATTTTACTTGGCCTAACACCAAACTCCCAACCTGCAGGACCAGGTGCCTTATTTATATTCCCAGGGACTGGGTAGCCCAGCTTTACCTCTGGACTTAAAGTATGCATTTAGTTCACCTTTTACAATATGCATGGACTAAGCTGGGATTATTCTTTGACCTCTTTCATCACATGGGGGAATCCCATCCAAAGTGTATAAAAAACAATGTAACAAAGTTACATATCATTTATGAACTCAAAATCTGGAGGGAGGGGGATGATTTTATTGTTTATACTAATGATTTTTATAATTCCCTTGGACCCTCTTTAAAGAGTCTATTTTTGTAGACTCCTAAGAGTTAGTTTAAAGTTGAATTTCAAGTCCTAAATTTGCATCTCATATATATTTTTTGTTGTTCTCACCATTGGTTTACAAAACTTAAAGATATAAAATAAAATATAAAAGAATATTTTTTCAATATATGTTTTTTATTGTAGTGTATCCTTACACAATGACGATGACAGTGATGATGATGATGATGATGATGTTGATGATGATAAGACGTGCATGATGGCATTTATTTTTTGTTGATTTTAATGTGAAGGTTAGGTTTACTCTGCATTTCATTTACAAGCTGAGATTTAATGAGCTTAACAGGAGATATTCATTTAAACTTAGGTATTCATTTTTTTACACTAAACTCCATTTACTTACATAAAAGTAAGATGTGTTTCAGGAGAATCTCTCCCACCTTCAGTTGCTCACCGAACCGCCGTTACTGGAAATGATGGCTGGACACCCGGATGTTTCTGTGGAGGCCTCTGTTGGTTGAAGTAGGAAATTGCTGAGTTCATCCATAGGGGGAAATGGGAGAGATTCTCCGAAAATGCATCTTACTTTTATGTAAGTAAATGGAGTTCAGTGTAAAAAAATGAATACCTAAGTTTAGGATATATTACCACTCCATTGTCAACAGCTTCGTAAGTACAATATTAACAGGAGATATTTATATTCTGAGTTATGATTCTATTTTTCCAGATGGTTTATTTGCATAAAAAAGTATAAAAACAGCCTGCACAGTTCATTGCTGAAAGATGTATGCTGTTGCCAGGGAAACAGTGCATATAAGTATTCTACCTGGTCCAAGTTTTGAGCATACCTATTTGAAGACTTCTTTTGGAACAAATAGTTACCTTCAATTTTATTCTAATTTACTGTATATCAATAAATACATTTCATACACTTTTATCATATTTCGTTTGCTTGTAATCCATTGTTTGTATCTATACATTCAAGAATAAATGATGTTAACAGTACTCTAATGTTTTGTGGATCCCCTTGAGAGCCTGGTGGGCTTTCAGTTGAGAACGACTGGATTACACAGTTTATGACTGCTTCAAATTTCACAAAAACAATTTCAGGCAGAACAATTTGCCATGTACCAGGCAAATAAATGGCATGGAAAACATCTGCAGTGCTCAAATTGTATGCTAATTGTGGATCTCCATCAACAGTTAATGAAGCTAAATATAACCTGCAACCAGAGATACTACTGTCAAGGAAGAATATTACAACTTTCTTTAGGCTTTCATGCCTGGCATCGTTATTAAACTTTATAATTACTGGGTTGTTTTAATAATAAGGATGTTACATTTAGCCTGCAGCATATGTCTGATATAGATGAAAGACTATGCTGATAATATCAGAAATAAAAGAAAGGTTAGCCAGTAAAAAATTGTGCAAACAAACATGAACTATTGCTTACAAGATTACTATCTTAAATGCAGAAAAAAAACCTAAAATTGAAATGATTCTAGTAGGTAGAACTTAGGCTCATGGTACCCAAAGGTAATTTATAAAAAATATGTATTTTTTGCAGTATACAGGATGAACTAATACAAAATTTTCAGATTGCTTACATTTTGAAGGTCTATTTAAAGCAATAATAAATTCCATTTGTTAATGACAGATTTCTTAACTTAAGTACTACTATTTTCATTTTCATTTATTTTTTACATTTTCCTTGTTGGCGGAAATAATAGAGCTTGCTAAGTTTGGGACTTTGTAAAACATTTTCCGGCTTTTAACTTTCAAATTAAACCCATAAATTGTAACATTCATAAAAATGCATCAATATTTGTTATGTTAAAAGTTCTACCTATAATGTGTAAAATTATAACCCTAGATATAATAATACATTAGAACTATCCATTAACTACAGAACCATTATCACTAATAATAACAATGAAGATGACAATACTTCTGCCAAACAATGACATCAACATAGTAATTCCAACAGCAATAATAATAATAATAATAATAATAATAATAATAATAATAATAATAATAATAATAATAATAATAATAATAATAATATCATAAAGTGATCCTTTAACAACTCTAAGCCTTTTTACAATAAAAAATTTTGACATTTGAACTTCCTCTCTCTTTTCTTTCTTTCTTTTTTTTAAATCTATATGCTACTCTGCTAATAAGAATGACTAATCTGCAGATATCTTCCTTAAAAAATAAAAACTATTTTAATCCTTAGTATAAGTATTAGATATTGAAATAAAGACTTAGGTTTGAGTTTCTGAATGTTTTTTCTAGCATAAATGCTAACCAACTATTCTGAAAGGCAAAACACCTCTAACAAACTCTCCTGCTGTTTTACAACCCTTTTGCTGTCCCTTAGCTATTTATAGTGTTTTCCAAATAAGAAATTACACTTTCAATGTATGCAATATGCTATCCAAAGTTGCCAAACTATATTCCCACACTGTGCCTGCAATCTGTTGCAGAGAAAATGGAGAGTTCAAAAACAATGTACACTGATTCAAAATGTTGTAATACTCTATTAGGTCACATTTTTTAATATGCACGTTGAAACTGCATATTTTTTTAGCTTTACTAGTTTTAAATATACTTCCTTGCATTCGCATTACAATATCTGAAAGTGTCAATCACTATGAAAAGGAACTACTAATATTGCATTGCATTGCTAATGTTGCATAATAAGTGGAGTTAGTGTGAACATATTTAATAAATTCTAAAAGGATACATTATCAATCCATTATCTATAGCTTTCCATTGTCTATAGCTTAATAAGTACTACTTAAATAATATTTAACAACTTATTTACATGTGTTACATATTCACACTTGCTTCATCAGCATGTCTGCCATGCACTCCTGACTTTTGATATAACTCCTGGTACTAATTGAGCTTAAAAAAATTATTATGGTTATCGAAGGGTCTGCCTTATTAATTCAGTAATTAGCTGTCATAACCAGTGAATATATGAGTTACAACAAATTTTTTTCAATAAGTGTACAATATACAAATAGTCAGTATTGGGTGACACTAAAACTTCACTAACTGATTAATTCTTCAGAACATGTTTCAAGAGCATTTGCTCTCATCTTCAGCTGGGGACTGACTAACTCTAGCAGGTAACATATTGGCATCTGGTGGTTCCATTAGATAACGGAACAGGAAGTCCATTGGTGGAATGTCAAAATTTTTAACTCTATGTTTATTTTTTAAAATATAAATCTTTTCCCATATTGTCAAATCCTTGGGATTGGTGGTAGCTTTTAACAGTTTGGTTTCTCCACAATGTTATGATCGTAAGTCCAAAAGTGATCTGCAACCACCGATTTATCCACTTGTTTATATCTTAAATTTCTGAAGTGTTCTTTGGTTCTTGTCTCCAAATTTTGTATTGTTTTGCCTATATATATCTGATCACACTCCAAACAATCTATCCGATACACTCCTGACTTCTTGCTGGGTGGAATAATGGATTCAGCAGCTCTTTAGTTGATAAAAAGATCAAACATTTCGAAAGACAGAAAGAGATTAAAAACACCACAACTCTCTCCACGATAAAAAAGGACGTGGTTTTTAAAAGATTCACATATCATCCGTGGGCAAACAGGGTATTCATGAAAATCTTTAAAAATTATATTTACGTTTGGCTGCACAAAATAAATTTAGTGTTAGAAAAACAGCACCAAAAAGGACATTATTCCATCCAGCAAGAAGTCAGGTGTGTATCAGATAGATTGTTTGGAGTGTGATCAGATATATATAGGCAAAACAATACGAAATTTGGAGACAAGGACCAAAGAACACTTCAGAAATTTAAGATATAAACAAGTGGATAAATCGGCGGTTGCAGATCACTTTTGGACTTACGATCATAACATTGCAGGAGAAGCCAAACTGTTAAAAGCTACCACCAATCCCAAGGATTTGGCAATATGGGAAAAGATTTACATTTTAAAAAATAAACATAGAGTTAAAAATTTTGACATTCCACCAATGGACTTCCTGTTCCGTTATCTAATGGAACCACCAGATGCCAATACGTTACCTACTAGAGTTAGTCAGTCCCCAGCTGAAGATGAGAGCAAATGCTCTTGAAACAAGTTCTGAAGAATTAATCAGTTAGTGAAGTTTTAGTGTCACCTAATACTGACTCATTTGTATATGTAACAACTTCACTGTTCCTAACTTCTTTTAAGATTACAAGTGTACAATATGTCCTTAAGTAAACTAAGTACTAGCAGTGAAGTATGAGTACATGCTAGTGGTACAAAACAGCAAATATTACAGAGTAGCCTCAAAATTTTATTTTTAAAGTTTATGTGAAGTAAGGGAAAAATTTACTTTAAAATGTGCCAATCCCTCATTTCAAAAGCTTGTGATGAGAACAAGGCTGCTGAAGCACACATATGCTGTTAGACCAAGAAGCTGTACTTTAGCATTACTTCAGTTTTTCAGTCAATATAGATGCATATCAAAACCCCCAAAAGGCTTACAAACTTAAGTGATTATAAAACAGATATTATATAAAGGACTATTAGACTTCTGTGGCCAAGTGGTGAATTTTGAACAATAAACAAAATTCAGTTGAACTTTAGCCTCGCTGAAGATGGGAACTAAATGTTCTCAAAACCAGTTCCATACATTTATGAAAAGTAAGTGAAGTTTTAAGAGTGTGTAATTCAACTGAATCATACAATGATATCAATTAATATGATTGGCTTCACTGTGCAAGTTCCAATTTACATTTAAGTAAAAATCTATTTAGTCTATAATAGGTACAGTTTTAAAAATTACATAAGCACAAATTGTAACATTAATATCACACTCTGTTGCAATACCTGCTGCAATTTTCACTCTAAGCAGAGCAATATATTATGATACCAGAAGAACTAAGAAAATAAAAATCTTCATCCTAAAGCAGTGTATTTTCTCTCACCGGGGGAATAAAAAACAAACATTTACTGACCACAAAATGCAGTTTCCAAATAATTACACGCAAAGCTGGACAGAAATAAAGTGTTTCTCACTCTCACATTGCTATCATTAGTACAAGTAAAAGCTCTTTTTACACTACAGGGCACTTGGGGGGAAAAAAAAATCTATCACTATTTTCAATTGTGGATTAACATCTAACTAAAATAACTAATCATCTAATTTGCTAAAAAATTCTCCAAACAATTTTAATTTCACTAATGTTGATCAATATAGTTCATCTTAGTGCTGACTATACAAAGCATTGAACAGTGCATCACAGGAACCTAACTTCTGATCTACAGTTCACCAAGGGAAAAAAACCCAACACAAGAAAAGGAAACAATTTAAAATTTTCAGTTTACTGTATAATTTATGAGCCTCTGATAGAATCCAATGCAGAAACTTTGATAAGTTCAATTGACAAAGATGTCCATGCATTTGAAAATGAGAGAGTAAGTAAAACAATTCTAATTTGAGGATCTGTAGTTATTCATGCCTTCATTCTTTCATGATGCTGTGAGTTAGTATAACAATGTATTTTGTTAAATACTATAAAAATATTAAAATATTAATTTTTAGATGTTAACTTTAACACAAGAAACTTGCTTTATGTCATTTCTGAAATTAAAACCTTTGCCTCTTACTGGATTAAAAAAAAATAAAAAAAAATAAATAAATAAACATAGCAAGCAAAAATGGTAGGAGAGAGGAGGGAAAGAAAGAGAGAGAAAAAACTGAAAAATAATGGTGAACAATCTATAGGCTTTCCTCTGTTATTTCACATTGATAATCAAAGCCATTTAAAGATGCCATAACTAAACTAAACAGGTTATTTAAGATATTTGTGGATCTCATATTGCATAAGCTGGAATAGCACAAGAGGAAAATTTTTTTATAACCATTTGTTGGCAACACATTACCACGTAGGCACTGGCCATACAACTTTGCACTGCAGGTAGCTGAGATGCCATCTTACCTTTTTTACTCCATGTAGAACAGCACTGGATCATCAAATTCCTAGTGACAGAGAAAGTGAAACCAGAAGAAATTCTTTACAGTATGGAGAAAAGATCCTGTCAAGTACAAATTTCCCATTCTGCAAAACGCTTTAAAAATTTTGTGAAGAAGTTTTTCAAGACCGTTATATATTCATTTTCAGAAAAGAGCAGTCAATGATGTGAATATCACATGCTGCGAAGCTATTATGTAAAACATGTGTTTGAAAGACATATTATTTAATCAGGTTTAAATTATCAGATAATGTGTTACAAGCAAGAAAATAAAATGAAAACTCTTACAGAAGATAATCTTATTACATGGTAATGATCATTTATACACACCATTTCAACCTCACTTTATTTGCCACCATATCTATCTACTTGAAATTGAAGGTAAATCTGAAGGGAATGACATTTAGACCCCATGCTTGTGTGTCACATCATCACCAGCTATGTGATAAAAACTCCTTTGTGATGATACATTCCTATCATATAGATTAGTGGCAGTTCAATCAAAATAATTTAAATTGTATGTACATTAAATAATAAACCAATTATTAGATTGGCACCAAAGAAATAATCTGTGAGTTTAGTGAAGCCTTTTTACAGCCCATGTGGCCTGAGCTTTACCATGATGATCACTGCATCTTCTACCATCACATGATTTCATTGGTAGAGTGCAGTATGCAGGGGGGCATGTGATCATCACACCACATTTCGCTGATCACTATATCGTGGGTTACTAGATCGGAGATCCCTATCTCTCCATCAGGCAGCTTCCCAAATGTCCTCACAAGGCTGGGTGGAGCCCGTTCCAGATCTCCCTATCTTAAAAAATTCCTAAACTAGGCAGCAGTCAGCAATGCTAACGACTAGACCAAGGAGGTGTTTAAAAGAAATAATCTACCAACCCAAAAAGAAAAAAATGCAGCACTCTTGTATAATTTATATCACCAAATATAATTTTCCAAGTATCAAATTTGGGGATGCAATTGTAAAATACGATCCTGAGATTAAAATATTAATTAGCATAAAATTTGAGTTAAATATTTATTAATAAAACATTTAGTAAAATTTGTTTTGCAATAAATTTAAATTTATTAAGAAATTGTATTTTGAGGCATGATCAACTGAAATCCATCTGGGCCCATTTATTAATATAAAACAATATAATGAATTACAAATTAAACAAAAAATCTCAATATTTAAGGAATAAAAATGAGGTACTGTCTTACTAGAAGAAGTTACTCTGGGCATTTAGACATGCATCCTACTGCTTCACCAAGTGTCAGATACTGTCCAAAAAGAAGAATAATAATGGTTACTTCATGAACCAATGCCACACCACAGTTTTGACTTTATCATTGTTGTGAAAGCATTTGATTTTCAGAAATTTCTTTAGAGGTTTGAACAAATGAAAATTGCGTGGTGATAAGTCAGAGCTGTAGGGCCACAATGTGCAGGAGAAAGTCATTACCATCCTACTCATATAAGCATGGGTGCTGTACATACAAACCCATGAGTTATTCCTTATGCATCTCAGTCAGATTGACAGAACTTGCAAACAGGATTTTTGATACAATAATTTCTTCTCACAGGACGTGAAAGTTGCTGATGACCTGTCTCAAACATGTATATCTAATCCTTCACTGTTGTTTGCAATACACACTTATCATACATGGTATTCATGTGATGAATTTCACTTGATTAACAGTCCTCCACTATCAAAAATTGAATCACAGCATATTGATCCACTATTGACAGGTTCAGAATTGTTGCCATATTTGATCAGGGCAAGCCAACTGCACATCCTGCTGAAGTATGGTGAGTATATAGTTGCTTTCTCCACCCCCTACCAGTGCTGACTAGTATGTGCAGCTGAGCAAGCAATGGGGACCAAGCTGGTTTCAACTGAATGCATCTCATACAATTTCCACAATCACCTTCCATTAGATTTTGAAAAAAATTTAAAAGGAGCAAACCAATATATAAAATTCAGAAAAGAGTAATTTAGTTCATGGTGAAAATAAATAAAAAACAAATTTGCAGACCATATTTTCAAATAGAAATGAAGAATCAGACTTGAAAAATTTGGATCATGGCCAGGATTCAAACCATGGATCTTCAGCCTCCTGGCCTGATGCTCTACCATTTTACAAGTCTGAATCTTCATTTTCAACTTATGTTCCACACAGTGCTAGTGTGAATGAATATTTCCACATTTAAAATTTTAAACACTCTCCTTTTCCTCTTTTTTTTTACATTTAAGATACTATTGATACAAAAACAAATCTAGCTTGTTTTACAACCAACTCTTGGGGAAATTCCCATATTAAAAGATAAAATAAGCATATTATGCCATCCAATGGTTTCATTCTCACTTTATGCAGCAGAATTATCCATATTGCATATGGGAGCGATTGCCCCAAAACATGTCCTAATGTTTTATAAGTGGAGTTAGTATGAACATATTTAATACATTCAAATAGGATATATTACCACTCCATTGTCTACAACTTCATAAGTACAGTTTAAATAGCGTATTTTGGGTTCTATTTATTTATAAGAATATGTATGTGGCCAGTTGCTGATAATATGATTTACCAGCTCCTGAGTGAGCCAATGTGGCTTCATTTGGCTGCCAATTGTTGGAATTATTCTTCTGCATAAAGTAAATAAATTAATGGTGTGGTATGGATAATATAGCCGAACAAATTAATTCTATAAAATTTCTGTTGTGGCAATATTGATAACTGATCAATAATGGCTTGTGTTGCACATATATAAAAAGTAACTATATATATTTTTAATGGTCTGCAACATCAGTCATTAATAAGTTATAGTACTTACTTTTTAATGTTAAGGACAGACACTGCCCACTGTGCAAGGGCATTAATACTATCTTAAACAAAGAACATCTACTTAAATGCAGTCAACTAGATAGCAACAAACAAATGGAAATTAATTTGGAAGCTCTTTATTTGAAAGCTTGGGAAAAACTGATAAATGATAGCATCCCCAATGGCCACTAGCAACCAACCAACCAACCAACCAACCAACCAGCCAACCAACTTTTTAATGATATTTAGTTTTTAAAGTACACTAAAATATAATAAATACTCAAAATATTAAGTTTATAAAAGATGTACTGTAGTTTTTTAAGTATGAAAGGAAAAATATGGAATGTAGGAAATATAACAATGCTTGATATTATCATATTAGTTCTGCATAGTTGGCAACAAGTATATTAACAGAGAGCTAGCATACAGAATGATTTGAAAATGTCATACTGTTTGTGATTCCTCAATAATTAGAATTGAAATAAAGTAGTTGGACATGAGAATGTTAATCACAATTTCACAATATTAATGTGCATTATTATATCAAAACTATTTTCCAAGACTTGCAATGAGATCTAAAATAGCAACAAAAGTGAATTGGAGTTTGGTGTTACATTGTACTTATACTTTTCAAAGCTATTAATTTCTAGATAACCTTACTGCAATATTATAGTGACCATTTAAACTGTTATATATGTTATCTTTGCAATTTAAATTGTGGTAAACGCCAAGTGCTGCATACTTTAATGTGTAACCAAGGGCTGAAAGATCATGCAGACAATCACTCAAGGGCAATTTTCAACATATACGAGGGTAGGTCCATAACTTTCTGGCCTAACCATTTTCTAGGTAGATAAAGACAAAAACTATATTTCATTTTTCAGTATAGTTACCCTTTATTGCAATACACTTCTCACATCTTTGAACTAACATTTCAGCCCCCCCCCCCCAAATGGTCTAAAGTCTTGTCTGTAAAATGGGCATAAACAGCATCCATCACTTCTTTGTAACACTTACATTTCCTTTCTTGAAGGTCCTTCTTAAGTTTTGAGAAGAGGAAATAGTCACTGGGAGCTAAATCTGGGCTGTATGGTAGATGTCGATCTCCTTGAAGTCACATTTCTTCACAGGTTCCTTTGCAACAAGAGCTGTGTGCACAGGGGCATTGTTGTGAAGAAGACACACACGACCACTCAGCATTCCTCACTTTTTCTCTTTGATGGAAGGACGTAGCCTATGCAGCATAGTACTCCCCATTTACTGTGATGTTCCTCTCCTTTAAGCCAATGAAGAGTATTCCTTCACAGTCCCAAAAGATTGTGGCCATGATCTCCTTGGTTGACTGAGTGACCTTGGCCTTTAGAGGCAGCCATTGCCAAGTTTATGCCACTCCATTGATTCTCTTTTGAACATGGAATCATAGTAGGGGAACATAGTTTCATCTTCTGTAACAATGGTTTGCAGAGCTTCTCTCTCAATGCCACTGCAGAGCTCCGATGCCCGATAACAGATGATTCATTGCTGCTTTTGGACTGAGGAAAGAAGTCTAGACACCCATCTTGCACTAACCTTATTCATGTTTAAATGTTCATGAATAATTTGAAGAACTCTTGTTTTAGAAAGACCCAAGGCCCAACCTTGCTGCTATTTCTGTAACTCTGAGCAGCTGGTCTTCCATAATTTGTCCTTCCACAAGAGCGATGTTTTCAGGAGTATTTTTTTTTTTTTATTTGTTTTATTTAAGGACGCTCTTTAACATTTCAGTTCATCAGCATTCCATTCTATTCTGGGCGTGAAACGCCTGACAAATTTTGCTCAGAGGCCTCTTCTTTCAGGCTTGAGGTTCTTTTTCGTACTGCAAATGTACGACCCAGGACCCACGGCTTTACTTCCCTTCCAAAGGAAGCCATACTTAGGATTTTTACTCCAAAAAAATCCATCGATCCCGGCTGGGTTTGAACCCGCGACCTTGGGTTTAGAAGGCAAGTATCGTTACCACACCACCAGGACCAACTTTTTCAGCAGTGAGCATCTCCAAGGGTCACCTGCAAGCTCTTCATTTTCAATACTTTCTTAACCCATTCAAAAAAGTTTGGCCATTCTTTTATGGTAGAGTATGAGGGGGATGCTTCCCCATATACACCATTCAATTGCTGTTTAATTTCATTTGGGGTAAGCCCTTCTTTTGTGAAGAACTTAATAACAGCTCGTTACTTCATTTTGAACATGTCACAATCTTCTACACATAACCTTCTTTAAGCAATTATATCTGAACAACTGAACACAGCAGAGCAGAAGTTAGTTGCAATTTATTTATTTAATACATAAGGTATGATACCACATAAAAATTATGTGAAGGAAATAGCCCTTATCAGCAAGGCCGGAAACTTATGGACCTAGCCTTGTATCTGCTCATAAGGAAAGGTAAATGTTATATTGTAATGCAACTGTGAGTGATTTTTATAACATTTATTGGGTAGAAGAGTTCCACTTAACATTATGTTCTTGGACATTAAGTATTTTTTGTCCATTGATTTGCAAATGTTATAGAATACAAATATGGGCAGCAAAATATAGCACATATTAAAGAGCACTACTATACCAGATTTGCACCAAATTTACAATGGTATACTCATTATTATTGTTGTTTTACAAATACAGTTTGGCTTAGAATATAATTTACTAAAACTGAATTGAATTACATTTATTTATGCAACCATGTATTATTGTTTATGTATTATAAATTTGTAACGTATACATGATGTAAGAACTGTCCACCATTATTTATGCATATTTCATAACACTGATGAAGATTACTAAACTTGTTTTTACCGTCTTTTAAGTTATGGAGTAAAGGAACAGCATGATATTTTGTTTAAGCTGAATGATGTTGGTGGGTATTGGATCCCTGTATATGCCCTCCTTCAGGATATCCCATAAATATGTATCAGAGGGTGTAAGGTCAGGAGAGTTTGAAGGAAAGAGATATTCTGTACTTTTGGAAATTGCCATCCTGGAAATTGCTGTTGGATAAGTTGCTGTGACTCTTGTGCAATGTGTGCAATACCACCATCTTGTTGCAACCACCAAGAAGAGAAAGGAACATTTCTAATGTGGCAAACTCTTCTAAAAATCTTTAACAAAAAGTTGATTAATAAATTGGTGATACTTTCTCAGTTCAATGTTACATGATTTTCTTGTGCAATATCAATGAAGTAAGGGCCAATTAGACCATATTCTGACATGGCACATGAATGTGTAATAAAGTATGTTGGGCTTTTAAATTCAAGAAACCGCATGGTTTGTTTAATGACACATTCTACGTGACAAAAAACAAAATATTAAATAGAAATGTTTCTTTTTGTATACATTTGCAAAAATTTGAACATGATAAAGATACCTTTGGTTAAGTCACATACTTGTAGATGTTGACAAACTGGTATCGGTAAAAAAGCATCCAATTCATGGATTATTTTCTGAACTGGCATTGCAAAATCTTTTTAAATGCAATTTCCAAGCTCTTGTTATTTGTTGACATTCTCCTCCTTCCACTTTTCCTTTCAGTTGACATAAAACTGAACCAGTTTTCCTGAATTTGCTTATTAAGTGATTGATTGATTTATTTAAGGATGCTCTTTAACATCTCAGGTCATCAGCATTCCATTCAACTCAGAGCGTGAAACGGCCGACAAATTTTGCTCAGAGGCCTCTCTTTCAGGCTTGAGGTTCTTTTTCTTGCCATAAATGTATGACACGGGACCCATGGCTTTACTTCCCTTCCGAAGGAAGCCATACTTAGGATTTTTACGCCCGAAAAAATCCATCGGTCCTAGCCAGGTTCAAACCCGCGATCTTGGGTGTATGAGGCTGTGGTAACCACTACACCACCAGGACCGACGCTTATTAAGTGTAATGTATATATTCTGATGATGGAAATTTATGAAGCTGTTCATATACAGCTTTCACAATAACTCCTTTTCCTCAAACAGTTCCATATGATTGAAAATAATGTTCCATGAGAAACTCTTTTACCACAATATTGAGTATCATTTTGATTATGCTGTTCTAAGGAATAACAAAATGTACCTGGTAAAAGATAAGTTTTGATGCAATGCCTAACATTAATGTTCAAGAGAGTCTTCTGACACCCATTTTGAATGCAATACTTATGACAGAAAATACTTATTTTTCATATGAAATTTTAGAGCCATCAATATCACATTTTATTTATTTGTTCCCTGATTCATCATTTGATATGCCTCTTGCCACCATTCCTGCTTCAGAGATATTGACTGATATTGCTTTTTTTAATGACATTTCTATTACAGATACTTCTTCAGAGTCATCCACATCAATTCTCGCATCTGAGAAATTATTTGTACATCAAGAACAGGCATCAGGAGGTAGCTGCAGATTTTTCAACATGAACAAGTTTGCAAATTTGCAGAATCTGTATATTTACCAATTTGTGATTATTTTATTATCTTTCTATTAAATTAAAAGTGTTTATATTAATTCAAACTTTGTTACAATCAGATGCAGCATCCTGCTTCTTGCAACCTGTAATGCAATGCACTGCCAGCACTTTCAGTCTTTTACTTAATTTTTAATGCATTTAATATAATGGCATTTTATTATAACAAAGTGATTTCAAAAGTTCCCAAGATTTTGTTTATTGATTTTACTGTGCAAGATAAAGCACTTCTCAAAACAACAGAAAATAAAACTGCTTTGTATGCGTACCTCCATATGCAAGAAAAATAAATTTTTATTCCTTAGCAAATTATACAAATCAGAACATAATACGTTTATGGTTTTGCAGTGATGCAGTTAGCTTTCAAAATGTAGTCCCTAAGCAATGAGTGTAGTTTGTTTATTTTGGTGGAAAATGAGACCATCACCCACATTGAGATGCATTTTAAAAATGTGTATAAAGAGTTGGCTATGGATAAAGACACACACAGTGTCTTTATCCATAGATAAAGTCATTGAGCAAAAAGGCTGTCATCATTGCAAGAATGTTTAGGCAGTCTCACTAATCATCCATGTTTCAAACTGCTGCACACTAGTCTATCCTGCAATGATAGAAATTTCTGACATTCTTATTTACAACTATCAGTGAATAACAACAAAATAATTTAATGTTTAACTTGATATCTCTTTAAGTAGTGTCAAAACACTTATTCACCAATTGTAATATTCAATGTTTTGTCTAACTGGGTCCCTCTAAGTCTAACTGCCAATCATAAACAACGAAGAACAATCTATTCATATTTGCTTAAGGTGACACTTTCTTGTCAAGCATTGTAATGGGAGATGGAAAATGGATTCATTATTTTATGTGAGATTATTTATGTAGATCTTTTTCCATATCTAGAGAAAAACAAAGATAGACTGATGAATTTTGAGATTCCTATAGATGAAGGCTATTCCAATCGGATACCAGTAGACTAGCAGCTGAGAATGTGGACAAGGATCCATGAAACATGTTCTGCCAATGGTAACTTAGTAAGTGAAGAAATAAGAGTATAATTAACTCATTATCTAAAGGATTCTTTTTTGAATGATTTTTATACAATTATATTGCAGTTATGGTCAGTGAGGAGAGCCCATCTGCAAGTTTAACTGTGCTTGCCTTCACATTTGGCTGGTAGTGGTATCGTGTGCAATAGATTAAAAGTTTAAATGTGTATGGAAGTAAGCTAGTTAAGCTCAAGTTTTATAAATGAGAATGAATTTATTGCTAATTTTGGATGATTATTTAATTGTATAAAAATTTTTAGTTTGTTATTATAATGCTTTTTGTTTAGTAGAAGGGACTGTGCCAAAGTCTTTTGGATATAGTAGTAAGAAGCTACTAATGACAAGGACTAAGGCTTAGCAAATACTGTTAAATATAATTAGTTGAATGGTGAAAATTAGTATGTTAATTAAAATCTTTGTACTGGGATGATTTAAATATTAGCCTGCAATAGAACCTGAAATGTTCTATATTGTTATATTTGTAAACTTAAACCATATTGCCTATGATACATAGAATTAATGATAAGATTCAATGCAGTTTTGAGGACAGTTTTATAGCAGTTTCAAAATTCATGTAAGCCAAGCATGCCCAACTGATTCTTCCTCATCATTAGTTATACCAGATGATCAGATGATTCTTTCTCTATAGTTCACATAACTTAACCTTCAAAATCTGGTAAGCAAAATTAAATAAGGAATACTACAGTAAAATGCAACAGGCTTAATATATTTCAAAAGGAAACGTCTGCCATTGAATTTAATGAAAATACTTCTTTCATCGCCATTTTTTTTAATATTTTTATTATTTTATTTATTTATTTATTTATTTATTTAATTTTTGTGCTATTGATTATTGCCTGGACCTTAAAAGTCCTGTTTCAAAAAAATACTGAAGCCAATTAACAAGAAAGTTTAAAAATATCAAATGACAATTTAAGACCCTTAGAGGGCTTCCAAAAATGGCAGAGAAAGAGAAATGAAAATTGACATATGATTTAGTATAATACAAATATTATCATCAGAGAAGAAAGACAAAGTGAAAAATCTTAGGCACTGGAAAAGTTAGCCTAAAAATAGATAAAATACATTGTTCAAGACTAATTTTAAAAACTTGAAACTAGGTATGGAGAATGTTATGATACAAGCACAAATGACAATGACTTAGTGAAATCACTTAAGAGCTCATATTCTCTGTTATTCAAAATATAGCTGTTGACACTAGTTTTAGCCCTGACAGAGTGCTCTTAAAAGCTGTGTGCAATCCTATTGTAGCTACCGTGGCAACACGTATCAGTAACATGATGATTGAAAACAAAATTGTGCAAGATATCCTACAAGCAGAACCATTTCAATACTTTAAGAAGGGCATAAAAACAATAAGAATAAATGGAGGCCTTTACTCTATTTTTATGTTATAACAGGGATAATTGTTAATATCATTATAGATAAGATTGTAACTATCACCTTAAAATATCATCATACTGACATTGTTATGACTTGTGGAAGTTTCGTCAATACTAATATTTTTTATTGTATTTTGAGAACTGCTACAGCAAAGAATAGTTTGACTTGTTTAGTCTTTATTGATATTAGCCAAGCTTTTGATACTCTAGGTCATGACTGTATAGAAACCACCATTAATTATTCATCATTATTTCCTCTAGTAAGAAGACTGCTTTCAATCTTCTGAAAGAAATTCTGTACAAATTCAACCTCCTTGATGACACACAGAGAAAATAAATATTACACAGAATGTCATGCAAAGTGATCCTATCTCATCATTTCTGTTTAATTAGGGAATTAACCACATTTAAACAAATTAATTGATTCCAAAGTAGCAGGTGAATATGGATTCCCGCTATTGCTTAATACTGAGTCATTTACAGCCCTTGGCTTTGCCGATGATTTAATAGTAGTTCTACTTGAAAAAATCAAATAAGCTGCTAGTATTTTGGTGTCTACCATATTCAATCTTCTAGTTTATAGATCAGTTCAGAAAATTTAACACTATTATTGTCATCATGCAGAAAGGGAAACTTATTTCCGAAGAAATTAAAACTATTATTGAACAAATAGTTAGTATTAATGAAAATGAGTGAATAAAATATTTCGGTACAGCTTTCAAATAGCCTTTAGTATTTGTATTTTTTTTTTTGATTGATTTATTTATGGATGCTCTTTAACATCTCAGGTCATCAGCATCCCATTCAATTCAGGGCATGAAATGGCCGACAAATTTTGCTCAGAGGCCTCTCTTTCAGGCTTGAGGTTCTTTTTCGTGCCATAAATGTATGACATGGGAACCACGGCTTTACTTCCCTTCTGAAGGAAGCCATACTTAGGATTTTTAGCCCGAAAAAATCCATAGGTCCTGGCCGGGTTTGCACCCACGATCTTCAGTTTAGCAGCTTTAGTATTTGGTGAAAATGGAGTTTTACATGCATTAAAAAGTAATTTGGAAAAACTTAAAATTCATCTGCTTAAACTTCATGAGAAAATAATAGTAAAGAATCAGTTTACTGGTCCCTCATTAAACTACCCTTTTCAATCCAGTGGCTCCTAACAGAGATTTGAAAAAAGTCCTAATGGTTGATAACATGATAAAGGATGCATTAAAGAAATTCTTCAATTGCCTAGTAATGCCCCAAAAGGCATACTCTACACAATTTATAAATATGAATTGTTTATGCTGTGCATCATGTGGAAAGCCCATCTTCAACAATTAAATATGAATAATAAGCATGAAATCTTGAAATTGGTGTTACATAATACAAATTGATTCAACAGGTTACTATTGTTTTGCAGTGCTGTAAAGAGTTATGCTTATGCTTACTGAAAGCCAAATAACACATTCAGAGCTGAAACATGGAAAAAATTTAATGCCTACAAGCATTTTATGAATACAATATTAAATTTAACAAATTGGATTGTACAAGAGTCTAAACATACTTAAAGTTATACGTTTTAGTGTCTTTCAAACTCACAATTTCAAACAGTTTTAAAGAATACCATTTCCACACATAAAAGCAAATTTAAATATCTTTGAACATATACTATATCAATTTGCCAGTTTCTGATTTTTTCTGCATCATAATACATAACATATGTTAAAATGCTCACAGTTGTTAAATTCAATTAATTGTAAACTTAATAGAAGTTAGAAACAGTGAGATAGATTGATTATACACATAAAGAAGTCCGTATTAGGTGACACTATATTCCACTAACTGATTAATTTGTCAGAACATGTTTCAAGAGATTTATCTCTCATCTTCAGCTGGGGATTGACAATGTTGGCAGGTGATGATGTAACTTCTGTAGTTCCAACATACAGCAAAACAGGAAGTCCTTTGGCAAAATGTGCAAAATGTCAAAATTCATAACATGATGCTTATTCTTTAAAATGAAAAATTTTACTCATATTGCTAATACCCTGGGATTGTTGGTAACTTTCACAGTTTGGTTTCTTTTGTGATATCATGATTGTACATCTAAAAATTATTTGCAACTGCTGATTTATCTACCTGTTTATATCTTACATATCTAAAGTGCTCTTTTGCCCTTGTATACATATTTCTTATTGTTCTATATATATATGCAATCCAAACAATTTATTTGATACACTCCTACCTTTTAGTTGGACATAATAACATCTTTTATATTTCTGTTTAAAAGGTTTCTGATGTTAAATTTATTTTGTGTAGTCAACACAATATCATTCCCCCCCATGAATGCACTGTTTGCCCATGGATGGTATATCAATTTGTTTAAAAATTATATCCTACTTTATCACAGAAATAGTGGTAGTGTTTTCAATATCTATAAGTCTTTTGTAATGTCTGACCTTCTTATTTACAAATGAACAGTTGAATCCATTGTTGAGGGCAATAGTGATATTCTGCTGTGTATTCTTCCTTGTCGAGTGGGATGTTGACTAATCTATGAGCCAGGCTGTTAATAATGGTGTGTTGGTGTGGTTTAGGGTTGAGCTATTATTCTTTATGTAATCATCTGCATATGTGGGTTTCTTATTTATATCATGCAAAATTATGTTGTTTCTTCTATAGATTTTAAGGTCCAAAAAGGAAAAAACTATTTTTACTATTGTTACTATTCTTCCTCTTCAATTTCTACAGTGAACTGCATGCTTTGGTCTTGCAGATTTAGCAATTTTAAGGCATCCTCTGTTTGTTTTTTGGTACTATTTCAAATATACTATCTACATAGCGAACCCATGTTTTACAAATAAATGAAATGCCTTAGTAATGTGTGCTACTACTCTATTCATGAATAAATTTGCAGAAATGGACAGAGGGTAAATTTTTCCATTGAACATAAAAATATTTTGGTCTATGCAAGAATATGAAACACTGGTGTAATCCTCAATTTCATCTACTGATATGTTCATACTATTGAGGTCTCCAAGTATTGCTCTATAATATTTTAACCATAACTCAAATTTGAGTCATCTCTTTGGGATAAAATCTATAACATTTCACATTTGAGGTCTTCAGGGCCTATAGTCGGATGGGAGAGGTTTGTGGTAGTGATTGGACAGGAGACAGAAACTCAGATGGAAGAGCACCAGCACTCTAAGCCCAAATCCGTGTTTTAAGTCTGGCCCACATGACAGCTGATGGACTCTGATGAGTGATGATATTAAGATGAAATGACAAATTTGGAAAGGAAACCTCCCAGGATTAAGTTTAGGGTACCTCCTTGACACTTGTCATTAATGACTGAGGAATATCTAGAAAAACCCTCATCCAAGAGAAAGATTCTAGTGGGAATCAAGCCACTAACCTCCATTCACAAGTCAGTATTCTAATGATTTTGACCACTAGGTTTTTTGTTTGTTACTTCCTAACTCAGTAACCAGAACCTTTCATAGAAAGTTTGTTATGATTTACATACAGTGATGCCCCACTATGTCTGGAAACTATTGTTCTATGAAAATTCCCGCATATTTTTAATACTTGGGGGGGGGGGGGGGCATAGAAAGGCACTAGTTGCAATAACTTGTGGTGAACAGTTTGCTAAATTTGTACATCACCTTACTTTTAGAACACCTCCTAACTGACTTCTTTATGAGTATAATCATACACTCTTTATTAAAACCAAGTCTTCCTTTCCTGTTGCCTATAATGCCCTGTCCCACTGTAAGGATTTTGATGAGGGTTACTGACTCATGTCTTTGAAAGTTACCTCAGAGATAAAGAGACAGCAGTTAATTTTTGCATAAAGTATGTAAAACACTGGGTTTAAATCTTACTTGTTAATATTCCCCTTTCTATCCTACAATTATGTATTCAACTTGCTTACACTAAACTCCACTTACTTACATAAAACTAAGACATGTTTTGGGAGTACTTACTGAATCAACAACTGAAGATGGGAGTGATTACTACAGAAACATGTCTTAGTTTTATGTAAGTAAGTGGAGTTTAGTGTAAGCAAGTTGAATACATAATTGTAGGATACATTACCACTCCATTGTCCACAGCTTCATAGGTACAATTTATTTAATTCCCCTTTCTACTTTATTATTATTTTTTTAAACAGGAAAAAAAACATAAATTGCTAAAAATATTGGGATATTTGTGTTACTATTTAAGTATTTTATCAATTTCTGCTTCTCTAGTTCTTGCTATTTTGGTTACATTGTTCCAAGAGTTACTTTATTTTTCATTTTTATTACATTCATAAATTAATGCCATTACAACACGAGTGATCCTTGGAAAATTATGTACTTATATTATTTAGTTAAATATTTTCTACATTTTTGAGTTGTATATATAAGTAAATCATCAATTAATTTGCAATGTTGCATATGTAATTTAGGAAACTGGTGCCATCTGTACCTAACACAAATTCAATTTTACATAGCATTATCTCTGTAAGTGGCAAATGCCTAAGCATAAACTTTTACTGCAAATGATAACACATGATCGATGACTGGCTTGATTCCTACAATAGATCTACTTTAAAGTAAAGGGAGTAATATTCTGAGATGGAAAGCAAAATTTGAACTTTAATACAGCAACTTGAGTAAAGCTTCTGGATACAGATACTACCCAATCTGGATTCTACAAACAGAAAATATTTAGCATACTATCCCTAAGTACTAAGGGATTCTTACATTTTGTCATTTGCCTATTCTTTTATTTCATTATTAAAGGTATTTGAAAGTTGTTATGGTAATCATTTTTAACATAAAGACAAAATAATGAGGTGAACTATTGTTTATCACCTATTAGTACATACCTAATATGATGATAGGGCGACCACTCAGACTGCAGTTCTCCAATTTAAGCACTTGCAATTGTGTACCAATACGTAATGCTCGACTTAGAATAGGCATATACTGTTCATTTAATGTAACATCTCGAGCTTCTAGCTGTTCCAAACATTGTGTCTGAAAAACAAAATCAACACATTGTCACGAAAACATATTAAATAAATTTAGGCAGCATACATGGAATTACTCATAAAAATAATCTGTTCTCCCCCTCAGGCTAACATTTGAAAGTATCTTCATGCTAAAAGAGTATGTACATATGTGGAAAAAGAATAAATAACTGATATTCCTAGAATAATGCAGAAGACTTATCTGTGATACTCATGAACACAATGCTAAAATATATATTATAGAAAATTCTTATTATTGAAAATCTACACAGTATACGTTCATTACAATAGCCAGAACTCACAGTTATTGCTTTTGCAATGTAAAATACTATTTATTTGAAATTGATTAATGGTTTTCTAGTCATTACAAATGCAAATAATTTGGCAAACTCTCAAGATATAACTAGATATTAGATGTAACTGTGATATTCTTCCGGGCTGTTTTGCCATGGTCTGCTGGAGATGAAGATTCCAGATGTTTTGCCTGCAAATACGGCAGACATCTTCGGTGGCATGGACAGGTTCCCCTCTCTGGTAACACCAAATCTAAAAAGCGTTGGCTGTCAGAGTCGCTTTATTTATACTGCCAGCACTTCCCGCTGATTGGTCCAGACAGGGCGGCAGCCTGTCTGCTGGTGGGAGGAGCCTGACCTCTCCTGTGCTGCTCTCTTGTGATAGGCTTGCTATGTTTTCATGTGTTGTATGTTGTCAATTGCTGGAAACCAGTTGCTATTTAGTTTTTGAGGTTCTTCTTTCCTGTTGAAATTGTTGGGATGTTTTTGGATTTCAATCCCTTCTCGCTGTAGACTTGCATGGTAATGTAGCAGATGCAGAGCGAGTAAATTACTGTTGTTGGCAGCGGTAATTTACTCGCCCTGCATCTGCAGGTTAGCAAATTGCTCCATAGATATGACTGGGAAAACATAAACAGGATTACATACAGCTCTATGATGCACAATCACACCAGCACCACTATCCGCCATAGCAAGAAGTTTGAAAATCTTTCATCCTCCTGCAAATCTTCTACATCGCTGGACACCAGCTGAACGGTTGTATACCTATCTAACCACCAATTGACAACAGCTGAAACTGCACTATTAGCAAAAGGAGCCAATTATGCCATGACCACGCCAACTTTACCTGTTGAAGACATCGTCGCGAACATTGAATCAGGCATACGTTGCCTGTCGAGGGCAGCAGCTGAAGAGATTCGACGCGAATCCACCATGATTCTGCAAAGAGCAAAGGCTCCATCCAGCAATTTACCGTACCAAGAAAGGTAGCATTGAAGAACCCAAACGCCAATCAAGACATCGTTGTCTACCCAGCTGAGAAGGATAATGCTACAGTGATCCTAAACCAACAGGTCTACTACCAGAAAATCTTAGATCTTTTGAAACCGGCCAAATACTGCGAAATTAAGCGTGACCCCACAGAACGTATTCTACGGAAAACCAACCTTCTCATCAAGAACTCTTCCCTCTCAACGGAAGATAAACGTCGCACCGCCAGATCCGAAACTCAGCCTTCCAGACTTTATGGCCTACCTAATATACACAAGTATATTAACAATTTAATGTAAAGATAAAAGTGATTATTTATTGCCTCCATTGTCTAGTAGTAGTATTTGTTTAATTCAGAGGTCCTGGATTCATATCCCAGTCAGGTCAAGCTGTCTGGGAGTTTTTCCATAAGCTGAAAACGTGGATGCCCTTTAAGGTGCCAAGGACTCAAAGCTCATTTGCATCATGATTATTTCATTTCATTCATTCCTACAGACTTACACTATAGTATCAGTCTACAACTTACAGATGTTGCAAGGAATCCAATATAGTCAAAGAAACAATAAATTAAAAAAAAATATTATGATCATAATGACTAATTCAAACACTGGCACATATAGCACTTGAAGTATGTCTACAGATGGCAGAGGGTTTAGGTGTGGTAGATTCAAATTGCATACCAGAATTTTGCTATTTAACATGCAATTGACAATGAAAATGTTGATGTGAATGATGCTGACAATGGAGACGTTGGCAGAATGGATGGCAGGGCTAACTGAACTATCCAGAGAAAACCTACCCAGATACTACTTTAATCACCATAAGTTCCTTTACAGTTTCTGGAATCAAAAAACCAGATTACCCAGTAAAAGTAAAATGTTTAACAGCTTTACCCTGACATCAACATTACAAAACTGAAAACTATAGTCATCAATCCTTATGTCACTTTCAACTTATCAACCTCACTGCCACCATAATAATGTATATATTCCTCCAGCAGCCATCCATCAATTGAACCCTAGACTGTCTTTTGAAAATAATTGCAAAACACTGTTAATTATTGCCTTTTAACGCCAAAATCAATAAATGAACATAACAATGAAAAGCTATGAGAAATGGAGTGTTCATGATCACACCATGTCAAATCAGCTGCAAACAAATCTGACAATATACAGCACAATTTTTAAATACTATTTTAAACTTTACTTAATGTTTTGTTTTATTTTAACAAGGTTATACAAGAAATTGTTCGCTGATGTTTTAATTTTTCCTCAGTTAAAAAATATCACAGCTGTAACACTACCAAGAATGAAATACCCATTGCTGCATAGGCTTCAATGGTATTTTCCTAGGCATTTATTATTTTGTAACAAAAAGGAATGAAAATAATTTTTAAATATCAATTAATATATAAGACAGGATATTTCATGTCTTGTACTGATTCAAAACAGGGCAATGAATTTGCATATAAAATTTGGATGCATTGCAACCTAACAATACTTAATTTTCCTTTGTAAATATGACATCATATCTTGTGTGGCTAGTCTCTCCCCTTTTGTGCTCAGAATGTAATATTAAGCATTAGAGTAGAAAGATAGAAAATTTCATATTTTAGACTATTAATTGCAGAGTGCTGAGAAGCATAATTTTATGTAATGTAGAACATGCTTTATTTGTTATATTTCATGATATTTTATACAATATGAACATATTTTAAATTTGTTCATCTTTTAAATTTTTTTTCGAGATTAAAGAATTTATCTTGCATTCTTCAATAAATTCACCACTGTTTGTAAAAACCCAAATGGCATTAGTTCTTTCAGTTCCCAACTTATCTATTTATTGATTCTTCCTATTCATTTACTACCATTATTAGCACTTAGTTACAACAAGTAATCGATCTTTCCTTCATGATGTTCTGAACTGCCACTGAGTTTTGAAGACAGTAGATTTCATCTTTGATATTTTTTAAATGTCATACACAGGATTAAAACTTATACATATTAAGTTGGATTTTCTGAAGTATGCTTCTGCATTATTTAAAAAAAAAGTCTGTCAGCTGCGTAAACTAAGCAAATTTCTCACCAAGTTCAAAAACTTTAAAACTGAATATTAAATTCAAATTATGGCCTTATTAATTAATGAAATGAAAGAAGTTACAGCATCGCTGTATGGTATTAGGGAAACAAAATTAGAATTCTTGCAATCTGTAAGTATACAAAAGAGAAACCACATTAAAAAAAATAATAACAATAACAACATTAATTATTATTATTATTATTATTATTATTATTATTGAGATTAAACCACAAAAAATATTGGTATAATATTAAATAAATGAAATATTTGATCACTGATAGACAAAGCCATACTGTGTGGGTATTTTTAAACATTTTTATATATGTAACCAAGTTTATGAACTGAGCCTTTGATATCATCTTTACATTCACTAAAATATAGAAAAGTAACCAAATGTTTCAAGTTACATTGGATATTTAAGAAGTTCATATGTTTCAATAAGACAATAAAATTTTTACTATTCAGAAACAATTGCAATGTACTAAGCAAATATACACAATCAACAATATACAATCAAAAGTTTCATCTATTTTCATTGGCTTTGAAATTTAATTGAAATGTTATTGTAGTAAAAACATGCTACGCAAACATTTTCTGATGGTTATTACAGAGCACATTATATATAAATATAATCTCAAACATATATTTGATAAATATATGTTTGAGATATGTTTCACAGTTGCTATCTTCATGATGTTGCTTTTGTTAACTACTAAGTATATGCAATATAAATACAGTTTATTTGCTGAATTAATCTCTCCTTTTATTTTAAAACAATAGAGAGAAAATTAGACATAAGAATGCTTTTTAAATTTTCGGTTTTCAAGAGTATCTTGGTTTCCCTTACTTTTAGAAACTATTTTTCCTTTTTTATTTAAATGGTATATACCAAATTTTGTTATGAAGAAACAAATATTGGTGCTGCTAGAGCAATTTTTAATTTTTGAGTTTCAAGTAAACCCTCACTCCTAATGGCCCAATTTCCCTGATTTTCAGAACTTATTTTTCTTATTTTGTTTAAATAATATATACCTTTTTTTATTTTTTTTTGCAAAAAAAAAAAAACAAATATTGAAGTCACTGGAGCGATTTTTAAATTTGGGTTCCAGTTTTTTTTATGGTTTTTAATGTCCGTTTTTACTACTGAAGTACCACAGGAGGTGGACACTGATGATACACGAGATGAAATGATAAACTGGAAAAGGATATTTATTTTTAAGAAAGGAAACATTCCAGGCCTAAGTTTAAGCACCTCCCCAGCATTTACCATTTATGAGGATTGAGGAAAACCTGTAACAAACCTCAGTCAGGGAAGACGGTCCTGGCAGGTTTCGAACCCCAGGATCTTCCGCTCACAAGTTCGAATCTTAACGACCTCGGTCATCCATGGCAAAAGGGTTCCAGGTAAACTCCCACTCCTAATACCCTGATTTCACAGATTTTCAGAAAATATTGTTCTTATTTTATTTCAATGAAATATACAGAGTCCTTTAAAAAAAATTATAGCTGCTAGAGCGATTTTTAAATTTTGCTTTAAGCCCCCCACTCGGTTTTTAGATATACCCCCCACCTAATGGCCTAATTGCCCTGATTTTCACCAAATATTTTTATTAATTTGTTTTAATGAAATACACAGAGTTTCGTGAGAAAAAATAAAAAATTGCGTTCGCCTAGAGTTTTTTTTTTTTTGCCTTTCCCCCCTCCACTTTAGGTTAACCCCCACACCCAATGGTCCAATTTTTTTAGTTATAGAATTCCACAAATAGTTTGTTAATTAATGGTTTCATTGAGAAAATACAAAAAATTGTGACAACTAGAAGATTAACAGACACATGCATATATGTATAAAAAACTTTCATTGTCATTTTCGGTACCTACTATTTAGGATTGATTGATGGACATTTGAAAATGTTTAAAAAATTGCTTCATGGGTAAAACTGCAATAGCTACATTCCTTTGGAATGGTAATAATCAAAGATATCTGGAATGCCTTCCCTGAAATTGTGGGAAAAATTCAGCTCTGTATAGAAAAAAATGTTCAACAAATAAAATTACAGATATTCTAGCATGACTAGTCATACCCTAATCACAAGCAATTCTATTACAATGTTTTAGTATATTTTAGTAATTAATAAATCAGTAATACCACAGCCAGTATACAATACAAAGGTTCACTTCACATCCTACTTCCTGTGTTATTTACATCATCAGTCTTCATTACAATGCCAAAAGATTGGGTAACAGATCGGTGTTCAAGTTTCAAGTGCTGTGATATGCAAATACCGTAATAAGGAAGTAAATAAAATGTTTTATTACTTTATTTATTTATATTATTATTTTCTAATGGCAAAATATGTATATTACTAACATGCAATATTTCTATATGCCAAGAACTATGTTGTCATAACCTACATAATTTGTGAAATTTTAAAAAAATTGGATTTTGACAAATTTCAAACATTAAAAATTGCTTTGTTAGCATAATTTAAATTCTAGTATAAAATGCTTATGTTCCTTAACAAACACAATTTTTTAAAATCACATGATGTAAGAATAATACCAGAAACTCCAGGTTCATTACTTGGGGACTAAATGAAACTCAAAATTGTTACAGTTTATACATTTATGATATTAATATTTGTATTTAAAACAGTATTAAGAGTTGTAAATTTATACATTTTTGAAATTTTCATTCATAAAATTTATGGAGAACTATGGTTGCCTACTGCTGCACAGGATAAGGTAAGCTTTCAAACTGTTTCATTTTACATAAACAGCTTATTTCAGAAAGAGACCTCAGTCACTTTTGTACAGTTTTAATCAAAATACAAAAAAGCATAATAAAATGGTTTAATTTATATGAAGACTTTGCAGGCAAAACCAGTTATTTCAAGTTTGACATAAAGCTCACAATTGCTTACAATATTAAAAGGCAATACAACAACTGCTGCTGCATTGCCTTTTAACATTGCAATCAATTGTGAGCTTTACATTGAACTTGAAATAACTGGTTTTGCAAGCAAAGTCTTCATAAGTACTTTCCTTACATATGTATATTAACATTAATATAATGAAAACCCTAGCTTAGAAATTTTAATTAAAATCTTAGCCTCTAAAAAATTTGTTTGAAAACTGCTTAAACAGGTTCCTTTCAAATTTTTCAAGCCTTTCCATTTTATTGGTACATTTAACTTGCTGCTTTTATGTCCAAAACCAAGTAAACAATATAATTTATATATAAAAAATTGTAAGTGAACATTAAATTTGCAAATGTAATACATAATTCCTTCAAAATCAATAAACTGCCTTGTATAAGAAATAAGCTCAAAAGCATCTCTAATGCTAAGTTATACACATACAGGCAATTGGACTATTTGGTCATAAAACTTTCTGAACTCAAACGGCGTATATTCAACAGTTTTTTATGCCCTACATTTGCATTTTCTTGATAGGTACACATTCAGCTGGGTAGCTTACTTTTGGACATATACATACCATATCTTTGACATTTCCGTTGGACAGTAAGAATGCATTTTGTTACATAAGCCAGATCCAGTTTCATTGTAGGTATGTACAGGGAATGAACAATTTCATCTTTCTTTTCAGATTTGTATTCAAAATAATATGAAGAGATACTGAAAATTTTCCTCTCTTGGAATGCACATCTGTTATCTCCAATGAAACCATAGTTTTCTAGAAAGTTGGCCACCATCTATGATAGTTAACATTTTGTTCGGTTTCAACCAGGTTTATTATAATTTGACAATTATCCATGTTAACAATCAATTTACAAAGCGGTTTTACTGTATAACTTCTGTAAACAGTGCTTTATTGGGCATTTAACTATACTAAATTTTCCATCACATGGAAGGAATGTCCTCTTAGTGGGAAAAAATGTTTCATTTTCTCAAATCTCCCAGTGCCTGTATAAGTCAGCATGACTTGGAAAAAGAATTGATTCTTATTTTGGCCTGAACTATTGTCAGATTTTTTATTTATTTGATTTATCTGAGGATGCTCTTTAACATCTAAGGTCATCAGTGTCCCATTTAATTCAGGGTATGAAACAGCCAATAAATTTTGCTAAGAGGCCTCTTTTTTCAAGCTTAAGGTTCTTTTATGTAATGTAAATTTACAACACAGGACCCAGGCTTTATTTCCATTCTGAAGGAGGCCATACTAGGATTTTTACTACTGAAAAAATCCATTGTTCCTGGCCAGGATTGAATCTGTGATCTTGGGTCTGCAAGGCAAAATGGTTACCATAAGACTACCAGGACCGACACAACAACTGCCAGAGAAAACAAAGTTTCGCCACAGTGTTATGAACAAAATTATTAATATTACATACTTAATTGATACTTTATATAGCATATTATTAACAATAATAATGCCATTATCTTACCTAGTGATCTAATTCATTGCTTGTTTTTCCAAAAATCTTTTGTTTTGATCACATTCCTTTTACAGATTTCAGGATTTTGTATCCCTTTCTTTCACTTTTTGGGCAAGAATATTCAACAAAATCCACAATGAAATAACAGAAGAGTAAACTACAATATCAATGATGTCAATGATAAATGTCCTAAAATAGTCAACAATAATAACAAACAATTAGCTTATAAGTACTGCAATGAGGCCAACATATACTGAAACGAATGTAAAGCAAACATATATTCTTTTTGCATAAAGAATCATGATATTGGCTTTCTTTCTGCATTAAAATGAATGTGCAATAGGAGGCTACAAAACTGTCACTAATTCAAAACCCATAAAAAATGACTCAAAATCCTTTCTGAAATAAACTGTTCACATATATTGTTACAAACCATAATACAAAACACTTACAGTACATTTCTTTTATAGGCGCTGGCAGGCATGAGTGAAAATTCTTGGTATAAACTGCATTATGTAAAAGACTTCAGAATATAGGGTGTAAAAATCTTTCTGACATTACAGGAAATGCAGTTGCATTATTAAACAAATTGCATTGTATTACATATAATTAATTGTCATAGTTTTTGTCTTCTGTTAATTATGAGATGTTCTGTATTTTACTGAATAAAGCTTAAAAATTATAAATAATAAATCTTACAATTAATTTTTAAGTTATTTAATAGTTCATTATTTATTTTAAAAATAAAACTAAATGTGTATTGATTAAAACAAGAAACTTATTTCTTTAAAAAGACAGTAATAATACATTAATCCCAGTAGTTAGCTTAACATTTTCAAATAATTTCCTATTAATTTAAGACCATTTTCCCAACAATTTAAGGGTCATTATAATTTTATGATAATTTTAATAATTTTAATAATTTTAAATGCATTTTTAAGCCATGAACATAAACCTCCTACCTTGAAGATTTAAAGTCAATATATACATTTCTTTCATAGTCTCAAGCAAGTTCTACATCCATAACTGTGTCTATAAGGTGTTTGTGTATTTCTCCTGGCAAGAATTACTTTCCTATATGAACATTGTTGACCTGCATTGCTTTCTACCCTTTAGCAAAGTTATGACAACCCGCTTATCCTCTCAAGTACATCTTAAATCATTTTTTCCCCATACATTTTGACATTTCTTATCCCCTCCAACCTCTAACAATTTATCTTACTTTAATTACATTTATTCACATTACACACAGATTGCATTGCTCTTCCTCAATTCAGTTCTGAATAAAATTATCACTCTAGCAATATAAATGTCACACATGAACTGAAATTTTATTGTAATAAAAAGCCAAGTGTTACCAAAATTTTACTGCATACATAGCTAGTACAGTTTACAATAAAAAGAATGATAACTTTTGGCATTACTCACCTTTTTAATCATCCGAGAACATGCTTGCCAACCACGGACTCCAATGCCATGATTGCCTGAGATATTAAGATGTGTAGCTGATTCATAATATTCCAACATGTCAAACAGAGCAACAGACCCTTCATCATCTAATGATGTGCTTTCCAAATTAATACTGCGAAACTGCACTCTTTTCAACACTTCCTCAAGACTTTCACAATTGGAAGACCCCAAATTTTCTCCATGTAAGTCCAAGCATTCATTTCGTCCTTCCAAATCTAATACCTGCTAAAGTAGGAAGTCATTTGATTAAAATGTATCCACTAAGTATTTCCAATAGAAGCATAGATATTCATATATAACAAATTGCTATCTTGTATTGCAAACTTGGATCAAGTCTTTTAAGGTAAAAAATAAATGGAAAGGGATTTTTGTGAAGAAAAAAAATATAAAAAAGATTTTCTTCTTCATTATGTGAAAAAAATAGTGATTAATATGCAAGAATAGCATATACTTATATAATAATAACTGAACATAAGTGAAAATGTTGAATGTGATAAAAATATGACAAAATTATATACTTTTTCTTCAAGAGAATAAGCAGTTTTTCACTGCAATACCCTTAATTATTGGCTTGGCTTATTCTCACACAAAAATTCTTAATTCTCTGCAAAGAGATAGTTAATAGGAGTAAGAGGAGTAAATTATATAATGCATTATACATACATGTTCCTAAAAATTCCAGCACATTATAATACATAATAAATCAGAGAAGCATACACATTACAAACAATAATGAATATAAAGAGAGAGACAGTGGATGAAAAATTTATTCTATCACATTCATAATTTTTTCTTTCAGTAACAGTAGAACTATTCAGGAAATTTTCCTAGATGCAGAACTGCCTACCTCATTGTCCCAGAAAGAAGCCTTTTCTGACTAAAACAACGTGATAAGAGAGACTACAGTGAGCAAAAGAATGTGTAGTATAGATATTCCAGTCAGTTTATATGGCAGGCTGAGCCTGTAGAATGTTGTTAGTGTCTCCGCTAAAGGGGTTTAACCATAGAGTTGGAATGTGGGCTATAGGTTGATTGTGGTTTATAGATGGTTGGAGGTATGCCAGTTTGGACTTGTTGGTTATGACTGCAGATTGGCATGTTACCCAGGATTTGCACTACAGACAACTGCAGTATATCCCAGGTCTCGATAAGAGTTTTGGGCTAAACTGCAGAAGTCCTCAATGTATTTGAACTGTACATAATCAATTATCCAGGAGCTAATTATTTTCGTGTATACTTGGAGAGCAAATCCATTTCTGTATATTGATGCTATTTTGCCTTGGTAGTGATTAACTATTGTTATTCAAGATGTCCACAGAACAGGTGGGGCACCCTGGAGTGGAGTTTGGCTTTTTCTTGGAATTGGATGAGATAGTCTTCATGCTATTGCAAATGGTAGTATAACTACACTGTTGGATGCCTATTTTCATCCTCCATGAAGAGAAGTGAGGCCTTTTGCAGTAATCGGGACCATAAGTAGCAATTCACAAAATTGATGGCTCTAATTTCTTACATCTGCATCCTTTGCAGATGATGTAGCTAGCTGTCTATCACCTTATCCCAGATTTCGCAGGCCTAGAGCTTGAGGGGGATCACCAATACATGAAAAAGGTGTAAATTTAGGTGAATTGACATCGAGTTATAACTGAACACCAGGAACATTTGGCCTATTGCCCCCTGAGCCTAATGAGCAACTAATGCTCAAGTAGGGAATTTTCACACCTTATCCTTTGTTGGTTGTATGTATGTGAGAGGGAGAAGCTGAAGCTGATCAGAGAAGCTGATAGTGTGATTTTTTGCCGGATAAATTTTGAACAGTAAGACATCATCAGCGTATTTAGCAGTATGATGACGTCCTGTGTATGTGCGAAGTTTGCCATGTATGTGTTGAAAGGGATGGGTGAAAGTACTTTTGGGTCTTCGTATCTTATGGGGTGTAGTGTAGATTTTTCTCCAACACTGTGCTGCAATGTTTCAGGAAAATTGCATACAATAAGTTATCAATGGCTATGGAATAAGAACAAGCATGCTACATACTGCAATTTAAATGTGTATGGCCAATAACCAGCTGCCAAAATGTGACTGACAGAGCTTGTGCTACAATGCCAGGACGATTTCAGGGGATGAGGGCATGTCACATTTATTCAAGGTACCTGCCTCCTATAGGTACTATGAGCAGTGCATCACTAACATCTAGCCAGTAAGATATTTATCTCATAGGCTTTAAAAAAGCAACCAATAAATAATATACAGCATTTACTAAGCTACCTCTAACAACATGGAATGCATTATTCACAGCATGAAAACAGCAATGACAAACATACGCCAACAGTAGGCGCATACCACTCATAGTCACCATCACCCAAAATCCATGCATGGGCCACCAAGTCAAGTGTTACCTCCCTGATCCCAGCACATCATTCGCTCATGCATGAGAGTTCTCCGCTGAATTTCGGGATGCAACAGCGGTACCCGAACATATGTTACTCTATCATTCCTTGATGTTATTACTAATAGGATGAGGAGGTGACGTGCAATCTTCAATGATGATGGCTACCGAGGGAGGGTGTCATGCCCCTTATAATAAAAAATAAATAAATAAAATCTCACTGTGCACTAAGCCCAAGAAGAAACTCATCAGAAGATGGACGAAATACTGGCAAACCCAAGCCTCGAAACGCGACCCTCCCGGGAAACCTGGCTACAATGACTCTGGCAGTGAAATCCTAGCATTAAAATACAACATTAAAACATTCCCGACTTCGCAGTGAAACGAGACCCCACTAAATTCCACCTATTGGTACGGAACGCCGGATGGTAATCGGCGGAGGTTGATTCCTGTGCAAATACTCTCTACAGGATATCAGCAATGCTAACGGAAGAAACAATATGGTTCTGAAGTTTAAGACCGAAAATAGGGGAACGATCAGGTTTACTGTACAATTTATTCCACACATCAGATAAAGTCATACAGCAGTTGAAGAAAGGTACGAAATTACTCCAATATGGCTTTTTGCTATATTTGAGTTCACAACGATATTTGGCGCGCAGCTGTTTGTAGAGTACCAAGTTCTCCAGACTGGGTTGGCGACGGACTACTTTTGAGAGCACCTCTTCATGTATGCTGTGCATCTAGGCATTTATTGGTTCATCAAGGAACCAAAAGACTTACCAGAAAATATATACTTTCGTAGCGTAAAGGATAACTCTCATGAAGTGCTCAATCATGCAGTCGATGGATTCATAATTGACATTGGAAAACACTTCAAGTGCATAGAAAAGATCCCGATTCACCTTGTAGGGATGTTATTTCAGGATGTGCTATTGAGGTACGGGGGCAATAAATGTAATTCGTATGGATAAAATATAGTTGAAGTAATTATTACAGAATGACCTTCCAAATAATGTATGATTAAATAAGATGGACAGAAGCTGAAGCGGAGCACATGGGAGAAGCTACTAACGGAGTCGAATATTAAGTAGGTTCACCCGCATAATATCCCAGCAAGACAAGGTGTATAAAATTCTTCCTTTATATGACGCAAGATTGAAATAGGTGCCCATAGAAAATTTAAGATCGGAAGTACACGATAACTGCATCAGCCTAAAACGCACACTGCAACGATAGCTATTTTACGTTATGATCAGCACTCTGGCATCATCATCCGCTGCCAGACCGAAGCTCGACGGAGAGTAGGCACGAGGACAAATGAGTCCTGAGGAGGAAACTTCGCTTCCAGCAGACACTAGCAAGGGATTGATCGAATGCAGCAATTAACTCTACATTACTTCTTTGGGAGCATTATATTCCACGAAATGATTATTATTTTAAATACTATGGGATTTTAATTTTTTTATTTGGTTTATTTACGCGCGTTCTTTAATATCTAAGGTCATCAGCATCCAATTCAATTCAGAGAGTGAAACGGCAGATAAATTTTGCTAGAGGCCTCTTCTTTCAGGCTTGAGGTTGTTTTACGTGCCGTAAAACTTAGACACTTGACCCACGACTTTACCTCCTTTCCGAAGGAAGCCAAACTTACGATTTTTGTCCAAAAGGCAAGAAGTATGGCTAACGTTAGACCACCAGGATTGATTGTTACGGGATAAGGATGGAACAAAAGAAGGCTATTACTTTTTGGTTGCTGGTAATTCGTTTTGCAGTCTCTCTCTCTCTTGCACGACTAAATTGCTTTTCTTTTATAATTACTCTTCACGTAAACATACATAGCTACATCTTTCCGTGTCTCCTTTCCCGATTCGTTAAAGCTGTTCGCGCCAGAGGTGTGACTTGCTGGGCACATGGCACAACCTAACAAACAATTTAATCGCCGAGAGCATGCAAAAGAAAACCACGAAAAAAGCATGTCAATAAACTTATATCGCAAAATAGAGAACAGTGTTAACGAACAAACTAAAAGACTTTCTGTTCCCTCCAATGAGCAATGTCGAGCACAAGTGAATGAAGTAATTAAGTCGACATGCTCATATGTAACGATGAAAAAAGCTTATTCGGTTGACCCGATAAGTGACCTTGTTCAAGATGTCGCATCGTGTTACACGAACTCCTACCCTACCACGCATCGCACTATGTGCTAATGAAAACAAAAATTGCATAAGGTTCTTTAAATGTATGATATAACGTTACTTTAAACAACGAACTGGTGTGTATCGCAAAAACATGAAATTCTTTAAATGTATAACGATAAAATGTTATCTTAAACAACGAACTGATGTGTATCACAAAAAATCCATCATATAGGAGCTGCGTAAACTAAATGAATTCCTCAAGAAGTTGAATAACTTTAAAAATGAATATAAAATCCAATTTATGGACTTATTAATTAATGAAATGAAAAGAATTACGGCATTGCCGTGTGGTATTAAGCGAACAAAATTAAAATTCTTGCAATCTATTATTACAAGAGAAACTATATTTCTTAATGATGATGATGATGATGATGATGATGATGATGATGATAATAATAATAATAATAATAATAATAATAATAATAATATGGACATTAAACCATAAAAATTAATCGTATACTACCACTGATAGACAAAGCTACACTGTGTGGGTATTTTTAAACAGTTTTAAATTTAACCACGTTTATGAACTGAGCCCTTGATATCACCTTTTCATTCACTAAAACAAAAATAATAGAGAGTTTCTAGTTGCATTATATTTAAGAAGATGTTCATACATTTCGATAAAATTAAAACATGTTACTATTTAAAAACAATTACAATGTACTAAACAAATATACTATACAATATAAAGCTCTATCGATTTTCACTAGCTTTGAAATTTAATTTAAATGTTATTGTAGTAAAAACGCAACGAAAACGTTTTCTAAAGTTTATTACAGAGCGTTCTTACATACAAATATAATTCTCAAACACATATTAGATTAACATTTCATATTTGCTATCTTCACGGCAATGTGTTTGTTAAATATAAAATATATGCAACGTTATAAATACAGTTTATATACTGAATTAATTTGCCCTTTTATTTTAAAACAACAGAGAGAAAATTAATCTCAAGAGCGCTTTTTAAATTTCAGTTTTCAAGTACATCCCCTTCTCCTAAAGGTCCGATTACGTTAATTTTCAGAAACAATTTTCTTGTTTTATTTAAATTGTATATACCGAATTTTGTTGTGAAGAAATAAATATTGGTGCCGCTAGAGCGATTTTTAAATTTTGGGTTCAGGTAAACCCACACTCCTAATATCCCGATTTCCCTAATTTTCAAGAACTATTTTCTTATTTTATTTAAATTATATATACCGAGTTTCATTGCGAAAAAAAAAATATTGGTACAGCTAGATTTATTTTTAAATTTTGGGTGTCAACAAGTAAACTTCCACTCCTAATAATTGATTTCACGAATTTTCGGAAACTATTAATTCTATTTTATTTCAATGCCCTATGCCGGATTTCGTTGGGAAATTTGCGACCGCTAGAACGATTTTCAAATTTCGCTTTATCATCCACTCTTTAAATGTCGGTTTCCAATTATATCTCTCTCTACTCCTAATGACCGGATTTCCCCAATTTTCTGAAACTATTTTTCTTGTTTTATTTCAATGACATATACCGAATTTCCATTATTTTTTTTTAATTGCGGCCACTAGAGCAATTTTTAAATTCTGCTTTAATCCCACACTCGATTTTCAGATATAACCCCCCCCCCCCAATTACTAATGACCCGACTGCCATGCTTTTCAGAAAATATTTTTATTAATTTATGTTCATTAAATATGCCGTTAAAGAAAGATTACGGCCGCTAGAGCGACTTTTAAATTTAATAAAAAAAATCGTTTTAGGTTAACCTCCATCCCCAATGATCCAATTTTGCTGTTTAACGATTTCGACGAATTGAATTGATGGTAATATGCCCGAGTTTCATTGGGGGAAAAAAATATGACCGATAGAGCGCGCCCCCCCCCACACACATTTTTTCATTGTATTTTCAGTGCCTGTAGACATACATTTTTTAACTGTTTCAGTGCCTGGTAGGTATGATCGATGGAGGTGGACGAATTTTTTAAAAAATCGTATCACGTGTACAACTGCAATAACTACAACATTCCTTCGGAATTCGCTAATAAGGGCTTAGACCGTTGTGTGGAAGCTCTATATAGTGGAGATGGAACTGTGTGGCAAATTAGTAAAACGAAGGTTGTAATCTGCATGGCGCTGTTTCACTTGGGTACAGTGAAATGTGGCTAACGAGCTTGTTGCTGCTTGCGGGCCTACGCGTATGAAAGGCCTTTTCTTACTTAGAAAATTGGCGGCATGATTGTCGTGACTGCCGCAAATTATCAGACACCTTCCTGAGTCTCCCTCCCAAAGTCGCGCATGGCAGATAATTCACAAGAGAACTTCGTTTTGATTTTTTATTTAGGTACGCTTTTTAACATTTCAGGTCATCAGCATCCCATTCAATTCAGGGTGTGAAATGGGTGATAAATTTAGTTCAGAGATTTCTTCTTGAGCCAATCTTAGGAGTTTTACGCCCAAAAGAGACCTTCGTATGGTCAAAATGCCGACATACGAGTATATGGGCGCACTTCGATTACTTCGTAACCGGCCTTAATGCTCTACTCAATCAGAGGTTAGAATAAGAATTCATGTGGGCAGAAATGCACCGTCACGCTTGGTTTGAGTGTCCCTGTTTGGCCAGATAGCTTTGGATCTCTTCGTTGGCATTAAGAACATAACAGCATCTGGTAATGAATTTATGTTTCACTGCTTGCCAACATGGATGAGGTAATGGGAGTAATATCACTTTCGACGATTTATCGGTTTGGGCGACAGTTAGTGTCTCCACCAATAGCAAGCCTTGGTTTACTCGAGTGAGGTGGCGCATTTTACGCCATTCTGGATGAAGAAGGGATTCACGTGCAGAAAAGACTATCCCACTTCTATTGCTATTACTAAGCTAGGAGGAAATGACATCACCTAGGTTATATCCTTTTCATTGCCTCTTTTTAGTGGGGGGGGGGGGATCTGAGAATGGTGAATCTCGTGCACTAAAGCACATTAATTCACTATTGTAACTATTTTCGATAGCAGGTTACTGTCTAAGGTTCGACCGGCTTGAGAATGGTCCTGACTTAGTAGACCCAACTCAGGACCACATCTCTCAGTGACAACATAGAGGAGTCCAATTGTTTCCAGGGAGTTCACAGTTCGTGTAATGATTCCCCCCGGGCCTGGCCTGTACCAAGGGATACTTCTCGTTCTACATGATAACCCAATGCTGGCAGTTACGCCGTTGTACGGTCACCTTTCACCACGCCATAAGCTGTGACAAAAACAGGGAGATGCAAAGAATACGAAGATGTCCTTTTGGCCACACAATCAGTGCTTAGTTTATGTGGCTCGGGTTACTCGCCATGCTGGTCCTGACTGCAGCTTAACATTTTTTAAGTGCTGTGCTATATTATTCCTTGAGGCACGCTTACCTTCAGGGATATGCAATGAGTCAGTCAAGTGAGAACTGTGTGTGTGAGGGTGTGCGTCTGTTACGCCACTGTTGAAAATTTTCGCAGAGGTGTTTTTCTATTTGTTGCGAAAAAGCAAGGTGATTTTATTTACCTATAAAATAAGCAGGAAGTAAAGACGTTTAATGCTCGGCATCGTGCAAATATAAGGCGAAACAAAGTTCCAGTTTTTCATTGTCATATTTTATAGTATGAGTTGTAGTACTGGGTGTCTCATATTACATAGCTACTATTTGTGTGCAATGCACTACTAAATATCAGTAAAATATATGTTTACATTTACAGAGCAGAATCACATTTTTTGTACAGATTACTTGTTGTTAAAGATATCGGGTATAAAACTAGGGCCGTTAGCAAAAGTAAAACGTAGGGATTATGATCTGATGAACGTGGTTGCTGCAGTTAAAGTTGTTAAAATCGTTTCATTTTCGCCAGTTCACTCAAGGCCATTTTTCTCCGCTTTGCAACAGTTCCCCCACTCCACTCAGTTCCTCTCTGTCAGTAGCGATAGTATTGTTATGGCAGTGGCAGCACCAGCAATATATGTATTTCTATTAAGTGAATAGTGTATGTTTCATAATGCAAATGTCTTCAAATATGACTAGTATTAGACGACAGTCAAAAGCCATTGAATTGATGCTTGCAAATACACAATGCTTTCCCATTTCTCCATGAAATTGGGTTTTCCAAGGGAGTGGTGGTGCCGTGTTCCTTTGTAGTTATATATATATATATATATATATATTTATATTAACACAAGAAATATATTATCAGTTTTCTAACCAAACACTATATAAGTCAGTATTTTTATATCCAACTTCGAATGAAAACTGTGAATCATGTTAGCGTCCCTTTTAAGTTGAGAAACCGCCAGCCCCTTAACAATATCGGCATATTAATAAAACGACACTTATACAAGTACCTTAAATAATACAAGATATTTTCAATGTTGTATGAATACATTTTTAAACATTTCTCTTTGATTATAGCTTCACGGGATACCAATCTGAGCTATATATCTCTGGTCTCAAGTAGTGATGGACGGGAAACTGTAGAAAGAGACAGTGTATATATATGCCAGAGTGAAACCACTATACGTAGGAATAAGACATTGACTGTTCGAGAAACCGCGCTTCATTTCAAGGTTCTTGAATCAACACTTTACAGATGTTTTTCTTTCTTTCTTTCTTTCTTTCTTTCTTTCTTTCTTTCTTTCTTTCTTTCTTTCTTTAATCAAAACATGAGTCTCCAGAAGAATTGGTTCAATCCTTGAAGAATCAATTATTATCGGCTGGTTGCCATTATCGTTTGTAGGTAGCTGTCATATTTCATGTGGATGAAAAATGTATCACTGAACACATTTCTGTTCAGAGGGTAGATACATGCAACACGAAACCCAATGATAGAAGAAATCTTCGAATAGTTCCGGAACTGGCAGTCCTGATCCAGAAATGACCATTTGTCCTACCACTAGTTCGACCGCTGTTAGCAAACAAAAAACCAAGCAAATAAACCAAAAGCCTGAACTTAGAAGAATGGTTTCAAAGAAGTAATAATGCAGAGTTAGAAGAAGGATCTGATATTTTCATTTTATCAAACGGATTATTTTTACCGCTACAAGTTTACACTTCGGCACCAGATAGTGGGGATACTCTTCGTTTTGTGGTGAAGCATTTGCAAAATCAAACCTGGAGAAATATGGATCGAATGCAATGTTTGTTGTAAACCTGCTCATAGTGAATGCACTCATATGAAAAGGAGTTCGTTTTCGATTTCTATGCCAAGAAAGAGTTTCCATTCCTGTCTCAGCTATGATAACATTTTTTGTTTCATTTTCCTATCTAATATATTAGAGGTGTTCATGTTTTAAGCCTTGTATGTCATTTAAATTTTACTTTTTATAATAAATGCGGGCAGTTTCACCTGTCCCATATTACAATTCAATTTTCCAAAAGTCCATTTTTGGAACATATTAACATTCTTAATCATAACACCAGATTCCTTAATGTAATATGAATCGGACTTTGCACAATTAAGAAATGATATTCGATTATGATTTCACCTTAAAGTTCACTTATAACTTTTGTTGTTTTATAATTACACGCTGAGGAAAAAGGACGTCCCATATTACTATAGCATTAAAAAGCATGTACAATGTTCAAATATGTAGGATTGGCATTGCAACGTGTTTGTTTATTCTCACATAAACTGCAACCCCTTCATTCTATACACTGAAGAGACGGATAAAGTAAAATGCAAAATAAGTCGCAGATTGTTTCGCTACAAATTTAGCAAATAAGCAGTCATAAAAGCGAGTTAGCAGTAAAAGACTGCAGTGCATGCCCGAGTGTTGCCGTGCCCTCCGCCGTAATTCATTGCTCGCATTGAGGGGCTACCTGCGTTGTTGAACACTAAGTAACTGTGGAGTCACGATGAAAAGAAAGTACTGAGTAATTATCCCAAGCTTAACACGCATTCTTAAGGAACAGTTCTGTAGTTAAAACAATAAATCATATTTACGGCTTGTTTATGGTTATGCGCCGACTTGTATGACTTGTTTTAACACCGCTTACTCGTATATACTGCATTAATCTTGGCATACGAGGGTAAAACCTATGTTATTAAAATTATTATTATTAACAATAATAGTAAAATTGGATAAATTTTAATTTTTAATGTTTATTGTAATTTTCGGCTTTGTTTATGCCTGATATCAATATAATATAATAAATTATCTGTATGCGAAGACTTTAATATTAATGTTCTTAATAATAATAGCAAGTTAGGCAATTTGGGTCATTAATTAAATCCTACATTTTGGCTGAAATTATAGACACTTCAACATGCACATCGCAAACGTGTCTTCAGCAAAAGCTACTAATAAAGATTTTCATATGTACTTTACGGAAAACAGATAATGGCATTTCAGATCACAATGCAACTTATATTCACATTCATGTTGAGGCTCAAAATAATTCAAAAGATAGTATATTGGTCACAACAAAAGAATAATTAACAAATAAAATACTCAATACCTGAAATACTTGAAGAGAACGGGATAACGTAACAAATAGAAAAGATGTAAATGAGAAAGCACAAGAAGTCCTAAATAGCATAATGAATTATTATTATAATATTGCATTTTCAGTTAAGAAAGTAACAATCCTATCAAATCAGAAAAATCCAATAATTGGAGCTAAAGGAATTATAGTGTCCTGTAGACCGGAAAGATCATTACATGATATGTGTAAAACCACTACTGATTCCCATCTTAAATTATACTATAAAAATGTACCAATATTTAAAAACCGTTATCAACGAAGCAAAACTCCGCCGTAATAAAAGCTATAGGTATAACCAACTCCGAAAAGTAACATGGAATGTTGTCAAGAAAGAAATAGATCATGTATCTATAATTGCTATAAAAGCACGAAAGATTACAGAATCCACAGAGACAGCTGAAATATTCAACAGTTTATTCTATGGAACAACCGAAAGATTGCAAACCCCTTACACAAATACTACTGCATATACCCAGAGTCAAGTTAAACTGTTCCTAAACTCAGTTAGCTTTAGGAATCTGCAATAAAGTGTTTCCGGCAGAGTCAGTATGAACAAGAAATGTGAAGATCTCCTCATTCAGTTGAATTAGAAATATGATTTTCATCGTATCTTGTATAGAAACTATCCAAGTTTTGTAACAATGAAAATTATGACGCTAGTGCGCCTGCGCGTTGTATGACAACACATGAGGATTAAAATGGCGGAATTCATAGTTCTGCACAAAGTGAAATGTTGTTATTGGTTATAAGAATTAAATTTCCCAATTGCAGTGCAAAGAAGATTCAGGCAGATATGGTGCAAATGTTGCGGAGGGCCATACCAATTTAAAATGGCATATCAGCTGTGAGAAACTGATTTTGTATTAAGAAAACGGGAAAGTGTTAGGCAGGCCATTTCAGCGCAGTCCGCAGAAATTAATGCGACGGGCCAGTTCAGATCTGGGTATTCCAAAGCCCATGTTCACAATACTTTCCATAAAATATTGCGACTTAGACTGCACAAAATCGAATTTGTGCAGAAGCTGCAGCCAAATGGTAAACCCAGAAGGGCAGAGTTTGCCAGTTCAATGTTATCATGTCACATTCGCAGATGAAGCCACCTTTCAAACGTCTAGTTAAGTGCATCGGCATAATTGTAGAATATGAGAAGAAGAAAGCTCACATGTAACGGAATGCGAACGTGATAGCCCAAAAGTTAACGTATGGTGTGCTTTGACTTGTGATTGGGCTTTTCTTCTTCGCTGAAAGCACAGTAACAGGAATCTTGATACTCTGGAAAACTATGTAGTCCCTCAGATACCGGATGGGTTATTCTTTCAGCATGATGAGCCCCTCCACATTATGCCAATCAAGTTCGAGTCTAACGGCTGATTATGTCTTTTCACAATGATATGAGAACGCTATTGTCGTACCACGCACAGGCGTACTAGCGTCATAATTTTTATTATTACAAAACTTTTAGAATGTCTACACAAGATAAGATGAAAATCATATTTCTAACTTAACTGAGTGAGGAGATATTCACATTTCTTATTCGTAGTGATTTTACCGCACACACTGTACAATAAAGAAATTTAAAAATAAAACCTTGTGCGTATCAGAGGTCATAGTAAAAGAATATGCTCTCGTTATTTAACTAAGCCCTTAGTTTATTTATGTAATTCATATTTTGAAAAAGGTGAATTTCCCGAAATAATAATAATTGCTAAAGTTTGTCCAATATTTAAAAAGGGAGGCAAACAAAATCTTTAAAACTATAAGCCTATATCCCTTCACTCTGTATTTTCTAAAATCCTTGAAAGAGTTACGTACAATAGATTAGTGCCTTTTTACAATCTTGTATCATACTTTAAAAATTCTCAATATGGATTTCGTAAGGGCAAGGGGATTAGCATACAGCACGGCTTTTCTTAGATCCTAACTAAGCATTTGACGTAGTGAACCATAACATCTTAATCCAGAAATTAAATTATTTTGGTTTAAGGGATGTAGCAGAAAATTTGGCTGCCTTATATTTACATGACAGAAGTCAATTTGTTGAAATAGAATCATCAACATCAAATTATGCAACAGCTACAAGTGGTGTTCCCCAGGGGTCAATTCTTGGTCCAGTATTGTGCTTAACATACCAGATGAGTCAGCCGCCCCTTCCTTTTCTGAAATTTAGGCCACCCTTCAAGGGGCAATTGCGCTTTAAATTCGTTTTCTTCACTTACCAACTATTAATAGAAGTTTTTAGATAGAGGAAGTCTCAACATTCAGAGGAAAAGCGACTTACGGGACACAAGGTACTCCGCACTAAAGTATAACTCAAACGACTCGTTTACTGAGATCTGATTCCAGTTTCCATCCGATTTTACAACTTTTACATTACTATATACATAGACACACAACTGTGTAAGCGCCTCTGATAAATGAACCAATTATATTGCTCAAGTGTCAAAATCAGTTATAAGAAAATTGCGGAATTTTGTAATTAGAGACGGGACAGTCTACAAAAAAATTAAAAATAAGTCTATATCCACTATGGACGCTACAGTCAAGACATATAGATTATTAAATAAAGGTTAATTTGACTTTAAGCGTAAACTACGCCACGTACATCTCAAATAACATACCTAATGGCTTATGCCATTTAAATAATGATGTTAAAGGACCCAACAGAGGATTAAAACTGTCTTACAAGGCTATATCACACAAGCAAATCATCGAGGTGGTACAGGCGTCTGGCATGCAAAGTCTAAGGTTGAACCGGGAACGCAAGTGGATGAGTGGAATTATGACCGTTCTGTTGTAGATTAATCACCAATAACACAGGTTCGCGTTGATAAAAGTGTTCGTGTTTTTTCTCTTCTTCTTCCTCATTAAGGCTTGGAAATCGATATTATAATATGTAATTTTAAGAGTCCTCGAGTTTTAAACGCAATTACAAGTTTAATAGTTATTAGTTGTACAACTTTTGTCATGGAAAATAATATCTAAACATAGCAAACTGCAGTTTTACGTAACATTCTGATTACTAATAGGTTTGTTAAAAATGACGCCATTCTGTCCCATTTGGCCGGTATTGCATCGCAAAGCGATATTATGAATTCACTCCTCAGGAGTGTGCTGTGACACAGAGTCCCAGTCCTTCGCTATATATTCGACAAATGAGTGCGTTATTATGCTCCTTATCTACGGAGAAGCGAGACTGCATGTACAAGCTCAGCATCTATACCAGAAGAGATATCCAAATAGACGACAACCAGCAGCAAAAACTTTCCGGAATGTTAAGGACTTCTGCATACAACTTCACTTGCAAGGATGCCTTCTGTTACAGGCACGAGCAACATCCGGTGTTAATGCGGAAGCTGTTTTGAATCCCATCCTGAATAATCCGCATTCTAGTATACGAGCATAAATAAGAGATCAACATTAGCCAGTCTTCTATAATGCGAATACTACATGCTAATGAGTTTCGTCATATCATTTGCACCTACGCGTACTCCATGTGAGAGATTTCGAAAATCGAGTGAACTTCTGTGAATAGATCCGAGGCCAAGTGGCATATGATATGGCATTTGTATCCACAATTTTGTTTTTCACAATGGGACCGTAAATAGCCTTAATATGCAAGTATTGAAGTGTTGATAACGTCCACTGGGAGACGGCATTCCAAGTGCAATGGAGAGTGAATGTCTGGTGTGGAATCTTAGGTGACCACCTTATTGAACCATTTTTCTTTGAGGGGCTACTGACAAGAGCACGCTATCTGCAATTTCTCTGCAATGAGCTCCCACTGTTACTAGAGAATGTACCGCCGGAAGAACGAATAACAATGTGATTTCAACACGACGGGCTCCACCGCAAAAATCGATGATCGTCTGCAATCATTTAAATGTGGCACATTCTGGTCTTCTGGATAGGAAGACAAGAACCAGTCTCTTGGCCAGTCAAATCGCCCGATCGAACGCCTCTTGACTTCCTCCTCTGAGGTTATTTAAAGCAAGAAGTTTATGCAGAGGAGCCAGAGCCTTCGCCAACGAGTCACGGTGGCCTGTAGATTCATTACAACTGCCAAGTTACATCGAGTCAGAATTTTCATGCAACAGCGTGCTCAGGTTTGCATTAACCAAGAAGGTCATCAGTTCCAGCACTTCGTTAGAAAAGTAGTGTTCAGGCAGTGCTATTCACAGGCAATTTCAATAGATCAATTTTTTTTTTATTTTTATTTACGGATGCTCTTTAACATCTTAGGTAATCAGCGTCCCATTCAATTTAGGGTGTGAAACGGCCGGCAAATTTTGCTCAGAGGCCTCTTTTTTCAAGCTTGAGGTTCTTTATCGTGCCGTAAATGTACGATACGAGACCCACGGCTTTACTTCCCTTCCGAAAGAAGTCATACTTAGAATTTTTACGCCCCGAAAAAATCTTTCAATCCTGGCCGGGTTTGAACCCGCGATCTTAGGTGTAGAAGGCAAGTATGGTTACCACTATACCACCAGGACCGACTAGATCAAATGTGTATTACCCTTATTCCATCTTCATCAAATGTACCTATGTCGCTTTTAAACACCTACATGTAGCTTATAAGCAATAAAGAAACACTGCACAATAAAATATTAAATACAAATAAAAAATAATTGCAAATTAAACCAATTTTATATATAACATTAGTTTAAACCAAGATGATTTATGAATATTACAACGCATTAAAAATAAGTGCGCACAGGTAGCTCCAACCACTGTTGCTGCGGACGGATTTTATATCAACCACACACTCGTTCCAACTGAGTTACTTTGGAGCATGTTGGTTTGTCATTTAAGTTAACAAAATATTAAGTATTTACTTGTCACAGTACATATTTTCAGTTGTACAAATACGAGTGCGTTAAAGGACGATACTATAATATCTACTACATTATTAATCATTTCGCAAAGTGTGCAACCAAAGCTATCCATGTTGCAGAGTTGCGCAGATACCAATAGAACCGATGTTTTCAAGTTAGAATATAAATTTCGGATTACATAAAACTGCAAACATAGGGGCAGCTGACCTGGTATAATAAATGACCTCACTGTGAATATTGCTCTAGCTAACACAATGACATTACAAATAACATTAAACTGAATTAATTACAAACCTCACAAATGCTAGAAAAATGGCTTGAAAATAAACTACAGTTACACATCAACAAAACAGTATTTCTCTACTTTAGTCATCAAACTTTCCATGACCCACTTAAAATAATGAATAAGGTCATAATCACAGAAGAAGCAAACACTAATTTCTTAGGCATACGATGGATTCAAATTTCAAATGGAAGAGTCACACACAATATTTAACATAAAAGCTAAGTACTATTAACGTATTAACGTATAATGTAATGTAGAACTCTATGTAATGCCTATGGAAGTATTTGAGTTAGTTTACTTTGGCTACGTCCTTTCAGTTCTTTCCTATGGTATAATAGGGAGAATGTTACCAAAAACATCTCTGATGTTCAAGCTACAAAAGAGAACATAAAAAATTATTAAACAAAAACGGTTCGAACAAAGAGCCAAGAAATCTTCATAGTTTAAAATACTACTATTACCTTGCCTACATACGAGGGCAGGTCCATAAGTTCATGGTCTAACCATTTTCTTGGAATGATAAAGACAAAAACCATATTTCACATTTTAATACAGTTACCCTTTATTGCAATACCTTTCTCACGTCTTAAATTAACATTTCAACCTCCCCTCCCTTCTTGAATTTTGAGAAGAGGAAATAGTCACTGGAAGATATATCTGGGCTGTAGGGTGGATGGTCGATATCCTTGAAGCCATGTTTCTTCACAGCTTCCTTTGCAACAAGTGTGCACAGGCGCGTTGTCGTGAACTAAGCACACACCATCACTCAGTTTTCCTCGCCTTTTCTCTTTGATGGAAGGACGTAGCCTTGCAGCACAGTACTCCCCATTTACTGTGGTGCTCCTCTCCTTGAAGCCAATGAGAAGTATTCCTTCACAGTCCCAAAATATTGTGGCCATGATCTTCTTGGTTGACTGAGTGACCTTGGCCTTTAGAGGCGGTGCTTCGCCAGTTTTACGTTACCCTATTGATTCTCTTTTGGACAAGGGATCATAATAGAGGATCATAGTTTCATCTCCTGTAAGAACGGTTTGCAGAACTTCTCTCTCATTGCCACGGGAGAGCTCCAAAAATGTCTGACAACAGATGACTTATTGCTGCTCTTAGATTGAGGAAAGAAGATTAGGCACCCTTCTTGCACTAGCCTTATTCATGTTTAAATATTCATGAATAATTTCAAAGGACTGTTGTTATAGAAATGCCCAACCCTGCTGCTATTTCTGTAACTTGAACCGCCGGTCTTCCATAATTTCTCCTTCCATACGACGATGTTTTCAGGAGTGAGCACCTCCAAGGGCAGACCTGCAGCTCTTTGTCTTCAAAGCTTTCTGGACCCATTCGAAAAAGGTTGGCCTCATTTTTTTTACGGTGAACTTTATAACAGCTTGAAACTCCATTTTGAACATGACACAATCTTCTACACATACTCTTCTTTATGCAACTATATCTGGACAACTGAACATAAATTCCTTTTAAACAAATGCAGAATGTATGGATACTATACATATAGCGCAAATACATAAACAAAGGTTATCATAAACTGTTTAAAAACATCATCAGCACTGGACTTCAAGGTTTCACTTTATATAATAAAATCCAAACAATAAAAATTTTAACAGCTGTTACTAACACTTTCTACATTTACAAATGCCTTTCAGTATCAACGACTATCTGAGTTTAAGTGTCACATAAACTCAGCGGTACCTGCTTCCGTTGTTCTAGTGGTAGCGCTTGAGACCACCCAGCGGTTCTGGGTTAGAATCCCAGTCAGGTCAAACTATCTGCTTAAGTTTTTTATGGGGAGTTTTTCCTTACACTGAGAAGGTGAATGCCAGATAGTTTTAAGGTGCCAAGGAATCCGAACTCATTTGCGCCATCATTTATTCATTTCATTTCATTTCTACAGACTTAGACCGATAGTATTCAGTTCACAATCTACAGACGTCGCGAAAGGACCAATGTAGTGAGAGCAACAAAAAATTCATAGACCTGTATACATTTATGATATCCCGACGAGGCTACAAATTGTAATTACAATGACTAATTAAAAAATCTCATCTAATCTAAATTTAATGTACAGGTAATTTACCGTGCAACACAGTGGTTATGTGCGGCAGCAAGACTCGTGGCAGAATAAAGCCGGGGCGCACAACTTTACTGCTGCTATTGCTAAATATAAATTGCAAGTTTCTAGAAGCTTAAAATGGAGCATTATCACTCATGCATGTGTCACTGAACATACACAACAAAAAGAAAGAGAATTTAATAAAAATATCGCAATAATGCACATACTTAAAAAAAAAAATTCACAGGTTTTCACTGCAGTAAACTTGTCTGTAGACGACTCCTTTGAATAAAGTTTAGAATCTGCAGGATAAAGTTTCTTCCTTGAGAAAGCATTATATACTTCTTATGTTTTGAAATTGCAGTTTCACTGAAAGTAATACTTGGAGTTAGTTTATATTTTTTTTTATTTCAATTTCAATTTTCTCTTCCAAAGATCCCAAAGAAAATGACTTAGAATGTACATTTTATATATTAATAATAATTTTATTTACATGCAATTAACACAAAACAATTACAGCAACAACTTCACGAATTTAACCAAAATATTACTAGGTGCCATTTAACACAGCTTACTACGAGGTCTGTACAATAAAGAATGATCATATGCTTTTACAGGCATAATTTCTCACGCTAAGATTTAAAGTTACAATATTTTGTTTGCTTAATGCATAATACGCACGCGGTACTAATTTCACTGTTGTTACTTCCGATTCCCGACTATGACAGGTGTGCAAGTTGAGACATGTTCAGTTCCACGTGCAGCAAAATGAAGGTGACACGTGAAGAACAATGTGCTGCTCTGAAATTCTGCTTTCTCAGCAAATTTTCAGCAGAAGGTATGCAATGTTAAGGCCTATGGAGCGTTTGTTCTGCCCTATAGCACAGCTCCAAGATGGTTTAAAATGTTTAAAGAGAGGAGGTATCCAATTTCAAAGAAGGGTGAACCCGGCGTTCCAGTTTGTGCTCTAACGGAAGAAAGCATTAACACCGCTGCTGTCATTGCAAGAGAGAATCATGATTAACATTAAGAGAACTTTCAGAAATTCTGAAAATTTCACTGGGTGTCACACACACACTTAGAAGGTGCACATGAGATCTGTTTTGTGCCAAGAATGCTGATTCTCAAACAAAAGGACTTAGCGTTCAGGTTCCATGCACGAAGTTGCTTTCAAAGGTAATCACTGCTGATAAAACTCGGCTACATCATTTCGATCCTGAGAGCACAGCAAGCTCTGTGTGAAAATATGCACGCATGCGTGCAAAGAAAGCTTCTGCTGGGAAAGTTATGGCCATCACATTTTGTCGGTATTCAAGGAATGATTAGCCAGCATGTCGTTTTTTTAATTTTTTTTATTTATTTATTTTCATTTGATTTGGTTTATTTAGGGACGCTTTTTAACATCTCAGGTCACCAGAGTCCTCAATTCAGGTGGTGAAACGGCTGACAAATTTTGCTCAGAGGCCTTTTCTTCCACACTTCTTTATCGTAAGACACGGGAGCACGGCTTTGCTTTACTTCCCTTCCGAAGGAAACCATACTTAGGATTATTACCCCCGAATAAATCCATCGATCCTGGCCGGGAGTGAATCCGCGATCTTGGATTTAGGAGGAAAGTATGGTTATCACTACACCACCAGCATTATCGGCGTCGGTCCTGATGGTGTAGTGGTTACCATACTTGCCTCCTACACCCAAGAACGCGGATTCCAACCCGGCCAGGACCGATGGATTTTTTCGGGCGTAAAATCCTAAGTATGGCTTCCTTCGGAAGGGAAGTAAAGTCGTGGGTCCCGTGTCGTACATTTACGGCACGAAAAAGAACCTCAAGCCTGAAAGAGGGGCCTCTGAGCAAAAATTGTCGGCCGTTTCACGCCCTGAGTTGAATGGGATGCTGATGACCTGAGATGTTAAAGAGCGTCCATAAATAAATCAATAAAAAAAAAAGCATTGTCGGCACACACACACACTGTAGCTGGACAATACTAAAGAGATATCTTGAATACTCTGCAAGGCCGTATTACATACAAAAGGTCACGTTTCCGTTCTACAAGCTAGATGCTGCGCCACAATAATGCACGACCGCACATCGCAAAAGTTGTTGCTGAATATCTCACAAATATCAATGTGAGGTGTGTCCCTATCCTCCCTAGAGTCCAAATTTAGCCCTGTGTGACTTCCTTTTTCCCATGTTCAAAAAAAAAAAAAAAAAAAAAAAACATTTTCGTGGGAGGCATTTACCATCATCAGAAGCAGTGGCGAAGGCTACATGGCGATTCTGAAAGACCTGTCAAAAATGGTTTCCAGTATGTCTTTGAAGACTGGCAGAAACACTGGAATAGGTGTATTGCATCCAATGGGGACACTTTGAGAAAGTTCATAAAAATTATCCGGTATCCCGTGCAGTAAACTGGTTGAAACCCAGTAAACGTCACGTTTAATTCCTAATATATTATTTGCTGAATAAAGAATGTAAATGTAACTGGTTTAGACCCGAATAAAGAATTTTATCAGCATCTTTTTATTTATATTTAAAAAATTTTCCCCCCTTTTCCAACCATGATTTTTCACTTTAAAATTTTTCTTTACTCATAATATTGTGTATGGCTCATATATTCTACTCCATAAGCTTCTTACAGCATATTTAGGACTCCTGTAAATATCTTGCCCAGTGAAATAAAATTTGATGCTCTTCCAGATTCTTTATTTTTTCTAAACTACAAATCGCTCCAAGCACGGAACACTACTTCACCTGAACGCTTGCAGACTGAAAATTAAACAATGTAGATTGTTGCACCATAGGCATCTTTCTACAGCAAAGATAACTGTCAGCTAGCTGAAACTTCAAACAGACCCGTACAAAATTCTAGAATGCTTGTCAACTTTTACTCAGAAAACCTCTCTCACGCTGAATTATATTAAATAAACTGAAACACTATATACATTGTCTGACATACGAGTGAAAGCGTGCAAGTTAGCAGAGCTCATAGGCATTTCAACTCAGCGAGTTCATTTTATTTTGCATAATGAATTACACATGATGCAACTGCACATACCGGAGCAACAGTAAAATCGTTGCGATTGCAAATGTTTAAGAAGAATCAAGCTTATTTTACCGCATTTTGTGACTGTGCATTACTATGCATCGAAAATGAAACAGCCGTCTTAACAATGAACCGCAAGAGGCAAACTGGTCCCAAAAATGCCGAAATGCGTTCTATTCGCTGGAAAGGTGATGAGTTTTTTTTAATAGTGTTTAACGCCCGTTTTTACTACTGTGGCACACAGGCGGTGGACACTGATGATACATGAAATGAAATGATATATTGAGACAGGATATTTTTTAAGGAAGGAAACGTTCCAGGCCTAAGTTTAGGGTACCTACTGGTATTTGCCAGTTATGAAGACTGAGGAAAACCTAGAAAAAGCCGAGTGAGGGAGGACGGTCCTGGCGGGATTCGAACCCCAGACCTCCCGAGTCCGCGCCTTAACGACCTCGGCCACCCGTGGCGGTAAAGTGGATGCTATCAGCTTTTTGGGACTCAAAAGAAATTCTCTTGGTTAATTACCTGAAGAAGGGATAAACCATAATTGGAGAATTCCAAGCATAACGCATCACTTTTGGTGAGACTGTAGATAGCGAACGCGAATAAGCATCCGGGAATGCTTAAAAAGAAGGTGTTGTGTCACCATGACAATGCGCCGGTGCATTCAATCCACATCGCTCAGGACAATTTGCCGAACTACCATTTGAGATGTTTCTTCATCAACCCTATTCACTTGATTTCGCTCTCTCAGATTATCATGTGCTCGAAATTCAAAACGTTCTTGGCTGGATACAAATTTAAATCAAATGAAAAGGTTTCACAGGAGGTAAATGAGTATTTTGAGACTCTCGAAGAAACGCACTTCCTCGAGGGAACCACGAACCTGAAGAAACGTTGGAGCAAGTGCGTTGGACTTCAAGGGGTACCATGTGGGAAAATAAAGTAATTTGCATGACTAAATGTGTCTTTAATATCAAACCATCCTTATATATCAAGTAAGATCATAATCAGGATTTATTGAAGGAGCCTGGTCTTATAAGTGACACATTTTCTGTTCAAAAGCTTGATAAATACACTTCAAAGGATTGAATTAGACTAACTTTTAAAATTACTGAACTTTGATTTCATTTCATCCATGTGCATAGTAATTGCTATAAGTAATGCATTTCTTTATTATAAATACTACCAAAAAGGTATTGTCTTATTTGATTTGTTTTATTTAGGGACGCTCTTTAACATCTCAGGTCATCAGCGTACCATTCAATTCAGGGCGTGAAACGGCCGGTAAGTTTTGCTCAGAGGTCTCTACTTTCAGGATTGAGGTTCTTTTTCGTGCATAAATCCACGACACGGGACCCACGGCTTTACTTCCCTTCCGAAAGAAACCATACTTAAGGATTTTACGCTCGAAAAAATTCATCAACCGTGGCCGGGCTATTATCTTAGATGGGCAGATCTGTATCAGACGCTTTTCAATGTTCAATAGACAGAAGATGCATACGGACCTTTAAATCCATACCCTACATCGTACGAAACTTTTTACGCAAAATTAAATGTTAATTTTAATAATATTACATATTTAAAAATTCATAATATCGCAGAAGTACAGATGAATTTATCGTATGGTTATTTTCCTTTATTGTTGTTTGCTCATTTATTGCCCAGTGCTGATTTAGACTAGATGTAATTGAGTCTTACCTCCAGCTGGTTTAAAACCTGGGATACAGGAAGAGTTCCATGTTTCTCGCATGAAGTTTTGTATGTGGACATCAGCTCCTCTCTGCTCACATTTTCTGCTGCAATATAACAAAAGCATAGCATTAATAAAATCAGGGTAATGTGACATATGAGGTTTTTTTCCCTCCTGATTTTTTGTAAACTAATTGCGTGTTCACAGCAATCAAATTGCTAATTAAGTAGCACGACGAATATCAAAAGTGCTCTTTACTACATGGCCATATTATAGGAATGAATTTTTCCTATTCAAAAAAAGTACATAACACATTAAAAAACCTATCGTTGATCTTTCGAAATATATCTTCTTCTTCTTCCTCTTCTTCTTCTTCTTCTTCTTCTGCTTCTGCTTCTTCTTCTGCTTCTTCTTCTTCTTCTGCTTCTTCTTCTGCTTCTTCTTCTTTGAATGGTGTTTAACGCCCGATTTTACTACTGAAGTACCAGAGGCAGTGGACACTGTTGATACATGAAATGAAATGATGTATTGGGAAAGGATTTTTATTTTTATGGAAGGAAACGTTCCAAGTCTAAGTTTAGGGTATTTGTCATTTATGAAAACTGGGGAAAACCTGGAAAAAACCTCAGTCAGGAAGGACGGTCTTGTTGGGATTCGAACCGCACACCTCCCGCTCATGAGTTCGCGTTTAACGACTTCCGCCACCCGAGGCGGTGAAATATTTAAGAGATTCACTATGAAAATTTGAATGCCCTCACCCCCAAAAAAAATCAATTGAGGCTTTAGTTTTGGATCTACAACCATTACAAACATTATTTCCAAAACAAAATATATATCTTTTTAATTTTATTTGTAGGATATCTCTCATTAAACGTATATATTAATTTAAACAGACCAAGCATAGCGTAGCGTAATAGGAATGGTGTGATATTTCAAGATAATTTTAAAACCAACAGCCACATTTTTAAAGAACGTAGGCTTTCATGGCTGGTGTTAACCATGCTAACCGAGTTCAATGGGATTCTTCCCCTTCACCTTCCCAAACGTTTCGTCCGCTACTTCGGTGAACATCATTAATGCTGTGCTCGACTTTTTGTCTTTTTGGAGACAAAGCAGAGATTGACTGGTTAATCGAAATTGTGGCGGTATATAAAGTTGGGGACGCCTGTGGTACCCGAGAGCTGATTGGTTTGCTTAACTAAGGGAGTTGAATTTAAGCTGGAGCTCATGGGTGCCTCTAGAGGGGGTTAGTTATTGATTGTCTAGCTATTTCTTAAGTCTTAGTATTACAGATACCATGCTGAGTGCAACCCCGCTGGCAAATACCATAGGCAACGCAATTATTCGCCTGATAGATCAGGATCCACAACTTCTAGTATATTCTAGTATACTTGCCTTCTAAACCCAAGATCGTGGGTTCATACCCGGCCAGAACCGATGGATTTTTTCGGGCGTAAAATCCTATGTACGGCTTCCTTCGGAAGGGAAGGAAGAGACCTGAAAGAAGAGGTCTCTAACCAAAATTTGTCGGCCGTTTCACGCCCTGAATTGAATGGGGCGCAGATGACCTCAGATGTTAAAGAACGTCCGTAAATAAACAAATTAAAAAATTCTAGTATAGGGTACCTGGCAATCCACACATCATCCGCTTAGTAGAAGACAACCATCCGTCATCGACTCCGCGATCATTAAGTAATACCCACACCATCTCACCCTCTAATCGCTCAATTCACTACATTCCGACCATAATCTCATGTTGGTAGAAATAAACACAAGGATTGCCAGCCATGATGTTGCAGGTCTCAACTGCAAGCTCGACCGGAAAAGTGCTAAGGAAGGCTCAGTACATTAATCCCTTCAAACCTTAATATTGTTGATATAGCAACCTTACAGACAGCAGTCTCATCCTTCTCCCTCAAGGTCACACGAGTGACTTACAGCCTGACAATCCACATCCAGATTTCATTCCATTAGACACATAGCTCCTGATTCGCCGATTCTGGGTAGCCCGCAGCAGACTCTATCAGCGACACGGCAAGCCGCATCATCGAAGACTGTTAAGGCGCTTGCGAACACAGAAGCTTACATGAAGTAAATTCCCCTTAAAGCTATTAAATCGAGGGACATTAAAAAATGTATTTCCTCAATTTTGCCCGAAAAGTAACCTCGTTTTCAAAGACTTCTGGGCCAGTATGGTAAGGATCAGATTCCTATTGCTGAGGATTCAGAAAGTGATGTGCCAGCTATATTTTATCGTTTCTTGTACATTGCTAAGAAAATAAAGATGCAAAAATAATTTTATTAATTACAATGTTTAAGTTTATTTGTACTTATCAACTCATGATAAATGTTATTTATGACTCAATGTAGCAGGTTTACAAATATGCTTGTGATGTTTGATATAACAGACACCAGGAAATCACTGTTTCTATAGCACGTACAGCGAGGATCCGACGCTGTCAGATAAAAGTGACAAGTTGAGGAAAGTGCGTGCTGGTGAACCCGTGCTATGTTACACTTGCTCCAGATATCGAGATGTAAAAAGTATCCTGTGATACCTATTTCAATATCAACTATGCTACCAGTAATGACATTGCTCTGGTTAAAGACCATTTCAGCCGCTTGGCGGAGTCATTTGATACTTTATACTAGTACGTACAGAGCGAGCTAATTAAAACCACCACTTTGAATATCTCTACACTATTATTGATATTGACACGCTGTTTAAGCAAGCTTGAAGAGTACACGAGAGCTCACAAATTTAGTATATAGAGAATGTATGTATGTATGTATGTATGTATGTATGTATGTATGTATATATATATAATGTCTTTTCAGCACAACGTTATATTAATCTAATGTAATTGCAACAATAATGACGTTTACCGCATCTTTTAAGCAAATAGTTTACGAGTAATGGATGTTTGAAGTTTTATCCATTAAAAGCCAGTATGGTATATGGAAATTGTTCTTTCACACTAGCCGTGTGTAGAACATAAGTTGGAAATGAAGAATCAGTTGAAAAGTTCGGATCATGGCCAGGATTCGAACCATGGATATTTAGCCTTCCGGGTTGAAGCTGAGAGATTCGCGGTTTCGTGCTTGCAGGACGCAGTAGTTCAGTTGGTAGAACGTAACCCCGAACGGCTGAAAGATCCATGGTTCCAATACCGGCCGTGACCAGACTTTTTCAAGATTGTTCATTTTAAAGGTATGTGGTAATTAAGGATATCCGGCTATTTTCCAACCTTTTGTTTTCTTTTGAGGTTGGCCCAATTCCTGATTTGAAACTGCATATCAGGAGCTTCCAGTAATATTTCTTCTAAAATGCTAAATAATGTGCAACAATAACTGCTTTTTGCACCAAAGACTGGAAGCTTGTTGTACCACAAGTGATCACCCTTTTGAACATATATGAACGAGAATGAATATCCTTGTTCAATTATTGTTTACTTGCATTGATGGACAAAACTTCAAAATTAGTTTACTTGTAAACTACGTACTTGCGAAACATGTAAATATTCTAAAGAAATTTAGTTTCATTTTTGCAACAGTTATACTTATTGTTTCATTTAAAAATATAATTCTGAGCTGAAAATACTTCAGAGCGAGTCATTTAAAGCTTGCATCACAATATTTCTAAAATGGGAAGTGCTATTAATGTGCTACTTTCACAGAAAGTAAGTTTAGGCAAGTGCTCATAATTGCAGCCCATACACAAATATTAATTATTAGAATTTGTTTTTTTTAAAAAAAATTCTTCAAATGAAACAATGCATATTGATATTAAGGAAATAAAACTAGAGGAATGTCAAATGTATTTTTAGCACGATAATCGTGCATATCCCAGATTAAGTGACTGCATCAACTATATTTCTTTCACCAGATGTCGCCATAGTAGCTTGTACCTCCAGGATAATCGTTAATCCACCCGCTTAATCCAGGACCACTTGTGTTCATTTATTGATAATATACATATAATTACACAAAATATACAAATTGATGAAAAGTAAAAATCGTTACCTGTTAAGGTCATGTGTGGTTAAAATGTGAGATAAAATGGGGTGTTGGGAGGAAGTGTTTGGTGGCAAAACTGTGAACTAAACTAAATTAAGGAAAATGGTGCTGCAGGAGTGGTGGTAAAACTGTGAACTAAACTGGATTAAGAAAAATTGTGGTGATGGGGAAACACATGTTAGCAAAACTGTGAACTAACCTGGATAAGAAAATGGTGGTGAGGGAAGCACTTGGTGGTAAAATGGTGAAATGAAAAAATGTGGTGTTATGTTTGAAGAGTTTGATGGCAAAACTGTAAACTAAATAGGTGGTGGGAGGAAGCACTTGGTGGTAAAACCCGTGAAATAAACTGGATTAAGGAAAATGGTGGTGGGGAAGCGGTTGGTGGAAAAAATATGTAGATAGTGGGGGAAGCGTTTGGTTGTAAAACTGTGAACTAAACTGGATTAAGGAGAATTGTGGTTATGGGGGAAGCACTTGGTGACAAATTTGTGAACTAAACTGGATTAAGGGAAATGGTAGTGCGGAAGCAATTGCTGGCAAAACTGTATAAATGAGGGTACATTTGGATGTACTTGGCAAAATTGTGAACTAACCTGGATTAAGCAAAATGTTGGTGATGAGAGAAGCACTTTATAGTAAAACTGTGGGAAAAAGGTGAGGTTATGTTTGAAGAACTTGATGGCAAAACTGGGAACTAAACTGGATTAAGGAAAATGGTGGTAGGGGAGGCATTTGGTGGTAAAACTGTGAAAAAAAAATGTGAGATTATGTTTGCACTTGGTGGCAAAACTAGGAACAAAAAGTTGGATGCATACACGAATATTAACACATGATTAAAAATACTAATTAAATTGCGGAAAAGATGAATGAATACCTATGTTGAAAAAAAAACTAACATATATTAATTACATTCTGGCATACGTTAAATGAGATGATGGTGCGAAGGCATTTCCAGCACGACGTGCGACACATTCTACTGTAGCGTAGATACGGTAACAAAATCAAGAGTTACGCAACACTTCAGTTAGTTTACGTAGAACTTCATGGGTCACGTTGTCTACTCAGCTAGTTTCCGGTAATGACGCTAGTGATGCACACTGGGCAGTATTTGAAAGAGGGGGTGGGGAAAAATTAACCTCAATGGAGGAAAACCAAGAGGAGGGAGAAACCCTGTTGAAACCTACAAGTGATGTCATCAATGCACATGTGTTCTGGAGCCACGATGTTGCAAACCTGTCTAGAAATGCACGTGTTACTGCTGGAAATAAGGTAAATCACATATGTATGTGACGGTAGAAATAGAAGGTGAATATACACGAATTACAGATTACTGAAACACCGATTAATATGTCGCTAAATAAAAATACACATATTTACGAAAACGTGTCATATACATTGTTTCACTTAGCAAAAAAATTGCAAAAAACTAAGTTGTATAGCAATAAAAATGCTTGTTGCAAGCAAAGAATATATTCATTCCGTGAACGATTTTAATACACAAAAACGAACATTAGAAAGAATAAACTGTTTAACTTCGTAAAAAGTAGTTATGTTCCGCGAAAAAGGTGTTTTAGTCTGTTACGAGGTATGTACAACTTATTGCTATGTTGCAATGCTAAATTGTGTAAACGTTTGTTAATTTCCAATATTTTAGGAAAAATAGAAAATAGCATTTACTAACTTGTGCGGGAGTAGTCTCGACTATCACTTTCAGTTGTTTTGCCACGGGTGGCCGAGGTCGTTAAGGCGCGTGAGGGAGGTTGATTTGTTAATTTATTGGAAGTCAATAAGCATGTGATAAATAAAACACATCTGTTTACGAAAACGTATCGGGTTCAATATTTAAATTTACAAAAAGAAGTTATCCTGCATTGAAAAAATATTTCACCCCACGATTGACTTTTAATGGATAAAAACGAATATTAGAAATAAAAAAAAACTATTTAACTTTGCATAAAGAGTTATGTTGCAAAAAATGTTATGCCGGAAAAAAATTATGTATATACATATATATTTTTTACTCCAGCGATCACGCCTGTGGTGGCTCGGTATAAAAACCGGCGTTAAAGTCTATTAACAAAATCCATCGGTTGACTTTTAATGAACATAAACGAACATTATATACAAAAATGATCAACTTTGCAAAAAAAAAAAAAAAAAAATGTTTCTATTAATTTGAATTTAATTTTATACAAAATTAAACACTTTTTCAATTATTTTAGATACTTGTTGATATGGTTTATTTACGTACGCTCTTTAACAACAATTATTAGTGTTTCATTCATTTCAGAGTTTGAACTGGCCGATAAATTTTGCTAAGGGCCTCTTCGTTCAAACTTAAGGTTCTTTTACTTGCCGTCAATCTATGACACGGGACCCACGGATTTACTTCCCTTTTCGAAGGATGCCATACTTAAGCCCCAAAAATTTTATGACCCTGTCAGGGATTGGACCTACCATCTTGGGTTTACGAGGCAAGCGTGATTACCAATAGATCGCCCGAACCTACTTTTTAGATACAATAAAGCATGTAGCTGTATTAACATTCTCTAATGCTCAAAGCTTGAATGCAACCATCCAAAGTACAGATTTTCTTCTCAAACTGCAAGAAAAAGGGTGAAATTGGCAAATATTGTCAGAATTTCTTAAGATAGTGTGAAAAACGCTATAATAGGTAAAAATAGGCTGAATTACTAAGGAGACAATCTGCAAATGCTAAAATAGGCACAGATAGTGGTCGTAAGGTAAAATGTGCTGTTAGTCAGGATTTCGTTGGTAATGGAACAAAATATTATGAAATAATTACAGGTAGATAGAAGTTCTAAAACAGGCAAAATGATTTCGCAAAAATCTGAAATAGGCTGAAATAAACAGAAAAACTGAGAAAACGGGGGAAAGGGCTAACACTAACAATAAGTATAATTTTTTTCAAACACTGGAAAGAAAATCAATAGTAAGAAAACGCAGAATTTCTTACGGAAGAGCATAAAATTTTAAAAATTAAGTTCAAACAAGCAAAACTACTGAGGAAACAATCTAAAAATGCTAAAGTACAGAAAAATTGTGATCGTTTTATATAAATTGCAAATAATATTGGCTAAAATATACCGTTAGGTAGAATTTCGTTGGTAACAGCTTGAAATATTCTGAAATAATTATAGGTAGTAGAATTTCTTTGCAAACTGTAAGATAAAGGTCAACATAGGGAAATATATGCAGGATTTATTATCAAACCGTTGAAAAAGGCTAGCACCGGCAAATATAAGCAAAATTTTAAGAAACGTGTGAAAAACAGTATTAGAAAACTGGGCTGAATTTCTGTGGAAATATGCGGTAAATGCTAAAATAGACAAACATATGGCGAATTTGTTTAAAACCAGAAAAAAAAAAAAAATAGGAGATCAGGAATGAATTTCAATGGATGTTCCGAAAAAACTTGGCATTATACTTTTATCTTTAGACCAACATAAGTAAAACTTTATGTTGGCATTAGACTTTTTATCAACCCAGACATCAAACAATTAATAGCGCGAATGAACAAATTCTTCCTCTTGGTCATTTTGCGTATGTAGAAATATACATATCATTAAAAATATTTCTCATATTAGATATATTTATAACTAATATATCGAAATAGACCACAAGTAGCACCTAATATAAACTAAACAATTTACCGTAATTTAACCATAATTACCTCGCAAATAAAAAAGTTTTTGCTTTACTCAGGCGGACAAATTTTCAATTCACATTTTTAAAGTAAACAAACATCGAACATTGCAACTTGCAACATCGTTTGTCTATAGAAAAATATAAATGGAACATAAAACATGTAAAAATCTTGGACGTAAGTAAACATTAAAACTTAGAACTATAACCTCGTCACATAGCATAATGTAACGGAAATGCTCTGTGCCAATGGAATTAATACGATATATGCTATGAAGAACTAAAAAGACCCAATAATACCACTACGCAACGAAATTAAATAAAACCATGTCTGAAAAAATGAAAAGGAATCTGCAATTAAAAATATTTTCATTCCTAAAACCGAGTGAAACAGGCTTCGGCGAGCGCGGGGGGAGGGGGGGGGGGAGATTGAGATGTTACGCGAAACAGCGATCGTTGTATACTTGCGTTGTAAATTTTGCGTAATTATACGCGGGTCGTATATTGTATACCATACGTTGCGTGTTTTATTTATCAACAAGTTATTGTCTTGCTATTAAATTAACAAACATTCATATATTATCATCATGCTTGCAGCGTTTTTCGTACTTTATATTTTTCTAAATATATGTATACATTACGTAAAGAAATAAAATGCCTACGTAGTATTCGACTAAATGTGAATTATCACAGGTAATATCACAAGATATTACTTGAGATTACTGAACTTTACCAACGTAGTGAGACTGGATAGCCTTACCCTCAGGTGATATTTATTACAATTATTTCACGAATAAAATAATAATTTAAATACAATTCCTTTAAACTAGCTTGCAAAATTGTAATAATTGTATATCTGTACTTAACCTTTTCAAGCAATCTTGCGACAGAAGAATGCCGACTGTCAGTAATGCCAATAGAGAAGAGCAAAATATGGGTTTAGGAATATTTCATGAATAGAATAAGAAATAAAGTTATATATATTAGAAATTCGCGGTCAGAATATTAACACTTGTTATACTTATGAATATCTATTCTACTCAGAAACTGTGGAACTGAAATGAACAAAATTCTATTATTACAAGGCTACCGTTCGATTTTCTAACACTAAGTGAGATTAAGAGAGAGAGAGAGAGAGAGAGAGAGAGAGAGAGAGAGAAGATAACATACAGTGTCTCTATTTTTCTTTGCCTTCTGTGGTTTGGAATTCCTAATGATAAGGTCAATTGACCCATTTGACGCATCACCAAAACGCTTTGAAGTACCCTCCATTTTGCGTTATGATTATCCATTGTTCATGCTTTTGATGCTACCTCACCACAGCCTCTAGCAACAAAGGTCAGTGGTACGTATTCAGGAATTATACAGTGGAGGTATAAATTTGGCTACACTGGACACAAGACAAATGCACATACGGATTTGATAATTTTTTCTTGATAATTTCACTGCGTAACCCAGCTGTGATAGGTCACAATTCATTTCGTTTCATTGGTCGATTTTAAGATGTCACATGAGTGAAATAGCCATAATAAAAACAGAAAATTTCTTCTAATATTTCATTGTGTTCGCGGTTACAATTACGAGCTCGCAACAGGGTTGGTTTTTCCCAATGTACGCCCTCAATCACTCGCCCTACGCCTGAGGGCGTTAAAGGATTGAAGGGGATGGAGCAATCCATTAGCAGATAAGAAATACCTGACCCGAAGTAAAAATACTATAATGCCATTATCACGTTTTAGTCAGAAATTCCTACAAATCGAAATGCCATTAAAAGGTAAAGGAAGAAGGATCTTACAATTCATTGTTGATTCTCCGAGCTGTCGGAGCAGGTATAATCCTGTCGACCTTCGTACACCGTGCGACTTACCCCTGCAAACTCGGTAGACAACTGAAAGTGATAGTTGAGACTACTCCCGCACGAGTTAGTAAATGCTATTTTGTATTTTTCCTAACATATTGGAAATTAACAAACATTTATACAAGTTAGCAATGCAACATAGCAATAAGTAGTACCTACCCGGTAAAAGACTAAACACATTTTTTTACAACGTGGCATTTTTACAAAGTTAAAACTTTTTTGTTTGGTTTTGTTTATTAAAATCGTTCACAGTATTAAAACATTCTTTGATTGCATCATAACGTTTTCATTGCCACATAACTTACTTTTTTGCAACTATTTTTATGCAAAATTATACATTGTATACGACATGTTTTCGTAAATAGGTGCCTTTTCATTTTTAAACTTGTATGTGTTTATTCACCTTATATTTCTACCGTCACATAGATGTGACATATTTCCAGTAGTAATGCATGCATCAACAGACAGGTTTGCGACATCGTGGCGCCAGAATACCTGTGCCCTGATGAGTCACTTGCAGGTTTCAACAGGGTTTCTCCCTCACCTTGGTTTTCCCCAAACCCTCTTGCAAAGCAATGTCAAATGTGCATCACCAGCGTCAGTATGTGAAACTAGCGCAGTAGGCAACGTGACCCGATTAACTAACTGAAGTGTCGGTAACTCTTGATTTTGTTACCGTATGTACGCTACAGTAGAACGTGTCGCACGTCGTTCTAGAAATGCCTCCGCACCACCACCTCATTTAAGGTATATGCCAGAATATAATTAATATATGTTAGTTTTTATTTTCAACATATGTAATTATTCGTCTTTTCCGCAATTTAATTAGTATTTTTAATCGTGTGTTAATATTCTGTATGCATCCAACGTTTTGTTCTCAGTTTTACCACCAAGTGCAAACATAACATCACATTTTTTTAACAGCTTTACCATCAAACGCTTTCCCCACCACAATTTTCCTTAATTCAGTTTAGTTCACGGGTTTACCACTAAGTGCTTCCTCCCACCGCCTCCTTAGTTCACAGTTTTGCCATCAAGTTCTTCAAACTTAACCTCACATCCCTCCCCCCCCCCCCACAGTTTTACCATCAAGTGCTTATCTCACTACCAACATTTTTCTTAATCCAGTTTAGTTCACGATTTTGCCCAGTTCTTCCAAATATACCCTCATATTTTTTAAGTTCACAGTTTTACCACCAAACGCTTCCCCCTCACCTTCACAGTTTTTCCACCAACCACTTTCACACCAGCACTTTCCTTAATACTTACCACCAAACACTTCCCCAAATACCCCTCACATTTTAACCACACATAACCTCAACAGGCAACCACTTATACTTCACAACACTTTGTATCATGCATATTTTGTGTAATTATACGCATATTTTAATAAATGAATATAAATGGATTAAGCGGGTGGATCAATGATAATCCAGAGGGTTAAGAGACCCTAGCGCTTTCTGGTGGCAGACCATTAATCCAGCCCTTTAATCTGAGATATACACTGCTCATGATTTTAGAGCAGATAGTTTACGAGCCATCATAATATGAAAATTTTAAATACCTATAGTGTCTGCTACATATAACTGCTTAGTTACTAGGCTACGATGTGTGTGCTTAATTTCCTTTGCACTGATTGCATGGGACTTCTTTGCCAGTACTTTGTAATAGTTCTCGAAGCAGGACGTGTTAGACGATGGCATTTACTAATGCTGAAAAGGTAGGTTGCTCATGGAGTATGCAGAATGTTGGAAAACTATTTCTTTTGTATTGTATACATTGAAAGATATCCGTTTAAACGTACTGCGCTTGTCGTCAACGATCGTTTTAAAATTGTTGGATTGGACTAACGGACTTGGACTTGGCATGCCCTTTGAGGCAGTATTTATGAGCTGCCACCCCCATATTTAATTAGATTGATTGTAGCAAATAATTTTATGTAACTTTCTCATTATAGCCATGAGTGCAATGTCATTTTCCTGTACAAGTGCTGAGTTATGTGTAAAGTGTTATTTTCTTGCCGGGGCGCAGAAAGTTACCCCCAGTCATAAAATCTGACCTTGGAATTTCTGTTGCTTGTTGTAACAATATTTGTAAAGAATCCTTGGGCAAGATGTTTATTGCTATTGTTAGAGAATTGTAAAGCAGGGTAGCACAATAACACATATGGAGGCAATTAGAGGGATGAAAAGATAAGACCGATAACCTCTTCAAGGGAAGAAGCCTACCGCTTAAGTTGATATCTGAATGTAAAATGTCACGTAGGCCATGTTTATTTAGTTTCTAACTTTGCGGCCCGCAGTCAGTTTTGAAAGAGCATTCGGCGGGGCAATATCAGTGCAAGGGCTTTCTAGTTTCGTTCAGTTAGTGGAAAGCGGTAGTTAGTTTTGGAAGATAATTAAGTGGACGAGCTTTATTAGTTAAGTGCAACAGTTTATGTATAATAGTGTAAGAACAATAAATTGTGTCATTTTCCATAACGAAAAAATATTACTAATCTCCAAGACTCATTCCCCTATGGTCACAGGACCATAAAATATCCAGCAGCAGAATCTCAACAGCCGTGACATAGCTGTAAAACAGCGGTAAACATCATCGGAAAGGAAGGAATTCACACACCCAAAACCTATCAAATCAAATTTCCTTTTCCAAATCGTTCCCTCATATTTTACATATTTTAATTAACACCTCGTTCCTTTTTTAAAATACCGTTGCACCGTTTACCAGATTTGACTCCTTTAGACAAATCTCTGTGGAGAAAGCTAAGAGACACTATTTACAAGTACATGCCGACTACACCAGAAAATGTGAAACGACGTAATATAGCTGTCTGTTCTAAGACTGTTGAAATGCTAAAACAAACGTAGTAATCTTTACTTTACAGACTTCAAGCTTGTAGCGCAGTTGGTCATCCTTTTGAACATTCTTCTTCTTCTTCTTCTTCTTCTTCTTCTTCTTCTTCTTCTTCTTCTTCAGAATTTTGTTTATTCACTTTTGCATTTCTTAAGACATTGCTGATATATAGTAAAGTAAAAACAGATAAGTACAAAATGTAACATGTGTTTTCTTGGAAATTCAGGAGGGAAAAAAAAACAAACAAAAAAACAAAAAACAAAGACACACCACACCCCCACACTAAATAATATAAGTAAACATCGAACATTGTACCCTAGTAACTAGGTTGTTAAATGGAGCAGATTGGTGTAAATATTTAAATTTTTCATATTACGATAGCTCGTAAATTACTCTCACTAGAATCGTGCAAACTTCCTCTAGTTTTATTTTCTTAGTGTCAATAGGCATTGTTGCATTGGGAAAAAATGCAACTTTTTTCAAAAAATAACATTCTAATAATTATTAACATCTGTGTATGGCTGCAATTATAAGCCCTTATCAAAACTTTAATTCTATGAAATCAGCATACCAGTAGCTCCATCCATTGCAGAAATATTTGCGGTGCAAGTTTTAGGTGATTCATCCTATATAATGGATCGGAACGTAATGTATTTATTTACACATTATTACGAGTAATTTTTTAAAAATATTTTTCTTGTCACGACTAGCATTTACTGTGTCAATTCGACTTTTTTTAGAATATAAAATGCAACATACGAGACTCACTCTTGCAGTTCACTGACGTGAAGTTGCCAGGGTAGTTAACAAAAGAGTAAATTTTTTCCCTTTTCGTCCTTTTAGCAATTTGGCAGCTTTTCTACTAAAAGTGCCAGTAATACGAACAAATAAAATAAAGCAACGGAAAACTGAGAAATAGCGCCAAGTACGTAAAAACCTTTAGAATACAGTGTGAACAGTTTCACTGCCTTAAGCCCCCCATCCAACCTTGCATAACACTCTCCTTTTATTATAAAAATTTAAGTAGAAGCACAAAGATTTTTTTTTTAAATTTTTATTTACGAACGCTCTTTAACATCTCAGGTCATCAGTGTCCCATTCAATTCAGGGCGTGAAACGGCCGATAAATTTTGCTCGGAGGCCTCATCTTTCAGGCTTGAGGTTCTTTTTCGTGCCGTAAATGTACGACATGGGACCCACGGCTTTACTTCCCTTCCAAAGGAAGTCATACTTAGGGTTTTTACGCCCGAAAAAATCCATCGATCCTGGCCGGGGAAGCATAACGATGCAAGCCATTGCAAAAAGTGTGGATATACGAAACTTATCAACTTTGAAAATGAGACTGAGAGAAAATTAAGTTGTACAAATAATAGATGATAATTTATAATGCAAAACCATTTATGATAAAGAAAACATGAAAAGAGTTTTTATTTTTCTATATTGTGCACTGTTTTGATAAAATGCGTTTGACTGCGTTGCTGCCAGTTTTCACACTTGGTTTTTGGAGCGAATGGGCGAATCTTACAAATTCCTTTTCAGGCAATGAACCGGGAACTGTGCCTAACTAATCTAGTACTAAAATATTATTATACATAGCTTACTCTATGCTACAGTGTATAACGTTTTAAACCACTATCATGAAAACAGATATTAAATTGTTAACACAACTTTTTTTTTTCTGAAATCATTCAAGAACCTTTTATTAGTATTTTTTCGTTTATGATACCTTTAGGCAATAACAGCTGAGAAGGAATGCATTAGGTTTTCTTCATAGGTACATATCTTAATATTTCCTCGAAACTTAATTTAGTCGGCATGCACAGCTCCACTGAAGTGGCAACATCGCACCAGACCACTCCTGTCAAAACGCTTTTCCGTTATCTCATACAAAACACAGCAGTTGGTGTCATGCTAAGTTGTTTTCAACGTAGCGTCTATACAAAATCAATAAATCCAATTATCTCCTGGCAATGAATATTACCTCTTCAGAATTTCTGATTCAATGCAACCCTCCTTCAAAATGTTGTTACCATCCTCAATGCTGCAAGTACAACAATAATCTCCAAGTTTCAATATTTCCATGTTGTTGTTTTTTCCTTCCGTATTTGGAATTAAATTATAAAAGCGGATGTAGCCTCTTTTTGTACAGTAGAATGCCTAGATATTTTGCCTTTTAGTTAAAGAACCAGTTATCTGTCAAATGCAAGTATTTTGTACAACTGAAGAAATACGTTGGTTTCAACATCAAGCAACAGATTTTTCCGTGCTTTAAATATATTCCTTTCAATTTATTTGTGTGCTCTAGAATATCGTTCAGATTATGGTTGCAATACAAGTATCTGAATAAATGAACTATGAAGAATTATATCAATTTTATGGTAGGCTAATGTACAGGATGTTTCAGTAAATGCGAGCAAAAATTAAACAAGAATCTCAGCCTAAAAGAAAATTTTTGCACTTCCTAACTTCTAGCCTTGAGATAGAGATTTACTTCCTTGGTTATTTGCAGAATTTTATTTACGAGGTTAGTTTGTCCTTCAAACGGCGAGGTGGCTTCCAAGTTAACATATTTCTGTCGCTCCAATGCCTCACACTCTAATATGATGTGTTCGTGGTTTCGCCGGCTTTGCGACACTTCCACATATCGGTTCTATTTAAGTCGCACAATCTTTAGATTTTCTTGAACGGTCCATGTCCAGTTATGAAACATTACTTTTCTTAAAGAACACTTATTGAGCCTAATTAGTTATACAATTTTGTAGAGGCTTGCTTTTATATATATATATATATATATATATATATATATATATATATATATTATATATGTATATATAAAAACTCATAAAAAACACTCAGAGTGCAATATAAAAAGGTTCACATAAAATTTCACACTAAAAACCGTAAAATTGAACACTGTTCATTTTCATCACGTGACCAAGAGCCAAGCTGGAAATATAGTGTGATTTTAGTGTTCAATTTTACGGTTTTTAGTGTGAAATTTTATGTGAACCTTTTTATATTGCACTCTGAGTGTTTTTTATGAGTTTTTATGCTTTTTAGAAGTTTTTATTACTCTATTAATAGTATATATATATAAACCCAATCATTAACTGTCGTTTTAACATTCAACATGCTGATTCCACATACAGGTTCAGTCAGGACTTATAAAGGAGAGCTTTGCTTCTTTCTTACGATTAGAAAGGATATCATCTTTATCACTTCCCATCATTCGTAAATGACCAGGTACCCTATAATTCCACTGTTTTACGGTATAAGAGAATTAATAATTGTTGATAACATTATCAAAGTAGCTGGGAGTTAAAAGTGTGCGAACTGAGTGCATGCAGCTTGTTATGTGACATTTACGTTCACAGAACTTCCTACAAAATAAAAATCCCAAACAGTTTGACCTAGCCAGGACTCGAACTCAGGACCTCTGGATTAGAATTCGCAAATGCTACCACAGGACATTTATTTACAGAACGGTGACAAACTGACAAAAGTATAGTTTAATTTAAAAATGAAAAGGATATTAGAACAGTACATTTAGTACAACCGGGGAATCGAAAATTATAATTTGCTGTCGGGTTGCGACATATTCGTGTTTTCGAAATAGGAATTCAAAGACAGCAAAGTCTGAAACGTAAATGGCCTTTGTAAAATAACGCCGGCCCTGCTTAAGATGGGGGAAGGGGGGGGGGACGTTCATCTACTAATGTATTTATATTATTGGGGACGATATGGCGATGGTGAGGCGGGTTACTTAAAAGGATAAATGGAAGTCAAGTGTTGTCGCATACAACTACACGCCATTGACACCACTACTTCACCCAACCCAACCCAACCTTTTTGTCCATGTTTTGAAGAGGGTAGAAGACATCCTTGATCTCAATATTTTGCAATGCTTTCTATCCAATTTTCCTCTAAACACCACACCATTTTCTCAATTAACCCCTTAATCTCTCCACATTTGGCATACTTCCTTCTTTTTGGCACGTTTATTATTCCAGTGTACATTTTTATCGCTCCGTAAGACATATATACGACTTCAAGTGTTTTAGAAGGGATTAGATACGAGGTCTATCCTCCATGCCCTTTTTGTCACTTTTACAACAAGCAGAAATAACTTAGTTGACATGTTTATTTTGGAAGAATAATTGGATCGCTCTCACACAGTTAGACATTACTGTCCAGATCCAACTACTGCCTTCCAATTTGTGAGCGTCTGGCAAGTGCAACTTTTTAATATTTCACATGTCTGCTTCGAGCCGCCTCTCCCCCCAGTTGTTCGAAGGACTATTTAAGGTCTCAGAAAGTATCTCTTGGAGGCATGCACAACATTGAGTACAGAGAATACGGCTTATAAATTACTCCTTGTCTTGGAACTCCCTTGTTACTTTGATACTTTTAATATCACATCCTGAATCCTCTCCTGGGGACTTCGAAATTTCTTAACAAAGTTTGTCTTATCATTTGTTTTTTAATCTCTTTCATTATTCTTCTGTAAATAAAATCTTATTAGAAAAAAAATCGATGTGTTTCAACACACAAGTGACCGGTCTATTCTCGCATCCGACGACTTATCGTTCGGCCATCTAAATGTCCCTTGGCTACCGCTCGGCCTCCGCTGGCGAAGCTTCTAGCGACGATTCCACCGGCATTGGGGACATGACAGTGCTGTGCAAGGATGTCTGGGCATCAGCAGAAGACTTTCGTCCTGATTTGGTTGACGAACGACAGAAGAAACATACCGTTGTTGGAATGTTTCAATGATTACTTGAAATGTAAATAGTTTAATTACATAGCTCCTTTCGAAATACCTTAGCAGCACCTGAGGAATACTGATTGTACATATGTATTTACCTATTGAAAAAATGCTTAGCACAGCATTGCTGTGCAGTAAAAACTTAAAAGTGCTCCATTAAACTGCATTTAAAGGGTCAGAAGTCTGCGCTGGACTGCAGCTCAAGATTCCGTGTATTGACTGAAAATGCTGAAGCTTCTAAGACAGCCCCGATGTTGATCATCATTGCTCACTGTCGTTCTTACTGAATCTATACCGCCACGAGTGGCCGAGGTCGTTAAGGCGCGGACTCGTGAGCGCGAGGTCTGGGGTTCGAATCCCGTCAGGACCGTTCTTCCTGACTGAGGCATTTTCCAGGTTGTCCTCAGTCCTCATAAATGGCAAATGCCGGGGAGGTACCCTAAACTTAGGACTGGAAAGTTTCCTTCCTTAAAATAATCCTTTCCCAATCTATCATTTCATCTTATGTTTCATCAGCGTCCACCGCCTATGTGCCTCAGCAGTAAAAACGGGCGTTAAACACCATTCATTCATTACTGTCTACAGCGTGCTGGAAAAATATATAAAATAATTTGCGAGTAGAAAAGTGGCTTGATAATAAATGTTTTGAGAGTGGGAACAAATGGTCTCAGACGCTTCAATATGGATATGGATCGTCACAGCTATGCTGCGAAGCGTGGTGCGATAACAGTCAGTTAAATGTAAACCAATGTCATTGGTGGAGGCGCAATCATAAATAGAGTGAACTTCGATCTGATCACAAGTCATCCGTTGCCACAGCTCAGGTCAAGAGTTTTGAGAACTGCAGCAGGTAAGTTTTATAAACCATTACACACTTGAAAATTAATTATATTATGCATTAATCTTTTATTGTACGGAGCGCAAAGTTGTTTTAAAGGAGTTGTACGTATCATCATTTCACGCATGAAGAGCAGGCTGACATTCATAAGGTGATACATTAGCAGTTAATTTTGAACATTCATTATGACCTGTCATTCACTGAAGTAATGCTCTCTATTTGACATATTAAATTATTTGTTTGCCGTAAGCTATTTGTGTTTTCAGTCCTTTTGATCACCCACAAACACATTTGTAGCTTTGGAGTTATGGCTTTCAACACCACAACGAAGCGTCAGGAGTCCATTTGTTCTTATTCTTGAGGTGCCTACTTTTCAACTATTTCTAAATGTCAACTCTTGGTACATTTTTTACCGCGCCCTGTGGAACATTGAATAACATTTTAATGCAACTTTTCTGGCAATATTTTACCTCCCGTGCTTAGTTTCTTCAAAGATCCATGTAATTGTAAATAATGTAGAGAGAAGGAAATTTTGTTTTCCAATAAAACTATTCAGTTTACGACTGTTACAATAATTATCAGTTTTCGCATATCTTGCTCACTTAATTATGTACATAAGTAATAAAAAAATGATAACCGATAACTTAACAGTAAAACACTTATTGCAGCTAAAAAGAATTCAGTGTCTACATATATTAAAAAAATATGCAGCAAGAATAAAGTGCGACACCAATAATAATAATAATAATAATAATAATAATAATAATAATAATAATAATAATGTCATTATTATTAATCTTTTACTCTTTGGGGCCTGTTATTCATCCGAGGTTAATTTTTCATTAAAAATGAACAGATTTCCTGCTACCTCAATGGTGCGCAAGCATTTTTTAAATTTGTTTATTTACGGACGCTCTTTAACGTCTCAGGTCATTAACACCCTATTCAATTCAGAGAGTGAAACGGTCGGCAAATTTTGCTCGGAAGCTTCCTTTTTCAGACTTGAGGTTCTTTTTCGTGCCGCAAATCTACGACACGTGACCCACGGCTTTACTTCCCTTCCCTACTTAGGATTTTTACGTCCATAAAAATCTATCGATCCTGGCCGGAATTGAATCCGCGATCTTGGGTTTAGGAAGCAAGTATGGTTACCACTACACCACCAGGACCGACTACGCAAGCAATTGCTTAAATAAATGCTATCAATATTATCATCCTTCACTGCAGTAAAGCTCTAATAAGGGAAGGTACTAAATCAGCCTGCCAATACGCTTGGCTTTAGCTTCTGCACTATCCTCCTCAGCGTTAAGTAATGAAAGGCATTTATCTACGAGTATATTACGTTGTGAAGCTAGTTAGAAAGTAATTATTAAATACTATTTATTGAATGGATTATTACAATGACAAAATAAATTGTTTTCCAAGAGTGCTTCACTTGCTTCCCCTGAATGCACGCTACTCAATTTAACTCTACAGGGAGATTAATTTGTTTTTGCTGGCTGATTTTTACATACTTTTTATTCCACGTGTTTAAACTGAAAAATAAACTAATCACAATATTATATTCTATGCAGCAAAATAGACGCAGATCGTACAGATAAAACGATTACTGAACCATACAGTTACGCCACCTAGAGTGCAAGAGGCGAGAGATTGATACAATTTGCACACGAACACAAAAACATAACATGTTCTTTAAAAAAGAACCAACACTATTGCGGAATAGAGTTAACCCATTTAATGTCATTAAAATGGGATTGACTTTGTCATTATTTACGAAATTGGCATAAATTACAGAACGGTCCTCTTGAAAAACGTACCATCTCGAGAGGAAGAACCAGTTTCTGATCACAAGAAAGGCAAAGAAGCTTGCGCTAATGCATTGGGAATCACAAGTTCAAAGTCGTTATAGTTAAAAAAATTCGACCAAGCTAAGAACTTAAGAAATGAAGTTAATGCCAGCTCTACTGCCATTTACAAGGACCCGAAAATGTTTATATGGATGGCAAAAATTAAAAAAAAACGATTCTTCAAAAATTCATATCACAGACAACAAAGTTAAAAATTGAAAGCCATTCTGCTTATCAACAATGGGCCTTGCATTCTGACGAGGAAGAACTGCATTGTGGCGACATCCGTGTAATGTTCTTGTCCCCAAATATCATCAGTATAGCTTAATTTATGGGTTAGGGGATGTTTGAGAATTTGTTGCACGCAACAGAAGATGACGTTAATGTTGTAGAATTATTATATATCAAATAAGTCAGGTATGTAGAATTCTGGGGTAAAGCAAAGCCTGAAACTATGAAAATCATAGCATTAACTTTGTATAAAACTGATCGTGTAGCTAATGGTTTGTTAATGAAAAGATGCCCAAAATGTGCAAATTATGACCAGTCATTGTATTGCAAGCAGCTCGAGATCAGTGATGAAAAGCAGAAGGAAGTTTCAATTTTTCCAAGGAAAAGTAAGTCACAGTGAGGATGCTACAGCGCTCAAGTTGTCCTACGAATTGTGGAGCATTACCGAAGCTCTACTCATGGAACATTGGCTAGACATTTGAAATGAATGATGTAACTATTGCAGAGCAAGTTTATACCAGTACAATCATTTTTTTTTTAATTGATTTATTCATGGACGCTCTTTAACATCTCAGGTCATCAGCTTCCCATTCAACTCAGGGCGTGAAATGGCCGACTAATTTTGCAGTACAATCAGTTGATTTATAGTTTCCGAGAATTTGCTGAAGAAGGGAGTGCGCGTCGGAGAGGGAGAAAAGAAAGGCCGTTGCCACGTCTTAGCTGTAAGTCAATTTGTTTACAAACTGCGGCAGGGTTAGTTATTTAACCACTCGCTTAGTTGCAGAGTATCCTACTCTGGAAGCGACACACCTAAGAGACAAGTTGCACTGACTAGCTAGCAATTACGCCATTCACTCAAATCGGCTCGCGGTATCCTGATTGCCTATATAAAATGTATGCGGGTTCAGAAACAAAACGCCACAACTTTGTCCAAAAAAATTTGCTGAGTAATGTTATGTATATTGTGATAACACGTTAGTTTAAATGTGTCGGTCCTGACGGTGTAGTGGTTACCATACTTACCTCCTACACCCAAGAACGCGGGTTCGAACCCGGCCAGGACCGATGGATTTTTTCGGGCATAAAAATTGTAAGTATGGCTTCCTTCGGAAGGGTGGGTCCCGTGTCGTACATTTACGGCACGAAAAAGAACCTCAAGCCTGAAAGAGAGGCCTCTGAGCAAAATTTGTCGGCAGTTTCACGTCCTGAGTTGAATGGGACGCTAATGACCTGAGATGTTAAAGGGCGTCCATAAATAAATCAATAAAAAAAAAAATGTACTGTAGTTTATTTACACAATACTGTAGTTGTAGAAAAGCTGTTACCTTCTCGAACAAATATTGCCTCTTTTCCGACCGTTCGAGATACCCTCGGTTCCATCCAACTAAAATTATAGTAAGTCTACTGTAGTCTTGATATTCTGTTTATCATTTATAAGGCAAATGCAGAAGAATAAATATATATTTACTCCCATTATAATGTTGCCAATGACATTTTATTTCTTATCTGCAAAAATTTGTATCTTACGTTCTTTGATATACTGTAACAGTACAGACTAGTTTAAATAAAACCAAATGTGCCCTCAATGGTGCATACCACTTGTTTCCGGTTTTGAACATTTCACATGAATACACACATACACACAACAGTGGATCACTATGCACTCAAAATACTATATGTAGAAACTAAGAAGCACCATATCTATGCAAAAGGAAAATGTATGAGATTATTTTATCTGAATACTATAAAAAGATAAACAACAGAGGGGAAAATGCAATGAAAATAAATTGAAATTGTTGTCATATTACGATTAAAAATCCGTCAAGCAGGAACTGTGTAAACTAAGCGAATTCTTCACCAAGTTGAATAAATTTAAAAATAAATATAAAACCCAAATTAGGCCTTATTAATTAGTGAAATGAAATAAGTTATGACATTACTGTGTGGTATTAGAACAAAATTTAAATTCTTGCAATTTATAAGTATTACAAAAGAGAAACCATATTTTTAGAACCATTATTATTGAGAATAAACCACAAAAATTAATGGTATACTTTTAATTAAAATGAAATATATTACCATTGATAGACAAAGCTATACCGTATGGTTATTTTAAAACATTTTTCACGGGTCCTTCGAAATTCGCTAAAAGTCTATATCGTGTTCATAAGTCAAAACCTTGCTCCCCGGTCAAATAACATTCGTTCTCCAGTGTCATCGATCCATATCTGAAAGTGTGATTTATCGGCATATATAAGTAGCTCTAGCCCGGGTCCAAGAGGCGGGAGCTGTCGGCCCCCCTCCCTTTCCAGTTTTTAAATACGTTATTCAAATGTCAATAAAATATTTTTGGATATTTAAATATTAAAATTATCGTGTTTTGTCTTGAGCTGTTTTTGTATTCTTTCACCCTTTGAAATGTTTTCCCTCCCCAGACTTTAACCTCTGTTAGCATAGTATTACTGATGACTAAATAACGGAAAACCTATTCATTATCATTATTCCCACTGCAGTATGACTGAGTCGCCATTTTGAAGAGGTCAGTCTCCACAGAATATTGCACTGCTTAATTTTAAATAAATGCTTAAAATGCTACAGACCGAATCTCAATAATTATTTACTGATGGTCATACATGGATGAAATTTTACATTAACAGTATGTTCCATTCGTCTATTTTTACTATTATTTTAAATTAAAGCGTGAAAGTTAACGCTAATTTTAAAAATATTTTTTTCCCTTGTAAAAATAACAACTGGGCCAGGAGAGAAAAAAAAAACTTCCTCTATAAGGTGTATGCTAGGATTCTCGACTTCCATTAACTGAATACTATGGATAAAACGTTCTAAAGATACACAAATAGACAACCATGAAATGTAATTTATGTTAAATATCTGTAATGCGTTAAAGAAAGTAAATAAGAAAGAAAGAAAGAAAGCATGGCAAGGGCCCAATACTATTACAAATCATTGTATGCTTAAAGTGGGTCATTGTTTTGTTTTCTCCCTCGTAAGGACCAGGCCGGTATCCGGGAGCACACAGCGCAGCTGCCTAAACCCAACCCGCCGAGCGATCGGCAAAGGCGCTTCAGTAGGGATGAACTTTTAGCAATTCTGTAGCAGATTGTGTTGATGCACTGCTGAACATCGTGTGTTGTACTAAATTAGTAAAAGATTTTCGTGGTGATTGTCATCCAGTTTTTCTTATGTTAACACATGACGCTTGCGTCTTATTTTCTTGTTCAACATTGATGTAGTTGTTTTTAAAATAGGAATGTTTCACGAATAAACACCTGCAAAACATGCTTGAAATTCTGACCGACACTGAGCAGCTGATTCGTTTCTTATAAAGTTACAGCACATAAAAATGCGCCGTTTTGAATTAAATGTTTGAATCACCATAGCAAACAAATAAATGAAACGCAGTAATACCCTATTGTTCCAAACCTCACACGCACTAACCGACCTTATCGACGGCAATACCATCTTTGACTGTCGATGTGCTCATTTGCACCGACTATCGTCCAAATTTTGAAGTTAATGCTGAAAATGTAGTGTATTTTAAACGCATCGTACCAAACTTTGTGGTTAGGGAGGACATTTTCCCAGCAAATTTCTCTGATCTACCACCGTATGTGACGGGTTAGCAAAGAAAGAAAAGAATCACAATAAAAAATGTATGAAGGGGAGTTTGAATTGAGATGATGAGAGTTTCAGTAATGTTATAACATGTTTCGACCCGTTAGCGAGTGAGGTTAAGGCAAGACAAATACAACCGTTTATAACTATTGCCAAGGAAGACTATGTCCCTTTCCTTAAAACAGACGGCGATAAATATAATGCTATCCCAACATGTCGATTAGTTTTAAGATATCCAGTTATTTGGAAGTTGCTGTATTTTATAAAGAGTTGTGCTTATCTGTAGAAAAGTTTATAATTCATATTTTTTTTATTATGTTTGCATATGAGAAATATTGGTTGAAAACAAGTTCAGATGCCTAAAAATCATCGAAATATTTTCTAATGAATAATGTCATCTTGTAAAATAATACTGCGTAAAAGTTTCATATTTGCTATAGGACCACTTCGGTCGCCATTTTTTTTCCTTGTTGGAATCTGGTAAATACAGTACGTCTTCGTGTAACCAACTCTCTATTGTTGCATTGAGTCAATAAATAGCATGCTTCTTTGACATTACTTATTTTGGTGCAATGTAGTGAGTTCGTAGTGATGGGCCAGGACCGATGGATTTTTTCGGGCGTAAAAATCCTAAGTATGGCTTCCTTCGAAAGGGAAGTAAAGCCGTGGGTCCCGTGTCGTACATTTACGGCACGAAAAAGAACCTCAAGCCTGAGAGGCCTCTGAGCAAAATTTGTCGGCCGTTTCACGCCCTGAGTTGAATGGGACGCTGATGACCTGCGATATTAAAGAGCGTCCATAAATAAATCAATCCAAAAAAAAGTAGTGATAAGCTTACAGTTATTGAGTTAGTGAATTACATATGTGTAGAGTGCTTATTTTAGCTTCTGTTCAATTTTATCATGCATAGGTCTGATTAATTAGTTAATTACATTCTTTTTTGTATGTGTGTGCGTGTGAAAATACCGTATTCTGGCCATACTGTATTTTCACACAACCCCCCAGGGGGGGGGGACAGTAACATTTGAACAAGGCACGACAATTCGGGGTCAAGTTCGTAAAATGGTCTGTGGATTAACCGTGTACTTTGAACTTGAAAGATAAATCGAGGCACCTCTAAAGAAGTGGTGGAGAGGACAGTTGTTCTACTTGTAAGCAGTATTGTCATCAACACTAGGAAAGAGAGAAAGAAGTTGAAGAGTCAGAGGTTGGATCTTTAAAAGCGCTGTTACAATATCAGGAAAAACTTGGCACCGACTGATCATAATGCTTTTCTCAGTTGGATGCAATCTTCGCATAATATATAGATATGGTTACTACACTCGCCAGAAAAAGAAAAAGAAAAAGAAACCGGATCTTAGCAAATTTTTGGTAATTTTTAAGTTTAAATCCAATTCTGAATTGAGCTGATATGTACCATTGTTAAATATAGTTTCAATGTCTGGGCTCTACTTATTCCAGCGTTAGAGGCTAACAATTCATTATTGCGCTAAACAATGTAAACATTAAACGAACGCTTTATTGCCTTATTGCGTCACCTCCTTTTGAAAAATGTTGTTTTCTCTGTTTGTAACCAATAACAATGGTTAGTTTCTCATTTTATCACTAAGTTCAATTTCACTAAGTTCAGTTGAAATCTTACTTTTTAGTACTGAAGACTTTGCCAGGGCGACTTGATGCACGCAGTCTCAGTTACGCCGCTAAAATCATAGGCGCGCCTTATACCACGGTGCAAGAGGCTTTGAAACGGTTCCAAGAAACCCAAAGTTATTCCAGAAGACCTGGATCTAGTAGAAAAAGGAAGACTACGTCCAAGATGATCGTCTCCCAGGTTCTAAGAAACCGCCATACAACAGCGGTTAGGCTTGGAATCGTTTACAACATGTGCGAAGTTTGAACGTGAGCGAGAGGACTGTTCCACGGCGCCTTAGAGAACAAGATCTCAGACGACCTGCTACGTGACCAGTTCTGGCCAGAGCACAGTGTTCCGTCTGCATTTCGCTCTTTACCACGCCCAATGGACTATGCAGCAGTGGGGCTCTGTATTTTTTCGGATGAAACTAAGTTCTCCCTAAAATCTCCAGATGGTAGGAAAGGAGTCTGTAGACGATCTGGAGAGTGTTTGCAGATTGCACATCTACAAAAGGATACCATTCGGCGGAGGTTCCGAGATGGTGTAGGGCGGTTTCTTTATGAAGGTCCGAACCGATTTAGTGTTCACTGAGAACAGTAACCTCAGCGTTCTCTGCTATATAAACGACATTCTCGCCGATTATGTCTGCCCTATGCTATATTTGTTGGAAATGCACAACAATGCTCATCCACACGCATAACACACAGCGCGTATCGTATTGCGGTACCTTGATGACATGGGGATTGTTTGACTCTACTTTTTAGCTCGCAGTTCCAACTAAAACCTTATAGAACATCTCTGGAATAGATTGGGTAGACGCATCCGAGGTCGTAATGCTATTCCGAAGACCTTATAAGACTTCTGGGTAGAACTTAAAAAGAAGATTGGGACGTATCGACCAAAGAGACATCAGAACCCTAATCGAAACCATGCTTGAGAGAATGACTGCATCAATATCGCTTCCATTTTAAACATTGGTGAAATTTGGTGAACAAACATTGAGCATAAAAATAAAGAGACAAATTTGACAAAAAGCGCATTTCTTTCGTTTATGAAGGCCGTTATCTCAACATTGATACAAAGAAGTTCAAATTGAGGTGTTACACGTTCATTAAAGTGTAATCCTTAAAATCAGAATGTTTGCAACAATGTTATTTCTGGAATTACTTCGAAATTATTGAAAAAAAAAACTGATTGCACGGTACTTAATGAGCTCTTATAAGTTTCGAAAGTATTCTAATTCTTTGTGCAAAACTGAAATCTTCAATTCTTAGAGCAAAATAAGAAATTGGAATATTGAAAACGAATGATTCGCCGCGTATTAAAGTTGACAGTACAAGAATTGAAGAAAAAACACACATTCAAATGAGTCACAATTAAAGAACCGTCATGCGATGAATATAACAAATCTCAAATATTTCAAGGCCCTTCCCCGTCTTTGACAGACAATATGAAAAGCCCTTTTGAAGACTTGGATTTCTTTTCGGGTTTAGCCGTATTAAATCTAGATACGTGGCCTTCAGACGAATGTGAAGTGTGTTTTATGGCGACATGTTAATTCCTTGTTTATGTAAAAAGGTGGATTTTAAATTAAGTGAAAGTGTATCACCAGTTAAAGATTTTCGCATCTATAAAGAAAATCTTCAACATATTCTCTCTCCAGTGAAATCAGTCGAAATTATATCCATGACTGAGCATTTTTAATAGTGTTTAACGCCCGTTTTTACTACTTAGGCACCACAGGCGGTGGGCACTGATGATACATGAAATGATAAATTGGGAAAGGATTTTTTTTTAAGAAAGGAAACGTTCCAGGCCTAAGTTTAGGGTACCTCCCCGGAATTTGCCAGTTATGAGGACTGGAAAACCTGGAAAAAATCTCAGTCAGGGAGGACGGTCTTGGCGGGATTTGAACACCAGACCTCCCGCTCATCAGTCGGCGCCTTAACGACCTCGGCCAAACGTGGCGGTACCTGAGCGTAAAAGTGGATTTAGTGCCATGAATCAGAGAAATTATTTACAAATTCCGACACTTACCTACTTTTGATTTAATAAATACATATCAGTATAGAAAAGTTAGCAGCAAGATGGATCAGGTGTCGGTACCACAGTTCCCTTGGCAAACCAATGCACTCTCAGGAACAGTCTCATTCATCCGTCTATTCAACTATGTATATTAAAATGACAAGTAAATTTGCGTTCTCTGTAATATGGTTAATGGTACAAAAATAGAATTCATAATTTATTTAAGGCACTGCTTTCGACAAGGGATTGTGGCTTTGTGATTAAGCTGTTTTCTTTCATACGCTTGCTTATTCACTATCTTAACAGCAATTCGGCCACTCCCTTAAATAGATTCTTTTTACCGGGGCATTGGAGGCAACACCAGTGTTTTGAAGAGCGCTTTGTTTAAATAGGGGACTTGGGCGATACGACAGAAAATACATCGCCTGTAGAGGTAATATATGACATAACTGCACCCATTCGTCTTTCGGCTAAGACCTGATAACAGTATAAGGAGATATAAGTTGACACACAATATCTCTTTATAGCGTGGTCTGGCCGTTAAAAGATATTCTCATCGATCTATAATATTTTGATTTAATAATAATAATAATAATAATAATAATAATAATAATAATAATAATAATAATAAAATTATTAGTATAACCCATCTGAAGAAACAATGCATTTTTAGATGAGGGCGCTAATGTGCCTTGAATGCGATCCACTCCGTCTCGCTGCACGGCGAGTCGACTTGAGAAGTGTTAGCGTACAGCCTTACCATAAAAACATCAACTGTTAGGAAGTTAAAATATAATTATCAACACTATGACTGAATTTACTATTTCTGAAATGTATACGGTGTATACAAGTATCTTGATCCAGTGACTGTATACCCAAAGTAGAGGTCTGAATTTCATCAGCACTGATCTGTTGAACTGCCTTCTTTTACTGTTCCTTGTCATAATCCATCTCATCTTCATCACTACTCGCAATACCTATGTTTATTACAATCCTTTCTACTTTCTCTTTCATTAACGCGTCACGACGCCAACAACTTTCATTCATACGTTTAGATAGGAAGCACTTTATCCAGTTTTCTTTGCTGATTTCAATTATTGCTTGTGCAGTTATTCGTTTCAAAACAGGCAGGGTAATGGAACCAGCATTTTTAGATGCTATTTTTGTTTCCCCAAATTTCAAACAAGTTTGATTTGATTTAGGTCGTAGTGGTTAGGTGGTAGCCGTAGTATCCGTATTCTTTTCAAATCCTATTTACTGTGCATACAGGTTGAAGTTTCTTTTGTTGAACTGTTTCTATTTATATTTGTTTAGTTAGATCTGAGTCTGCAGTAACATTTTTAGGTACTTTATTTTCTTTTACTGTGTGGTAAAATGCATTATCTAAAACAGCAATGCACCCAAATGGAAGATTTGGTACGAGATGTTCGTTTAACCATTTATTAAAATTTTCTCCATTCCTAAATAATACTGATTTGTTTTGTATACTGACGCTATTTAACATCTCAGGTCATCAGTCCCACTCAATTCAAAGTGTGAAACGGCGGACAACTTTTGCTCAGAGGTCTCTTCTTCCAGGCTTGAGGTTCTTTTACATGGCGTAAATATACGACACGGGTTCTACGGCTTTACTTCTCTTCCGAAGGAAACCATATGTATCTATTTTATTATGATAAATTGCAGAATCACGATGGAACCACGTATCAACTCGGCCCCTTCGAGAACCCCATTTCACCACCAGGCGAACAATAGTCCTCTGCTAATACTTTGGTTTACACGTACATCTTGCATATTATCATGGTGCCAATATTTGTTTACAGTATAATGAATATGAACCTACTTTTCATTAGTATAAACAAATGGCTTCTTTGGCCTTTTTTTTCCTTAGCGCTCTCAGATTTGCTGCATGACGTGTAACAATGTCAGGTCACTCCATTAAAATTTGTGGCAAGTTTTTTTTTTTTTTTATTTGCATTTCTTGAATTCCATGCCTTTCAGACTTTTTCTCTTCAAATGATATCTTTTCCTTGGTCATAAAATTCCAGAAACGTTCTGCGCACAACACATCTTGTAAAATCGTCAAGTTCAATTTTCTTTGGATGTGGGCGGCTTTTACCAGGAGTTGACAATGTTTCTCCAGTGAGCTTTAATTTCTCACTGTCCTTCGCTATACCCTGTACTATTCCCTCACTTTTTGCCACCCACTGCCATTGCTCTCCTTTCCACAACATTCTTTAATATTTTCTTCTTTACTAAACTGTAGCACATTGCATATTGCACGCATTGAATTCTTTAATGCAGCGTTGTGTATAATACGTCAGAAAAGAGTGACGTAATCAGGTTGACGCTAGAAGTTCCGCTGTCTGCCGTCTGCGATGTTTCTTCAGATATGTAATACAATATTACGCAATAAAAGCTCAATATATACCCCATAAACAATTTGGACAAGGTTACAATAGTTATAATGGCAGTTACAAAGATTATGAAATTACAAACGTATTAAGATAAACTATTAAAGGTAGGTAACAAATGCATATTTAGTAAAAGAAAGTAAAAGTAAAGTTAACAAAAAGGAAATACATGTATGATTATTCATATAGAAACTTATCTATTATATATACAGCAAATAAGAGAATATAGGAAACATTCTTAGGAGTAGTATGAGGACGATTCTAAAGCCCATTCCCGGTTTTGGGGTCGACAGAACAGTAACCATACAGGCATAGCACAAAAACTTGCGTCAGGGGACAGAGCATCTCTCCAAATTTTGTACATACCTTAAAGGTATTCCATATGTCCTCCGTTGGTAACACAGCAGAAATCATTTCTGAAGTCAAGCTCTTCCCACAAATGTCCCAACAACTGACCGTAGATACCAGCGACCTGCATTCACGATCCTCTCTCGCAGCTGTGCTATATCATGTGGCAAAGGCGGCATTTATACACCATCTTTAACATAACCCCATCACTAATACATCATTTTTATACAAAAAAAATCGTATGAAGTTAGGTCAGGTGACTGTGGAGGCCACTGAAGAAGACAGCCATCTTGAGCAGCACGTCCAATCCAACGACGAGGAATTTCACCATTGAGGACTCACGGACATAATAATGAAAATGAGGTGGAGCTCCACCTGATAAATAGCCCTGGCCACCTGCAGTATTTCTGGCGTTAGCCACTATTGAAGCATGTCCAGGTACTCCGGATCGGTAACAGTTTTTTCCGCAAAGGAAAATGGACCGTACACTTTTGACGAAGAAATAGCACAAACCACCTCGACTTTATGGGGATCACGGACATGCTCTACCGCAAGACCAGGTTTTCCGTGCCCCAAATAATACATTGTGGCGGTTTACTTCACCTAACTCATGAAACGTGTCCCTTCACTAAAAATAGTTTCTCAGCAAAGCCGCATTCTTCTAGATAACTGCTCTTGAAAATCAACATAGAATTGAAGAGGACGGTTGTGATCCTCGGGACCCAACGCCTGCACAGCGGTATCCCGTATGGTTTCACTTCAAGTCGTTGAAATAAAATACGCCGGACGATCGGCTGCGGAATCTGCAATTTCTGGTTTGCACGCCATGTCAACTTTTTAGGGCTTCAGACAAATGCTTCTTGCACGCCTCTTGCTCAACCTGTTCCTTGTTAATCACAAAAGCAGCCTTCAAACTTTTGTACCATGCAAGAATTGTTTTGGCTGTAGGTGGTTCTTGTTATTTCGTACGAAATCGTATCATTACAACGATAACTGTAAAACGCATAAAGCTTTATGTGCATCAGTGAATGCCATGTTTCCGCCATGACTGCCATCCAGCTGCTAAATCTACAACGACGCCATCGTGCCTATTACCTGCAAAATCAAAGAGGTACTCTTTTCATTGATATAAGCGTTTCCGCTATGTCTGTCATGGTTTCTGTTCTATCGACCCCCGAAACAGGCAAGGACTTCAGATTCACTCTGTATACAAGGTTCGTTAAAATTTGGAACTGAATCTGTGCACTGTGAAGGATACTTAGCTATCCGAAATATCGTTTGGATTGAGTGACTACTTCCGTTGTTACTGGTTTTACGTGTATTTCACGTGTACTTATTGACGAACCTTATATGTAGGTAGAGAGAGAGAGAAAGAGAGAGAGATGGAAGGAAGGAGGAAGTTCAATTGGAGAGTGGTTCTCTAAATAAAAAGCTCAGCTAAAGCCATTATTCTAACACTTATAAACAGCATTTTATATGTTTTTGAAGGGATGATTATTATGGTTTAAGGGCGCAAAACAGTGAAGGTCATCGGCACCCAAACACACCAAAACTGTGTCAATAATAAAATAAATATATAATCTATCTACACTAAAGCATTGTGTAGAAAATAAGCGGCAATAACAAGGCGGTCAACAAAAATAAAAATACTAATAACAAACAAGTACAATATAATGTTACAAGATACAAAGCACTGTCAATAAAATACGCCAGCAATAGCTGGAAACAAAAAAATTAAACCTATATCCAGAATCCACAAATATGAGGTCTCTTCAAAAAGTATCGCGAATTTTGAATTTCCGCGGGCTATGTATATTCCATTTTCGATTGTTTTGTAGCGTTATGTTGGTACTCATGTCCCTCTCTTATGTTGACAAGCTCGGTCATTTTGAATGTTCAGTTAATTGTTGACAGCTATTTTGCTTGGACGTGTTTTGGCTCGTCTTCGATTTTTTTTTTTTTTTTTGCCTATTTCAAAAAATGGAACAAAGAATCTGTATCAATTTTTTTGTGAAAAACAAAATTAAGTGCGCGGATGCATTCCGTCTGTTGACTGTGGCATATGGTGAAGCTACCTTGGACCAAAGCAACGTTTATCGGCGGTACAAAATGTTCTCTGAGGGTCGAGAAGACGTAAACGACGAAGAGCGTCCCGGATGCACGAGCTCGTCAACAACAGACGAAAACATTGAAGAAGTGAAGAAAATAGTATTGGCCAATCGTCGAATCACCGTTAGAGAAGGTGCTGAGGACCTAAACATATCGATTGGCTCGTGCCATTCGATTTTTACCAATGATTTGGGCATGAGACGGGTCACCGCAAAATTCGTATCAAAGTTGCTCAATTTTGACCAAAAACACCATCGCATTAATGTTGCTAAGGAGCTGTTGAACTCTGTCCGCGACGACCCAAATTTGCTCCAGAGGGTCATAACTGGTGACGAATCATGGGTTTATGGTTATGACGTGGAAACTAAAGCTCAATCATCCCAATGGATGCTGCCACACGAGCTAAAACCGAAAAAAGCGCGCCAAGTTCGGTCGAATGTGAAGGTTTTGGTTACAGTTTTCTTCGATTGCAGGGGCGTGGTGCATCATGAGTTCTTGCCACAGGGTAGAACGGTCAACAAGGAATATTACATGCAAGTTATGCGCAATTTGCGCGAAGCAATCCGCCAGAAACGCCCGGATTTGTGGAAGAACAAAAATTGGCTTTTGCACCATGATAACACCCCTGCTCACACATAGTTGCTTGTGCGCGAATTTTTGGGCAAAAACAACACACTTATGATGCCGCAGCCACCGTACTCCCCAGACCTGCCCCCCGTGACTCTTTTTTGTTCCCAAAACTGAAGAGACCCATGAATGGACGACGCTACGCCACGATTGAGGAGATAAAGACGGCATTGAAGGAGGAGCTGAACAAGATCACAAAAAACGATTTTTTAAAGTGCTTCGAGGATTGGAAAAAACGTTGGCACAAGTGTATAATATCTGGTGGGGATTACTTTGAAGGGGACAAAATAGACATTCGCGAATAAATGAATACTTTTTGGAAAAACACAAAATTCGCGATACTTTTTGAACAGACCTCGTATGTATAAAACGGAGCACTCGCTCGACAGCGACATCATCCGTTAGAACATTTTCAAGAGATGAAGGTAAACCCAGGGACTTTCAGAAGTAGCTAAATGACACTAAATTAAAATGTGACGCACTGTAAAGGGGTGATCACAATTTGGACACAATGGAGCAGGTTCGTATTTAAAAGGGTGACGGTGACTAAAAACACAATGCTCAATTCGCCAAAGCGCTAAAATTACTTCGTGAAGAGCTGCGCGGGAAGGGGACCAATGAAAAGGGGCAGATTTGCATTCCCGAATCTTGTTACTGCAGAGTAAATGCCATTCTTCGCGCCAGAGCGAGAACGCCTCCAAATAAAAATTGCTTAAATCCCCCGAGTAAAAACAACTGTGAAATGCAGCAGTATCTAAAAGGGCGTATTTCACCGCGACATCTGCAACCTCATTACCTGGAATTCCCACATGACCAGAAACCCAAAGCAGTGTTATGCTGATGCCAGCATCAATTTGCGCTAACACTGTATCCTGGGCTTTTTGTACAAGATGGGAATTATACAGATTACGAATGTTCAACGGAGCACTCAGGGAATCAGAACAAATTAGTGCACCCCAGTCGTTGTTCCGAAACAAATAAAACCGCTCGATAAACGCATATAGTTTCGCCATAAACATATATGTCGCAAAGTTAAAACCAAAAGTAAAACTACATCCATTAAAAACAAGGGCACAACCGACAGCTATGTCGTTTTCAAGCCGTCGGTATAAACCAAATTATATCTCGCAAATGATGAGACCAACGCGCTAAAATATCGACGAATTATAGGAGCTGCGGTTGAAGACTTAGGACAAGACATAAGCTCAAGATAAATTAGGGACCTCTGCTAAAAGTCAAGGTTGATAACAAGCTTCCCCGGCTAAGAAAAAAGTGGGCAACTCTAGGTCTAAAGTTCTTAACAACTCCCGAAAATGAAAGCCGGTGGGGCTTAGGAGTAAGATATCTAGCAGCGTAAAATCTACTCAGCAACACATTAAAAAAAACGGCTCATTCGTGGGATGTTGAGGTTGAGCAGCCAATCGACAACCATAACCACCAAGTATATTATCTCTACGATAAGATAGAGGAGGTTCTCCAGACTCCGAACATAGGCTGGACACGGACTCCAAGGATATGCTCCTATTGCGACAAGGATTCCATGGTGGTGAGTCGGATTGTCGTCGTCGAAGAACTGAAGTTCGCGCAGAGCCATAAACAATACACCCATAATCTCATTATAAATCAGTAAAGACGTAAAAGAACCGTCCGCTCAGCTCCCCAGGATGTGCCACTTAAAACACGTAAAAGACGCAAGAGAACGTTCACACCATACTGGCCTCTGAGTTGTGCTACATGCGATGACCAGCAGTTTCCTATAAAAAAAAATTAAGCCATGATATCGTACTTCGTGTGCGAAAGATAAGAGTATCTGGGCCAAGATGGACAGATGACGAAGGAAACTCCTTGCAGCGCCAGAAGTTCATTCAGACAGTCTTCTTAGCACAAAAACGGAACCCGCGGTTGACACTCCAAGCATAAAGGAGAGGCGACGTTCCAAAAGACAAGTGCGCCGAGATGAAAGAAAGATTGCAAAGTCGTGGACGAACAACGACGATGTTATTCATGACGGTAAACATTCTATGATTGAATTAATAGCAATAGCAAACAGTGTAACACTAAGTACCAAGCCTTGAGATACTCCGTTCTCTTGATTAAAACGAGAAGATAAAACAGAACTCACGCGTACATTAAAAACCAGGTCTTTCATAACGCTTTAGGAGGGATAAGCATGTTTATATAACTAACGACCCCCCCCCCCGCACAATGAATATGCATCTTGTAATATTTCCTCATAACTCAATGCCAAAGGACACATTTGAGTGAAAGATAGAGAAATGTATTATTTGGAGAAAGTAGCAGGGCCATATTTGGATAACACCCTTACAACAAACAGATTTTTGTGACCAATCTGTTTACATGTCCTATGTAAGGCTCTTATAAGAGTTCAAGTTCATGGCATTGAGACATAGTTTAGACTTTGGTGTTGTCATCTTAGAACACAATATTATTGGCATTTGAAATGCATTTATCAACATCAATAATATATAACAGAAGTAAAAGTGGTTTCAGAACAGAGCCTTGTGTAAATCTCAAGTTTATAATTGTGCGTTTGATATACAGCATCCCATTTGAGTTCTAATTCTGACATATTGTTCGCCTATTGGTCATATATGACTTTAACTTTCCCTCTAAACCCAAGTTTATTTAGCCCAGACATTATTTGAACATCATCACAACCAAAAACTTTGGTAAGATCTAATATGATATCAGCTGTATGCATGTATGCCACAGCCAATATTCCTGTATTGAAATTCCAAGACAAATAAAAGTGACTGACTAATAATGTAATTTTCAGTTATATTTTCTAAAATTGAAACTGCTGCATTAATAATATATTTGTTTTCTGTAAAGGCAATGATTTAGAAGTTTTTTAATAGTTCACAAACGTATAAATAATTCTTTTAAAGCATTTAGAAAGTGTGGGCAATACCTAATCATAAGGGAATCAGGTTGGTACTATCATCTTTTTTAAATACTAGAGTAACGTTTGCAAATTTATCAGAGGAAATGGCTTGTTCCAGGGTTGCATTAAAAATAGATAAAGCCACAATATTTTAGCAAAGTCACAGGTAGATAAGTCTATGCTTATACTTTACTTGGATATTAGTTAATTTGTTATCCTAATTATTTAAAGTTTATTTAGAGAAGGTAAATATATGCTCCAGCTTTTTCAATCATGCTGGACATATTTTTTCTTAGATTTAACCTTGTTTTGTCAATGTTTGTTTGCAACAAGTTGGTTGCCTACTGATACAAAATATGTTAAGCGACTAAGCAATCTCATTTGGATTTTTATACTTACGACCATTTTTAAGTTGGATATTAAGCGGTACTTTTGTTAATGAGAGCCATTTCTAAGATTTTATAGTATTCCAGCTTGCACAACATATGTTCTTAGAATGTAATAATAGGTTGCTATAGGCCTGTTACTTTAGCTAATAGAACTTCCTTGTAATATTTATGTTTCAATGACTTAATATCAATACGGACTGCAGCAAAATAAGTTAAGTATAAACTTTTATAGCAGTTCTTAATTTTAGAATATTTGGAGTTATGCATTTAGTTTTGTATTTTTTATGTAATTATAGCTCTGAGTTCTAGTAAGCACCATATTGAAATTTAAATTGTCATAATATTTCTGCATACTATTTGGACTGTGTCACCATGTACACCAGATCACGTCTCATTACCAAGAGTAATTTTGAGTGTGCCCAAATTTGCATTATAAAAATTGCATAAGAATTAATTTTGTCAACATTTTTGCAATAGCATTTTGAATGATAACTGCTTGTGCTGTATGATCTGATAAAGGTGTAAAACATATGCAGTACACATGTCATATTTATGGGAAGATAAAGTTAAAGCTAGTAATCCTAGTTGGTTCATCAATAGTTACTATTAACTTAAATCATTAGCAGGTATGTAAATTTGTTTCTGTTAGTATTATCAACATTAAAGTTGCCCATTATGACAATTTTATCCAAGAAGTCATGGTTGTCACTAGGGAACCATAAATAAGTAGTTGCATTATTATTTTTTATCCTGTTTTTTCTACATTGTCTTCTGAACAAAGTTATTCAAATTTAGTAGTATAAAAGGTAGCATTAGAAGTTTGGCTGTATGAATGGCAACTCCAACCAGCATTTTATGCTTTCAACAAAAACTTGCTTTAAGTAATTTCAAAGCTCTTTATTGGAAAGCTGCAGAAAAATGATAAGTATCAGCATCCCCAATAGCCACTAGCAACCAACCAACAAAACTTGCTTTAATAGGTTGCCACTTATTCCGTTATCTTTAATGCTATGTTCAGTTATCATTAAAATGTCAGGTTTCTCTACTGGAATAAATATAACTATCTGATTTGCTAGAGCCTGGATATTTTGTATAAGTCTAATCTCATTTTTCTTGTTAATTCTACTTTAGAATGCCTACTCCGCTTTTAGTTCAATGTTTAAACATCTTGAGTCATGCCCTGTTTCATTATCTGATATGCTTATTGCATTTTCAGATACATTTTGTAGCAAAATCTGTTATTGCCCTTTTCAAAATTTCTACTAATAGAGGTTTACCCAATCCATTTAAATTTAACTGATGCCTAGTGTGCATAGTTCTTTCAGCCGCATGCATATTTGTTAATTTAACATGTCTATTACGTTTGTACAACATTATTAGGATAGAGTTTACCATTTTTATTTGGCAGCTAACTCAAGCAATAGGAATGAGATCATGCCTATTGGGTACATTAGCTATGCCATTCACATGCTCCAGTTCTGGAAAAGATACCATTACCTCGTTTACTTGATCTGGTTCTCTATCAGTAATATCATTGCTATTCCCGATAATAACTAGCTTTCTTTGTGAACTATGCACTATTTATTTTTACATATTTCACCACTTCTAATAGCTTTGCCCCCAGTTTCAAGCAGTACTTTTGACACAGCATAATCTATGCTTAAACTGAGCAATAACCCAGTAATGGTTAGCTGCAAAGAGTATTTTTCATTTGAGCTTTTTCATTAATATTAACAGGTGCAGCAAAAATATATGATATTCTTGTCTCCCGGATCCGAGCACGTGTTTGAGAGGAAAAATTATAGTGCGTCTATAGGTGCATCGACCTCTTTATACTTAATTGGATATATTTGGCTTCGTGATTGCTGCTGTAGTATCTTTGGGTCTAACGTGCACGACTGCATCTTAATATATAACACATTCACATCTGCTTTTAAACGTTTTATCATTTCCTTCGAGGGTTATTTTCTTTCAGGACTACCAGAACACTTAACCTTACTTTTGTAAAATCACTATCCATATACCAAGCTTCACCTTCCCATTGATCAATGCCATCACATACTTGAATACGCAATCTTTCCGCACTTAAAATGTAAATAGCCTTCACGCACCGAATGTTTCAGATATTTCTCTTTTGTACACGGTATTTGAATAACTGCCAAACGATTCGTAACGTAGTTGTGACCAGTAACTCACTTCGTTCTATTGCGTGGCACTTCTCACATCAGCTGAGTCACCGGTGCTTGCAACCTCACTGCGGAATTCCATCCCCAGAAAGCGACAGTTGTATTTATTTACGATCAGGCATTTTATCAGTTAAGTTGGCTGTAATGTTAATTTATTCATGGTACTGGAAATTGGAGTTGCTGACTCGGAAACCGAATGCGTTGTCTTAACGATTCTCATCCTGTGTAGAGTGAACGTTACAATACCACTGATCACACTCTCACTATTCAAACCAACTATGAAAAGCATGAGAAAAAGGCGTCTAAATGCAAACCGTGCTAAAGATGATGTAAATGTGGTTGAAACAAGCTATATGCAAAAAGACGAATTGTGGCACTCAGAAATTAACGTGGAGCCACAGTGCGAAGATTATGGTGCGGAACAAATTATTTCCAATATTCACATGGAGGATTACGAGGCAGAACAAACAATTTCAGACACCCGATGCGATAATTTTGCAGCGACAACAGGAGCTTCGCAACCCATTAAAGATCTCGATTTAAGTGATCCAAGACAGCTTGCAGAATTTGCCTCCACGGATCAAAAAATTACGAGTGTACAAACAGCAGATTGTAAGCGAGTTGCGTGTCCACATCTAGGGTGCACCAAAATGTTTCGAGATAACCCCTCGATGAGAAAACACCTCCATACTCATGGACCGCGTGTTCATGTGTGTGCAGAATGCGGAAAGGCATTCATCGAAAATTCAAAATTAAAAAGGCATAATCTTGTTCATACAGGTAGGCATAATCTAACTGGGGAGGTCAGTTTCATTGCCTATAATTAATTTATACAGTAATTCCGATCAATTTTTTTTCATGGGTGGGGCTTTAGCAGAAAAAAACGGGACAATGTCGTTATAAGAAGTTTAACAATATAGATCGGACTAATATTGATTATACTTAAAGCACATAAAATATTGTGTTTTATAATATGTTGATTACAAATAATGTGTTGCATTTAAAAACTTTTAGAGAATGGTCTCTATTTTCTGATAGTTTATATAATACACAGTATTGAAAATTCCATGTTTTGTTTTACAGGGCAAAGAATATACCTATTCTATATTTGAATAATTTCTTGTAGTTAACATCTTATAGTAAACAAGCTGAGAATTTGACGTGCTAATATAATGCTGTGTTGCACTATGAGCAGAGAATGAAACTGATGCTAAAAGATTATCACAAGTTAATGTTTCCATGCTAATGCTTAATGGTATCAACCCAAAGTTAACATGAACTAAAATGTGCATAGATCAACAATGAACCAATTACTTTCTGGTAAATTCTCTTGGACACACAAAATGTGTAGAAAATGTTTACTCTTAATTAGTTATTTTCTAACAGATTTGTAGAACCCTGCTTCAATACCCAAACTTGCATTAAAAATGTTGACAATCATTTGGCATTATTTTATATGATTAGGACAGCACTGGAAGAGACTGACTTATGCATTCACATCCGAGTTAAATTTATGTAAATGCTTCCCAAAAGACTTTTTTTAAATGTTTAACATCCATTTTTATTACTGAGGCACTCTTAATACATTCACCTTCGTTACTTAGTATTGTTAGTGTAGGCAAAGCTCCCACTTCCTTACAAAAAAAAAAAAGTGTCATAGTATTCCATAGCTCTGCGTTGGACTTGTCAGGAGCCCATTATATTATAGCTGTTCTCAAAAAAAATTTTTTTTTGAGGTGACCTAATTTGAGGTGGTTTCTATTTGGTTTGATTTTGATAATACTTTTATTTAGCAATCTCTCCCTTTTCCTCTTACATCTGTCAGTGTGTAGTTCTGCTGTTCATTAAATGTTAAGAAAAATGTTTTCCACAATATGAACTATATTAAATCAAGGTGGAGCATAAAGTAAGTCATAAAATTTTGGAACAGACCATCTCTCATATTAGAGAACTGGAAATACTGGTACAGTATCTTCCAAAACTTGAGAGGCACTGAAGTTATAATTTAATCTGTATATAAATGTCTTTATATGTTCATGAATCTATTAAGAACTACAAGAGGTATGCAAGAGCTTCTGATGCTCTGAAATAGTTTTAGGAAAATTTTGCTAGACACAGACTGTCTACAAGTTATTAAAATCTGTGATAAGAAGAAGCAGAAAAAAAAATGCAAGTTTTCTTTAGCTTGTTTTTACTGTTTGCACAATATACTCTTATTGTAACCCATTAAAATTTTGTTCTTTTTGTACACCATTGAACTGAGGAAAAACATCTAAAATAAATATAAAATCAAATATTGTACATTTTTATGTGCAATTGTTAATAGAAACTGAGAATACTGCATTTTTTTAATTACTGATTTACTATTTTTCCACATTCATTGCATTTTCTAAACAAATCTCATCAGTACATTTAAAGTCTATAAGCTCCTTCATGTTAGCTATTAGTTATTAAATTTCAGTTGATAGGAAATTAATTAATTGCTATAGCAACAGAGCTCCTTCAATGGTTAGTAACATCAAAATAACTACAAATCCATTATTACTGCAGGAAGTGTACTGTAGTGAATGCTACTCTTTCTTGTAAAGATATATTTTTTCTTAATTTTATTCTGATAAAACAAAAATTACCAGTTTTCAGAGCGCTACTGGTCAAAATGTAAGTGAAAAACTATTAAAGTTGGTTTTGCTTATTCAAAGTATTTAGCTAAATAAAACTTTTATCTGAAAAACTTTCTATAGACTGCTCGCAAACATGTTTTGACTCAGAACCATAGTAAATCTGTGATTAATAACATCTGATGAAAACAACTTAATATTGCTTGAGCTTCTGAAACCATATAGTAATTGCTCTTTAAGGACATGTTAGTTAGTTAGTTCTCGGAGCATTCAGTGAGTTCGTGGAGCAGCCACAGAGACCTATGAACATTGAACTTGTCATATACAATTACCACAGTAGCTTTCAATGTGTATTTACAAAAATTTGTCTGCATCTACATAAATAATTACAATAAAAATAAAAAAGAATACCTAGAACAACTCAACCAAACAACAAAAACAGACAAGTCACTTAATCATACACATTTTATTATATATATATATATATATATATATATATATGTTTACATATACATTGATATGTTGTGCAGTATAATATTGTCACTCATATATTCCTTTACAGAACAATAGGCCTTTTTACATAGGTATTTTCTAAAAGCAGATTTAAAGGAATTGTCATTGTTTATTAAGGCTTTTAGGCTAGAGGGAAGAGCATTGTATACTAAAATGCACTCAAAATAAATGCCTTTTTGATGGCATGAAAGTGCTAAAATTGGGCAATGTAGATTTGCTTTTTGTCTAGTATTCTTGTCATGTATATTTTGGTTTTGAACAAATTTTTGTTTTATTTCTTATATAAAAGTTCATGAGGGATAAAATATTTTCACAAGGAAGAGTTAACATTTCAAATTTCCTAAAGAGGTTTCTGCATGAATGTCTGCTATGTGTACCAGCGATTATTCGTATGATTTTTTTCTGTAACAGGAAGACATGTTCACTTTTAACTGCTTTTCCCCAAAATATTAGGCCACACTTCATTTATTGAGTTGTAATAAGCATAGTAAACTAGTTTTAGTCTTTATTGACTCCAACATTACTAATGCACTGCTAAGTTTAGATGTAATGAGATCAATGTGATCTTTCCAATTCAAATGGTTATCAATTATTAAACCTTGGTTTATAAAAGTACACTGTTATAATATCCTATCTGTAATTGTGGATCTGGAGATCTGTGAGTAATGAATTTCATAACATTTGTTTTATCTAGATTTAGAGACAATTTGTTTGCTTTGAACCATACACACAATGAACTGAGAACCAGATTTAATTTAATGGCACAATCATTAAGGCTCTTTCCATTTATCAATATGCTTGTGTCATCTGAAAATAGAACAGTATTTCCCACATTTTGGACAGATAAGGAGAGATCATTTATATATATCAGAAAAAGAAGAGGGCCCAGAACAGATCCTTGAGGCACTCCATGGTTAATCATTCCCCACTCTGATGCATGTTGGAAAGTATGCTCTAATTGACTTGGTATAAAATATTTCCAATGCAATAGTCCCTGTTTTTAGTAGCAAAAGTTGGTTATTTGTTCAAATGTTCTACTGATGAAATTAACTTCTCAATTTAGAAACATATGCTTAAGACTGTGCTGTTGCTATATCTGTCAGGAAAGGCTGTTGCATTTTTTTTCCCCTCCAGAAATATAAAACAGTACACAGGGAACATTCAACAACAAAAATATATGAAAAACTCAACTAATTTTAAATAATGGAGAGGAGGGAAGATAAACAGGATCAAACTTTCAAAATGGGAAATTAAGCAGTATTTAAAAAGTTAACCTATTTCATATGAAAATATTCACATTATTTAGTACTTTAATATATATTATGAAATACTTTATTTAATTCAACTTATGATTAAACTTTTATACAATACCACAGTCTATAATACATATGAAAAGATGATATAAATACTATATATATGATTTGGTTAAGGAGCTTTTTTTTTTCCCCAGTCAAATAAAAGGTTACTATACCAAACCTAATCTTGAATGTTATGCTTCTTTTACTCTCATAGTCATTTAGATTACTCTGTAATGAAAATAACTCAAGGAAGACAGAATTTAAAAAAAAAGTTACAGTTGAACTGAAATACAAACACATTTTTCTATTTCACAATTTTTTATTATTTAATTTTGGTCATTTTCCAAATTGTGGAGGTATGTTAACAAAATTTTCAACAGATTTTCATAACCATATAATTGTACACCTCATACACATTTCCCCCCCCCCCTTTTTTCTGTTTCATAGATTATACTCTTAAGCTTGCCTATGATGATGGTTTGTTTCATTCTATGATTTATTTTCTCTTTTATTTTTGCAGGGGAAAAGCCCTTTCAGTGCACATTTACAGGATGTGGTAAACAGTTTTCTCTCGATTTCAATCTAAGGACTCATGTAAGGATTCATACTGGCGACCGACCTTACATCTGCCCATTTGACAACTGTTCCAAGAGGTTTGCTCAATCCACAAATCTTAAATCTCACATTCTGACTCATGCAAAAGTAAAGCGTCAAAGAAGTACTACAGTTAAATTAATTCACCAGCCTGCATTTATAGATATAAATAATATCCAGGATGAAGTACTTGTTTATTCAAAATAGAAACTCAAATTTTTAAATGCTTAATGCTGTGCAGTTTTAAAGATAAAAGCATTTCATAAAAGTTTATATTGATACAATTAATGCTTTGTTTTATGCTCAGCCTGTAAACAATTATTGTATAGCCACTAATCTCTGAGATACAGCAGTTACAAAGGAAACTGGAAATGCTACATTAAATTTATTTGTGATAAATAAACAATGCATGTTATTTTCAAAATATCTTTCAAGAATTGTTAATTTTGTTTGTAATGTTTACAGTTTAATTATGTAACCATAAGCATGATGTAGAATAAAGGGCAACATACTACAAAATTCCTTTATGTAACAACAGATGATTTTTGCTTTTATTTTTCTGCATTTTTTACATTCTTTTCTCCTCTCGGTCTCTACCTCTACTACAATTCCTTTCTTTTCATTATTATGTGATATTTTAGAAAATATTTAACTCATATTGATCCATTTGCTCTTTCTCTTATGTACAGCATTTTAAAAGTATTCCTCTAATTCAAAAATATACTGTTACTGACTTTATAATGCACCACAGGAGCATACTTCAGTATACATTAATCTGGAATATGAAACTGATAACATTAGTCATGCATGCTACAGAGAAAACACTTAAGTTTTCAGCAAGCATATTCTATGATTCAGCGGTTGGCAATTACCCCACACACACATCAGAATTACCAATGGCACATTTTCGGAAGAAATATTAAATAATGCACAATTCCTTCACCTACAAAAACAGCAGCTACCACACCAAAGAGGGACTCAGAAAAAACTAGATCCTGGAAGTACTTCTCACAGTTATGCCATCTCAAAAGATATGTACCGTCCAAAGTTTTTTGAATTAAGTGATATTTCTATTCAGTGTTTTGTTACTAGATTTGAAAGGTTGCTTCAAGTTTCATGGTGATCATTGAAAAATTGGCACAAATAGAAATGAAGAAACAGCAAATTTTTTTTTAAAGACAACATTGATCTGATAGGCTGACATTGCCTCGTAACATGATGGACATTTTAAAATCAACAGTAAATACAAACTCCTTAGATAACTATTCTTCAGTTGCACAGATTCTGAAATTTGATAATTTTGTGTCAGAAATAATTCCAGAATTAACTAAATTAGTACAATTTGTTTTAACAGTCCCATTGTACTTGTACAGCTGAAAGATCATTCTCGAGTCTACAAAGGCTGGAAACTTACATAAGGTCATCAATGGTAAAGAGCCATCTTAATTCAATTGTCATATTGAGTTGCCACCGAAACATCACCAGAATTTTTCCAGACTTTCAGGATTGGTAATTAATGTTTTATTTTATGAGCTACTTTCATACTGCTTTGCATGTTTTCAATTTATAGCTTTTGAACAAAATTGAGTTATTAGAGTTATTAGGCCAATACATAAATCTGATTTCAGTTTATTATAATTCTAACTTTTTTAATTTTATGTTAATTTAATATTAAGCCATTAACAAAGATTTAATTTTGAGTCATTAAGTATTGTCACATAAAAACGTTAAACTTTGTACTTTATATTGTTGATACTTGGATTTCCAAGTTTTGAATGGAACTTGAGAAGCCCCTCCCAAAGTTTTACAGAAGTTGCCTATGGGTGCACACGTTTGTTGAGTAACAATAGATTCCATGTCTTGCTTATTTGAAAAAAAAATCAAATTTAAATTTTTAAAATTATATTTAATTTAAACAAATGATTGCAGCATAATAGCCTGATAATTATCATTTTAATAATAAATTACTGTGCTTTGATGAGTTTGAGAATGAGACATGTGATGCTGTAGCAGATTATCTTTACATTTCAGTTAAGAACAATAATAATATCTAGCACATACTACCAATAACTAACCCATACCTTTCTGTACATATTTTGAACTTAGATATTACAGATATTCAGTTTTGGTAATTAGTAGTATCTGCATGTTTGGCTTGTTGTTAAAACAAATTAACAGAGATACAATGCCATTCATAGTAATGAATATTAAAAATATACAGAATGAAGAGATTTGTAATGATATGCAATAGGGAGGGGGAGAGGAAGAAAGAAAACTATGAATTAATAAGAGCAAGACCACAAAGTTATTATGTACATAGGTCTTAGTTTTAAAATATTACTAACATTAATAACTCAGACCATTAATATGGGGAATTTGCAAAGTACTGCATAACTGCTGCAGCAGAATAGAATTTTATTTGCCAAAAGTATGAAACTTATATCATGAGTGTTGTCGCCAAACCAGAATTTTTTTTTAAAAGTAGTGAAGTTAATGCTAACAAGTTGAATACATTAATGTAGGATATATTACCACTCCATTGTCTACAGCTTCGTAAGTACAATTTTACTTAACCAGAAATTTTGTTTGTTCAAAAGGAATGCCTCAGGACAAATTTAACAGCAAATATCACAAACTTCCTTATTACTGAGAGGTATGGTGGTTAATTCTTTTCAAACTTCTGGGAACTTTCGATTTAATACAGGAAATTGCATCACTTGTAGAAGAGAGGGATATGCATACTTCCAAAATTCTAAATTAAATATAGATTTACTATCTGGTTTCCCTGTTGATATAACACCACTTCAATGTTCTTAATCTTTCTCTTAAAGGGAAAACCAATTTATCTCACAGCTCTATGACTTTATCAGAGAATTCACATAGAAATTGTTACTAACATTAAGTAAAAACAACATAAATTACCTTAAAAACTAGCATCAATTTCCTAATGTCAAGAAATTAGTGATTTTGAAGATCATGCAAAAATATTAAGCAAACAGCATATTGATAATTCCAGAAATTGGAAAAGTTGCAACTCCTCATTATTTTTGATACTCCTTTTTCTGTTGACGTCGATAGTGCCCCTAAAGAATTTAAACTATAGCTATAGATCTGCAATGTGATAGTGAAGTGAAAGATGCATTCCAAAACAAAAGAAATATGTAATTTTCTTTTAAGTTTTTCCATTCCCCATTTTCACTATTACACAATCAAACTGCTCATATATTGAGAATGTTTGGTTCAACTTATATGTGTGAACAGTTTTTCAATCATATAAGTGTCACAGAAACCAACATTCAATTATCAATTTGAAATGTACTGTTCAGTTGTGTAAAACTGTTGTTCCATTTATTGATAAACTGGTTCAAGAGAAAGGAATTAAAAAAAAAAGTGCAATGAATGAGCAAAGAATAATCTGGGTGATTTGCAGAATACAAGAATAAACTGCTGTATTCAAAGAATTATTGTAATGTAACATAAGACAGTATTCTGTACACAATAAAATACTATTCAATAAATCTGTGTGCGAGATACCTTCCTTATACTGTCACACATTAAAGTACAGAATGTGGGTGCAATTAATTAAATAAAACATTAATTATTAGCAATAGAATAATTTGACTATCTCTACCGAAACCTCACTGGGACAGAGAATGCAAAAGTATGCAATGCATGAATAAAGACTGCCCATTCAAAGTTGGACTGGTGGTACGGTAGATAGTTCTGAAGTCCCAAGGCATTAGGTTGCGGCTGACTTATAAGTAAAACATAAACTTAAATTCTCTGATATTAAACTCTGCAATTTCATTACAGAAAAGGTTGTCATCAATTAAAGTAACTGGCTGTGGTTGAAACAAGATACCTTAGACAGGTTTCTGTGTATTTCACCATTTATTATTTGGCAGATTAATTTTTATTTCCTGCAAGCCAATAATTAGAGATTTTTAATATTTTCATTTTTCACTAATAGCACTTCCATTCACTTCACCAGTAACACCACTTTGGTTGGCAACAGTTTCTTCAACAATTGCTAAAGATGCCACCCTGTTTTTCAAATTAGTATGTTATAAATTTAAGCCACTTAGCATAATGCGCTACCAGGAAAGATCAGTTATTTTTAATATTATCACTATTGGCAATTTTTCACATCAGCAATTAAATTGGCATATCTGTAGAGAATGCAAAATCACCTTACATAACTTGTTGAAGCATAGTAAACATATCAGAAATGCAGTTTTAAATGTGGGAATTTTCACATTGAAATGTAACATCAAATATACCATTTTCACATGGTTGATTTTACTTATTTTTGCCAACTTGATTAGACATCTTTTGAAGGCCATGCCTTCATCATCAACTTCGATACCTGTATGCTTCCCAGCATGATATGCAGATGTCTCTATATTTCATTAATATTGAGATCAGGCCATTGTTGTTCAGAAGATTCAATCAACTAATTTTTCCTTATTTTTCAGTATGAACATATTCCCCACTGCAATTAATTCTGTTAGTTTCTGGACCATTTTTAGAAGGGCTGGTTCATTTTGGAATTCATGATTTTTCACTAAAGTAATATGCTATTTGTTGATTTCTCAAAGTGCATGTATTTGATATTTTTCAAGTGTTCCTTGAAATCTAATGTTTCTTTTGCTTTTATATGTGTACTTCTTATTAGTCTTTATAACTGGTTTTATAAATGCCTGACTGCTTTTTTTGTTGATTTTAGGAATTTTGTAAACTTTATTTGTTTACTAGACCAAAAGGATATTCGTAGCTTTAAATATCTTTTTAAATTTTTGGTGTGTCCAGGGATAGAATGTAAATTTCTTGTATGCATGTTTTTCTTTGTAGCCTTTCTTTCAGAGCAGTGATGTCCTTTTATTTTGTTATTCAGGTCCATTAGCCATTTTTATTGTTCTATATCTGTGATTCGTTGGTATTGTGATGTGCATTTGGTCTTGCTTTTGCGTAAGTTTTTAATCAGAATGTAAGACTGTTGCTTATTTCAAGTTTTGTGTTGAATTATGCCTGCTGTTCTTAATGCAATTATATGTATGGGTTATCTTAATGAACATTACAAATTCCATTATGTTATGATTTTTGATGCTTTTGATATCCAGGAAGGAGAAAGTGTTGCCGTTTGTGTTTCTCCTGTGAATTTCACTGTCATCTTGAATGTCAAGTAGTTTGATAGCATCTTTTTTCATTTTTCATTAACTATTGCAAAAATGTCTACTTAAATGGTGCTAGGCATTTGTATATGTATGTGAAAGTGATTGTGTTTCTAAGAAACTTATGAACACATCTGCTAAAAATGGAGAGGATTCTTTATAACCAAATCATTCTTTGTGAACAGAAATTGTCTCTGAATGAAAAGTAGACTTGATTGCAGATTTTGTGTATGAGATATTCTCTTATTTTTCCAAGTACGCTTTTTAAATTTTAATACTAATTCAATTTGGAAAATAAACAGTGAAACACCCATTAATAATTTCTTCTGAGTTCAATGTTTAGAACACACTTTATGGTTTCAATTAAATGAGATTTAGTCAGGACATATGTTTCTTGGAAGTATTGTCCACATCATCAGCTGTTAAACAACTGTTGGATCATTCATAGGAGCTGGGTAGGTAAGTATCCAGATTGACTGGTGGTCTGGCGATAAATTTAAATAAAGTGCTGTCTGCTTCCAGGATGTCAAATTTATTAGATTATGCTCAAGTTTTTTTTTATATAAATCCTTTCTCATGTGTTTAGATCTTTTGGTTGTTGAACAGTTTTTAATAGCTTGATGCCTTTTTCTATTTCATGGTTTTCATTCAAAAAATGTGCTGCTACAGCTGATTTATCTGTTTGTAATGGATGTTTCTCCAATGTTCCTTCAAACTAATGCCTATATTTCTTTTTGTCTTCCTTACACATATTTTTTCACAATCCTTACAATCAGATAAACACCAGTTTTTTTCTTTTTGGACCTGGAATGTTTTGTTTAATTGTTTAATCTGTTTTTACACTGTATTGGTTTTGAGGTGCTAAGATGATGTACTGCTTTAAAATTTTTTGAAATGTCTTATTGGATGGGTGGTAAGTGATTTTTTTAAATGTTTATTACCCTGATAAATCACTCAAAATTGTTATTTGTTTCATTCTTTTTTGTTTCAGGAATCTTTTAATTTTTTTGATTAATCATCTGTTTGTTGAACTCATTAGATTTAGCTGCTTCTATTACGTGCAGATATTCAGTCTTGTATTCTTCTTTGCTCAGTAGTATATTTATTAATCTTTTATCATGCTGTTGAAAGCTGCTTCCTTATGTGATCTTGGATTTCAATCATGGGCTTTGATATAGTTGTCTATATGTGTTCTTTTTATAGATGCCAAATTCAAGTTTATTATTACATTGTATCATCTTCAGATCCAAAAATGGTAACATATTATCTCTTTCTGTTTCAACAGTGAAGGCTCTTGCAGATTTAAAAGTTTTAGTGCATCTTCCATGTGCTTATTGTTTATAATAGTGAATACATCATCTACATATCTGTGCCAAACCTTAAAAATGTGGGGCTTATTAAAGCTAACCATTTCTTTAGAATAGTAACCAGTTCTTTGAAGTTGCCAGGGAGCACAGATCATCAAAGGAAAACAGCAGATCCCTACTATCTAGTTTGATATGTATGAGTTTTTTACATTAAGTATAACACACAAATGCTAATTTCAGAAATACCTTCTTATCTGTTTGATAAAGAAGTCATAAATGCCATGTAACAGTTATTAGCAATCTTACGAATACAGAAAATATTTTGCAAACTTGGTAAACTGTACTTTCCAGTTTATAGTGCCAATGGTTCAGGTGAGCAAGATTCAGCATAGCATAAACTTAGATATAGTAGTTTTACATAACAACCCATGCTTAACAATTAACTTTTATGTAAATAACATTAAGATATTAAACCATTCTTGATCAACTGTTATTTCATTTTGAATTCTTTCTGGCTTGTTTCCTCATGTCCCTGCTAGTTTTTTCTACTATGATTACACTCTGTAGCAGTCATCTTACTCATATGCTTGTCTGTCTTGTAATCCCAGACTCTTCATACCATATAATGTAATGTGCAATGTAACTGCATTGTAAATCTGCCTTATTGTTTTCTTACTGATCTTTGCCCTCTCTACAATAGTGTTATTTATTTGATAGTAAGCTTAGACTGTATTTTTAGTTCTATTTAACACCATTTATTCACAGTGTTATTTATTTGATAGTAAGCTTAGACTGTTTTTTTAGTTCTATTTAACACCATTTATTCAATTTTTCCATCACTGCTTAGAACAGTACTGAGATATAAGAAAAGTTTTCCTTTCTCAAGATATCATCCATTACAGACTATTAATTTTTTCCTTCTGTTTATCCTGTTTTGATACCCACATTACTTTGCTTTTATCTTTATTAACTATTAATTCCTTCCTCTTCAGTTCTTCACTCCATTCTACTACTGCCAGTTGAAGTCCCTCTGGTGCATTTCTCATCAACTACAAAATGCACAACCAATTTTTGTTTCACTCTTGAAAAATATACGTAAATGCATGCAGCAAAAGAAAAGGATGGGGGAAGAATGTACAGTCTTTACAATGAAGACAAAAATGTACAATAATTTGATTTTGAAATTATGAAGCACATCTCCAAGAGGCAAAGTATTAAATCACACATTGCAGAAACATAACAAGAATGATGAAAAATTATGAAATCAATGCCAGCTTCTGCTTATTCATTTTCATCCTCATATTATTAAAAATGTTACAAATTTACCTGTGACTGTGATGTTTATTACGAAAACCAATGAAATTAATTAGACCATTAACAGTACAGTCCATGAATTCTTTAAGTTATACTTGATATTTAGCCTTTTCAGATAGCAAAATTTAGCAACTTCAAATGAGGAACAAACTCAAATTCTGTGAGAAGCAGATATTCTGACTTTAAAACTATATGACTGCTGCTATGGCTTGATCACTGAACAGTGTAACTACAGAACAGTATCTAAACTGTGTATTTATAAACATTGCAGCATAACGAATGAAAATAGAAAATAAGATCACATTCCTTTCAAAACATGCATTATTTGCATCAGACATTCTAAGCAGCAAGGACATAACGCCCAACAAAATTCCTCATTGTACATGTATAGTACTATATGCATTTGCCTTTCACTGCAGCCAATACGCAGAAGAGGAATAGTGTTAATGCAGACATTCATATTAATAAATATGGGAAAACTGTGCTAAAAGCAAATGCACTAATGAGAAGCACTATAAATGAATATATATGCATAAAAGGCACGAAATTCTACAAATTACTTGAGTTATGGCTCTGCTCACCATAATTAAAATCCTGTACATGCTTCAGTTCAAGTTTTCTGCTTAATCTTAGACCTGAAATGAAAAAGACAAAACGATGATGTCTGTTGGGAGCTTCTTCAACAATGTAAAGAAAAACTTGCTATTTTTAACGTGCTACTGTCACAAAAAATAAACAGACCAAGCTGGTAATTGTTCTGCCTCTTATCTGAATGGAATATACAACACCGCAGTATGTTCCAGACAGGACCTTGTTGACCACTGCAGTTCATTATGAATTTCTAGTCACTTTTTATGCCAGCTATTTAGCCGAATTATGGTCAGTGATAGGTCTAACTATAACAAGGAAATACTCTCTTTATGTGCAGCCTTTAGCAGCATGGGATCTGCTTTTCTTATTCATAAACATATTCTATTATTTAGCCTAGATGCATCCATATTTGTACCAGTTAAAGAATTGGAAAGAATTATGTTTGACTCTGATGAAGAAAAGCAGCCACTTTTTATATCAACTAGATTGATATAAATGACAATGGTAAAATATGCCAGCACTAATTTCACAGTTCTCTCAGTACAGATGCTGTTAAAAACTATTTCCAGTTTCCATCTGTCTGTCTTGTTTACATTTCATGCTCTTTCCAATTTATGAAGCTAGACTTATCCTGAATGAAATTCTATAGCAAATCTTCAACTTTGTGAGTAACCAGATATAGAGCACTACAGAGCAGTATGGTCTTAGTGTAGCTTATTTGGAGTTTTTCTTCATTATCTGCCCTTCAAACATATCACAAATGGATACACTGAATTAAGTATCATCTTTATACATAATTTTATGAATAACTAAACAATTACAGTAATAGTTTTCAGAATGCTGAAAAGTCATTTTTAATGTTTTAAAATTGCAACTAATGGCTGGTCTTTATGCTCATTAGCAAATTTTCTGATCTTATCATTTTTAATTGAGGATCATTTTTGCAAAAGCCAATATCTACAAAATTTATAATTTTAAGTTACGTAAATTCATATATTTTAAAGTAACAAGGGAGGGAATTGCATGGGCCCAGACAGGGGTAGTGAATCTGAAAGGAATACGACGAGGTTTAAATATAGAGGAATGTTCGATGTGTGAATGCAAGACAGTTATTGGCATGCAATTTTGGAATGTGGAGAAACCAAAGAAATGAGAGCAAAATTTGGGATTAAGAAGTGGGCTAACCTACCAATAGAGATAAGGGGAAATAAGTTGGTGAACATGAAAACAAGGCAGAAAATCTTGGAGTTTGGGAATTATCCAGGTAAAGTTAAAAGAAAATAGGTAAAAATAAGAAGCCAAAGTGGGTAGAAACATAGTTTACGCTGTAAATTATAGTTAATCTGTCGTCTAACACTCTCTTTTGCTTCACTTACTTTTAAATATGGTGGGACCGGTTTCGAAGAGACATACTCTCCTTCTTCAATCAACTTGACGACTGGTATGAGAAACTAACATCTATGAGGACCTGTGGCTTCATCCTGGTGGTGTTTTTTCTTTATAAACTGGAAATTTGTATTACTTCTCCTGTAATGTTGAAATTCAGTCGTCAAGTTTGTTGAAGATGGAGAGGATGTCTCTTTGAAACCGGTCCCACAGTATTTAAAAGTAAATGAAGCAAAAGTGTGTTAGATGACAGATTAGATATAATTTACATTTTACAAGCTTCACTGTGTGGGTTCCAACAGAATTTTTTAAAAATGTCTTATAATTTAAGTTGGATTATGATTGAGTTAATCTTTAGATGTAAGTTGCCTGATAGTTGAGAAACTGCAAAGTTGAAACTATTCGGGCCACTTGGTTACACAGAAGATTTACTAGAGTGATAATGATTGTATTTGCTTGTATGGCTGAATGATTGTAAAATTATACTGTGGTAACTTGTATTATTAAGTGGAAATAAAATTTAATTTAATTCAATTCAATTCATATTTTAAAGTGACAGGAATTGATTGCTCTTGTTTTATAAGACTTCGCTTATATTGCATTAATCACTTGTGGAATATTGCAAAATTTTTCAAAATTTAACCTCTACTGAAAGAGAAATTTTCCAAAACTAATCTTCTACACAATGTTCCCCTTTATTTGTTTTAAAGCAAATCCCAATGTGGTTTCTTGTGTTTATACTGATAGAATCTGAATTTTCCTGTTAGCAGCAATATTTATTTGATTTATTGGAACCATTCAACAATGAGAAATATTTCTACATATTGATTTTTGCTGCAAGCAAAGGCACAAGGTCAGAAACCATTTGTTGTTTACACATTAAACACTAAATCAAGTTGAAACTTCATATGCACAAATAGCGACATAAAACATTGTATGAGTAATAAATATAACAAGAAAAGGTAGTATTTTCCTTTATGAAACATTTATGATGTATATTACATAAATTATATACTTGGTGGTCTGTACACTAAGTAGGTACCAGGAATCAAACACAGGCCTCCCGGCCACCAGTCAGCAATGCTAATCATTAGGAAGGAATTGGTCATATCCAATGTGTACTCAAAGAAATGGCTGTCTGTAAAGAACGTTGGTTCATGTTGTCTAAATCTCCAATTTCTGCCTCAGACATGCTCTCTTTTTGAAGCTGTAATATTATAATTACGGTCAGTTTTTAAACTCACTAGTTTTTTCCCACACTTTCAAAATTCAAATAAAATTACTGATATGTTACTGGCCTCCAGTAATGGCTCATAACAGCTTGATAGTGCATCTATTTATTTAGATGTGAAGGCTGGAGAACACAAGCATCTCAAGGTTAGATCTGTCAAACATAGAAACTGAGCAGCAGCTAGGGAAATTTACCTGTGAACTACATAAAGATAGCCAAATGACATGGGAGCATTGGTTGTTATGAATTAAGCATACATCATAAGCAGGGTAAGTCAATCTATACTCCGGTCTGGACTTATTATTGATGTCAGAGAATGGCATATTGCAGTTGAATAATCAGAACAGAACTGCATAATGCACATGTATGATGAAATCAAATGTAGTGGTTGGCAGTTAGTGATTTAACACAAAAATACACCAAGTGAATACCCCCTTCCTTCATATGTAGGCGAAGCAAACATTAATGAGCAATACTACTAGAATTAATTAAAATATTCATACTAACTTCACTTACTTATTCAACATTAGTTGGTTAGTATGAACATATTTAATAAATCCTAACAGGATATAATACCACTGCATTGTCTGTAGCTTCATAAGTGCAATTTAAATAATTTATGAGCAACCTTGCATGTATTATGCCCATCTGAGACCCTGGGATTACTGAGAAGCTGGAATACTGTGGGTCAGGTTGTCAGAGCCTAGTGTTAACAATACTGAAAGCATATACCAGAGTAGAATAATGCTGAGTCAAACTAGACATTTTGTATATACAAATAAGTCAGTATTAGGTCACACTAAAACTTCACTAAATGATTAATTCTTCAGAACATATTTCAAGAGCATTCGCTCTCATCTTCAGCTGGGGACTGACTGACTGAAGTTTTAGTGTCACCTAATACTGACTCATTTGTATATGTAACAACTTCACTGTTCCTAACTTCTTTTAAGATTACAATAGACATTTTCTGTTTGCATTGCTCCATTTGTAAGTGGGGGAGAGCAATTCCTTTACTGCGTGCTTTGTGAGCATAGTCTAACTTGGATTTGGCTCAGCATGCCAACCCTGGTATGCCTATAACTCCATTCTCCTGTATCACTAATAGGTTGATGATAGTTTCTGCATGATATAAAATCAATTTAAAATGTAAGCATACTTTTTACTAAGATTTTAAATTTTCAATGTGTATGCTATATTTCTCGTCAACTTCATGGCAATAAATGAAATTCTGCATCCATTTGCAACCTGAACATCATAAGAGTTTTATGCTTTCTCTGGAATGTACACAAAAGTCTATTATCCTCTGTGAAAAGAAATGCATATCTTTTGAAAGAACTGAACTTGTATTATACAAAAACAATGCCAAATAGACTTTCCACTACATTATAATCAGCAACTGCTATGCAAAGTTTCAACCAAAGCATCCTTCATGCAATTATCTTAAAATTGGAATTTCTGCATGGAAGCCAAAAAGATTTAATTAATATGATCTCACTCTTTCTCTCTTACACACTCACATGCAGAGAGTCTTGAGGCATGTCAGCAAGGATTTCTCATGCAGCATTTGATTTGCTTCCATGGTTGACAGAGGCATGCTTAGCAAGCGAAGGTCATGCCAGCAGTCACTAGCAACTGTTGTGTGGAAAGCTTTATTAACTGTGAAGTGCATAATTGCAAAACATGGGTCAGCATACATTTTCTACTGCACAGGTATATATATATATAATTCGTACATGCTGATAGAGCAGACTAGTCAAGTTCCCACACAAACTGAACAAATAACTTTTTTGGCTTTTTAGTTTAAAAAGCAAAGAATACAGTCACAGGTTCTCATCATCAAGGAAACACTATATCACAGCCCAGATTGAGTAATACAAGAAAAAAGAAAGGAAAAAAAAAACAATTTTTCCTCTATCCATTCTCTTTTTTCAAGAAAGGGATTAATTTTTGTGAACAACTATTATTCAAGAGTATTCCACAAATGCCAATGCAATGATATTTTAGATATACTTATATGACACTCATACATGTTTGCTCATAAGTACCAGTTAATGTACTAATGCATGTTCTTTAATGAAAGTATTGCAACCTCCTTTAATAGTAGTTGGTTATGAGATTTGTTTTGCATATCAACTAACATGGACACAAGGATGACATTGGTCATGCTTGGAACATTTTCCTGAAAAACTCATTTGGCCCTTTTCAAATGGAGCCTTCTTATGCTTTTATGGGCATGTAATTATATACTCAAGTGATTTTCTTCACAAATTGAAGAATTTATTTTCAGTTGCAATATAGACATTGAATGGTGTCCATTAACTAAAATCAGTGATGCTTCAACTACATATTCAAAGGTCACACAAATGAATATTAGTATGCTTCTCTATGATTCTTTTAGTATCTCAGATACTGCATTTGGTACATGCATAAACTATAAGTGAATTTAAGTATTGTACTGCAGCAAATGATTCCCAAATACAGTTGAAACAATGCACTGTGGATTTTCAAAGCAGTTTACATCTGATGTTACTGGTGAACAGTTTTAATGACATTTGCACACATCATTCTCTTTCCTATAGTAACCACCCTAAATATACATTTTGCAAAACATGCTTAATTTACTCTGCATTTGGAAATTTATTATTAACAGATAGAATACTCCTGCATATTGCCTCAAATCTTATGCCAACAGCTAACCAACTAAGTTAAAAAAGAAAAAGAAAAACTATGTTATGACCAATAAGGGAAGACTGTGAAGGATAAGCAATTTTTTTCAAGTTGTATGAAATAATGAATGCCCACTGCTGCAGCCAAACCTTCATTAGTACTGGATAAACTACAAAGAAACATCTAATACCTCACAGTCAATTACTACATAAAATGAGCTGATGAATAACTCACTAGGCTTCAAAGAAGAAAATTAACATAGCCATACCTCCAGTAGCTGTCTAGCATACTTGCTACACTTCAACATTTCTGAAATGTACTTCATCATGGAAGAGAAAAGCACTGCTCTAAATTTTGCCATAGAATGGTACCCCAACATTCCTGTTGCCATTAATAGCAAAACTCCTGGGTAAACCATCAACATTCCAAAAGACTCTCTATGGATCACAGCTGTCAGCTTAGGATTGCTGGAAGAATGACAAAAATTAAACATATAGATTTACCAACTATGTGCTGCATATTAGAGAACTGCAATTAACAATCAAAGCTATTGACTGGATCAATTCATTCTAAAATGAGAAAGAGATATTACTAAGAATGGATTTTCTCAGTTTAAAGGTAAAAATACACTTTTAAAAGGAGTTGGTTTAAACCATTTCAGTTATTTTTAAAAAACAATACAACAGTTGTTCATTAGTAATATACACCAGTAGTCAGCAGGCAGTAAGCTTGTGTTCCATAAGTAAATGTGGTAAAATATAAAATGGTTTTACTAACTTCTATGCATTCGTTATGCAATTAAATGCATTTCATAAAAGTCCTACTCTCTAATCATTAGTACTTTTTAAGGACTACAAACAGGTTGATGAGGGAAAGAGGGAAGAATAGGAATGGGGATCAGAAAAAGCAGGTGGTTAACTATTCAACTGACATAACTGATTCACAGAATAAGATCATACGCACACAATAATGAAAATAAATGTTATCTAATACCACATTTTGTGATTTTTTATTTATGTTGTATTGGGTACTTCTACGTAATACTATACACTCTAAAATAATATTATGGTAAGCATTAACATGAGCATGAAATATTTGAAAATTAAGTCTTTATATTGGGTCTTAACTATGTAACGTTAGGAGACCACAAAGTTTTTCTATACGAGTAGGACATAGGACATGTGAGAGAATAATGCATGCCAAGTATGCAGAATTTCAATCTTATGATTTAGCTAAGACTGTAGATAACAAAATGGATTTTATGCTGATACTAGAAGATCATCCAAAGTTTATGAGAATGTTACACATTAACACTAATTTTTCCACAGATCATGTTATCAGCTTTACAAAAGTCATCAGCTGTACCCATTGGACAACTTCTTTATATTAAAACACACATGAAAAGCTCACTTCAATTATATGAGATATTGGGAATGGAAAAACTGTGAATGAAGTTGAATTTTAGTGCAAACAAGAGCATATTTCCATATGACAAACATTTGATCTCTGGCACATTGAGAAGCAGCAATGCTTTTACAGAGTAACTACCTCTTCTCTTATTGTCCTTCAAAACACAATGAAGTAGATAAAAACTTTAGTTATATGAAAAAGAATTGCCCAGTCCTAGATAACTAATACTTTTCTTAAAATTTCTAATGCCAGACTGTCTGGTTCAACAAATTAAATGTCAGATTAATGAGAATTTCACTAGCAGTTTAATTTAGCCTTATATTAATATTCAAATAGCATAGTTTTTGTAGTTAAACAAAATTATGCCAAATTTATGTTTTTAAACAGTTATAAATTGCATATATATATATCTTATTTAATCACCTTCTAACTAATTCAATAGCAGTGGCTTCTCTTTGCTGAAAGAAGACTACAGATACTCAATTATGCCAAATTTATGTTTTTAAACAGTTATAAATTGCATATATATATATATATATATATATATCTTATTTAATCACCTTCTAACTAATTCAATAGCAGTGGCTTCTCTTTGCTGAAAGAAGACTACAGATACTCCTAGGTTACTGTTCAGAACAACTGATAAGACTAAATGTTAGAACATGTGCGAAAGGTTTAAAGCCTTAAATATCAGATCATTCAATTATCTGATGTCTGATGCAGCAGCAGAGGATGCCTCAGCAGTTAAGCCATTAAGCAAACACTGCCAGTTTACATTAGTTCGGGGCAGGCAGGTATGATTTACCAAATTACTCTGTTGGCCTGATGCCACTCAGTCAGTGTTGAATGAACAGTGAAAGAAACACTAATACTAAGGTAACATCTGTAAGAATACCAAATGACAGATACTCGGCTAATTATTCTCCTACATACTATTTATGATTCATATGTTTGTGCTGAGTCTGCTCTTGCTGTCAGATTATTTGACAAGAAATATCCAGATGATCCAGTCCCAAAGCATAATACAATTCATAAATCAGTAGTACCACACTAAGTTGATTAGCTTTCTGGTTTTGGTCCAGAAAGTTTACTATTTGCATGGTGCATCCAGGTGTCCAGCCGCCATATGATCAAGATGCATAATAGTTCAGATTTAACATTACTATTTCCAATCTTCAAAATACTGTTCCATATTTTTAAAAACAAATTATGAAATTATTTTTACTATTCCATTTTTAGAACATTTTATTATAATTATAATTATCATTATTATTGTTGTTTTCCTGTATATTAAGTCTACAACTATGTTTTAATTTAAATACATACTTTGTTAACCAATTCCATGGATTATTTTAACATAGACTTTCTCAATGTTGATACACGAAGCTAGTGAATGCAGCTGCTGTACTGACTTAAAAATAACTTCTTTTCCATCACTCTGTTTGCTTTCTCCATGAAAGTGTGATCTATTGTGAATGCAGCTGCTGAACTGATTTAAAAATAACTTCTTTTCTATCACTCTCTTTGTTTTCTCTTGGAAAGAGTGATAATACCAAATATGAACAAATCCTTAAAGAGGATTTAAAAAAATTCTTATGTCAGCATTAGTCAAAAATCTCATCTATTCTGTTCTGGAGATCTACATTCAATATATGTATACGTATATATTGAATTAAGTGAATAAATTGTACTTATGAAGCTGTAGACCATGCAAATGTAAAAGAAAAGGTTAACCTCCTTATATTTACAAACAAAAGAAATAAAGAATTTATTTAAGCTTACCAATATTTGCATCCAACACAATTTCTTCAGTTTCAACCAAAGATATTATCAACAAGTTTAGGCCTAGCTATGGAAACCCCTCATCTCCATTTCTAGCGGATTTGTTCATGAGCCCTTTTTAAATACACACCACCAAAGCCTTTCCTTTAATTTTCAAAGCATGGTACAAGTATGTAGGCGGCATATTTGCAATAACACTTAAAAACATTAGAAGAAGAGAGAAATGGTTGAATCCCATTCCTAGATTTAAAAATCATAAGAAATAAAGAGTCTCAACTTTAGAATACATATAAAAGAAACACACACAGAAAAGTACATAAAAATAAAAATTATAACACCACTCCATATAAATATACAGTGTTTCAGAGCTTGGCACACAATTAATATACCACTCACAGAAACAGAGTACAAAATGGAATACCATCAGATAATTAAGACAGCAATAACAAATAGTTTCAACAAAGACACAGTAATAAAAATTATCAATAAAGTTAAATGACAAAAGTCTATAAGAGAAGTTTCTACATTGAACATCAAGGAAAACATACAAATTCAAAAGCCACATACCATCCAACTTACCACAATAAATTTAAGAAGATATTCAAAGAACAAGGTATAATATTAGTCCCAAAGAACAAATATAATGTCAAAAATTTATTGGGTCGCACAGTAAAAGACACCATACCAAAAGAACAGAAATCAGAAATTTATGTAATTAAATGTGTGGATTATGATTAGAGATACATTGGAAAAATTAAAAAAATTTGGAAATTCGGAGGAAAGAACACTGTCGGGAATATTCATTTTAAACAGGTTGATAAATCAGCAATCGCAGCTAACTTTTGGGCCAATAATCATGAAATTAAACCAGAGACTAGGCTGCTAAAAGAACTTCACATACCAATAGAACTAACCACTCGAGAAAAGATTTTTATCTTCAAAAATAAGAAAAACTTGATGTTTTGATTTCTCAGCAAGTTCCTTCTAGAACCATCAGAAACTGCAACAAAAGCATCTTGGGATTCAGGCATCAGTTCCAGTAGTCGATCAAAAGCTGATGATGGAAACAATTAGCTTCTGAAACATGTCCTCGTATTAGGTAAGTAAATAGAGTTAGTGTGAACAGGTTGAATACATTAATGTAGGATATAGTGAATTGTTCATATTAATAACGTTGAAACCAAAATTTTTGTTGAAAATTGCATAAAGATGGAACAATGCCGCATTATGTATTGAGAATATAATAGTGATATTAATTTTATATTTTCATTGGTTACAAAGTTGTCATGTGACTGGTTCAATTTTTTAAAATAATTACAAATATCTTCAAGCATATTATGTGTCCTCTTTTTTTTATTTTGTTATCTGGTCATATTAATCCATACACGTTAGACAAACTAAATGATAACATTCATCAAGAGATCAATTTAAATTCTCAAAGAGGATTAATATAATGTGTAATTTCATTGTAGATGCCAGAAATGTTTAAAAATGAAGGCAGGCATGATATGGGTGAGTATGTAACATTTTAGATGCATTAGAATTTATCAAGTTGTCATTCTAGCATTTCTACCACCAACTCCAATAAGTTTCCAAATAATTTAATACAAGATTTGCAACAAAACTGACAAGTTTACTAGACATATTTTAAGTATTAGTATATTTATGAAACATATATATGTACTAACACTGCATATCATGGAGAATAAACTTTACTTCCATGTTTTAATGCATTACTATATACTTCTGCATCTGCAATAAATACTGTAAACATAGCCACATGTTCAGTAATACTACTAATATACAAATAGCAAAGTTTTCAGCAATTATTCGTATATATACATATAGGTGCTGAACCAGACATTCTTGAAAGAAAATGCGAAATTATGTAGTGGCTTTTTATACAAGAACAAATATTCCTCTAAGAAATTGATAACAGAAATTCTCATGAAAGTATTGTACATGGAACTGACTTCTGTCTGAGCATCCAATTTTGGAGAGCTATAACACAAAGCAACCAGGTCAGTCAACAGTTCTGGTAAAATTATGAACTAAGTTTCAAAACACTGAAAAAAGTCAGAAAAATTTTGATATTAAAATTTTATTTTGGAGTTTAAAGAACAATGTTATAGAAAAGTGTGGTTCTGAAAATACAAATCAAATGTTTTAAATTAATGAACAATTTCTACAGCACCAAGCTGACAAGAAAAGAAATGTCAGATCAAATCTAAGTTGTATGTAACCAACACGAGTTGAATCCATACCAATCTCTGCCATTCTCTGAAACAAAAACGTATTGGTATGGAAAGCCAAAAGCATGCATTCCACTAGTTTCTAAGAAAATACAGAATATATAGAAATACGTTAACATTCCATCCAAATTTCCTTATATAAAACCACAGATGAAGAAAGACAAACGTATAAGCAATGTTATGTATAGTGCCATGCTTATGTGAATATGGTACAAACTAATATTGCTCTTCTGCAAATTTGTGAGAAAATATGATCAAATGTTTGGCTGAATTTTTCATTAGTGCTCTATGTTTTCGTGGCCATATGGTTTAAGACTTAACCAAGTTTTGCCATTTGTGATCAAAACAGTTGAGCTAATGATATGCTGTTTCCAAAAAAGACTCAGATATACAAAAATATTAGCAATTATAAAAACATGTCTTATATTATCTGAAAGCAGATAAACTTTAAAACGTTAAAAAACTTTTGGAAAGTTAGCTTGTGTGTTTAAAAGCAAAGAAAATCTGAGGTGCATTTTTCCAAAACTCAGGCTCTCGGGAAATGCATGAAATTAATGTGATATTGAGTGCTAGTTACAATATAGCTCACACTCATTGTAAACAGCATTAATTTCAATTATTTGCCAATAATTTTATATGAAAGTTTTATGTTAGTTTTCTTTTTATGTATTTTGAATGTATTATGAATTATTTTGTAATTCTTACAGCTAATAAACAACTCAATGCAACTTTTTTCATTATGTAATCTGGATCTATATGCTCTCCCAAAATGTCAGACAGATGTCTATCTGTATTCTGTTCTGAGAAATATATACATAAAAGCTTCAGCAATGTAAATTGATCGTGGGATAATGCAAGACAGTTTTGCATTTTTTATATTTAAAAAAGAATTTTGGAACATAAAATTTCAGTAGCATGCTGCACTCATATATAGTATGTATGCATTTATTAATGTACTAACAAACATTAAAAAATGGTAACTACCTAATTCTGGCCCTGACCAATTTCTAATGTTGCCCATTATAAATTTTTATAGAAACATTATATGTAATTACACCAAACTTTCATTTTAAACAAATAATTAACTCCTCGCCGCATATACATGTCTCTGGCTCATCAGTAGCATACTACTGAAATATTTATTTAAATAGCACTAAATTTACAAATATTATAATATGACCTGGTTCTAACCCAGGTTCTATTCCAGGCCAAATTTTAAACCAATCTGATAAAAATTTTTAATTAACATGCTACTTTTCATTATTCATCTGATTATACTTAACAGCATTTGCTAAGCCCTAGTCCTCAGTTCCAGGGGGCTTTGGTACTACCTCTTTTACCAATAAACGAAACACTATTATAATGACCTAAAACATTTTATCCAATTCAATATTCATCCAAGTATTAGCAACAGATCCATTCTCAATTATAAAAATTCCTGCCCTTAACTATCTTACAACCATACATATTTAAACTTTGATCTACTACATATACAATACATATTTAAACTTTGATCTACTACATATACAATCACAGTACTACTATATATAATATAAACAAAGTTCTAATTAATTGGTGGCTGCTGCCAAGTTACTGATAAACACAACTCAATTTGCAAGGAAATGAATGATGCCAGTACATGATGTAAAAAATGCAATCATGCTGAACTTCTGGCATATGTGCACAAAAACATGATGTTCAGACAATACAAGCACAAAACAATAAAAAATAACACACAATTTATATGATATTGGGCAATTAAGTAGCCTTCTTCACAGATCTTGTGTCCATTGAGGCATTTTCTTAGTTGTCCAAAATACTGTATGATCCATATTATTTTTTTAGTGTTTCTTACTTGTATGACCTGAACATCTTGTTCTTGCTTATTGGTTTTATTACTAAACACAGTATAAATGCTTTTATATTTTTCAAATTCAGTGTACACTGCATTTATTTTTACAAGGTAAAAATAAATTTGAAAGGAAGTAAAAGATCAGACACCTATTAACATTATTAAAGAGGGCAATATTTGGATTCATCATTATGATCCTGAAACTGAACAGCAGCTTTGAGTCTGAATATTTAAACATAAAGTGTCCCCTCCCTCAAAAGGGGGTTGAAGAGTTTTGAAAAAGGTTTACATATTTTAATCAATAAAGGCTTATAAAGGCTTAAAAGCTGCATGAGCACAGATTGTCTTCCAAAATAAAACCAATAGAGTAGTTGATATCATTGTATGATTCAGTTGAACTACACACTCTTAAAGCTTCACTTACTTTTCATAAATGTATGGAACTGGTTTCCAGAACATTTAGTTCCCATCTTCAGCCAGGCTAAAGTTCAACTGTCGGATCATTCGTTGAGCTGTGGGAATGTATATTCTGCTCTGGTGGCAGTGTGATAAACTTGTAGTTTATGTTTTCATCCCTGGCAATGTCGAAGTTCATTATGCTGTCTTTGTATTTGTAGATGTAGATTTTCTCCCAGGTTGCTAATTCCGTAGGTCCTTGTACTGATTTTAATAATTTTGTTTCATTTAATATGTCGTGATTTTGTGTCCAAAAATGATATGCTACTGCTGATTTCTCTCTTTGCTTGTACTTTATGTTCCTGAAATGTTCCTTTAACCGTGTGCCTATGTTTCTCTTTGTTTTTCCAATGTAGATCTTTTCACATTCTGCACAGTTTATTTTGTAAATACCTGATTTTTCTTCTTGTGGAATACTGTCATTAACATGATCTATCAGTAAATTTTTAACATTAACTCTATTAATCGGTGCCAGCCTGATATTAAAATCTTTAAGGATATTCTGAAATTTTTTTGTGGCCCATGAATGATATGTGAACTTTTTAAAAATTAGTTTATCTTTTCTTGCTGAAAGTGTTGTGGTTTCTTTGATATGTTTTTGTCTCTTGAATTTCTTCACCTTTTTATGTACTAGTTCTTTTTCAAAACCATTTTTAACTGCTGTTTCTTCTATTTGTGTGTATTCATTAAAATATTCTTCTTTGCTAATTTGTAGGTTAACTAGCCGGTGTGTTAAACTGTTAATTACTGTGTGTGTATTCTTTCTGTATATTCCAAATTTAAGATTTTCTTGGCATTTCATTATTTTAATATCCAAGAATGGCAGCATGTTATCTGTTTCTATTTTGTATGTAAATGATATGTTTATATCTTGTACATGTAAATGATATATACATGTAAATATGTTTATAACTTGTACATACGAAATAGAAATAGATAACACGCTGCCATTCTTGGATATTAAAACAATGAAATGCCAAGAAAATCTTAAATTTGGAATATACAGAAAGAATACACATGGAGATAATCACATCAAAGCTGACAGTTTTAATTCCACAGCGCACAAACATGCAGTAATTAACAGTTTAACACACCGGCTAGTTAACCTACAAATTAGCAAAGAAGAATATTTTAATGAACACACACAAATAGAAGAAACAGCAGTTAAAAATGGTTTTGAAAAAGAACTAGTACATAAAAAGGTGCAGAAATTCAAGAGACAAAAACATATCAAAGAAACCATAACACTTTCAGCAAGAAAAGATAAACTAATTTTTAAAAAATTCACACATCATCCATGGGCAACAAAAAAATTTCAGAATATTCTTAAAGGTTTTAATATCAGGCTGGCACCGATTAATAGATTTAATGTTAAAAACTTACTGATAGATAATGTTAATGACAGTATTCCACAAGAAGAAAAATCAGGTATTTACAAAATAAACTGTGCAGAATGTGAAAAGATCTACATTGGAAAAACAAAGAGAAACATAGGCACACGGTTAAAGGAACATTTCAGGAACATAAAGTACAAGCAAAGAGAGAAATCAGCAGTAGCATATCATTTTTGGACACAAAATCACAACATAATAAATAAAGCAAAATTATTAAAATCAGTACAAGGACCTATGGAATTAGCAACCTAGGAGAAAACCTACATCTACAAGTATAAAGACAGCATAATGAACTTCGACATTGCTGGGGATGAAAACATAAACTACAAGTTTATCACACTGCCACCAGAGCAGAATGTACATTCCCACAGCTCAACGAATGATCCGACAGTTTAACTTTAGCCTGGCTGAAGATGGGGACTAGATGTTCTCGAAACCGGTTCCATACATTTATGAAAAGTAAGTGAAGCTTTAAGAGAGAGTAGTTCAACTGAATCATACAATTATATCAATTAATATGATTAGCTTCACTGTGCAAGTTCCAATTTACATTTAAGATTTAAGCCAATAGAGTAGATTTAAAAGTGGAAGGAAAGTTATTAATAGAAACTTTCATATGAAAAATTGTTTCATTTTAGCTATGTCTTTTCCTGAAAAGAACTTTTAGTCTTCTAGTATGTCTATTGTCCTACTTATGGATGGTATTTGTACCTACACAAGTCTATTATTTACAATAAACATTCATACCTACCTTTTTTTTTTTTATAAACTACAGTTGAAAGTTAAAAGGAAACTATGTACTTATGAGTTTAGAAAATAATGGGATCTGCTGTTCTTAGCTGTTTAAGAAAAAGTAACTAACGTGCTGAGGTTACTGATAGACATATGTCCCTTTAAGAGGAAGAGTAAATTGTCTATTTACACAACTGTGTGAAATGTAAGGAAATGATGAATGGGCATTGGTAAAGTATTATACTTCTTTATTATTTTAATGCCAAAACTAATACCTCAAGTCTATACAATAACTTATACTTCAATACCCAGCATCTACTCTTGAACTGCTCTCATTCATAGGTCTCACTTCCATTGCACTATAATCTTATGCTGCTAGAGGTGCAATGCTGTTATAGGAAAAATTAATTCTAAGTTCTCAAAAATAGAACACTAAAAAACAAGTTAAACAAATCTCATTATTTTTCAAATTTTTACAATATATATTTTAAGCAATTATTTCATATTCACTCATCTTTAGCCAATTCACTTTATTTATTACATTACACCAAGCAGAAATGGCATGCATTCATCCTATCTTTAAAGCTGGGCCACTACAATGTACTCCAGAAAACCATATGCTAGTTGTGGATACAATGTATTGCTAGCCACCAATCAAACAAATTCTGGTATTATCAACCTGCTGGAAAATGACTGAATCATATTACTATTATTATCTTCATTATTATGGATAGTCCATTTTTCAGAGTGGTAAAAGTGCTTCCTGTATAAACTAAAAGATTACTATGCATAGTATAAATGCACTGGAATGGAATTTTATAAAACTAGATATAAACTATTTAGGAAAGAATATTTAAAATGATTAAATGAACATATACAAACAAAATTTATGCAGAGAATCCATTTTTAAACTGCATCTAAATTTTTATGGAAAATTGTAAATCAAAAAGGGGTAGTATAATTTAATCAGAAGACTTACAACTAAATATTGATGGGAAATTTGAAAATGTTCCAATTAAAATTTATGAATATATTAACCATTATCTGAATGTTATACCCGAATTATATGGAAATAGTCAAAATAATGCTATTATGGATACAGTAAATACAACTGTGTATGTAAAATCCATAAACACGGATGAAATTATTAACATAACTTGTGTCTACTGAGTAAAAATACATCATATTGGGATAAAATTAGTCTTAAACTATTAAAATACACAAGAATGAATTAGCAAAACCCCTAGAACATCTCATAAATTCCTCAGTTAAAAACGGAATATTTCTGGACTGTTTAAAGATACAGTATTGTAAGATCTGTATTTAAGAAGGGTGACAAATTTAATATTAATAATTACAGGCTAATTATCTTAACATCTGAGAAAGGGAAAATTTAAAAAAGAATTCTTCTGGATTTTTCCTGGATTTTTTTAATAGTAGAAAGATTCTCTGTAACTTTAAATATGCCTTTAGAAAAGGCTTCTAAACCATAATTGCTGTTAGTGCTTATGTTCATTAAGTTTTCGAGTCATTAGAACAGAATAAAAAGGTGGGTACATTATATTTTGATTTATCAAAAGCTTTTGATAATATTAGACACATCTTTTGTTATATACGTTGGAATCTTATGGGATTAGAGGAATTTTCCACAAAATATGTAAATCTAATCTTATACATAGAAAACAAATGGCTAAAATTTATACTAAAAAGATTATCTCTTATAAGGTCTCAATATGGATCAGTAAAATGTGATGTCCAACAATTGTCGCATCTAGGGCCCATTCATGTTTTCAATATACGTAAATGATATTGTCTAGCCTCATAATTCTATTACTACTTCTGATGCAGATGATACCATTGTAAATTCTTTGGGGTAATTGTAATTAGTCTCTAATGAACACTATTTCTCCGAGATCAAAGCAATATCTAAAATATTTTAAAAACAATAAAATGTTGGTCCTCGTGTGGTGTAGTGGTAACCATACCTGCCTCATAGACCCAAGATCATTCAATTTTGGTCAGAGTCAATGGAATTTGCAGGCATAAAAATTCCAAGTATAGCTTGCTTTGGAAGGGAAGTAAAGCTGGGTCCCATGTTGTATATTTACAGCCTGAAAGACTCTGAGCACAATTTATCAGCCATTTCATGCCCTTAATTGAATGGGTGCAGACGACATGAGATGCTAAAGAGCGTTCATAAATAAAACAAATCAATAATTTTATGTATGATGTATATTAAACAAATTATGTGAAATGTGATATTGTTAAAAATACTGTTTTAGAGGATTTATGTGTGACTGAAAATAAAATTTGTGAGCAAGTAAGATACATAAAAATTTTGAAGGATATGGGTAGATAGTAAATAAGATGGGCAAAACATATATGTAGCAAAAGTTAGTAAATCAGCCTCCTCTTCTGAAATTTTTTAAAGAAGTGTGTGGCTCCAAAGAGTTAAAAATGATACGGTATTGAGGTCTTGGGGACTGCAGTAAAAGTGCACATGGATAGATTATTTATATTACAGAAATATATATTAGGTTAATTTCTAAATTATAGAACACACAGTCTTGCAAGGATGCATTTATAGAACGTCAATTGGTAACTGTCTTCTCTCTCTCGCTCGCTCTCTCTCTCTCTATGTGTACACGAATAATCATATGTAATAAAGCAAATTATTTTATAAAAGTAACAATATTCATAGCTACAATACCAGAAATAGTAAAGATTATCATACACACGCTTATAATAAAAAAATAGTATGTAAGCATGTAAATATAATAGGTACTCTTTGTATAATAAATTACCAGACGAGGCATCTGTAAAAAAAATAAAAATATAAATATCAGTTAAATATGGTGGACATTGTAACAGTGATGTTTAATATAAGTTTTTAGTAATTGAGTCGAATTTGTAACACTTACATCACTATATAGTTTTAAAAGAGGAAAACTAAGTTTCTGGAGCTAATTGCTCCCTTCTTCAGTTCCAGTTCGACTGCTGGCCTTATTCACATTTATATCTAGAAGAACAAATGTAGTGTTTTCAACTTTGAAATCCCACCAAGTGACATCTTAATACAGAAGTTCATCCAACCGCCACCAGAGACAAACCAAACCACCACGAAGAACAAGGCCCGCAGTCGAACTGGAACTGAAGATGGGAACGATTAGCACCAGAAACTTAGTTTTCATCTTTTAAAACTATTAGTGATGTAAGTGTTACAAATTTGACTCAATTATTCAAAACTTATATAAATATCAGTTAAAGAAATGGCTAATAAATAGATGTTTATATTCATTAGACGAATTGTAAGTTGTATTTTGTATAAAGTATTGTAACCTAACACTTGACAGTGTCAGAAACTTGCTTTACAAGTTTATTGGCAGTAAATAAATAAATTATTATTACCATCATCATCATCTCATCATCATTATTTAGCATCTTTCTGTTTCCTTGTATATGATGTTTCTGAACGTCCTTATGCTTAAATTTCATTTTGTCCAGTCATTGGTTACATTTTTTGCAGTTTACTTGGCATATTCCTGATCTATTGTTTGTTTCAATTTTCTCTTTTTGTAATGTTTTTAACAATTTAATTAGATATTTGTTGTATCATTTGAATATGTTTCTGAATTTTTTTGTCTGCCAGAGGATGGTATGTGAATTTTTTTAGGAAAACTTGTTTTTCTTTTTCCAAAGTGTCTTTTGTCTCTCTATCTTTGACATTTTTTTTATTAGTTTTTCTATTAATTTTTTTTGCAACCATTGTTTATGGCAATCTTGATGAAATGTTATCATGGGTTTTTTTTTTTTTTTTTTTTTGTATTCCTCTTTGTTGAGCAGTATGTTAAACAATTTGTGAAAAGCTGCATGCTGGTGTGGCCTAGAGTTGAAGCTGTCGTTTTTAATAATTTTTTGTTTGCATTGATTTTCTGTAATATACAAAACTCTAGGCTATTTCCTTTTTAATTATTTTTAAATTTAGGAATGGTAAGTAATATAATGTTTGTACCTCCATGGTGAAATTTAGTGATTTTTTGTAATGTAGCATATTATTATATCTTCTATTTGAGTTTTTGTTTATTATGCAGCATATGTTCACCTACCTACATGAATGAATGAATTTATTAATGAACAACATTATAGTTTGTTATACATCCTTTACATCCACATCTATACTGTGGATTCTAACAGTACCAGTACAATCACTGACTTCTTCCATACTTCAAAAACAGATCTACCTACATATCTGTACCATAATTTTAACATCCATGAAAAAGATTTTGCCATATGCATTTTAATACTTATAAACATCTGCTAGTAAAGGAGAAAGTGCATTACCCATAACTATATATTTCCATAAAAAAGCAGACCTTACACAGATTGATTACATGCTGCTAAAAAAGAGAAGTACCAAAAAGAATGACTACACATGAAGATTGCCATAAACAACGGTTGAAAAAAGAACAAATAGATAAAATAATATAAAAAAAAATACCAAAAATAGAAAGACACGAGCACTTTGGAAAAAGTCAAAATAAAGAAAAACAAATTTGCCAAACATTCACATACCATCCTTTGACAGACAAGAAATTCAGAAACATATTCAAGCAATTCAACATTATCCTAGCTTCCCAGAACAAATTTAGTCTAAATAAGTTATTAAAAACATTACAAAAAGAGAAAATTGAAACAAACAATAGATCAACAATATACAAAGTACACTGCATAAAATGTAACCAAGTATATATTGGCTAGAAAACATGAAATTTGGGTATATGAACAATTTAGAAACATAAGATAAAGGGAAACAGAAAATCCATAATAGTCACACATTTTTGGGCAAGAAACCATGGAAAAGATGTAGAAACAAAATTATTAAAAACTGCAAGAAATCATACAAACTAATCATTCTGGAAAAAATGTTGCACCCAAAAATATGCAACATGTGGCAAATTTTGAAATTCCACCTGAGGACTACCTAATCAGATATTCATCAGAAAGCCACGAGAAGGAGACAGTGACAAGGCAACAATAATTGGAGAAAGGAGCTAAGGATGGATGCAAGTGCATTTGAAATATTACAGAATATAAAAAATGGTGACATTCCAATGTCACAAATCCAACCAAATATTATAATTATTTCTGTATATTTCAGAAAGTTTTTCTGCTACAGCTACTTATTTCATACTCTGTGCTTCTTAAATGTAGTGATTTTACAGCATATCTGGTCATTACTTTTTAATTTGTATAGTTTGAAGGTCACAAATGAAGGCTTTAGGAATATTTATACAAAGTAAAGAAAATAATGACCATGGTCAATTGATAAGAGACATGTAATTAATGAATTCATGAAGAATTAAAATTTAAAAAAAACAGAAAAAATCAAAATAAAGAAATAATATGGGGGAGGGGATAACAGAGAAAGGACATACAGAGAGAACACCTTGGTGTTATAACAGAACAATCTAAAATAGTAGCTGAACCTCTTATCTTAGCAATATTCTAGTAAGTAGCTATTGCCAAACTCAAAATAGAGGTTAGCACAGGTACGTATTAACCAGGGGGTATGTATTTTATTGTGTTATTTTTTGTTTCTTTTTCTAACAATAAGAATTGTTTATGAACATTTTGCAATATATTAAAGGAATTATAGTAATACATTAATTGTAATCGTGGTATGTTACACACAAGAACGGCCTGGGACAGCTAGGTGGAGTTACTTTTAACCATTTCAATAAATGAACTTGTATAGTCATTCTGGAGGGGAAAGAAAAAAAGAAGAACATGAACAACCTAACAGGCAGAAGAAGAAGAAGAAGAAGAAGAAGAAGAAGAAGAAGAAGAAGAAGGAGGAGGAGGAGGAGGAGGAGGAGGAGGAGGAGGAGGAGGAGGAGGAGGAGGAGGAGGAGAAGAAGAAGAAGAGGAGTTCCTTCTAATTTTCATTCTACTTCCCCCTCCATCATCCTTCCCTCTCACCCACACACTTATTCACATGCACATAAAAGACAACCCTTCCCTTCCTACCTTGTAACAAATTTCAATATATCTTTCTCTTCCTCACACATTTTTTAGTGTATTATATAATTTCAGAGATTTTTTGGTGTTAAGATTTGCCCATATTTCCTGTTTTTCTATATCCTCAATTCTTATTGTTATCTCTTTCCAAAATCCTTTACCCAATCTTTCTCCCTCATAACATACTAATCCCATGCCCGCTTCTTGTAGGATCCAATTAATATGCCCTCAATGTGAAAATTTATTGTAAATGAATCAGCATTATATAAAGACTGCTGAATATTTTATTTCTTTGCATTTCCTCCAAGTATATAATTTAAAAAATAATATATATTTCCCTGACCTTTAGATGCATTTTCCTCCCTGAAAAATGCAGTTAAGATTTTGCATAAAGCTGCAACAGTTGGTGAACAATAAAGATTCACCTATTAAGGAATCAATTTTTATTAAAATATATAACAAAACATTGAAATTCCTTTGAACCATAGCTGCAATGCCATGCAGGTCAAGTCATCAAAGATAACAGGTGCTATCCAAAAAATAAAGTTTTAAAACTAAGCAAGCACACAGTTAAATTTTCATACAGTATTAAATTACACTCTGACACCAGGAGTTGAATTCAATTTCTTGGTATACCTTGCATTTGTGAAGATGAGTAGTAAACAAATTAATCCAGTTTAAATAGTATTTGTTAATATTAATGTAATTGGCATGTTCTCCATTCATTAGCCACTGTAACTATATATGAATCTACAGTGAAATGCTAATCAGAAGTTGTACAGTAAAGCTAATCATATAATTAAGATCACTGTACGATTGAGTCGAACTACACACTCTTATTGGCTCCACTTAAATTGTTTAAATTTAGTACATGTTTAGTAGACAATCATCTGCATCATCAGCTAACCATCGACTCAATCATAATCTTAAAATCAAAAACATTTTATCTTTTGAAATCAATATTTTGCAAAATTAGCTAAACTGGCATTATGACTGCAAAAAAAGAAAATAACCTAGTGAAATACTTTGAAAATCTTAGCAAACTATTGCCCTGAATAGTTTTAAATATTGGGAATTTTCACAGGGAAATATAGTATAATATAACCAATTATTATTGAGGAAATCCCTCAAATTTAACTAATTTTTTTTCCACTTATTTGACATGTTTTAAAGGCTGTTGCCTTCCAATGAGTGGAACCATGCTGAAGATAAAGGCAAAAGCCTTTGAAACATATCCTATAAGTGGAAGAAAAATAGTGAAATTTGTTGATTACCTCAATAATAATTTGTTACATTGTCTTGAAGCTATTTATTATTCATTAATAATATTGATTATAATATGCCCCTTTTTAAAATGTTTATATATTTATTTTGTAAAAAGTAATCCTGTCGTTTCATGGTGCACCAAAGTAATGCTAATAGGATTACAGTCATGCAAGTTTCCCAAGATATAAGAACTCTAATATACAACAATGCTTTTCAATATTATTCTGGAATGCCAGTGACTTATCACACTATAGTATATACTGTCTACATAAGCATCAAGAAGTGGCAAGCGGCATACTAGTAGGAGTCAGAAACTCCTTTATAAATAAAATATCTATGCTGAAAACCACAAACTCTACAGACTATGCTGAAATCACTCGATCAGAAAATGATTGAAGAATTCTTGAAAGGAAATGCAGTCAATGGGTCAATTGATATGATAGCAGATTTAGAGGTTTTTTTTTTTTGTCTAAATCTTCTTTCTGCATGTAATTTTTTAAAGTCTGTTGTGGTTTTAATCATTACGTACTGTCAGCAGTATGAAACCATTTATTCCTGTGTTGATCACTTTTTAATTTCTGTCCCATTATTTTCATTTTAATATCTAACTCTGTTTTAACTGGCAGATTGTTATGCCCTGCATTGCAATTTATTCCTGTGTTGATTACTTTTTAATTTCTGTCTCAATATTTTAATTTTAATATCTAATATCTAAGGTAGTTATGCTATGCATTGCAGCAATAGGTGTTGTTTTTATGGCTCCTCATTTTTTGTGACCTAGATTGTAATGTATTCAATTTAGTTTTAAGTTTGTTATTTATTTTGGATATTATTTCACTTTCATAGAGAAAATTGGGCTTTATGTAGCTTTAGTACATATCATTAAAGAGGCCCATGGGTCTTCCCCATTTGACGCCCTGCTAGTCTTCTCAATATGTTGTCCTTATTCACTTTCTTACTTACATTGTCTGTCTATTCAGAAACGGAAAGATTTTTATTAAGTATTATTTCAAGATATTTAGTATGCTTTTTTTTGTAGTAATTTATTGATTTAAGTTGCAAATAATCTGTAGTGTATTGAAGACTGAAAAGTTGGCAATAAATGTTTATTTTTCATATTGTTGGTTATGCTATTAATAAGTTTCTAACTTTTTTGTAGTTTTTTTTGGCTAATCCATATAGTGATATCAACTGCAAACAATCCTATATTTGCCTTTGGGAAGTCAGCTAATATTTTGTTAATGTCATCTAAGAAATGAGATCCGAGTTTAATAATAAGAGGTTCTCGTTTTGTTTCTGGGATGTTATTAATACTTCTTAACTTTAGCACTATTACTTCTGTAGTCAACGGAACTACTAAGGAATTAATTGATTTATAAAATCTGTTCCACAAAAGAAGTGCAAAACTTGTAAATATTGGTAAAGAGTTACAAGTGACATCATATGTGAGCAAAATGGAGGAACAGCTGTTTGCCATAAGTTACCATATCTTGCATTAAGTTACATCCACTCCTTAGGGATTTTTAATATACAGAGCTGATTATTGTTATTCCTGCTAAATTGTTTTTTATCAGAAATAATGATAATTTAAATACATTATTATCCACTTACAATATTCAAGCATAATCAATTTGATACCATGGTCACATATGGCTACATTTAGGAGCATCAATTTCAGTCATTGAGAGATGGCAGAAGAGTCCAGCTTCTCAATTGTTCTCAGTCATTTATTTTTTTAGTCCATTTAATCATTTATATTTATTTGTTTGTATTGCTTGACAATTATGTTCTCATTATAAGCAAAAAAACTGGGAAAATTGTGTCAAAAGAGATTATTTAAAAGAGAATGAAGAATGACAAGAAATTATTTTTGTGGCATATGACAAGAACCTTAAAAATATATTAACTAAGATTCTGGCCTGAAATATACATTTAAAACAGAAATGCCAATATCAAGTCATAAGTCATACTTTAATTGCACTTATCCTAACTTTATCATTGTACACATATATTTATTCTTTCTTTATACAATTCCTACTCATCATCATCCCTTTTGCTAATACTTAGCACATTTGGGTCAACTGACTCCCAAAATCATTAAAAAATAATAAATTTTATGCTAGTATTTGAAGTTACCAATATTCCTACACTTGTAGAGAAATTTATACAAATTAACAGTGACCAACTAATACTAATACTTCTGTGAAACAGAACAACAAAAAATCACTTGTACATTTATAAATTTATAAGTATGGAATTGAAAAGTACAAGTGTAGCAAAAATCTTTGAGGAACAGAATTTTACTAATAACTACAAGTTACAATCCATACACTTGTAATGTATTAGATCATGCTTTTGTTGAATAGGGCCCAGCAGAGTTTTAGAGAGCGTAAATGATGACTTTGAAAAGCAACCAAAACAAACAGAGATATTCTGATTTTTAAGTCAGATGAAGAAAGACATATTTGTAATATTTGTAAACAAATCTCTGTGCATATATAAATATTATTAGCTTTGGGGCAAGAATGCGCACATTCCTTTAGATTTCATTTTAATCAGATGTCTTCACATTTTAGTAGAGTCTAGTAAAATTAATCCTTAACTAGTATATAAAATGTATTTTTGCTAATTAAGTATATATCTTCCGTATGGGACATTGTGATTATGAAGAATGGGTATCTTTGCACTCTATGAGCCCAGAGGACAAAGCTCAAAACTGTAACAATTGTCCTATGCTAGTATAGCTGATTCAGACCTACACTCTAAACAACTTAAATATTAATTTCGCTCAAATAAGGATGTGTATCATTATATCCCCCCCCCTAATTATCATAGTATTTACAAGCTCATATTGTTTACAGTAAGTTGTTTTAAACTTTTGAAACCGTAGTATCTTTATACACAGCAGTAGACACTGTTTATATTGCTCCCTGTATACTTCTTGTGCTGCAAGTTGCAACTGTGTTATTTTTTTCACTAATTATATTATCATCCAAATCATATTACGTAAATAATATAAGTCGTGATATCATTTTAAATTTTAGTCAAATTACACTAAAGTGTGAAATTAAATATATTCTAATTTGTATTACTTAAAACCCATGCACAGGAAATGTTAACGACCTGATATTATTGATTGTGATACTTAATAAGAAATAAACTTGAAAGGAAGACCAAAGGTTAGTGTACATATTTATAAAATCTGTTATTTATTTCCTTTATAGGTTGTGTTATATTATGATTCCAGCTAAATTAGATACATATTGTGAGAAGCTGTGATATAATTTCTAATGTTCAGTTAATAATATAAATTATATTCTGAAAAATGTATATTATTCTATCATAATTTTGTATTCAAATACATGTTTAAGTTGTACATTTTCTGGCAAATAACATTATTGCAGATCACCAATATGACATACAAAACATGGGGAAAATGATCCAGAATTTTATAGCTCAAAAGCACTACTTAACAGAAATTGAACCAAAGAAAACTAAGATCAGAAGTATGTCATCACTTGGTGTGTAGTACATGGATTCCATCAGAAAATGTGACAAAAAATATCATCAGAATGAAAGAACTGTATCTGCGAGTTATGTTAATAAAAATGTTACTGGTATCATCCTATCAAAGTTCCCGAGTAGGAGGGGATTGTTGAATGATTCCACCACAGACTACAGCAAACTATACTATATGCTCTGTCAAGTGCATCTTTATTGATATTATTGTTTATATTAAGCATCGATACTACTTGATAGCATTTTCTTTATTAAATTTCATTATTTCCACATAGTGTTTTCTAAATGTAAATATTTTAAGCTTGCGGGTTTCTAAATATCTTGCATCTCAGTGCAACACTATTCTTTATACAACCATATTTAAGGCACCTCCTCAATTTTTAATTGCTATCAGTGAATGTGTTAGACGTTACTAATAGGCTTGTATTTAATTCTATGAATAATACAGTAATAATTATATAATTTCAGCTTTGAAAGAAATCATTAAGATGCCTGCGACTGCATTAATCTCTCATTTATTTCTATATGCAGGTACAGTATTACTTTCGTGTGATGACTGTTATGTGATAGCACCAACAATAAGTATTAGTTTCAGTGAACTGCCATGCTGGTGTATCATATTAGCTAACATAAAAACATGCCTGTACCTATCCTTCATTAGTGATTAACTGTATAGGTGTTAATCTGCAGCATACTCCAAGATATACCACTCTGCACTGAATTTCCAACTAGCAAAACAAAAAGAGGCAATAGCTGACAGCTGTTAAAATTTCAAGATGACATTTGCAGGAAATTAAACATTTGATTTGCCTTGCAAATGGACTAACTCTAAAATGTTATTGAATCCATAGCCCACACCTCTGAAAATTGTGTTTATTCTCACCATAATAATGTTTTTATCTACATGTCAAGCACAATGGTTTTAATACAGAAACATTGCTTAATTTCAATTGACTCTGAAACAGATTTTGTGATGTTCGTTAGTTTTTATGACTGTTTCACAAACTCACTGAATGATCTAGGAACGGAACTGGACTAAGTGACTGCCTCATATACAAAAAAAAAGTCAGCATTTATGGGAAATGATCTGTCAGCCTTAATAAAAATTTGTTATTCACCATCATTTGCTTTGTTTTCCAGAAAAATATTATGGACATGAATATATTGATAATTCATAGCAATCCATAGCACACTCCTCTGAAAACTGTTTATTCTCATTATGATTATGATTTCTTTCAACATATTAAGCACAAGGATTTTAAGACAGAAACACAGCTTAATTTAAATTTACTATGAAACTGATTTTATGATGTCTGTCTTTATGACTGTTTCACAACTCACGGAATGCTCTGGGAACAGAACTGCATATGAGTGACTGCCTTATATACAATAAAGGTCAGCAGCTATGGGAAATGATCTGTCAGTCTTAATAAGAGATTATTTTTCCCAACCATTTGCTGTACCCCATTTGCTTCGTTTTCTGTTAAAATTTCACGGACATAAATATAGTAATCATTGTCCATCTAAAATAGAACCTGATCACTACTCCCCTTAAAAGAAAAAGTTCTGCTATTATTCGCTGTGAAAGTCTGGGAAAACATAAACATGGGTGTAATACTATTACAATAAATTACCGGACACACCTGTTGCAGACAGGAGCTCTACCATCTCTGATGCGATTTCTATTTAAAAAGTGTCTTAAATGTCAAACAATACAAAGCAACTTTTAAAATTAGGACATGAATACTCACGGAACGTGCAACTGGGTGAAAATTAATCCATATTATTGAATACTTACCATATTCCCAAGGGTTTGCTGGCTCTAGGTAACCAGTTACCAGCTGACTTTCATCCTCGGGGAATGACACTTTCCGGGGCCCTTTTTTCGGCGAGTTTTCATTGCGTAAACGAATACACGACACTATTGGCCTACAATTAGATTTATTTGCTTCTGGTTGTTCCAGCATGTCTGATGGATATCTTATCACATAAAGTAAAAGAACATATGTATCTTTATATATTTAATTTACACAGTCTCATCAGTCTCCTGACAACCGCCCTTTATTACGGCGAAATGTCAAAGTTGCCAGGCTGCTAAACATCTCACAGTAACCGCCATATTGATTAAAACATCTGTTAGAAGGAGGATTTTTTATTAACATTAATTTACTTCAAGGTACCTTCACCGCAGAAAGTTGCTCTGCAAAACCAGTGTGAATCACTCGTAGAGCAGATAGGTCATGTTAATATAAGTCAATGGTCCGGTTGTTAGATTGCACTAATATATTGTACTGTGCTGCTATCTACAGCAACACTTCTCGAAGTAATAGTGTCATTTCGTGAAGCATCAATTTCCTTTTTTGTCGCCATATTGGGTCCAAATTATCGAAATCTAACAGTTTGTTGCAATTCTGTTCTTCGCAATTTTATTGCATAATAATACGCTATGTTCGCCGTTTTGCACTACCTGTTTGCTGCTATTAGCCCTCGAATATCAGTCACAGCATTGCTTACGAAAAACTGTTTTAGCAATAAGGAATATGTATAAGATTTCATTATGTTGTTTTATTCTAGTTAATGATATATACATAAATAGTAAAAACATCTGATAAAGCAGTAGCAATAATAACAAAACCATGCACATATATCTTATGAAAAAAGATTATATATATATATATATATATATATATATATATATATATATATATATATATATATATATAACACACCGTATTGAATACAAAGGAGCTTCTGTAAATTATGTCTAATAGATCAATGTCCTTCCTTGAGAAATAAAGTGTTCATGAACTCGGTTTAGTTTCAGGAAACTGAAATCCGTTACTAATGCATTATTCACATTAATTAACAACACCAGAGAAACAAGATATAGGCAGAATATATACATACCAAATTAACAGTTTGCAGGCATTCCAAAACGATGTTTACCATGGTTGAATAGTGTTTATTTAATTTACTTCCATCATCATTAAAGAAACTGCATATTAATGCAAATAAGTTCGGGTTAGCATTAAAAAGATACCTTATAACTCACATCTTCTGTACAGAGGGAGATCAAATACAATAAAAAAATAAGTACACTGCATTTTCTCCACTGAATTAATTCAGTTTTGTAAATATGCCACATGTAAATACTGTAAATTACCATTTTGTAATTATTCTAGGTTTAAATAATTTAAGTTGCAATTAATGTGCATTTACAAACTTTACACCAAAGTTAAAATTGTAAATATGAAGGGTGTGGCAATTTCATCAAATGTACACAATATATGCAATTTCTGACAAAATCTACGGTTTTTGTTTGGAGTTTTTCCTCACCCTGAGTAGGTAAATGTCAGATAGCTTTAAGGCATCAAGGACTCCCAGTAAATGTAAATAGAAAAATAACTTTTAAAGTCATGATTCATTATCATAAATAAACATTTTTTTAAACTCTGGTTTGAGTTTATTCCCTTGCTTCAGTTTTAAGCGTTGGTAATTTGTTATAGGGTATAACTCCTTTAAAGTGTGTACTCTTAGCAAAAATATGTTATTTTTCACAAAGAAAATAATTTATACGCTTCAAGGAGACGACTTTAATAAACATTTAGTTCTGAATATTATCCCAAGTGAAGTTCTGTCAAGCATGTAAATGACCCTTAAACAACTTTTATATATACATATAAAACTAAAATCCCATTTAAATTGTCTACTCCAGTCTTGCCTAAATATCAGTTCCATGCCGTTTATGAGCGTAAACCAAATCTAATATACCAATTTCTGAATAGGAATGCCTAAATAGCAGAAAAGTTCCTTTTTTTTTTTTTTTTTTTTTTTGAGTAGTGTTTAACGCCCGTTTTTACTACTGAGGCACCACAGGCGGTGGACACTGATGGTACATGAAATGAAATGATATATTGGGAAAGGATTTTTTTTTAAGGAAGGAAGCGTTCCAGGCCTAAGTTTTAGGTACCTCCCCGACATTTGCCAGTTATGAAGACTGAGGAAAACCTGGAAAAAACCCCAGTCAGGGAGGACGGTCCTGGCGGGATTCGAACCGCAGACCTCCCGCTCACGAGTCCATGCCTTAACGACCTCGGCCACCCGTGGCGGTTCTACGAAAAGTTCCTGAGCAAGTATTATCCAGAACTTACTTTCTTGCATACTTGGTCCATATAATAGTGGTATATAAATTTGTTGTGTATGAATAGCCGTAAGAAGAATTATGAGGCGAGTGTCAGCAAATGTGATCGAATGTTTGGCATTTTTTGACTATTAAAACAAAGAACCTTCCATAAATGCGAAATTTTTATATTTTTTTTTTTTTATTGATGGAATGATGGTTAGATGTTTAGATTCCATCTCTTGATGGAATTTCTCAAAGGCAAACTGATAAAACTTATTGATAAGCTTTGGGCTTTGTGTTGAAGTTGTAGATAATGTTATCATTTTGATATTCATAGGGGCAGGGATACCTCTGACTATTCCCAACGAAATTCTTTCTTGGCAGAGTCTTCGGGAACCCGAGTTGTGAAAAGAATGTTCGATTCTGTTTTTGATCCAGATATACCATATATGTGTGTACGTACGTATATATATTCTTCAATTTTTATGAGCTGTTTTGAAAACTAACAATTAGGATTCTTTGTAATAAGATAGAGCACAATTGCTCATTATCCTCTCGAATCTAATTGACAAAAAGAAAGCGAGAATATTTTAATTCATACTTCGGCACTAATAGCCAAATCATTAAATTGAGAAGAAATGGTCATATTTATGTTTCATTTGCAATCACTTTTGATTTTGTCGAGTCTTTGACCTCAGTTTCCAGACAGGAAGGGAACAAAAAGAACAGGTGCTCGTTAATCATTATTATTAGTCAATTAGTGCCGTACACATATGGGTAGCGTATACCATGATTACCGTTGGACAAATACACAATTGCAATTCGTGGCGGGGGAAAAAAATGGTACAGGTGAATGCTCACTAGAGGCCGGCTGTAATAAACACACCTGATGCCTTCTCTTCAACAAGGTATCTCGCAAAGCACGCCAGTATAGGATTCCAGGACATTATCAAATTGATGGTTTTATATTATAACTCTGAGTTGCTCTTCGCCAAACACATATAAAGCAATGTAGAATGAATTGACAGTTACTGCAGAAAGTGGAACAAGTCAAGTACAAAGTTACATTGATGATATCTATATGGGGATTTAAACATGTTACAAAAATATTTAAATTTCAATACAAGAAAAAAAGAGAATAGTACATACATATCACATATAAATATACAGTGATGTGTTGCCATATTTTATGTTGTGTTATTTGAACATCATACATTATTCGTCTGTGAATTTGTCACATTAATGATAGGTCTCAGCGATTAGACACTATGTAAAAGCTGATTTCAACATCTCCCTATTACAGACGTGGACATGATCTATAGTGGTACCCATACTTGCCTTCTGGGACGAAGATCGCGGGTTCAATCCCGGCCAGGATCAATGAACATTTTTCGGGCGTAAAAATCCTAAATATGGCATGTGGGTCCCATGTGGTATATGTACGGCACGTGAAAGAACCTCAAGCCAGAAAGAAGAGACCTCTGGGCAAAATTTATGGACTGCTTCACGCCCTGCATTAAATGGGATGCTGATGACCTGAGATGTTAAAGAGCGTCCGTAAATATACTAAATCAACAACTATTAAGGATGATACTTTCTGAGTAATTGGTAAAGAATTATATCTTCTGATGAGTTCATAATAAAATCATTTTTATCAGGTTAATTTGCAATGAGACTAGCATATTGTTCTTTTGTCCAGTGTTTATGAATTTACACATTTTTGGTGAAACAGACGCGGTTTTCAATGCAAAAGTTTATAAGAGAATGGATATGCTCATAAGGAATTTTTTGAACTTTATAGTTTTCAAAACAAACCTCTACATGCTTTTCTATTAATGTTACCACATATTATTTGCACTGATTTCGTTTGTAACAAAACAAACAAACAAAACGTGTTAACTTTCAAATGAGTTTCCCCGAAATCTTAAACTCGTATTTCATAAACGATAAAAAATAGTCATAGTTGTTTTGAGGGTAGATGAATTTAGTTTTAGCATAATATGCTTCATATTTGCTTTCCAATTAAAGTAATTGTCAACTTAAAAACCTAGAATTTTTGTATCATCGTGTTTGTCTAGTGTGCGATTATTAGCACTTGCATTTAATGAGAGATCAAGTTAGTTATTTATTATGAATTTCATGACGCTTGTTTTATCTAGATTTAATAATAATTTGTTAGCTTTGAACCAGTTAAAATTATATTAAATACGCAATTAATTTTTTCCACAAGATTACGAAACATATTGCTAGAAACTACAACACTGAACATTGGTGTCAATGTTATTTGATGACAGTGAGAGGTCATTTATATAACTTAAAAAAAAAACAATGGGCCAATGAATGATCCCTGTGAAACTCCAAGTTCAATAATTCCCCTGTTTGATAATATACGTAGATTGTTTTTGAACCTCTAAATTGTATCATTCCTTTTTTTTTTTTTTTTTTTTTTTTGTCAAGTTAAGAGATAAACCAGTTTAGATGTTCATTTTTTATTCCTAAGAACTTACGTTTTCCTATTACAATTCCATGATTATAACAATCAAATGCTTTAGCTTGGAAAATTCCATCAATACGCATTTTATTATTTATACCTGGCAGATTTTCATTACACGCTATAATGCATTTTATTTTGATATGTCTTTCCTGAAACCATTTTTTTTTTTTGCCAGAATATTGCTACTTTCAAGATAATTATTTATACAATCTGTTATACATTAATTTTCAAAAATTTTCAGAAAGTTGATAAAAGTTATATAAGTTTGTAATTGCACACACTGTGCTGTTCTCCTTTTATAAAGAATAGTTTAACAATGGAATATTTAAGTGTTACTGATAAAATGCCAAATGACAGCGATTCATCACATAGATGATTGAATGGAACACTTGTTATTGATGAACATGCTTTTAAAATGTTTACTGGTAATTTCACCATAAGCTGATGAATTTTTTGTTTTGAGAGTTGATAATTATATTTATATCTAATGGTTTTGTCCTGTTAATGGTAAATTGTGAAGCGGTTTGGTATTGGGCCCCACGTTAGGTTCCAAATTTTGAAGCGATTTGGTATGGCAGCTACGTTTGGGTGTCAAATTTTGAGATGGTTTGGTATGGCTCAGGCTGTGTGCCCCATAATGAACACCAATCTTGAAGCGATCTGTTGTCGACGTTGAGTTGTAGTGTAGTTGCAGTTTGTAGTGTTTTCATTAGTCGCTTCGGTGTTGTTGACACTCTTCGGTAACAGCAATTCTTAAGAGTATTCTGCTATTTTGGTTGATTCGTATTAAACGGGAATGGGAGGGGAGTTTCTACAGTGTAAATAAGCATAAGATGCAATTAATATAAATAAATATTTTATTGTTCAAAATTCTTCGCGTCCTCTGGTGTTTTGCGTATGATGGGCTTGGCTACTTTGAATATAAACTTAATTGCCGCGTGTGTACTTACAGACAAGTGCCGCAGCGCGTGAAATGAAAATCGAACTTATGAGTACTGTGAACTATTTCTGAATATCTTATAACTGCATGCCTCGCGGCGTATAAAAACTTAAACTGTTGTAAACTGCTTATTGAGAACGACTTCTCCCCGCGTATACATCTTATGCCTCGCCGCTTATAAAACTTGAAACTGCCTGCCTCGCGGCGCACAGAACTGTAAATTGCTTGCTAAGCGATGAATTATGCGAACTGAATGAATTGAAATGAGTACCTCAGCGGAGCTACCGCTTCCTTCATATATTAAATTCAAATCACAAATAGTTGGCTAGGAAAAGCCGAAAGGCATGCGCAAGCCTCGCGCCTATCTATAAAGTTTTAAAACATACGTCAAAGCCCCCAAATGGTTTAAAAAAGATCCTTCAGTTTATTAACCCTGCAGCTGCAGTCCTTTAAATGTAGCATAATACATGACCCTCGGGTTTATTTCATTGAATAGAGGTTTTATGATCAAGTTGTCTGGCTTTCTAGGCTTCCGTAGCAAATAACTAAGATTCATTTTCTTTTGTCGACCAAACACAATTCAGAGTTTCGGTTATATCGAATTGCACATTTATACATGCATGATATCGATATGATTTATTGCAATTTGTAAAACACTATGATCGGGCTTACATAATTATACATTATAATTATATTTCGGTAGGGGTGGATCGGAGGAACCTTTTATATACTCCGATTTTGGGATTTCTTTCTCTTCTGGGAAAATATCCCAAAATGCCACGTCGCGAACATTTGTGTTAAAAAGAGAAATTCACATACATACAAATCATATACGGGTTACATACACAATTTTATTATAAAAATAAGAACAATACTACTAGATCATTTCAATCATTGTTCCTTTAATGGCCTAGGCGTGTTTATATTTAATCTTGTTTTAATGTATCCTAGTATGTTTATATTATATCACATTATTTCATCTGATAAACTCTCACTTGGTTCACTTTTTGATTTGTTTATTTTTGTTTTCCTGGGCGTACCCCGTTTTATTACTGTTTTTCACAATATCTTATGGTGAATCATTCCACTTTCCTTCATATTTTCCACTGTGTAGGTAGTCATTTTTTTTTTCAAAGTGTATTACAATGCACATTTAGATTATACTTAAAACTATATGCCCATGGTTGTCGTATGAATATAGAATGACCAAAGTCGATTATTGTCCTATTCAGATTTACTCTAAATATGTACACCAAAACATTAAAAACTGAAAAATTAAAATAGTAACATAAAAATTGACTTCCATACAGTTTTCGAGGCCTCGGATTACGTCAGAATCTTATCTGGCTTTATTAATTGTTCGTGGTACCTACCTGAAATTTTGTTGGTCTTATCGTCCATTAATTCATAAATATGAGGACCAAACCGGTTCACAATATAACGGGGTTCTTTAAACAGCAGTTCCATACGATAACGACCTGTTAATAAATCGTTTCACTTTTTGTTTCTTATTAGCACCAAACCCATCTATTTTCTATTAAAAGGTTTTTCCTTCTGACATAAATTACATGGGGCAATGATTCTTGTTGATTTTCTATTTACATATGCATTATAAAATGTGTCAGGATATTTAAAGATTTCTACTTGTCTTCCATTATCTCCAGAATTATAGATTTCTACTTTTGAGTGTCTCAGCCATGCATTTTATGGTGTCTCTTTATGTTTTGTCAGGGTTCCTGAAGTACTGTTTCTAATCGTTGTCGTTGCCTTACATTTTGTCCATGCGTTAACTTGCTGCTCCACATTGCGGGTTAATCATTCCTATATTCCCTCGTCTTCACCCCGACACCGGGATATATCTGGGGTGTTTCTTCGCGAGGATTGTTGGGCTGCCATTCGTCATTGTGGACGTCACGGTCTCTGTCCATTCAGGCGATTTTTAGCCCATTAGCGGTGAGGGTTGTCTTCCCTTAATCCTCCTAGGAATTCTATATTAATATAATTTACACGGGGTCTTTTGTCTATGCGATTTGCTTAAGGATCGCGGTTATTTTGTGAATTTGCCCCCGTCCCAAAATGTCTTTGGCTATTTTGCCTTGCTCTGTCCCTTTCCTGGAAGTGTTTGAAATTAGGCCCGTTGTCCCGAGCGTTTACTTATCGAACGCTGGACATAAAATGCGTTAACAAATCAACATTTACAGGTAATTCCTGATTTGAATCGGGAAATGATTCGACACAAGTGCGATTAGCTCGCGATCAGACACTGGTGGGTCTAGTAATTTACTCTTTCTTCCAGTCATTAAGTAACCCACCATGCTCATTTGTACATACGAGAACAGGTCCATAAGTTTCAGACATCGCCGATAAGGATTATCGCCTTCATAAAACCCTTATCTGATATCATACCTTGTCTGTTAAGTAAATAATTGCAGCTGTAACTTCCACTCCTCTATGTTCAGTTGTTCAGATATAGTAGCATAAAGAAGGCTATGTGTAGACAATTTTGTCATGCTCAAACCAGAGTTTCGAGCTGTTATTAAATTCTTCACAAAAGAAGAACAGCGATTGGACGGTGTATATGGGGAAGCATCACTCCCTTATTGTGCCGTAAAAGAATGGGCCAAACTTTTTTGAATGGATCGAGAAAGCATTGAAGACGAAGAGCGAGCAGGTCGGCCCTTGGAAGTGCTCACTCCCGAAAACATCGCTCTTGTGGAAGGAGAAATTATGATAGATCTGTGGCTCAAAGTTACAGAAATATCGCAAGGTTGGGCCTTTCTGTAACATTCCTTCGAATTATTCATGAACATTTAAACATGGATAAGGTTAGTGCAAGATGGGCGCCCAGACTTATTTCCTCAGTCTAAAAGCAGCAACCTGTCACCTGTTGTTAGCATTTTTGGATCTCTGCCATGGCAACAAGAGAGAAGTTCTGCAAACCATTGTCACAGAAGATGAAATTATGGTCCTCTACTACGATCCCTTGTCCAAAAGAGAATCAATGGAGTGGCACCTGGCAAAGCACCTCTTCCAAAGGCCAAGGTCACTCAGTCAACCAAGAAGATCATGGCCACGATCTTTTGGGTCTGTGAATAATTGATTTCAAGGAGAGAAACACCACAGTAGACGGAGAGTACTTTGCTGGCCTAATGCACAGATTACGTACTTAGAACTGAGAGGTTATGTGTGCCTTCTTCATAACAATGCACCTTTGCACCAGTTCTTGTTGTAAAGGAAGCTGTGAAGAAATGTGGCTTCAAGGAGATCGACTATCCACCCTACAGCGCAGTGACTATTTCCTCTTCTCAAAACTCAAGAAGGATCTTCAAGGAAGGAAATTTAAGTGTGACGAAGTGATGGATGCTGTTTATGCCCAAGAGTTCAGACTATTTTGGGGGGAATTGAAATGTTAATTCAAAGATGTGAGAAGTGTATTACAATAAAGGGTAACTATATTGAAAAGTGAAATATAGTTTTAGTCTTTATCATACCTAGAAAATGGTTAGGAAAGAAACTTATGGACCTACCCTTGTAAGTATATAATATATATACAATTATATTTCAGTTGAGATGGATTGGAGGAACTGTTTCAATTGGAATGCAGTTAAAAAGGATGAATTTAATATACCTTATGCATCTTCTTAACTTACAGATAAGTCAGTGTTAAAGAGTAACACTCTGCCTTAGAATGTTTCCAAAACTGCTTCACCAGCGAGGATAACCTGAATGAATAGTTGTTCAGCTTTGCAATAGTTGATGTAAAAATCTCTAAAATCCTGGGCTAATCTTATGTGTTATGACAGTGTGGCATTGAATGGTTAATCGATTTGTCTAATTATATAGTTTACTATAGAGGGAGTTAGTATTTTCCATGTTAATATTATCTGATACATTATAGATAGTTAAATTTGGATTCCTCAGTTTTGGAATTTTTACCTCCAGCTTATCCCCCCACAACTGCTATTTATAGTCGATCCTAGTATTTCTGTTTCTTCTTTACTTCCAGTTTCAATAAGTATTTTCCCATCCCTAGGTATTTGAAAGCTATAATTCCCACTTTTATTGCTGTTGGATTCACTTTAGCCTTAATAAGGCTCCTGGTGCTGTTTAGTGAACAATTTTGCTTCGACGTAATCAGTAGCTTGTACCGTTTCTCAAAGCTGCCTGTATCTGTTGAACTAACAACGCTGGCCTAAACTCTCTGAATGTATCTGTTAGATGTTGTACCAAAGTCTCCATGGGCACCTGTTACGTTTTTCTTTGAGCCAATAAATGGCGCCACTTGTCCCGCAATGTTTGTTGGGTTCAGCTCTGTTGTTTCCTTCTCTTTTAACCTATTTCTTAGAACATTGTTTTCGGTTTGCTTATCTTCTAGAATTTTCCGAAGTTCTGCAAAAGCATCCCTTGTTACTCACCGAAGACAACTTGAGTTCTTTTAAGTCTTTCCTCAAGTTTTTTTCCGTCACACTTAGGAAACTTTCCAAAGAAAGTACCACAACATTGTTCACCTCACCCGCCATCTTGATTCATCTCTCTCTCTCACACGCGCGCATGTGCGCGTGTGTATTCGTGCGAGCTTGTATATATAGCATCTGAATGCAAAGTAGGTTTGATTGATGCAAATTTTTGTGAGGTTCATATTGTTCCTACTAACAATAAATCTACTGCTAACCCCAATAAGCTTCTCCAGTAGGTTTATTGAGTAGCCAATTTTTTATGATATTTATTAGGATTTCTTTGGGGATACTAGGAAACAAAGAGACCAAATCATGTGTCAGCATCAACTTTTGCTCCCAAGGCCCAAGTATATCTAAATGGACCAACTTATGACAATTAAATAATCAGATCCGCCTTCCCCTCAATAACTCTCTTTAGTAAACACTTTTGTAATGTTTTATAGCATCAATTAAGAGTTGTTTTTTTTTATTCTTGCTCTGGAAAGTTTATTGACTAAAAAAAATGTAATAACATCCATCAATTTTATATTTTGACATTCTTCAGAAAATAACTTTTTCATCTTTTTATTGATAATGGAAATAAAATCTTTAAATACATAACTCAATTTGTTTTATTTTCAACATCGTTATTATTTGTGAGCTATTTGATTTTATGGCTGTTCATTTAAACTCATTTGGATTGATAATTGCACGCAAGTGAGTACAACAAATACATATATTCATATCCTATACTTATGTATTCAACTTGTTTATACTAAACTGCACTTATTTACATAAAACTAAGACATGTTTCAGTGAGTAATCACTCCCATCTTCAGTTGTTCACCAACTACAGTTACTTGAAATGGTGACTGCGGGATACCTGGATGCTCCTATGGTGATGTCTGGTAGATATAGTAAGAACTTGCTAAGCTCATCCATAGGATGAAAATCAAAGTTCATTAAGTTTTCTTTATTTTTTATGATGAAAATTTTCTTCCAAGTAGACTTTCCATTAGGTTGCGAAGTTCTTTCAGCAGATTAACCTCTGGTTTAATTTCATGATTTTTGGTCCAAAAGTGAGCTGGTACTGCTGATTTATCATCTTGCTTAAACCGAATATTCCTTAAGTGTTCTTTTCTCTGAATTTCCAAATTTCTCTTCGTTTTTCCAATGTATCTCTGATCACAATCTGCACATTTGATTTCATAAATTCCTGATTTCTGTTCTGTTGGTATAGTGTCTTTTACTGTGCAAATTAATAAATTCTTATATTATATTTGTTCTTTGGGGCTAACATTATTCCATGTTCTTTGAAAATCATCTTCAATTTGTTATGGTAAGTTGGATGGTATATGAAACTTTTGAATTTATACCTTTCCTTGATGTTCTTCAGTGTGGAAACTTCTCTTATCAACTTTTGTCCTTTAAATTTATTGACAGTTTTTATTACTCTGTCTCTGTTGAAACCACTGGTTAGGCCGTCTTTATTATTTGTTGGTATCCTATCTTGTACCCTGTTTCAGTCAGAGGGATGTTAGTTAATCTGTGTGTCACTTTGAAACACTGCTTATTTATGTGGAATGTCGAATGGGTTAAAACTATAATTTTTTATGTAATTTTCTGTACATGTTTCTTTTCTGTGAATTCCAAAGTTAAGACAATCTCCATTTCTTATGATTTTTAATCTAGAAATGGGAGTTAACATTTTTTGTTGTTGTTCTATGGTAAATTATATAGATTTGTATTATAAATTAAGAAGTTTCCGAGCATCTATTGAATGTTTTTTGATATTATTGCAAACATGTAGCCCACACACCTATACTTGTCTTGAAGATTAAAGGGAAGAGTCTAGTGATTTGCATATCAAGCGAACTCATGAATAAATCTGCTAGAAATGGAGACAAGGGTTTCCCATAGCTAGGCCTGAAACTTGTTGGTAATATCTCTGGTTGAAACAGAAGGAATTTTTTACTTAAATATAATTTGGAACTTGCAAGAAAACAGAAGGAATTTTGTTGAATGCAAATATTGTAAGTTTCATTAAGTCATCTATTTCCCCTATTTGTAAATTTAAGGATGTTAACCATTTCTTTTATATGTGCATGAGCTTCTCTGTTGGTATTCTTGGGAATAAGTCTTTACATCAAATGACACCATTATACCTCTGGTTGTAATTGTGTTATTTTTAAGTTTTTTGACTATATCAAATGAATTTTTGATGCTCAAACTTTTGAATCTTTTAAAAGAATTGAAAATTTTGATCATTTTTTTGATAACTGATATGTGGGTGAATTGATATTGTTAATTATTTGTCTCATGCTGTTATCATTTTTATGTATTTTAGGAAGTGCATAAAGTCTAGGTAGTACCGGATTGCTTTGTGTGACTTTCAGTTTTTCAGCAGTGGACAGCATTTTGATCTCATTCAATGTTTTAGTTAAGTTTTTATTGCATCTACTGAGCAGTCTCTTTTCAATTGTCTTGTAGTCTTCCTCTTTTAATATAATTTCTACTCTATCTATGTACTCCTTTTGGTCTAAAATGCTATTTTATTGCCTTTATCTGCTTTTGTATATATCACTGATTTCTCTTTTAACTGTTTTAATGTCATTCTGTAATTTTTTAACTTCCTTCCATTTTTAATGTTCTCCAGAATCTTTGTGCATTTCATTTTTACAAATGATTTTTCACTTCTGTTTAGTTTGTGGGTGGTATGTTGATGTTGGCTATGTAATCTTCTATTTTTTTTTTTGAGGAATCTACACAAGTTTTTAGGTTTTTGTTCATGAAATTGATATCATTGCTCCAAAATGTGCTGCTTGAGAGATTAATTACCTTATATTGTTTGTGGGGTTGGTACCATTTTGATTTGATATATATGTAAATTGTGAAGTTTCTTTTTAGTTTCAGATTCTTGTTTTTCATTTGGATCATTAAATTTTGAGGGAATGGTACTGTATGTTTTGCCATAAGTGGGAACCAATGTTTTGGACATTTTAAGATGTAAATCATAAATTTCTAAATCTATTTAATTTAGTTATTTTAACCAAAATAAAGCCTGACTTCCGGGCTCTGGTATCAAGTGTCTTGTCATTAAAACTGTTATGTGAACGTCAAAACATCTGGTGCAGCGTGGGAGTAAACTACATAATACTGTTTCAGAGAATATGAAACATTAAGTAACTAATATTTTTTACACAATTCTCTCACATCTGATGGGATTTGAATACTGTAAACTTTTGCGCATGACAAGGTAATTTATTTGTTCATATAATATAGTAATGCATCATCCTGCTCAAAATTGGCTGAGTGTATAGTCAATAGCTCATATTATACGCTTGTAAGATTTTTTCTATTTCTATTACCATTTTTTTCGCTGCTCTCCAGTGTATGCTGCTATTTTAACAGTTTTTCTTAAAATTTAGAGGTGACTTTATTTTTAGGCACAATTTCAGGAAGTTTATATTCGCTGCAATGTATTTTTATTTAATTGTAATTTCAAATAGATTTAAATCTCCCGTTTTGTGTTATTGACATTCAAATTATCAGTGGTGAACTTATTAGTGTGTGTATCTGCCATTTTTTTCCTTTAACCAAGTGTGGTCGATTCTAAAAGAACACTTTAGGATTATTCGGTTTAAGCAGTTTGATAAATCAGCAGTAGCAGCTTACTTTTGGACTAAAAATCATGAAATTAAACCAGAGGTTAACCTGCTGAATTTCACAATCAACTATCCACTTGGGCAGGGGAGAGAAAGAAAGATTAACTTTGATTTTCCACCTATGGATGAACTTAGTAAGTTCCTACTGCAACCACCAGACACTACTACAGGAGCATCCAGGTATCCAGCCGCCACCATTTCAAGTAACAGTAGTTGGTCAATAACTGAAGATGGGTGTGATTACCCCTGAAACATGTCTTAGTTTTATGTAAATAAGTGCAGTTTAGTGTAAACAAGTTGAATACATAAGCGTAGGATATGTTACCACTTCATTACCACTTTTAAGTACAGTTTATTTAAGCATATAATCATATTAGAATAATCATGAAAAGGGATCTAAATCAGATCTGGTGCTATTATTATAATTCTTATTTTAACCACAACATTTATCTTCACATAGAGAGATTTCTTGGCTTGTCTTTGGTCTATGGGAATCAAAATAACAAAATATATTATTTATTATTTCCTTTGTACCAGTCCAAGGAATAAAATATTGTCATTAGCAGCCCAGGTACTTTGGCATAGGCTAACACTCTCTTAATATAACATTCCAAGAGAGATCAATATAACTTTAACTAAGAAGGCTTACTTGAATTACTGATTACAAAGTTGTTTTTCAACAGCACTTCCCTTGACAACAACTAGTAAACAGGGTGTTCCTCCCGAGACAACAAACCTGTAAGTGAAGCAATGAATTACAGTAGCTGAATAAAAGGAGATAACAGTTATATTGATGACTATCCAGATATATTTACTTAATTGGAAGGAAACACATTAAAAAAAATACATAAAAAATAATTGTGAAGTGAAAATGAAAAAAGTTCATCCAAATATCTGATCCAAAAAATGATAAAACAATGATTTTAAGTATGCACCAATTAAATATTGCTAATTGAAAAAGAAACTGATAAAGGCAGATTAATAATCTACAATAATACTAACTACATAAAGAAGTGTAAGCATTTTAAAGCATATTCCATCATGTGCCTACAATTTTTTGTTTACTCTTAATATAGCTGCAACTCAAAGTAACAGGATCTAAATTACATAAGCAAGATTGCAATACAGAAAGATCTTAAAATTAGGTAGATTGAAAGCAAAACTTCTTAAATTCATGTCAACACCTTAAAAACACTCTTGATGTTCTACTCTCAAAACTTTTAAAATTAAAACCGGGACATGTTTCATGAGACCTTGCTCACATTGTCAACCATAGAACAACTGACAGTTCAAACAATGTTGGAGGAGTAAGTGACCGTGGGTGCTCTGGTGTCTGTTAATGAACTTAAACATGTTGTCTGCCTCTGGGATATTGAAATTCATGAGTCTCTGCTCATACTTCTTTATAAAATTTTTTTCCATATATTGAGTTTCTTTGGGAGTTGAAATGCTTTTAATAATGTGATGGGTGGAACTCATGAATTTTGATATCCCAGAGATGGACAACATTTTCTTAAAGTTCATCAACAGATCATCAGAGCACACACAGTCACTTACACCTCGAATGTAGTTTGAACCATCAGTTGTTCTATGGTTGACAATGTGAGCAAGGTCTAACGAAACATGTCCCAGTTTTAACTTTAAAAGTTTTAAGAGTGGAACTTTAAGAGTACTTTTAATGTGTTAACATGATTTTAAGTAGTTTTATTTTTAATGTACATAATTTTATGACTGTTTCACTGTGTGGACTCCTACATTCCTCATTAAATACAGAAAGATTAATTTTGTTTTCATCATGGTTCACTTTTTAATTTATTATAATTTTATTAATCTTTTTTTGTAAAAAATATGAAATAGTATATATTTGCACAGTTTTCAAAATATAGGAACATAGCAACCTTTCTCTGATAGGAAGAGCATTAATAAGTTCTATAACTTTTTTATTTTATATTTAAATAGTGTTGATTTTCACAATGAAATATAGTACGGTATAGCAAATTATTTATGAGGAAATTACTCAAATTTCACTAGTCATGTTCCAATTACTTATGTTTCAAAGGCTGTTGCCCATGTCATCAGCATGGTTTCACTGTCAGCTTCTCAACATGGTATTCAGATGTCGCTCTGTGGACTTTATGGACTTTGTAATGGGGTTGCTATTGTTTGGAAGATCAAAATTAATTAAAATGTCAATTTACTAGATAGCTAGGATATGAAAAAATAAAAATTGATCCTACCCAGAAATATGTTGGGGTCAGAAAAAACAAACAAACAAAAACACTACCAGAATCTATGGTGTACCAAAAATACATCAACCTGGTAATAAAATGAGGCCTATATAAATACAATAAATTCATAATTATAATTTAGTCAATTAATTTTTAAAAAATTTAATAATTTGCTGAAATACAAAAGCTAAATGAAAAAATTTCATCAGAATTAATAGAAAAACTTAAGACATTTGCAACTGGAAAACAGGGATTTGCTAGTTTCTTATGATGTGGTCTCTCCGTTTCCTAGTAACCCCAAATAAAAACTAATAAATGTCGACAATATCTGAACCTCACAAAAATTTGCATCAATCAAACCTCCTTCACATTCAGAGGCAATAATTATATGTATGTGTACACACACACACCCACACACAATAGAAAGGTTTAGCAATGGGAAATCTACTCTCACCATTCTTAGCAGAAATGTACACGAGTTTCTTGGACACAAAATTATTTGAGGCTTTCCCCACATATACACAAATGTTATTACCACTATGTTGATCATGTCGTTGCAATAGTAAATGGAATTAAATTACTACAAAACAACACCATTAAATTCCCAATGGAAATAGAAAACAACAACGTTCTTCCCTTCCTGGATATAAATGTAAAAAATGACATATACTGGAATTTGGCATATTCAGAAAAGATATCCATACAGATAATTACATAAAAAAAAAGCCACAATCCAAAACAACATAAACTCACAATAATCAGTAGCTTCACATTCAGATTAAAAAACCTACCAATAAGCAAGACAGAATATGAATCGGAGCACACAGAAAAATGGCTACACAACAGATCTAGTCAAGAAGAAAATAGAAAAATTCAAAAAACAAAAACAAATAAAAACATCACACACTGAAAGGCAACAAAGGAGATTATATATATATGAAACTTTCATTCCATCACGGGCACACCAAAAATTCCAGAAGATTTTTAATTGTTCCAACATTATTTTGGCTCCAGTGAACAAATGCAATTTAAAAAAAAACCTAAAAATCAACACAAAAGAAAAAATTTCGTTAGCAAAACAAATTAGGCATTTACAAAATAAAATGCAAAGACTGCAATATGAAATATATAGGTAAAACAAAAAGGACCATTACACTACAGTTTAAGGAATACATGAGAAATGTAAAATATAAACACACAGAAAAATCAGCAGTAGCATACCATTTTTGTCAAAAAAAATCACAAATTCCAAAATGAACCTAAACTCTTAAAAGCTCTTCAAAAACCCATAGAATTATGAGTGTGGGAAAATATATTCATAAATGAAAACAAGGAAAATTTAAATTTCAATATATTTAGAAATCAACACAGTGAAAATTGGAGAACCCAAAGAAAACTTAGTTAATTTTGATCTTCCAAACAACAGTAACCACATCACAAAATTCATAAAATCCCCAGGGCGATATCTTAATACCATTGGTTGGAAGCTGACAGTGGAACCGTGCTGATGATGAAGGCACGGCTGATGATGTCTTTGAAACATGGCCAAGCAAGTGGAACAAAGCTATTGAAATTTCAGTGATTTCCTTAAAAATAATTTGTTACATTATATATACATATTTTTCTTCAAATACTTAATATGTTTATAATTTATTGACAATAAGGCAAATGAAATATTCAAGTTGAATTCTTCTGAAAGTTGACATGAACTGCACTTACTGGGTTTTTAATTAGGACATATTTTGGGAACCATTTTTCTACCTTCAACTGCTGACTGACTAGTTGGTAAGTTTAGCGTTTGATGTAAATTATATCTAATCCATCGTCTAATACACTCTTATGCTTCACTTACTTTTAAATATGGTGGGACTGGTTTCAAAGAAACATCCTCTCCATCTTCAACTAATTTGACAACTGGTACGAGAAACTTAACATCTATGAGGACCTGTGGCTCCATCCTGGTGGTGTTTTTTTCTTTATAAATTGGAAATTTGTATTACTTTCTCCTGTAATGTCGACGTTCATAAGATGATTCCTATGTTTATGAATGTAAATCTTCTCCCAAGTATTCTGTACGTCTGTTTGCTTCTTTAAGTAACTTTATTTCTCTTTTTATATTGTGATTATCTTTTCAAAAATGGTGTATCACTGCTGACCTATCAATCTGTTTGTACTTAACGTTCCTGAGATGTTCCTTTAACCATGTTCCTATGTTCCTTTTAGTTTTTCCAACATATATTATATTACATTCCTTTAATGTTATTTTGTAGATGCTGACTTTTTTTCCTGTGGAATGTTATTAAAACTGTTGTCCACTAAAGCATTTTTCAGAGTGTATCTGTTAAGAGGTGCCAATTTATTGTTAATATCTTTAAACATTTTTTGGAATTTTTAAAAGCTTCAAAGCATCTTCAACAAATTCTTTTTTCACTATACTAAAAATGTCATCAACGTATCTGTACCAGCATTTAAAATAATGTGGGAAGGCGGAAATTATGTTGTTTCAAATGTACTCATAAATAAATCTGCCAGAAAGGGGGACCTGTTAACAGATACACTCTGAAAAATGCTTTAGTGGACAACAGTTTTAATAACATTCCACAGGAGAAAAAGTCAGGCATTTACAAAATAACATGTAAAGAATGTGATAGGATATATGTTGGAAAAACTAAAAGGAACATAGCAACAAGGTTAAAGGAACATCTCAGGAATGTTAAGTACAAACAGATTGATAGGTCAGCAGTCACACGCCATTTTTGGAAAGATAATTGCGATATAACGGACGTACAGAATTGGACACATGGGAGAAGATTTACATTCACAAACATAGGGATCATCTTATAAATTTCAACATTACAGGAGAAAGTAATACAAATTTCTAGTTTATAAAGAAAAAAACACCATCAGGACAGAGCCATTGGTTCTCATAGATGTTAGTTTCTCATACCAGTTGTCAAGTTGGTTGAAGATGGAGAGGATGTCTCTTCGAAACCGGTCCCATCGTATTTAAAATTAAGTGAAGCATAAGAGTGTGTTAGACGATAGATTAGATATAATTTACATTTTATAAGCTCCACTGTGTGAGTTCCAACAGAATTTTTTAATTTTTTTTCGAAAGTTCTTAAATGAATCCTAAACTTAGGTATTCATTTTTTTACACTAAACTCCATTTACTTACATAAAAGTAAGATGCATTTCGGGAGAATCTCTCCCATCTTCAGTTGCTCACCGAACTGCCCTTACTTGAAATGATGGCTGGACACCCGGGTGTTTCTGTGGTGACCTCTGTTGGTTGAAGTAGGAAATTGCTGAGTTCATCCATAGGAGGGAACTCAAAATTCATAGGTTTTTTCTATTTTTTAACATAAATTTTTTTTCCCAAGTGGATAATTCCAATGAGTTGTGAAGATGTTTCAGCAGTTTAGTTTCCGATTATTTCATGGTTTTTGGTCTAAAAGTGAGCTGCTACTGCTGATTTATCCACCAGCTTAAACCGAATATTCCTAAAATGTTCTTTCCTCCAAATTTCCAAACTTACTTCAACCAAGAGAGGCCACCACAGAAACATCCGGGTGTCCAGCCATCATTTCAAGTAATGGCAGTTCAGTAAGCAACTGAAAATGGGACAGATTTTCCCGAAACGCATCTTACTTTTATGTTAGCAAATGGAGTTTAGTGTAAAAAAATGAATACCTAAGTTTAGGATATATTACCACTCCTTTGTCAACAGATTCGTAAGTACAATATTTCTTAAATTAAGTTTTGGGTTGTTTAGTGTGGTCGTGGGTGGATCTGAGTTGCTACTCTGTTGATATCTGTTGGCTACAATAGGAATTTTCTGGATTCATCCAGAGGTGCATATTAAAATTAACTAATTTTTCTCAAATTATAAAATGACATTTTTTTTCTTATGTGGATAGTTCCATTGGAGTGTGCATTTCTTTTAACAAAATGGCTTTCTGTTTAATTTCAGGAGTTCCCACAATCACTTTTTGAATTGTTTTATCTGGACATTTCTAAAATTTTATTTCTTCCTGGTTTCCATATTTCTCTTAATATTTCCTGTGCATTTTTAATAGCAATCTAAGCATTCTATTGCATTTAGATTGCAATTTTAAATACATAGGAAACATGATTTACAAAGTCAACAGAGTTAACAAATGCCTTGCTACTTAGGAAACATGATGTACAAAGTTAGCAATGAAATGCTCATTTTCTAAAATTTTTATTGATTACCTTTAAAGGTGTCTTAAAGCTTTCATGGCTGATGTTCAAAGTGTTAAAATAAAAGCTTTAGGGTTACTGTGCTGTGGTATTTGTTTTAAAAAACTAAAACAGAGCTTTTGCCAGCTGTCTACGATCGGCATCATCAGTATAGTGTGAAGTATGTCATGTCGGGCCTAGCCAGACACAGAACGATCGATGCAGATAACAGAGCCAGATGAAGGGGGAAGGAGAAATGGTTTGTTTTGAAGGACAGGTTACCACTTGCTGCTAAGGCGAAAATTATTAGCTCAATTTATATTGTGAGGATGCTGTTGTATTTCAACACTCTCCCTTCTGGCCAATTAAAATAACCTTTTGTTTTAGCAACCACTTCAGTCTTGTCAAAATAAATTCTGTGGCATTCATTGAGTGCGTGATCTCAAGGGGATCTCTAGAATATTAGGGGGCATAGCATATCTCTTAATTTTGTGGTCCATGTGAATAGTTTTTATGCCATTCTTCTTTAAGATTCTTGTGATAAGTACTGTTACATCTTTTATATAAGGTAAAAAGGCTTTCTACTGTTTGTTAGAACCAGAGGCATTAGAAGTGGTGCATTTAGCATGAATGGCACGATTAATATCTCTATTGTTGTACCATTGGCAATAACATTTTCCAAAGATATTGAAACTCAGTTTCAAGATGTTCCGGTTCAGCAATGGACTTTGCTCTGTGCACAAGTGTCTTGATGATAGTTCTTTTTTGAGCAGGGCAATGATTAAACATAGCATTTAGATATCTGTCTGTATGTGTGTAAGTTTCTATAAACTTAATGACCAAAGCAGCCTGATGTTTATTTTCAAACTAGAACATCCAGGAATGGAAACTGATCACTGGCTTCTTTCTCCATTTTGAAATGTAATGTGATCATGAAGATCATTATGGAGTGCTAAAAATAACTGTAGCTTACTTTCTCCATGCGACCATATTACAAATGTATCCATAAATAAACAAATAAATGTATGACACAGGACCTATGGCTTTACTTCCCTTCTGAAGGAAGTCATACTTACAATTTTACAGCCAAAAAAATCCATCAATCCTGGCCGGGTTTGAACCCACGATCTTGGGTTTAGAAGGCAAGTATGGTAACCACTACACCACCAGGATCGACCATATTTTAATCTGGCCAGAAGGGAGTGTGTTGAAATACAACAGCACCTTCACAATATACATATGGATAGTGGTTTTCAACCTAGCAACATGTGGAAACCTGTCCTTCATGACAAACAGCTTCCCTTTCATCTACCTCTATCGTCTGCATTGATATCAATTGTTCTGTGTCTGACAGTCCAGACATGACATACTTCACATGACATACACTGATGATGCCAGTCGTAGGCAGCTGGCAAAAGCTTTGTTTTAGTTTTTAAAACAAAAACAACAGCACAACAGCCTGGAAGTTTTTATTTTACCATCACTTTTAAAGGATCCTAAAATTTTAATGAACTTGACAACAAATAGATGTTCATAAAATGTAATGATATTTCAGATGAAGAATAGTAATAAAAATATATTTTACATTTACCCTTTTCTCTTTAATGTTTGACCTAAAGTATCTTCTTTCTGTACAAGCACCAAATGTCCAGAGTGCTGATCTTCAAAGTAGATATTCAGATTGTCAGGCATATATTTTCCTTCATCATCCCATTCTGGCCTTGTCTCAAAAATCGTATGAAGTTGAGTCTTGAAGCTGTTAATAAAGAGAATTATGCATCATAAGCTTAGTGTGTTATACAATTCTTGTTTAAGTCTAGGTTTTAAATTGTATTACAGCACAGTTGTTTTGTACATGTATCTTAAATGCAATACTTAATAACATTTTCAGTCAAAATTTTAGATGTGCTTAAACTAGAAATTTCATAATAAACATGCAAAAGTATACTAAGAATATATATTTGAGAAAGTAAGATATCAGTGTGTAGATTCTTTGCATACTTAGTATTAATAACTTCTAGTGAAATGAATGGGCCCAAATTTGAAAATTAAAAGTAAAAAACTAGAAATATATATTTTATCTGCCAGAATGTTTGCAGAAGACAAATTTATTATTTGAAAGTCTAGGAACTAAAGGAAAGTGAGATAAATGTACCTAAGAGATGATAAGGGAAGATTGTGCTGCACAAAAAATGAACCAAATTTTGTGTGTCAGAACTGCAAATATTTTTTCACTGCTAGTGAAAACAAGAGAACTATCAATATCCATAATCATAAGAGAAGATAAGAATAAGATGTGGAAAGAAGAAGAAAAAACTTTAATTAGCCATAACTTCCAATTTCTTTGCTTGTCCATAAGTTAGTGATTTATCAAATTTTTATTACCATCCAAAATCAGATACTAATGATATAGTGAAAAAAGAATTCATTGAAAAGGATAGCTAAAATTGAAAATGGCTATTGTACAATGATACTACAATGTTATACTGCTTGATGCTGGGGTATTTAAAAGCGTATATACCAATATTTTAAAGAAGATATTATAAAGAGAACAAATTTTAATCTTAGGATATTGAATATATCTGATCCCTTAGCTATTGGTTTATGCCACATTCTAAAGTTACTTTGGTCAAAATTTGACTCTCATATTGGAGTCTTTCTCTAGACCATTTCCCTGTAGAGTGTGGTGTAATACCTGATATTTATAAATTACCATGATGGGGAGGCAGTTACATTTCTTCATGTCTAATGTTTTTGTTTAGTTAATTTTTTCTATTGATTTCTCTGACAATTTGATGCATTTTTTTATTTGTGTTAACGACAAGAATTATGTAAGTTGTGCTATGCCTAATATTTCATATAATTTTATTTCATATTACTAATATGTTTAATCAAACATCGTTGAAGAAAGCTACCTGTTTGCTTAATATATACCAACCAACAGCTGCAGTGTATCTCATTGCACTTGAATTTTGCTGCTTGAAATTCTACCTCTTTCAATTCTAAATGTACTTAACACTAGTCTTAAGTGCAGAATGTAGTCTTTACTGAAAAGTTATTTAGAATTCCTTTCATCCTGTTTATAGTGCCTTTAATACAGGGGAATAATTCCTGTTTCCTGGCTTATCTGTTACTAATTGTTGATTAGTTCTTTTTAATGCCTCTCTTTTTGGTTCTTTGGTTTCCATCTGTGCAAATAGGCATCTGCTTAAACTTCTAGATAACTTTCTGTGTATTCTTGTTGACAATCTATATATTACTCAGGAAGCCACTATTTCAGAAGATATCACTAAGATGATACAATTCATTATTCCTCCCATTTCTGTTATAAGCAAGATCTCTCACCCTGAGAATTTTTAGCTATTCCCTATTTGATCTATAAGGAATGGTTAAACTGCCAGTTCATTGCCATGGATGGCTGAGGTTGTTAAGGCATGAACTCGTGAGCAGGAGGTCTGGGGTCCGAATACCACCAGGATCATTCTCCCTGACCGAGGTTTTTTCCAGGTTTTCCTCAGTTCTCATAAATGGCAAATGCCGGGGAGCTACCCTAAACTTAGCCTGGAACGTTTCCTTTCCTAAAAATCCTTTCCCAATACATCATTTCATCTCATGTATCATCAGTGTCCACCGCCTGTGGTGCCTCAGCAGTAAAAATGGGCATTAAAAAAACAAACACTTTCTGCCAGTTCAAGCAGTTGTCTGTAATGTTATCAATGATATTGTGATGAGACAATTCTTGGCAAATCACCACTCTTGAATAATTAATGTTGGGAATTTTAATAACAAAAAATAGCAGGAACTAATATCCCCAGTAATAAATGAAGTAGGCAAAGAATTGGACCAAAGAGTTTAGACATTAAAATTTTCAGTACTGTAAGAATGCATAGTTAAACTAACACAGATGAGTCCACCAGCTGGAAAAAATATAGACTTTAAGAGTTGGTCCAATTAAATAAATACATATGCACAAGATGTTGTAGTTTTTAAAAAAATTTTAAGGCAGAGTTTACATATGAAGGACATCATTACTTCTGCCAACACCAGACACCCCCTCCACCAGTGGTCTCACCCACCATGCTATATGCAAATCTTCGCTTTATCCATTTCTTCCACATTCTACAACTAATCCTATGAATATTTTGTAATGCAACTTCGCTTTCTTAAGAGATGACTGGAACTTTTTTTGTTACTTGCTTTTTTATGTAGCTCCATGCCATTCTGATATGATGAAAATGAAAGGATGTATCCATCCATCTGTAAATACCGAGGGTGCCAAAAAATATATACACACTTTCACAGTATATATATATATATATATATATATATATATATATATATATAATATACTTCAAAGTTAGACCAAAAAAAAAAAAAAAAAAAAAACACCCAGAAATGTGTAGTATGATGTTCTGTACACAGATGTGATTTACATACATTGTGATAGCGTTGCTATATGACAGGTAAATCAACAATGAAGAAATGAAGCTAAGATTGCCGTACGATGTTCTGTAAACAGATGTTAACCACATTACTTTATGCTGCATTGCTACAACAAAATGGAGTCAAGATTATTGTTTGAATAGCAGAAAGCAATTTTGAAGTGGTATTGGAAAACCAAGAGTGTTCTTGAAGTTTAAAGGCAATGGAGACATTTGTACAGAACAGAAATTCCAATGTGAGTGTCAATTGCACACATTCAAGACAAATTTGAGACTCATGGTACCATATGTGATGTTCACAAGGACAGATCTGGGAGACCTTGCACAGCAACAAGCCCTGCATCCTCGGCTATGGTTTTGGGACAGTTTAAGCACTCACCGCAGAAATCTACAAAGCACATGCATGTGAGACTGGCATTAGCAGGATCAGCATACATTGTATTATTAAAACTGCAAAGTTAAAGTTTTCATCCCAAGACTTTTGCATGCATTAAATGAAGATGACCCTGATTGGAGAATGCAGTACTATGAATGGTTTTTGAACATGTGCAAAAGGATGATGCCTTAGGGAAAATTATTTGGTCAGATGAGAGACAATTTAAGTTGAATGGAACTGTTCACTGTGTCTACTGGGGTGCAAACAATCCACAAATTATTTTGGAAAAGGCTGTTAATTAATCTGGAATTAATGTTTAATGTGGGTTGTCATCTAGGGGTCAAACTGAACCATTCTGTTTTGAAGGAACAGTAAGTGGCCCAGTGTACCTGAACACAATATGCACATCCATTCATACACTCTATGGAAATGAGGAATTTTACTTCCAACAGGATGGTACACCACCACAAGATGTATGTGTGTATCTTGATGACAATCTTCCAAGGCACTGGATATGACGAAGAGGTCTGAGTGAATTTCCACCGCATTCTCCGAATCTAAAACTCCGTTCTAACTATGGGAAATTCTTAAGGATGTTGTATATCATAGAAAACCAACTACATTGCAGCACTTTGGGAAGAAATTGAAATGGCATATGTTGCAATCACTGAGGACACTTTTGCAAACATTGCTCAAACAGTTGTTCAACGTACATAGAAGTGTATCGATGCCAATGGTGGGCATTTTCAGCAACTGTTATTACTTTTGTAGCTGTAAAAGTCTAAGATGATTAGTCCTCATCATTTTCTGTTTGTGTGAATTCAGTTTTGTTATATTAACACAGTTTTTCTTTGCTTGAAGTTTGTATACCTTTTTTGGCACCCTCTGCATATATATTTATTTATAGTTTCAGAAATTGTTAAAATTAACCAATAAATACTCACCATATTTTTGGCCTAAGGAAAACATTGGTTGTGATTGTAGGCATGGGCAGATTTGGGTAGTAGTCCTTACTTGAATTAGTAACTACTATTGATTTGGGTAGTAGTGCCAATTTCTTTTTCAGACTGCTAACCAGATGTTACAGTTCTTGAATATATATCTATGTAAACAATATTCCTGTACTCCCAATATCTTTATATTTCATTTAAATTATACTTGGTCCCGTAGAACTGCTGATGCTCTTGGGCAAAAATACTTTACAGTCCCTCTTGCTCTTTTTCTCATTGAGTTTAATTGTAATTATAACTGTGTTTTACTGAAATTATGAATATAAAAAATGAATACCAAGAACTTATATTAGATTTCAAATGGTTTCTTCTATGACCAGGAGACAAAACACTAATTATTTAAATAACAAGATGCCTCCTTTTTGCTCTGTCATTGGCAAACAGGATTAGGATTTCTTCATAGTCCAGTTTTACTGTGAAGTCAGGTTAATAATAAGGATACCAAGGTGACTATTTTGATATTTCTTTATGATGTCCTTAAATAATTGTCCTTTATGCATCTTAGAATAGAAAGTGATCTTTCTCCCAAGCAGAGTTCAATGTCCACATTACCTAAATTGATCAACATTACCATTGCGTAACAATGCAAATTCCCATAAAGGAGGGAAATTTAAATTTTAAAAATTAGACACTTATCATTTATTCACTCACACTTCTTGCATGGGTTTTCAGGCATTCTGTCCCACCCTAAAACCTGCAGCCCTGAGCAGATGTTTGTCCTCCCATTATTATAATTGGAATATATGAAAGGTGATGCATTAACAGATTACTGCATATGAAAGATAAAGTAGAAATTAATTTTTTTCAGCCTAACAAGATGTTTATGATCAAACAGTATAAGAAAATTTTGTTACACTTATAGTATTGAATCATTCCATAAATTATGGCACCCAGAATTTATGACCTACTGAAAATATATGAACCTGGTAATAAAATGAGACTAGTAGTAAACACAATAATGTCACCCACATATAACATAGTGAATTAGATTTTTAAAATATTTCACACTTTATTAAAATATAAACATCAAAGCATAAAAGAAATCATCAAATTCAATAGAAAGAATCAAACATGCAAAACTAGAGATGTGCTAGTTTCTTTTGATATGATCTCTGTTTATAGCACACTCAAAGAAAAACTGCTGGTTAACATAATGAAATGTCTAACCTCAATAAAACTAGCAGGAAAAATTATAGAACTAAGTCTAAATCTCCCCAAAATGTTCATTAATCAAAACAAGCTCACATTCAGAGACATCGTTTATACATAAAAGAATGGTTTAGCAAAGGGAAATCCACTCTCACATTCATGCAGATATGTACATGAGTTTCCTAGAAACAAAAATATGTTTTCCCTCACATATACAAATAATGATGTTTGTAGTGAATGAAAACTGGAAAGAGGATGCAATAAAATTACTCAAACTACAAGACAACACTTAAATTTACAACAGAAATAGAAAATAGCATGTTCACCTTCTTGGACACAAAAATCATAAAAAATGCCAATATACTGGAATTTGACATATTCAGAAAAGCTACCTAAACAGATATTTACATAAAAAACAACAGCCATAACCGAAAACAACAAAAATAATCAACAACCTCACATTCTGACTATCAAACCAACCAATAAGAAAGACAATACAAATCTGAGTACCAAAAATCATAAATATATTGCAGAAAAATGTCTATGCAACAAATCTGGTCAATAAGAAAATAGAAAATTCATAAAACACATCACCACACTCAAAGGCTACAAATGAATGTACAAGAAATTCACTTTCCATCCATGGGCACACCAAAAATTCCAGAAAATATTTAAAGATGTAAATATTATTTTCACTCCCATAAACAAATACAGTTTTAAAAAACTCCTAAAAAAACAACATAAAAGACAAAATTCTGCCAGGAAAGCAATCAGGCATTTACAAAATCAGTTACAAAGGTTACAACATGAAATATATGTGCAAAACAAAAAGAAACATTACCTTATGGTTTAAGGAATATATAAGAAATGTAAAATATAAGCATTTAGAGAAATCAGCAATAACATACTATATTTTGGTAAAAATCCACTAAATCCAAAAGGAATCAAAATACCTAAAAGCTCTTCAGAAATCCATAGAATATAACATTATGGGAGATTTGATAATTAAATAAATTATACTTATAAAGCTGTAGACAATGGAGTGGTAATATATCCTATACTGTAGATAAAAAAGTTGTGCTTTTCTATAGTCTAAGCTCAATTTGGATAACATTGGTGACATTCAAAAAAGCTGGATTCAAAGTAGGGTGACACTTTCATTTTGTTTGCTATGTTTCTAGTACATGCCTGTTCTCTCTCTCTCAGCCACCAACCCACCCAAGCACACATGCACACAACTTCCAAGTATAAAGAAAAGACTTAAACAAAACTATCACCTTAACATAATAGTATTGTTAACAGAGAATGGTAAAATAGGAGCTATCTCCAAAGTTTAAAATAACAGATCACCTAACATGTGTCTGCAACAAAAGTTCTCAAATTGTGGAACACATCATGTTGGAGTGTTAATTACTTAAAAAGGAAAGAAAAAAATTTCATAAAAGTTAGAACACTTAAAAGGAAAATGACTAAATAACAATAATGAACTAATGGATAAATTTTTAAACAATGCCACCTTTTGTAAATAGCATATATTTTGATAACATATTGTACAGTAATCATCTCATAGACTAGGGAACTTAATGATCATACAATATTGAGATGTAAAACAGCTTTTAATTATAAAATTAGCAACTTTAATTAAATATTCTATTATTCAAATGCTAATAAATAAAAGTCCTTAATTAAAATGTAAATTGGAACTTGCACAGTGAAGCTAATTTTATTAATTGATATCATTGTATGATTCAGATGAACTACACACTCTTAAAGCTTCACTTACTTTTCATAAATGTATGGAACCGGTTTTGAGAACATTTAGTTCCCAATTTCAGCCAGGCTGAGTTCAAAGTTCAAAGTCCTTAATTTTTTCTCTCTCTAGTTTTTCAGTTTCTGAAACTGTTTTTTTCTAGTGTTGAATTTATTTTCCATCATTTTAAAAATTATACTCTGAAATTTCATTATACGTGAGAGAGATCTTTTCACTCTAAAAATGATGTTTTAGTATTCACAAGCTTTAAGTTATAACTCTTTATGAAGCATTTACTCACTCTGTATCTTCATGAAAATGCTGAATGAAATCTGAAGTCTTGAACTCTGGATAAAGTAGCATTACTGGCCACACCAAAGAACCATTATCATCAAGATAAACTTGTGCTTCTCCTGTAATAGTAACACATGGCTCTAATGCAGATATCAGTAACCCTGCAAGCAAATAACAAAACAAAAATCACATTACAGACTATTATCTTAGGACCAAAAGCAACAGAGAGAAAAAAGTTAATGTTAAGCTTAATTAAAGTAACACAAAAGTCAATATGACATCTTATTCACCAAAAAAATATTTCATTAGCATAAAAAGCATGCCACATCAGACACAAAGCTGCTACCAAAGCTAATTCAAGTTGATAATTTAGTAATCCATCTCCTTCACTAATGTTATTGAGAACACATTCTCAATAACATTAGTGAACATCTCTAGAATTCTACTCATATAGCAATATGTCAACGACATGTGAGGTACAAAAGATTCCTGACTAAAAAACAGGAACTACTATGTAGGTGCTATGTATTCAGAATGCATACATTAAAAAAAATAATGTCCATCATGTTAAATGATGTGTTAATTTGGATATGTTAGGAGTGAGGCTGGTTTCATCATTAGGTGTTCAACATAAGAAGGTGTCCAGGAAATAGGAGTGCTGAACTAGAGAGGTTAAAATAACAACAATGATAATAAAAATAATTTTACACCACTAGAAAATAGACTTAATTTTATACACACACAGAGATGTTAATGAACTGATCCGAAATATTTTCCGAGAGTGCAGAGATGTCATATATAAGCAATTTCAGAGAAGCAATGTATGGTCCACAACTAAATGTAACACAGTTATATGGTGTTAAACATTTTGGCATCATATGAAAATAAACCAGTGTTAAAGCGAAGTTGGGTGAAAAATTAGTTTACAATGTCTTTAAAACTGCCTTGCAAGCATAGAAATCTCTATTTTCCTCAGCACGTTATCAGCATTTTTGGGATTCAGTGTCATAAAAAAATCCCTGAAATTTGAACTAATCATATGATAGAGTGACACTGATCATCTCTTAACTACCTCCTTGCATTATGCGGCCTACTCTAGAAGGAGCTTTTTGTTATGTGGTGTAATGCATAAAGCAAAAACTAATGTTCTGCAAATCATGGGTTCAATTCTTGGCATGGCATTAATTTTATTTTTTTATTAAATATGAAATGTTGCAACATGCACACTATAGAATTATGAATGAAATTGACTTAATGCTTTCAAGTTTCATTCCCCTTCTAAACAATGAATGTATTACCAACATACATTGGCTTATAAACTTACTACTAACATGATGCCTGAAACTTAATTTATCTAACACATCTCGGGACACGATTCTGATCGTTAAGTACAATAACAACTACAAAGATTGTAATTATTTGAATGATATGTTAAGAAACGTATATCTATAAATTGAAACCAACTTAAAACGCAGACTAAAACCTACATTATTAGGCCAGTCAGAAAACAAACTAATAAAAAGTGGTGAACAGGAGTTGCACACAAAAACAAATGACTACCTCTTACTTGAAAGCTAATGTCATAGCCATGAGGCCAGAGAGATATGTTTAGAAACTTGCCTTCATTATGGTTTGTTATGTTTTCCAGAGGCATCTTCATTAGTCAGTGGTGCATTGGCACTTGAGAAACTTATAGCCACAGCTTCGAAATTTGAACAGATAGGCAATATGCTTACTGTCTCAAATTGCTTATATGCAACATCTCTAAACTCTCTCAAATTATTTCAGTCTATCCTAAACTTAGGTATTAATTTTTTTTTTTTTTTACACTAAACTCCACTTACATAAAGTAAGACATGTTTCGGGAGCGTAATAATGCATATTTTCAATGCAGTCTGCCTCCAGGCTTGAACTCCTGCTCAGTTTTGTCTCAGCTTTTGTTTCCTGAAGTACATTACTTTTTAGTACATTGTTAGTGATACAGTATGAATAACTTGCTTTTGCAGAATCAGCTGATATGCATCTCATCAATGGTTTCACTCAGTGTAATGGAAGAGCAGCACAACAATGCTATGCAGAACTGTTCCTGCAGTGATGCCAACCGTATCACACTACATTTGCAGCTGCACACAGGGGACTGCGAGAAACCAATCTTTCACTGTTAGTATGCGAGATACTGCCTCTGAGTGGAATGTCAGGACACCAGATCTTTAAGAGAATGTTTTAAATGCAGTGTGTGACAACCCTGCAAGTGGTAGTCATCATCGTATTGCACAAGAGGTGAATGTAAGCCAAGCAACTGTTTTGAGGATCTTATATGAGCTGCAAATTGCACCTGTATCATCCACATAGGGTCCAGGCATTGCAACCAATAGCCTTTCCATTTTGAGTACAGTTTGCTATTTGGTTCTTAGAACAATCTGCAGACAACCAACATTTTCCTGCTGTGATATTGTACACAGATGAGGCAATGTTTACTAGAGAATGTGTGTTCAACGTCAGAATAGTCATACATGAGAGTATGAAAACCCACATACTATGGTGAATCGAGCTTACCAGCAGGCATTCTCTGTGAATGTATGGGTGGTAAAATTCTGTGATGCTTAATGTACTACTGTGGTTTCAACATGATGGGGCGTCAGTACATTTTGCAGTGAATGTTAGGTCCATGGCGGTCCATGAGGCGTGCTGTGAAGTTTGTGTTGATCATGGCGGTCAACATTTTGAACATTTACTTTAAATAGTGTAATTTTGGTTTTTTCATGTCATTTTTTGTAATCTATCCTTAAAAATAAATAATTACAATTGTCAGCAGGTGGTGAGTAGTTGATTAATTGAAGGCAGACTGTAATGTAAACATATATATATATATATATATATATATTGTGTTTTGTTTGGAAACAATCATTTTTCCAGTAAGCAGATACAATGGTGGTTGAATTATTACAAATCAAGAATAACGAAATTACTTGGTAATGAGCCACTGGAAACCATGGAATTCTTATATCAAAACACTCGGAAAAGATCCTTGAACTAGTGTTGTTGGTGTTGTTGGTGTTAGATTGTTTGAAAACAATCATGGTCTGAGTAAACAGATATAAAGGTAGTTGAGTTAAACAAAACAAAAGCAATGAAATTACCCAGTAATGCCCACCAGTGACCATGGGCTCTTTATATCAATACACTCAGTAAACATTCCTGAAAACTCGAGAAAGTTTGTTGGTGCTGTTTGAATTCATCCTGCAGATTTGTCTACTAAACTGTTCAAAGATTCAACCAACTTTCTAGTGTTGATGACAAACCAAAATCTGACAGTTCTCCTCTGGTTTGAATTCCAGATATAATAAAGACGGCCAAGGAACACATCATAAGAAATCCTGTCAGAAAACAAAACAAAATAATGCAAAAGCTTCAAATGTCAAAAATGAATGTTTCCAGGCTATTATATCATGACCGAGGACTTTGGGCTTAATATTGTTATATAGAACATCTGCTCAATGCTCATTTAAACAAGATTAGACTGAAGAGTTCATATAACCTCCTTTGACGTCATGCCAAAAATCAACATTTTTTAGATTAAATTTTTTTACCATAGAGCATAAATTTCACAGGCTGAAGACAGAGTTTGTTTGGAACTATCAAGAGTCTTAAGGTTCTGCTCCCTGAGTTGTGTCACCATAATCTAACATCAATGATGGTTTGGTTGGTGTCCCCTAGAATGAAACCACCAAGGTTCATTTTTGCAAAGAAGTCAAAATGTGTATGAAGAAAGTTGTGAAGCTTCTCAATCAGACAATGTTCAATGGATCATTAGATATTCCAACAGCACATTGCTCCTGCTTACAAATTTCAAGACTCAGCAGTGGTTCAAGGACGTGCCAGAGTTCAGTCACATGGATTGGTCATGTCCAGTCCTGACCTGTGGGCCTTTAAAGTCATATGTGAAGGCTAAAGGTGAACATTTTGAGTAACTTTACAGTGTAAAATGTCAGAATAACTTGCTCTTTAAATGCTATATAATGTTTAATATGTTTTCACTTACTCAAGTATTTTTTTAGTAGCAATAACATTGTAAATTATAAACATTTACAAGGGTAGGTCCATAAGTTTCCAGCCTAGCCAATAAGGATTATCACCTTCACAAAACCCTTATCTGGTGTCATACCTTATCTGCTAATAAATAAATGCAGCTGTAACTTCTCTCTGTTGTGTTCAGTTGTTCAAATATAGTTGCTTAAAGAAGGCTACGTATAGAAGATTGTGACATGTTCAAAATGAGTATCCAGCTATTATTAAGTTCTTCACAAAAGAAAGGCTTACTCCAAATGAAATCAATCAATGATTGAATGATGTATATGGGGAAGCATCCTCCCCCCCTATATTCTACTGTAACAGAATGGGCCAAACTATTTTGAATGGGTTGAGAAAGCATTGAAGATGAGGATCATGCAGGTCAGCCCTTGGAGGTGCTCACTCCTGAAAACACGAGTCTTGTGAAAGGAGAAATTATGGAAGATCGGCTGCTCAAAGTTACAGAAATAGCAGCAAGGTTGGGCATTTCTAAAACAACAGTCCTTCGAATAATTCATGAACATTTAAACATGAATAAGGTTAGTGTAAGATGGGTCCCTTCTTTCCTCAGTCCAAAAGCAGCAACAAGTCATCTGTTGTCAGGCATTTTTGGAGCTCTGCCGTGGCAACGAGAGAAAAGTTCTGCTAACAGGAGATGAAACTATGGTCCTTTACTATGATCTCTTGTCCAAAAGAGAATCAATGGAGTGGCATAAATCTGGCAAAGCACTGCCTCTAAAGGCCAAGGTCACTCAGTCAACCAAGAAGATCATGGTCTCAATCTTTTGGCATTATGAAGGAATACTCTTCATTGGCTTCAAGGAGAGGAACACCAAATTAAATGGGGAGTACTATGCTGGTCTACTACACAGACTACATGCTTCCATCAAAGAGAAAAAGCAAGGAAAGCTGAGTGGTGGTGTGCACTTTCTTCACAACAATGAGCCTGTGCACACAGCTTTTGCTGCAAAGGAAACCTGAAGAAACGTGGCTTCAAGGAGATTGCCCATCCACCCTATAGTCCAGATCTACCTCCCAGTGAATATTTCCTCTTCTGAAAACTCAAGAGGGATCTTTGAAAAAGGAAATTTAAGTGTGGCGAAGAAGTGATGAATGTTGTTTATGCCCATTTTGCAGACATGGCTTCTGATTAATTTTGGAGGGGGATTGAAATATTAATTCAAAGTGAAAAGTGTATTGCAATAAAGGGTAACTATATTGAAAAGTGAAATATAGTTTTTGTCTTTATCATACCTAGAAAATGATTAGGCCTTATGCACCTATCCTCATATATAGACAGCACAATGCTCATGGACTTTCAAACCAATCACTTGTCTCATTATAATTCACTGTCAAGCTTCAGATATAAGATTGGCATTTTGCTTATGCTTGCTTAAAGGAAAAGCATCCTTAGATCGTAATGATGTTTTGGACATCCTGAAATTGCTTCCTACATGCTACGTACATTTTTCATCTTCAAGACAAATTAAAATATCACAAATCCATTAACAGATAAATAATTGGATGTTCCAATATTCAGGATGGCCCACATAAAGTGTCACAAGCTAAATAAATTATACTTACAACGATGTGGACAATGGTGTGGTAATATATCCTACAATAATGTATTCAATTTTCACACTAAACTTCACTTACATAAAATTAAGACATGTTTCAGGAGCAATCACCTCCATCTTTAGCTGTTGACCGACTACATTACACAAAATGGTGGCTGGATACCCAGATGTTTCTGTGGCAATGACTGGTGGTTGTAATAGGAACTTGCTGAGTTCATGCATAGAAGGAAAATCAAAATTCATTAAGTTTTCTTTATTTTTTATGATGAATCCAAAAGTGAGCTGCTACCACTGATTTATCCACCTGTTTAAACCAAATATCCCTAAAGTGTTCTTTTATCCAAATTTCTCTGTTTTTCTAATGAATAAATCTGCTAGAAATGGAGACAAGGAAAGCTATGGGAAACTTTAAAACAATATTATGAGCTATAAAGCTCACTTTTGAACCAAAAATCACTAAATTAAACCATAGATTAATCTGCTGAAACAGCCTTTTCCACTTGGGAAAATTTTTTTTCTACAGGTCGAAATATTGGTTTGAAATGTTTTTAGTGGTAATTCTTAACTTAGATACAGGAACATTATAGTTATTTATTTATGTTTTAGTGGTAATTTTTAACTTATTACTAGAACATTCTAGTTCTTTATGTATGTTAATCACATAACCTGGTTATGTTTAATTTTCCTTTATCACAGTATAAGGGTGTTAATGAACTAACATCAGAATTTTAAATACAACAATTATATCATTTTTAGATATTCTGATTGTACTCAATTAATGAAATTTTGCTTAAAACAATATTTTTTCTAAAATGAAATGTTTATTAGTTATAGAGGTTTGAAACAAAACTATAAAGTTTAATTCACTTTGAACCAGAAAAAGAAACATTGGAGAGAAAGGATAAAAATAACCTTTGACAACTACCAGTTTCAAAGCCCCCTAAAATCTTGAAAACTAGCAATACTAGAGGTACATATTCTTTTAATACTGGGTGAATGAAGAAGAAATTATTCATTAAAATTATTGTGTGATTGAGTCACACTAACATTCTTTTGCTCCAATGATTTGCTTAAATATATTTAAACAAGTAAGGGAGCAAAAGAGTGTTAGTTCGACTCAATCACACAATGATCTCTATATACGATTAGTTTCATTGTGCAATGTTCCAGTCAACAATTTTAGTTAAAGAATTATCTATTTGCATCAGAAATGTTCTCTGAACATGGTATGCAAATATCACATAAAGTTCAAGCTTGCAGGAAGAAGTACAGATACAGAAGAATAGAAATGTAAAGAACAGGAACAGTATGAAAATGAAGTAAAAAGTGAATAATGTGATTGCTATTAATGTTTGCCATTCTAGCTGTAAACTCACAGATATGTCAATGAAAACTGGCAAGAGACAATTGGATCAGCTGCACTTTGGCCAATGGATACTAAAGCAGTAGAAAGATCATACTTTCCATACGTGCTTGCATCAGGAACTCATGCGAGTAAATTACCAGTTCCACATAATATTTTGTGAGCAGCTCTATGGTGCAATTGCTGAGAACAATTCACTGCTAAGAAATATATTTTCTGATGAGGCAAATTTTTCAAATACTGGACATATTAATAAACATAATATGCATTAATTAATACAATATGGGTAAATTTCTTACACACTTCACTTACTGTTTTTGGAAACTTTCCAAACTTATTTCTCATTCACCAGAGGTCACCAAATACAACACAATAACTTCCATGGACCCAACACAAGCACCAGGAAACAGCGAGTCAATAGCTGAGGATGAGAATGTTGGTTCCCAAAACATGTCCTAACTTAAAAACATTGTATTAATTAATTGTAAAATTTTCCCTGCAAACAGCTTCAAAATAAAGAAATATGTTATTATATGCATTATTGGGCATCTGAAAATTCCAAATGAAATATAACTGTGCCTCTTTTATAAATTCATAATTATAAATTACTTGCACTCTTGGAAAAGTACCTTTCGATGTACAAACAGAAATATGGAACCAGCAAGATGATGCCTCACCACAATTTGCAAGACATACATGTGAGTTACTGAACTACATGCTCCGACATAGATTGGGCATGGTAAACCTATTACATGGTCCTGCACTCATCTGATATACCTTTGGATTATATTTTATGGAGATACATGAAACAAAAAGATGTCTACAGTACCTACTGTACACAAGAGAGAATGAATAAATGAAAGTTGTGGCCCTATTACTCCCTGTAGGTTAGAAAATTTTGCAGAAAGTCTTTAAAAAAGTATTACATGTTTATATATTACTTGAGATTATTTTGAGCACTTAATAAAATGATAAAATATAATAACTTGATTGGGTTTAAAAATAAAGAGTAAAATATCAAAGATATTAGTATTCAAAAAAGGACCAAAATTAAGGAAGGATGAGAGATGGTTTACAAATGGAGATCAAATAGAAATGATGAAAGAAGTTGAATATTTGGGGGTGAGATTTGCAAGAAATGGAGGACGGGAGGTGCAATCAAGAAGTGTACATGCCAAATGAGGGCAGTTAGAAAAAATTTGTATAAAATTTCCACCATTACCAATGAAATGGTTTGAGAGATTATATGAGATGGTAGTTGAAGCTAAGATGATGTATGCAATAGAAGTTTCCAGGGGGTGCCAAAGGGTTGGATGAAAATTGATCTCCATAGAATGTTTTATAGATTGGGATTACCAAGAAGCTCATCAAGGGGAGTAAGTTTGTTAGAATTGGGAAGAGTAGGAAGGGAGGAATAACAGTTGATAGAATTATGAAATATTGGTATAAATGTCTTAAATGAGATAATAATATACTATAATATACTAAAAGTATGTCTTATGTATCAAAGAGAGAGTTAGTTTGGAGAAGTGGGGAAAATGTTTGCAGAAATTAGAATGGAGAATGTTTGGAGATTGGGTGAAAGTAATAAGAGAGGCTTTTGGAAAGAAGTGAGACAGAGGGTGGAAGATTGAGAAGTAGGAGGTTTGGGCTAGTTTGGAGGATAAAAGCTCTTTGGAGTTATATAGTAAGATAAAGAAAAACTGGGGAATAGAGAAGCATATAGATAATTGTGACCAGTTTAGAAGAATAGGTCTGGCATGGATGTGTACAGGGGTATTATTCCTTAAAGGAAAAAGTTCTAAGGTGGGATGCTTAATGTGTGGGAAAGAAGATAGTATGTTTCATTGCTTATTAGAGTGTGAAATGGTGAAAAAATGGAGGGATAGTATTTGAAATGATAAATTATGTTATTATATAATAGTAACAGAGGAGAGGATAGAGAAAATAATCAGATTGGGGAATTTTTAGGGAAGGTAAGGGAGAAATGGAGGTGTATATGGAGTTCGAAGACACACAGGAAGGGTGGAAGTGGGAAATTGTAAGAGGAATGTTCTTATACCATACATGTAACCAGGTGGATAAGATATAAATGAACCATGTTTAGGTATAAGAAATTTGTAGAGATCTGAAGGTGTAAGAAATTGATTCTAGATATAAGTTATTCTGTTTTGTTCAGTTCAAGTCTTCTGGATATTCCAGCGGGAAACCATTGATGAACAGAAAACGAGGGCCGCCCAGTAGTTAATTAAATGAAATTGTTAAAATTAAACATATTTTATAGATGCAATAGTAGGAGAAATTCGATATAAAATATTAGGTTTTGATATTGTTTCGAAGAAGGTAGGAGAATTTGTAAAAGAATATTTGTATGTTTATCTGCATGAAAATTGGAAATTATAAGAAAATACTTGGTTTATTATTATTTACCTTTATCTAGAATATCTCATTTCAAAAATATCCCTTAACCTCTCAAAATTTCACAGCAGAAAAAACTATTTTAAACAAAATTTGCTTAGTTTGTAGAGGACAATCAGAATATATAACAATGATAATGCTCCACTTAAAGCTCTGAATTTATTCCCACAGAGCCAAATAATGAATTTCACTGAAGATCTGCCCATGAAATTTTCATAAAGGCCTCTTTCTCCAAAAAGTTTAAAAAAAGTCACTATCTAGCCATATATCCTTTCTATATTTCTAGTCATACAGATCCTTTAACAGACATTAGCTCGTACATTTTATTTGGGCCACCCTGCATATAGTACATTCTGTGCCTGCTGTACGACTGACAAAGTACAAAAATGTTTACCTTTTTAAAGACTATGCTGAAAATACTCTGCAACCTTTTATGGATGCAATTTGTAACAGTGTGTCTTATGCCAACTTCATGGACATTTTTGTGGCAATTATTCTAATCGAGCACCAAAATCATTCAACATTTCCTCTGTTAAAACTTGATGTCTTTCTTCTTTTTTTCTCCATTTGAATGAATGAATATTAATTATTTCTAAACATTACAATTATAGATTTACAATATTTCCTTGATCCTTCAGTGCTTGTTAATTCAGTATCCTATACAACACCCTGGTTGTTACGTAGATGGATCCTTACATCACTTTAAATATACATATTGAGACAATATAGGTAATCATTTGTAGGGAATAATTGCATCATGAAGCTACTTGTGTATGCAATCATCCCCGGCATGTTATTACAGATAAAAACATGTTTCATTTACAATTTAAAATTGCAAGTACTATAAAAAAAAACTGTATATGCAGTAAGAAAAGTGCTGAGGTTCAATAGAAGTAGCAAGAGGAAAGGGGAGGAGGGATGTATGGTGAAGATGTGTCATGTAAGAATGCTTTTATATGAATGAGAAAATAACATTGGGATGCATTTGAAACATCAGTCAGTGAGTAGTAGTGAGCTCAACAATATTGGAACTTCTCCTCACCTTCCTGGCTCATCTAAAAGGTAATTATATGTAGTCATCTTCACCTCTAATAAATTGTAAGTCACCTTGAGTTCTGATATGTTTCTACTGCAGCTATCTCCTCCCTTCTAGGTTTCAAATCCCATAATCCCAGGCATTTATTGTTTTAGGAAAAGAATTAAATAGTAAGAGTGTTAGAATGAGTTTATTTTTAAGATGTGCTATAGTGATATTGTGTTAAAGTAAAGTAATAATTCTAGATTAGCACACAATGATTGAGGCTTACAGGTTTAGAACTTCGGATCGCCACACAATGGCTGAGTCACAGGGGTTTCGATCTCCGGACCATCACAATATTATCAAATAACCTTTGATACACTATTTATGAACCATAATCCTTTTAAGTGGGTCAACTGCAAAAAAAAAATTTGAAATCTTCTATGATACTGAACAGGTGATTTCTATTTTTAAAAGTTACAACAAATGAAAATGCTTTTTTTTTTCTATATTAAATATTTAAACTGTGACTTAAGCAACAGACAAACAGAAAAATAAAACTCAATAATGCGCACAATAAGACTTTCTGCTTTGAAACTCAATGCAACATTGCACACGAGAACAAACAACTGACCTATTAGCAACTATGTGCTGCCATTAAAGGAAGTGGGAAGTGGATGTAGTTAGTTCCTGTCAATACAACAGTTCTGGAGGTGATTGATTTGATTTGTTTTATTTATGGATGCTCTTTAATATCTCAGGTCATCAGTGTCCCATTCAATTCAGGGCGTGAAACGGTTGATAAATTTTGCTCAGAGGCCTCTTTTTTCAGGCTTGAGGTTCTTTTTCATATTGTAAATGTACAACACACAACCCACAGCTTTACTTTCCTTCTAAAGGAACCCATACTTAGAATTTTTACGCCCCGGAAAAATCCATCGATCCAGGCCAGGTTTGAACCCGCGATCTTGGATGTAGAAGGCAAGTATGGTTACCACTACACCACCAGGACCAACAAATCCTGGAGGTGAGCATGGAAAGATAAATGTATTCAGAGTAAAATCACCAGCCTGCAACTTTCTTGCTTTCAAATATGAATAATGATCAATACTATTGTTCAAAGGAATTGATGATATTTCTTTAGAGGCATATAATCATGGAACTTCTATTAATAAATACTATTAACCATTGGTTCTTGAAGCACAGAATGTAATGGGTTGACCACCTTGAAATAATATGCAATTATATTAACACATAATTTTATTCTGAGAGTTGCCATTCATACTGGCACCATTTTAACTCTTTGCTTACATGGTACTTGTCCAATTAATAGCAATAATAATGAATGCAACATCACCTCTTACTTTGGTAACACTAATAATGCATTTGCATAATTCCCATTTATTATTATATGTGCATTTTATTGAAACCATATATCAGTTTTGTACAATCCCAGATTCTTAAACAAAATGGTTCATTCAATGGAAAACAGAGTGATGATTTTCATTTTTTGGTTCTTTATAAGTCATCTGATTACTAATTATACTCTAATGATATTAAACTAATTCTGCACTTGCAAGACAGAATACCCATCATGATACAATGTTCGAGTTTCTTTCACAACTCAACAACTATACTAGTAACAGATAAAAATTTTAAAAAAAGAAAACCTTAAATCTAGTTTGAGGCATGGTTCTAAATAAGTACAATGAGAGCTATACTATATAAAAAACCTATGCAATTTAATTTTTTCACGTGATACCTATTTTATTTAATGAGAACTGTTTCAATAAAGAATGATCATAATTACTTTTGACAATATACCTTTATTTATTTTCATAAATTTTATGACCTTTTCAAAATAGTGCCCACTGGATGCAATCCATCTGTTCCAGCATTTCTGTTGGTTTTCAAAGATATAAATTTTTGAAACATCCTCAGAACCAACTCCGCAGCCTTACCACTGCTTCTGGTGATGGAAAATGCCTCCCATGAAGGTGTTTCTTCAATTTGAGGAAAGGAAAAGTCACAATGGGCTAAATCTGAACTACAGGAAGAGTGAGGGACACATTTATTGTGAGATATTCAACTGCAACATTTGCAATGAGCAGCCGTGCATTATTGTGGTGCAGAGATATGATATGGGCTTGCATAGTTTTTTTTTTAAAGTCCATTCAAGATGATGAAAGTTCAGGGCATCCCAAAACAAGATTGTGACAAAAATTTACAATGCCCTACTCAATGATCACTGATTGAAGGTGTGCAAGTTGACTGATATTGCAAAGAACTCAATAGGCCATGTACACTACATATTATATGAAGTTCTGGTTACATCAATGCAGTACAGACTTACGGGTATCAATATTATCTTTGAAAGAAACTTCACATCTTCCTTTATTGATTTATTTATGGATGCTCTTTAACAGCTCAGGTCATCAACATACACATCTTCCTGTAACATCATCTTCAACTGCATGCATACCTGCATATGAAGGTCCTTTTGTTTGGGAATCAGCAGTCTTGGAACCCACCATGCGCAAACATGTCTCATGTGCAACTTTTCAGTTACCAATGAGTGGGTGGCACCCAGTAAAATTTTCAGATTCTAAGTGTTCTTAATGTTATTCAACAATCATCTTTCACAATGACAGTTTTTCTTTCTTTAGAGCGCAAACTGGATTTTCAGGTCCACCTTTCCTGAAAATGATTACCTCCTCTTTTTAAACATTTTAAATCATCTTTGAGCTGTGCTATAGGGAAAAACAAACTTTCCAGAGGCCTCCTATAATACTGCATAGGCCCCAGCTGAAGATACGTTGAGACAAAAGGAGAATTTCAGAGCAGCATATTGTTCGTTGCATGTCACCTCCACTTACTGTAGGCAGAACTGAACATGTCTCAACTTGCACACTTCTCACAGGTGGGAACCAGACACAACAAAAATGAAACTGTATCATGCATATATTATATATTACGCTGACAAAATATTTCAAAGTAAATTTTACTGCGAGAAATTATACATGTAAAAAAATTATAATATTCTTTATTTAACAGCTCTCATACATATTCTCCATAAACAGAAAACTTACCATTCCCTTTCATCTGAATTCCTCTTTCCTTTATTGCATTTATGATTGTATGATCTCTAGTCTCTTTTTTCCTTTGCTGTACATTTTCTTTTCTAATGTTCTTTTCTGCTATTTTCTGAAAAAATATTTTTGAATTAGAATCAAGTTATATAATAAAAGAACCACATAAGCTTTAGGAATCAAACAAGTGCTTACAAAAGATTGTGCATGTTAATTCAAGGATGAAAATATTCTATGTTTTGAAATCAACACAGTTACAATACTGTAAACATTTATGGCATAAAATAAAGATAATCTAGAGTAATCTGTCCTTCAAAAGAATAACAGGATAATTTCAGAGAGTATAAATAAATTCATGACAGTAACCAGTAAAACACTTTCAACAATCAAAATAATTATAAATAAACAAATAAATGAATAAGTAAAAGATTTTATAATTTTTTTTTTAAAATCATTAAAAATGAGTAAACAAAACAGATTTAGAGATAAATGCAATAAAATAGCAATGGATTAAATATAATTCTGAAAAGAAATTTTGGAACAAAATGAGAAAATCTTAATTTAGATTCTATCTTCACTTTCAAGTTTGTTCTTATTTCTGGCTTAGGTGAATGTTGAACTGTTCATCAAAATGATAAATGGCATATAAACACCAAATAAGATGCTTACATTTCTTATTTGGAGTAAAAATAAATGTCAAAAGAGATGGTACATTAATTTTAAAAAAATACTGCATTCTCAGAATGCCACACCTTGCAAAGCTCTGGGGAAGCAGGAATCTAAGAAAACATTACAGCCTCTGAGCCAACCAACTCATACAGCCACAGAAGAAACTGAGAATTCCAAAAGAGATCTTTTCAGTACCCTATAAGAATGAATAAAATATGTTCACACTTCTCATACCACATTAGGACATGTTTGGGTATTAATACATTCTTATAGGATATATTACCACTCCATTGTCTACAGCTTCATAGGTACAATTTAATTAATCTTTTCAATAGCTTGCATTTTCTTTTAGGATATTTGTGAAAAAATATCTGTGATATTGATCTGAAGTATTTCATTGCCAGGATACATTATTTGTTGTGAATTTCATTTTTAAAAGAATAAATAAATCGAAATATGTTTTAATTGTAATTTGGCCATTTAGTAATGGAATCCCAATGAGCAATCAAGTAATTCTATACGAACCCACCAGGTAAAAAGGGGTATTGGGAGAACATTGAAGTATTAATATTCCATAAAACTAAGCTTAAAAAATAGACAGTATCTCTCAAAAGTTTTATTCATAGGAAGCTTCACTTATGCTGGTCTGTTACTTTGCACCAAATATCCATCAAACATTTTTCCCTATGCATAAATTTATTAACAGGTCACTAATTTTTTGCACTAATGTTCATTCTAAGAGAGAGAAAAAATAAAATGTAAAAAAAAATTGCATAAAAATAAAACATTTAACATGCATTCAAAAATATTTAATAAATTCTATGCTTAAGTCTTTCCAAATCTGCCCAGGGTTTCACACCTACATTTAATTTCAAGATTTTTTTTTAATTTCTGTTATTGAGCAATAAAAATATGTAATATTTGGATTCACAAGTAAAGATTCCTGCCATCACATGACTGTCACAAAATAACAGGTCTTTTGAGGGAAAAAATGTCCAACTTTTGCCAGATTTATTTGTTACTTTATCTTTTCAGTATACATATGCTCTTTTGTGTTTGATAAATTTATTTATTTATTTATTTATTTCCAATCAAACGTATTCAAATTAACACCTAGGATTTAAACACAACTACAGTTTGAATATAATATAATAAACATAAGGGTGTATAAATACATTATGTTAAAAATAACTAATGATTCAGCAATTAAAAACATGGAAATAAATAATCATCATCTCAGCAAATCCTGGCCTATCGATAGCAAACACACTCTTCATCTTTAAACAAGGCTGTACAATGATGGAGGTGGTTCTTGTTCATGTCCCATGATTACATAATTTGCATTCCAGTAAATATCCTGATATGATGGAGGTATTGAGCTAGGCAGTCATGGCCAGTGTACTATTGCTTTCTTTCTTAGTCTTTGGTATTTTTAAAATGTCTCTATGCCAATATTTTCCACTTGATTTGCTCTTCAGCTTGCCTGTGGGTTTCTTAGATCACTCCCTTGGTGTGGGATTTTTCTAATGTAAAAGATGTCTTATTTCTTGGGTTTTCTTAGTGCCTTCTTTAGTCATTGCTGATGTATTACACAAATTGAAGTTATATAAATTAAAGAATATGTTAGATAAATTAAAGTTGGGAAATTTTATATCAGAAAAATAAAAATTATTATATTTATTATTATTATTATTATTATTATTATTATTTCTCAAACATATACATAGAACATAATTGGAATTGTGACACAGGTCAGCAGCTCATAGGTTTCTTCAATTTCTTCTCTGTATATTACTTACATTTACCAATTTTTTTCTAAACCTTTAAAGGCACTTTTTAAAATATTAATTAATTCTTCTATGGAGAATGCTTTAAGATTCTTCTTTGATTTCACTTAAGACCAGATTAAGAACACAATAATATGATAGAAACCTCAACAAGTGTCCATAATGAGCTGCCATTTTATCCATTTTTTTGACATGTTTCTTGCATGTTTCCATGACTATTCAGCAACCCCCACCTATAACATGAACAGCTTAGCATATCAGGGGAAGGATACATGGAACAAAATGATCTATTTACATGAAGAGTAAAGCTTAACAAGGACACTTAGCTTAAAAAGGATTTTTCCTAGAGTTTTTCTTTGTCCTGAAAAGGCAACTGCTAAGTATTCAGATGCCAATAGGCTCTGGATTCATTTGCATCATCATTAATTTATTACATTCATCATCTTGAATAACTAAGCTAGTTGGCATGGAGTATTAAACACGTAAAACACAGGAGGAGAAAAAGAAGGAAGAAGGTTTGTATGTAAATACAGGGCAAGAGATAAATGTGTGTGAATAAGAGCATTGCTGCAGCAATCATTATAGAAAGCAAAGCAAGCAGCAGAAAAATCCAATATATAATGGATTATTACACCAAGATTTAACTTGCAATGAAAAATTGGCTAAAATCTAGCTTACTGAAATCTAACTTCCTACATAAGCACAAAGCTTTATTGGCAGATGGAAAAAAAAAATTTACCTTTCTAATAATAAATCTTTAAAATTTTGAGTATAAAATATAACTTGTTAAACAAGTCACAATTATTCTTATTCTTCTATAGCAAACCAAAGTTATACCTTTTCTGCAACAGCCTTAGCTCTCAGTTCCAGAGCAGTTTTATCAGTTTGAAATGATGCAAGTATTTCATCACAGAAAGCAATACATTCATCATATTTACATAATCTTAGACAGCAGTGAGCTGCACGAAAACGTGCTTTGGCATAGTCCGGCTTTAGTTTCAAAGCCTGTTTACAGTCCAATAGGCAAGATCTACAAAAAATACATATGTGTGTGTCAGTATCAACAATGACATGACTGTAATTAATACTACAAAGAAAGGCATTAGCTGAAAGCAGAAAACTTATAATAAAACTAAATACCAAAAAACTAAATTAAAGTTTCGAAGTCATGTCTAGTGTCCTGCTTTAATTTTATGCTCAACTTCATATTAATTATTTTACAGCTTAGAATTTGAGACCTCAAGTTCAATTTTCTTTAATAATGTAAGCTTATTAACTTAACTAAAATTGTTCATTGGAACATGGCACAGTGAAGTTAATCATATATTAATACCATTGTGTGATTGAGTTGAACTAACACTCTGCTCCACTTACTTGTTTAAATATGTATGACCAGTTTCATGAACCCTTCGTTCACATTGTCAGCCCATAGTCGACTGCAGGATAAATGGTTGTGCTATGGGAATGTGTAATCTGCTCTGATGGAGGTGTGATGAACTTAAAGTTTTTGTTTTTATCACCGAAAGTGTTGAATTTCATTAAACTGTCTCTGTACTTGTAAATGTAGATTTTTCTTCCATGTTGCTAATTCTGTAGGTCCTTGCATTGATTTTAATAATATTGTTTTATTCAATATGTTGTGATTTTCTGTCCAGAAATTATATGCCACTGTTGATTTCTCCAGCTGCTTGTATTTTATGTTTCTGAAATGTTCTTTAACCATGTGCCTATGTTTCTCTTTATTTTATCAATGTAGATTTTTTTTCACATTCTGCACAACTTATTTTGTAAATACCTGCTTTTTTTCTATTGTGGAATACTGTCATTAACATTGTCAATCAGGAGATTTTTAACATTAAATCTATTTACAGGCCTAACCTGATATTATTATTATTATTATAATAATAACAGCAACAACACCAATAATAATAATAATAATAATAATAATAATAATAATAATAATCATCATCATCATCATCTTCTTCTTCTTCTTCTTCTTCTTCTTCTTCTTCTTCTTAAATACTCCATTCTGGTACCTTGTTTCCTACACTGGGACATTATTGCAAAAATTTACACTTTATTTCTAAATTACAAAATTACATTCATATTTCAGATAATAATTATACCTAGGTTACAAATAGAAATTTACTAAAATAATAAAAATAACAATTTGATAAATAGCAAAATTATATTTTCCTTCAACTATTTCCTAGTTACTGGAAACCGGCATTATTCAAGTAACTGGAAACTAGCTTACCACTTCTACTTGCACTTATTCCTCAACTCTAAATTGATAAACTACTATTCACCAATATCCAGTAGAAACTTTACTGGTGGCCAGTATGTTTCTTACATACTTTTACTTTTACTTACTACTGTTTATATTTGTATAAAACTCTATTAAATATCTATATATCTTGTATATGTTTCTTTATTTTCCATGTTATATCATCTTTATAATATATTTATGTAAATTTCACATTTATATCTTCTTTTTCTTCTCCTCCTTCTTCATCTTCTTCCTCCTCCTCCCTCCTCTTCCTTCTTCTTCTTTCTCTTCCTCCTCCCTCTTCCTCTTTCTTCTTCTTCTTCTTCCTCCTCCTTCCTCTTGCTTCTTCTTCTTCTTGTTCTTACTCCTCCTTCTTCCTCTTCCTCCTCCTTCTTCTTCCTCTTTTTCTTCTTCTTCCTTCTTCCTCTTCCTGCTCCTTCTTCTTCTTCCTCCTCCTCCTTCCTCTTGCTTCTTCTTCTTCTTGTTCTTACTCCTCCTTCTTCCTCTTCCTCCTCCTCCTCCTTCTTCTTCTTCTTCTTCTTCTTCTTCTTCTTCTTCACTACACACTTCTCTGTTGCATTTGTTTATTGTCCTTTATTCTCACATTATTACAAGTTTTAAAACTATTCTTACAATTTTTCACTACTAGCTTCATCCACATCATCCCTATTTACTAAACCATTACACTTCAATATATTAAACCCCTCTCAATCTTTATTATACTTCTCCATTCTTTCTAAATAAGCTCCTCTAACTCCCATCCTATGCCCCTTCAATGAGGTCCCCAACAGCTCCTTCAGCTCCTGTTGCCTCATCATATTCTTCCCTCTTCCTCTTCTTTTCACCATACCTTCTTTCTTCTAACTGTAGGTTTCTTTAGTTAAATAAGGTGGACGTTTGTAACAGTGATTTTAATATAAGTTTAGAATAACTGAGCTGACTTTGTAACACATCACTAATAGTTTTTAAAAGAGGAAAACTAAGTTTCTGGAGCTAATCACTCCCATCTTCAGTTCCAGTTCGACTGCCGGCCTTGTTCTTTGTGGTGGTTTGGTTTGTCTCTGCTGGCGGTTGGATGAACTTCTGTATTAAGACGTCACTTGGTGGGATTTCAAAGTTGAAAACGCTACATTTGTTCTTCCAGATATAAATGTTTTCCCAGAGGGCGAGTTCTGTTTTCCCTGTAATATTTTTAAGTAGTTTGGGATTCCTGTTTATATTATGTTTTTCATTCCAAAAATGTAGGTTTCTTTATTATGTAACTTCTTCTTCCTCTCCTCCATCTCCATCATCTCTCTTTTCTTCTTCACCCTCTTCTTCTAATGTGATTCGAATCAAGTTTTTGTTGTGAATTTGGGTGGTAAATTATTTTTCCAATTATCTATATTTAATATTCTTAATCTTTCAGATATTCTAATTTCCACTTCTTTCCTTGCAACTGGAATCTCTTCTTGCTCCATCCTTTCTTCCCATGCTATTTTACTTATTTTATGGACTAAGGTTTCAAGATATTAATATAATTCTTTGTTTCTTAAAATATAGGCTATACGATGGCTAATTTAATTCTTTCTTCTTAAAGATTTTAAAGATCTTCTGAAGTTTGGTTCCTATAACATGGACATTCAAACAAAACATGCTTCTGGTATCCTGTTTTCCATATCATAAACAGGTATCATTTTGGGTTCTTTTGATTTTGTGTCAGTATGATTTGTATGGGCCATGTCCAGTCAAATAGTGCATCAATCCTCCGGTAGGTTTCACGTGCCTTAGTTGTAATCTTTTGGTAATATTTTTAAAGATATTATAAGTTCATCTTCCCTCTTTGATTTGATGCCACTTTTGTTCTCATAATAATTTTAGATTAAATTTTATCTCTGCTCTGATGTTACAGTGTGTACCTATTACTTTTTCCACTTCTCCATAATTTTTTTTCTTAGTCCAATAGTTTGTTCCTCTTAATTTTACTAATAAGTTCATGGGCCAGATGCCTGTTGATACCAATAGTGCCATTGTAAGTGTGGTAATGACTGCCAATGTGTAGCGTAATAAAATTTTGCATTTAGTTGTTCTTAATTGATTTCTAATTTGTATATTGTACATTCTTGTGGTCCACACTCCAGCCCGATATGTAGTTATTGTTGGAAACATACTACTGTGATAAATATTAATAAAATTTAATGATATTTTAAAATTTGATTGAATAATTCCAGATAACTTCATCATTATTTTCCCAGCTTTAGCTCTTGTATGTTCAGTATGCTTCCTGAAATTTAACTTTTCATCTATAGCCTCCCTAGGTATTTAACTTCATTTTTTCTTTTTATTGTTTCATTGATGTATTTAATTACTGGACCTCTTTTTAAGCTTTCTTTCATCATCATGTAACCTGATTTTGATGGAGCTATTTATAATATGGATTTTGTATACCATAATTTTACTTTTGGTGTCAATTGTTGTCTTTTGCTTCTAATTCTCTTTGTAAGTTTCCCTCATTGATAAAAATAATATCTGCATATGCCACAGTATTTAATATATCTAATTCATTATTTAATCCATCTAATAGGGTTTCCATTACTATATCCCAAAATAGGGCCCTAAAACTGATCCCTGAGGGCACCCTTTTGTGATAGGTTTGTTTACTATTTCTGTAACTCCTTTTATATAAACCCTTCTATCTACACAGTAATCTTTCAATATTTCATAGAGGCTTTTTGGAACATGTTTGTTTCATTGCCTTTCAAACAAAAATGGCCACCATAGATTATCAAAAGCCCCGGAGATATCAATAAATATTCCTATTATGTTTTTAAACTGTATTTATTACCTCGTTTATGGCATTTTCAGTTGATTTTCCTCTCCTATAGGCAAACTGTTTATCATTCAGCCTGATCATTATTCTGTATTCCATTATTCTTTTACAAATCAACTGTTCAAATACTTTCCCAACTGTGTTCAATAAGCAAATAGGCCTACAAGAATTTGGCTCTTTTTCTTTTCCTTTCTTAAGAATTGCCACTTTTGTTTCTTTCCAATAATAGGGGAAACAGCCTTGCCATATGCAATCATTGAATAGTTTCAATAAAAATGGTGTTAATTTTTCCTCTATGCTACTCAGTACTTCATTGGATATACCATCAGGTCCTGCAGCCTTTCTTCTTTTAAGTTTTTAAATGATTAATCTAATTTCTGTAATATCAAACAGGTATATTACTTTTGTATTATTGTATGTGAGGTGCATATTAACTTTTTGGGTAGTTTATTATTTCATTGGTTTGAATATTATCGTCAGGAAGCAATTCATTCAAAAATAAGTGTATTGAATCTTTCCAATTAGTAGTCATCATACCATCTTCTTTGTTTACAGTAGTTACAATTTCAGGTTTTCTAATATTTTCCATTACAACTTGATATGGGTTTCCCCTAAACTGAGCCATAATTATTCTCAACAAAATATTTCAATGAATTGTTTCTAGTTTCATTTCATAAGTTTTTAAAATTTTCCTTGGCTCGTCTATAATTTCTCAAGTTATTTTCTTTTTCTTCTGCCACAATTGTTTTTTGGTAGATTCTTCTCATTTTCCTCATTCTTCTTTACACTTTTCATAAGGCATCTACCCAAATTTTGTCTGCATATTCTTAATTTTGGAACTGAATTTTTAATTGCTAATTTAATTGTATTTACTAAACTATCTGCATCTCCATCTACTGTTGTTCACATATATTCTAAGTTACTGTTATGAAATATGTATTTCATTATCAACCAATCAGCTTGTGCACAGTTATATTTTAACCCATCTACTTCTATTCATTCACCTTGCATTTTCCCAATACAATAGTTAAAATATATTAATCAGTGGTAGCTGGAGGTAAGATCTTGTCCTACTCTTCAGTTGATAATTTTATTTTCTATATTGCTGCTGTATATGGTTAGATTTATGTTGGATATTGGTCCTTGACAATTTTCATATGTTAGAGGGCTATGAGGTTCATTTTTTATGATCATTTTTAATTCCCAAATTACTTCCTCCAGTTTTCTTTCCTCTTTTGTCATATTATACTACCAGTCTGATTTTGCATTAGCATCAAGTGTGTGTACTAACTCTATGTCTATGAAAATGTTATTAATGTTTCTAATTTTTTCGAGATAGGATTCTATCTGATGACTAAATTGGAAATAATGATTTGATAAAATAAATTTTCCGTTGCTAACCTGATATTAAAATCTTTAACAATATTCCAAAATTTTTTGTGGCCCATGGATGACATGTGAATTTTTAAAAGGACTACAAAAAAATTCAGAATATTCTTAAAGAGTTTAATATCAGGTTAGCATCTGTAAAAAGATCTAATGATAAAAATTTTCTGATTGATAATGTTAATGAAAGTATTCCACAATACAAAAAAGCAGGTATTTACAAAATAAGATGCGCAGAATGTGAAAAAATCTACATTGGTAAAACAAAGAGAAACATAGGCACATGGTTAAAAGAACATTTTAGAAACATAAAATAGAAGCAGTTGGAGAAATCAGTAGTGGCATATCATTTCTAGACAGAAAACCGCGAATTGAATAAAACAACATTATTAAAATCAGTGCAAGGACCTACAGAATTAGCAACATGGGAGAAAATCTACATTTACAAGTGCAAAGACAGTTTAACGAACTTCAACACTTTCAGTGATGAAAACATAAACTTTTAAGTTCATCACACCTCCACCAGAGCAGATTACATATTCCCACAGCATAATGATTTATCCTCCAGTCGACTATGGGCTGATGATGCAAATGAAGGGTTCGTGATACTGATCCTACATATTTAAACAAGTGGAGCAAAAGAGTGTTAGTTCGACTCAATCACACAATGATCTTAATTATTAACTTAATTTTCCTTAGTCTTTTTTTTTCTTCTTTATATTAGGAGAACTAGTACAAGTAATTTGCCTGTAATTCTTTATAAAATACTGAGCTGCTGCTCTGTTGTTGTATAATTCAGCTTCAAGTTGAATGTTCCCACAGTGTTGATGCAATCCTTCAGTGTAGCTTAGCACAGCAAGACGGTATTTCTTATATTTAAAGTTATAATTCCCATCTTCTTTGTATGTTTGGGCAAGTTCTGAAAAGAATACATATTTGTTAGCATTTTACTTTTATATATAACAAATATATATAAGAGTATATAAAAATAGTAAAGAGTTAAAGCAACTTTTGTTTTTTTCTACATTACTTACAACTCTGAAGCATTCAATTCTCTTAAATGTACATGATGGATATACTATTTTCTGCCTGAGTTTGATTTACTGCACTGGTGGAAACTGCACTTTGATGGAAGAAAACTGAAGCATGCAAATGAGTACCATAAATTTATTTTTACATCTCTCATTAATTCTTATAAATTTAGGTTCATTGTAGATTTTACAACTGTTAACTAACAATGATAATTGCTTATCTTCTTACATTTGTAAAGTCAGTTGTTCACATTTAGTAATAATATGGTAGTGTTGGCCTTATAAAAAGGATATTCTATTGAAGCATTATTACTATAACTTTTGTGTTGCTAAGAATAAATGAAGTGTTCAAAATGGAAGATTCTGTAATAATATGGTCAATACTACTGTTATATTTGAGATTAAGAGGCTGGAAAACAAGTCTTCTAAGGTTGTATTTTTATATATTCAACTGCTAACTTTACACAAAGACATTCCATATGATTTTCTTGTGCTATTTATGTGAATTGTAATTAGTTAGGAATTGTTAATATACGTCTTAAAGTTTAGGATCTCAAATGAGATAATTTTGAGAATTCAAAAGAAAATTGAATATTGCCATTTTTAAATAATAAATAAACTAATCTCTCTTCAGATATCCCATGATAAAATATGCAGTTTTACATGTTTGACTATAAATATGCAAATGTAATACAAACATTTCAATGAAATTAAAATTAATGGTCATGCTCAAAAGATGCTATTCTTAATGTAAATATATTGGAAATATTGTACTTACGAAGCTGTTGACAATGGAATGGCAATATAACCTAAACTTAGGTAAAAAATGAATACCTAAGTTTAGGTTATATTGGAAGTAGTTTATAATTTAATTGTTTAATTTTACATTTGTGGATTTACGAAACAAAATAAATATGCCATCATATTGATTTTAATTCAAAATCTTCCTAATGAAATGCATTATATTTTATCATTATCATTATTATTATTATTATTATTTCTTAATTATCAAAGAAAAAGAAAAACAGAAAAAAGATCCTCTAATTCAGTTTCTTTCTTTGTCCTAAGATTGAGCAAAGAAGAATCTTCTTTTCGTCTTTCATTATTATTTATTTGTTTGTTTATTTCTATCTACCTATTCATTCCATTTGCTTATTTCTCTTTTTCAGAAAAAGATTTTTCTAGTTTTCTCCAAATTTGAGAATGGCTCAGTGTGGTAACCCTATTTGTAAGGTATCTTTGCATTAAATGAAGAGTTAAAATCTAATGGCTATCTAATTTTTATAAGAATATTTGGAATGTAAACAACCAGTGTATGTGCATACGATTGTGTGAGAGAGAGAGGCAAGGAGAGAGAAAGGTTTAAGGGAGAGGAAGAGGTCACATGAACAAGAAATTTACAAATAATAAATAATAATAAATGTAACAATGAAAGTTGGCAGGGATAGTGAACACCAAGTCAAACTAGATGTTTGCAATAAGTAGCACTTTATTTCTATCTAATTTTTATAAGAATATTTGAAATGTAAACAACCAGTGTATGTGCATGCACCTGTGTGAGAGAGAGGCAAGCAGAAAGAAAGGTTTAAGGGGGAACAAGAGGTCACATGAACAACAAGTAGAGTTTATTTCTATGTGGCAAACAATCCGGAGTCACCATAACACCATTAATTGATAACACATTGCAATCCTTCATTGCTGTGCTTTGCAGGTATAATATACTTCAGATTTTACTCTATGCAGCCAGCTCTGAAAGCAGGTATTCAAATAACACAATATTACGAACAGCTAAGTATTTCTTCCTAAGATGAATGCTTCTGTACCAAGTTTTTGGGTTTTAAATAAATAAATAGTACTTCTTCAAAAGCTAAAGATCATGGCAATTAACCCTCACAGATTTTAATAGCCACTTATTGAGTTGATGAAATGATTGCAAAGCACAGAGGAGTGAGGGGAAAGAAATCAACTAAGAAAGAAATCTACATAAACATATGAATATACGAGGATAGGTTGATAAGTTTCCGGCCTTACCAATAAGGATTATCACCTTCACAAAATCCTTATCTGTGTCATGCCATATCTGTTAAGCAAATAATTACAGCTGTAACTTCTGCTCTGCTGTGTTCTGTTGTTCAAATATAGTTGCACAAAGAAGACTATGTGTAGAAGATTGCAACATGTTCAAAATGGAGTATTAAGCTGTTATTACGTTCTTCACAAAAAAAAAGAACTTACTCTGAATGAAATTAAACAGCGATTGGATGGTGTATATGGGGAAGCATCCCTCTCATACTTTATCATAAAGGAATGGGACAAACTTTTTTGAATGGGTCAAAAAAGCATTGAAGGCAAAGAGTGTACAGGTCGGCCCTTGGAGGTGCTCACTCCTGAAACATTGCTCCTGTAGAAGGAGAATTTATGGAAGATTGGCAGCTCAAAGTTACAGAAATAGCAGCAAGGTTGGGAATTTCTAAAACAACAGTCCTTCAAATTATTCATGAACATTTAAACATGAATAAGGTTAGTGCAAGATGGGTCCCTTATTTCCTCAGTCCAAAAGCAGCAAGAAGTCATCTGTTGTCAGGCATTTTTGGAGTTCTGCCGTGGCAATGAGAGAGAAGTTCTGCTTACAGGAGATGAAACTATGGCCATTTACTATGATCCCTTGTCCAAAAGAGAATCAACAGAGTGGCATGAATCTGGCAAAGCACTGCCTCTAAAGGCCAAAGTCACTCAGTCAACCAAGAAGTTCATGGTCTCAATCTTTTGGCACTATGAAGGAATACTCTTCATTGGCTTCAAGGACAGCAACACCACAGTAAATGGGGAGTACTACGCTGCTACAACACAGAGTACATGCTTCCATCAAAGAGACATGGCAAGAAAAGCTGAGTGGTGACATGTACCTTCTTCACGACATAGCTCTTGTTGCAAAGGAAACCATGAAGAAACGTGGCTTCAAGGAGATGGACCATTTCTACCCTACAGTCCAGATATAGCTCCCAGTGACTATTTTCTTTTCTCAAAACTCAAGAGGGATCTTTGAGGAAGGAAATTTAAGTGCGGCGAAGAAGTGATGGATGCTGTTTATGCCCATTTTGCAGATAAGACTTCTGACTATTTTTGGAGGGGGATTGAAATATTAATTCAAAGTGAGAAGTGTATTGCAATTAAGGGTAACTATATTGAAAAAAGAAATACAGTGTTTGTCTTTATCATACCTAGAAAATAGTTAGGCCAGAAACATATGAACCTACCCCCATAAATATTTTATATGAGCATAATATATGTATGAATCAAATCAGAGAGATTTAGTACTTTATAAAACAAAACTGCAGTTATCTCTCTACCTCTAAGACTGTGTTGATGGGAGCTAGGGGGTAAGGCATCATAAATGTTAAATTAAACTCATCAACATTGTTATGGTGGGAAAGCATGTTGAGCTGCTGGTGAGGGAAACTGTTTATAATCGACTATCCATAATTGTTTATTATGGGGAACTGCTACAGAAATTAAACCAATATAAATACTTGCTTAGTGCTAAATAATATTACACAACATTCTTAGAGGTACTATTAACAAAGTATCTGAATTCTTTAACTAAATTGGGACTATGGAAGTGTTGCAAGGTCTAATCAGCAGACAAGTACTTTATTTAGCTTACTGGCATGAATATGAATCTGCAACCAAGAAAAGCAATAAATTACGATGGAAACAGGTTGCAGTGAAATATTTTCTTAAGATTGGTGGATGATCTGATAGTGATACAGGGTATCAGTTTCAGGAAATTAGTTAAGATGGATATACCTACAAAGATGATAACATTATTTTAAAAAGCATCAAATCTCTCAATCCTAGGATAAGATAGGCAGAATATTTCTGGTCTTGGAGCTTTTGTACATACATGTCAAGAGATGAATAGTTGTTGCACAGATGGTGACCACAAATTGAAAGAAATAAGTAATGGATATTCTTTGCAATACAGCCATCAAAGTGAAGATAACTTGAAATGCTAATTGAAACTTGTACAGTGAAGCTAATTATATAATTAAAATCAGTTACAAGTGGAGGCAATAAGAGTGTGTAGTTCAACTCAATCATATAATGATCTTAAAGTGAAGATAGTTTATAGATTGGTGGACCTTTGGTGCAGGATGTGAGGAAGGAGTTATGGCAAAGGATATCTATGCTTAAGAATGTTTCAGTAGTAGGAAAGTTGGAATAGGTTAACTTAATTGAGAGTCAAAATTGAAAAAGAATTCACCAAGAGAGTCTAAGCCATATGTGCAAAAAATAAAGACATCAATGTATCTCATCCATTATAAAAGTGAGAATTTTTAAGCAGAAATTCCTCCACTAGCAAAAGAGAGAATAGATAAATTGGCACAGATGTGCCATTCTTGAGCCCTTAAGTGAGCAGGAGTCAATAATTCTCAGTACTTAAGTTTTTATATTTATTAGAATTCCAGTAGAGAATGTACCACATAGTGCCCTTGCTTTTCAACGCACTTGTTCAAACATTGCAGAAGCTTGCATATTTCATTAGAAAAAAATGCCTTTATTAAAACAATATCTTTTAAAAATTATTTTAAAAATATATATATGGAACAAAAAGGTGAAGCCCAGTCATTAGAATAAATCCATGTGATATATGTCGTACTAAACATTCTTATTGCTTTACAAGTATTTGAAGCAATAAGAGTGTTTATGAGTAGTCAGAAGCTTTCACGGCCGGAGACAAACTTATAACTAGAAGTTTCTTCTGGGCTTGGAGGCCGTGGTCTGTTGGAGCTAAGGAGTCCAAACGTTTCATCCCCACCTGTGGAGGACATCTTCTGTGGCGCGGTTTGGGTCTTCTAGGCAAAGGTCCTGGCACGTTTGAAATGCCAGTTGGAGATGTTATATTTATATATGGGATGCTCGAAGGGCATTGGTTCGGCTGGAGTAGGAGCTGTGTACTCGGAGGGCAGGGCAGTTCCGCTCTGATCGGTGATAGGTTCGCGTGAATTTTGCGAGTGTGGGCTTGTTTTATATGCCCTAATATTGGATGCCAGATTTTGCACTCTACCAGCGTCACCGCAAGCCGCATCATCGAGCTCTGTTAAGAATCTTGCGCAGCCAAGTTAGTGTCCGCCTCCGCGAGCACAAGAAGCTCGCGTGGGAGGACACTATGGCAAGACAGAGTTTGATCGATAGCGAGATGTGGAGGATAGCTAAGAACCTCCGCGGCCAACGAAACAAATCCTCTCGACCATTTCATGGCACCCGGGGCCTCGTATACTCTCGCTCTCGCTGACTACCTGGAACGTCTATTTAGGCCTAGAGACGATCCCCAGGACGATACCTTTTCAAGTCAAGTTCGTCGCAACATCCGTCGATATATTCGACGGCCGCCGGAGAAGATGACTTATGGATTCCCATCTTTCACCCCCACGAAGTACAGGGCGCAATCCAGCGTCTCAAGTCCAAAAAGGCTGCCGGACCTGACGGGATAACCCCCCCCCCCTCATGCTCCGCAAACTTACTTCCAAGGCTGTGCTCTTTGTCACAAAAGTTTTCAATATGTGCATCAGCCTGAGCCACTTTCCATGAGAGTGGAGGGAGGCACGGGTGATATGCATGTTGAAACCAGGCAAAGAACCAATCCACCCCTCCAACTACCGATCAATCAGCCGCATGTTGAAACCAGGCAAAGACCCAATCCACCCCTCCAACTACCGATCAATCAGCCTCCTTTCCACACACTCAAAAGTGTTTGAGAGATTACTTCTTGCCCGTATGCTGCCCTTAATGAGAAACATCCAAGTCATCCCCCCTTAGCAATTCGGCTTCCGTCCTGGGCACTCTACCATCCAACAGCTGCTGAGGGTTGTGGAGGCTTCAGCCCTGGGTTTCCAGGAGGGGTCCTTCACCCCAGCGGTATCGTTGGATGTAGAAAAGGCCTTCTCGACGACCTGGCACGCCAGGCTCCTATACAAACTCATTCACCTGGAGCTTCCCCAAAACTACATACACCTAATACACTCATACCTTAAGCACCGCACTTTCAAAGTAGCGGTGGCGGGAAACAAATCAACACTAAGACCGATACGCGGCGGAGTCCCCGAAGGTTCTGGTCTATCCCCAATTCTGTTTAACATATACATCTCCACGTAGCAGACGTCAACACTGCTCAATACGCGGATGACGTCCTACTATACAAAACAAGGAGAAACCTAAACAGGGCCATCATTCCCATACAAAGACTACTACATCTAATCGAAAGGTGGTGTAGGCGTTGGCGAATGTCAATCAACCCGGCAAAGAGCAACCCTGGGGTCTTTGGCCGAGCGTAGCAAAGTATTGATTTGTCTGGTAGGCTTGATAATGGTTTTGACGCTGTGGCGTTTGAGTAGGCGTTCAATTCTGTCAGTGACTTTGTTGAAGTACGGTAGGAAAGCAATGCCATTGCTCCTGGGCGAATCATGTATAGCCGGGTGGTGGGTGGATATCGCTCTGCGTACTTCTTATGCTGTGTAACCATTTGAAGATAAATCCCGTTCCAGATGCTGGAGTTCCTGTTGCAAAGAGTCAGGCTCGCAGATCCAAGCAGCGCGGTCAGTGAGGGTCTTTATCATCGCGCGTTTCTGCTTCGGGTGATGGTTGAAATTTTTGTTCAGATATCCGTTGGTGTGGATGGGTTTGCGGTAAACTGTGTGTCCCAGCTTCCGTCTGGTTTATTGGTGACCAGAACATCCAAGAAAGCTAGTTGGCCATCTTTCTCTTTCTCAATAGTGAAATGGATCCGTGGATTGATACTGTTGAGATGCTGGAGGAAACCATCAAGGGCTGAGTCTCCGTGACTCCATACGACGAGAGTGTCATCCACATAGCGGTACCATATGGACGGTTTGAGAGCTGCAGAACTCAGAGCCTGAGACTCGAAGGACTCCATAAAGAATCTCTCTTCAATACCATACCACGCTAGATTACAACGCGAAGCAATAGAAATCTACAAGCACCCTAATAATTTCAACAGAAAGGGAGAGGCTCTCAAACTGAGCAAAACCTGGCATCCGATATTAGAGCATATAAAACAAGCCCACACTTGCAAAATTCACGCAAACCAATCACGATCAGAGCGGAGATGCCCCACCCTCCGAGTACACACCCCCTGCTCCAGCCGAACCAATCGCCTTTGAGCAGCCCATATATAAATATAACACATCCAGCTGGCAGGGCCAGGGCCTTCGCCTAGAAGACTCAGATTGCGCCACTGAAGATGACCTCTGCAGGTGGGGATGAAACGTTTGGACTCCTTAGCTCCAACAGACCATGGCTTCCAAGCCCAGAAGAAACTTCTAGCTATAAGTCTGACTCCGGCCGTTAAAGCTTCTGACTACTCATAAACACTCTCATTGCTTCACAATACTTGTAAAGCAATAACAGTATTTAGTATAACATATATCACATGAATTTATTCATATGACTTGGCTTCACTGTGTTAGTTCCATATATATATATATATATATTTTTAAAATACTTTTTAAAAGATATTGTTTTAATAAAGGCATTTTTTTCTAATGAAATATGCAAGTTTGTGCAATGCTGGAACAAGTGCATTGAAAAGCAAGGGAACTATGTGGTACATTCTCTACTGGAATTCTAATAAATATAAAAACTTAAGTACTGAGAATTATTGACTACTGCTCAGTTAAGGGCTCAAGAATGGCACATCTGTGCTAATTTATATATTCTCTGTTTTGCTAGTGGAGGAATTTCTGCAGTTAAAAATTCTCACACTTTTAGAATAAAAATAATAAATTTATTTATCAGAATTTTCTTGAAAGAAGGTTCAAATATCAGCTTGCATGATTTTCATCTGCACTTAGGCTCTTGATGGACCCATTTTGTACCTTAATCCAAGTATAAGGTCTGAGATCTGCTCAAATCACAAAATAGATTATATCCGTCCTAAACACTCTTTTATAATTTTGGGATTTACTCCATCACATCTGAAATTTTGGGATTTTCAATAGTGTAAGACAATCAGGATTTCTTTCTTAGCACTTCATCTTCTGCATTTAGTATCATTAATGCATAAGTGAAGCAATAAGAGTGTTTAGTATGACATATATCATATGAATTTATTCATAAAATGCCTTTAGTTTGCTCTTCAGCCATAAAGCACTGCTTCTTGCACAGGTTAGTCAAGGATGCTCTAATATTTCAAAACCAAGTTTCTGAAATGTCTGCATCCTGTGGACCGTTACACTGACAGATAGTGATTGTGTTCTTCAGTGAGCTGTCTTACAGGACTCATTTTCCACAGACTTTATAAAAGCTATTTGTCATGATGAAGTAGGAGGATATTAATTTGCATATGAACTGTACTTCATTAATAGTGAAGTGAAGTGGCAGATCCAGTTTGAATCATGATATGGACTTGCTCAAAATTATTACCAGTACTGAATGTCAATGAGCATTTCCAACTTCATGTGCAGTGCTTGTCCAAGTTTTTGTACTTCTCAGTTTATCCATACACACTCACCATGGTAAACAGCTGTTCCTACATTATGCAGAAAGCCTTTGATAGCTTTTAATCCATACTGTACCTTCAGATTATTGCTCTCTATTCTTTAGAGCAAATGGAGTGATGCAGCCATGTTTACCAAAAGCAATATAATTAAGAGAGGACATGACAAATATGCAACAATAAGAAGATTATAGCACAATGCAGATTGACTGCATATCTTTTTTGTTGTTACCATAACTGCTTACTATAGTTTTTCAATCAACAGCACTAGAATGTTACTTAATGACCTTTAATTATAATGCCAGCAACACCTAAAAAATTAAGCTGTGCCTTATTAGATCCCTATATTTACTATATTCTAAAGATTTTTGTAGGCAATGATTCTATACAAAGCCAACATATGGCAGAAAATACATAATTGCATTGTACCATTAAAGACTGAAACTAGATACAACCATAGGCTATCACCTGTCTTAATCAACTTAGTCTTTTAGTCAACAATTAGAATAAAAATAATAAATTTATTTTATCAGAATTTTCTTGAAAGAAGGTTCAAATATCAGCTTACATGCTTTTCAGCTGCACTTAGGCTCTTGATGGGCCCCTTTTGTCCCTTAATCCAAGTATGTGCTCAATATGCCCAAATCACAAAATAGATTAAACACTTTTTTATAATTTTGGGTTTTACTGTATCACATCTGAAATTCAGAGATTTTTCAATAGTGTAAGACAATCAGGATTTCTTTCTTAGCACTTCATCTTCTGCATTTAGTATCATTAATGTATTCTGCAAGATAAATTGCCTATTGTGACTTGTCAAAGTTTCTATCCTGAAAAAACATTTTGGAATGCAAAATTGTCCTAATTTCTTGTCATATCAAGAAATACACAACTACACTACACTTTTGAACTACATAAAATTTGTAGGTATGCTTTTGCAATTCCATTAACAACACAAATGTTGAGAGGATATTTGCCTACATGAATATTCAATGGAGAGGGTAATAAAAGCTGGAAATGGAAACATTGGAAACAATATTACAAGTGCTGTTTAATTACAATATTTTGTGAGCAGATTTTTATCAGTTTGTGTTCATAGATACAGAACTCGTCAAGAATGTGGGAGGAGTGAAAAATACAAGCACAGATTTGCATTTTGTGAATGTCATCTGCCTGATATAAAGGTAATATGTGAAATTAATTATGCAATGACGGAAATCATAATTTTTACACCACACAAAACAAAGTGTAATTTTTTTATTTTACCTAGAAATTCTGGTGACAAAACTGTAATTTGAATTAATACTTTTGTATAAAAAATTCATAATCATTGGTGTCCCAGTTTTTCAATTCACAAATATAGTCACCCTAACCATAACCTATTTAAGGACAAAAGATACCTCTGATCATTCCTGAGTCTTTAATAAGGGACCTAGAGTAACAGCAATGACCATGCCAGTTAGAATAATATTACTAAAATAAATATTGTTTTTTATACCATCACTATTTCTATCTGGATGCCAAAACCCAAATTTTAGCTGTACCATTCTTATGGGATGGGGCAGCTGGGAATGTATACAGATTTCTAGCCCCCTCTAAATGTTTACTAAGCTTGAATGCTTCTTACAAACCGAGCCTCCTTATCTCAAACAGGGAAATTAAAAGTGGAACCAATATTGAACCTATTTTAGAAGCTTAAGTGCTTTAATGCATAAACAGCAATCAGGTTAATACCAGAAATTTAGCCAGAAATGACTCTTTCTCTCAATGACACAGTGGTTGAGGTTGCTAAAGCACAAAACTTATGAACTCCAGATCTGTTATTCATATTCTACCACAACTGCCCTTCACAGGTTTTTTTTTTTCCCAGGTTTTGCTCAGTCCTCATCGATGACAAAAGTTAGACCTGGAAAGTTCCTTCCCAAAAATTCCCATCCAAATTTATCATTTCTCCTCGTCTTTCACAGTGTTTAGTACCTGTAATGCCAAAGTAGTAAAAATAGGAATAAAATAAAAGTCGCTGACAAATTATATTAATTATACATCTGCTTGAAAAATACAGAGGAGAAAGACCAATATATAAAAAAAAGCTACCAATTTCAAAGGTTAAAAGCTACTTTTTAAAATTTATTAATGAGCATTGCCCACGTTTTTAGAATGCATATGTTATTGCAAAATAATTTATAATAGCACAAAAAATTCTTAATTTCAAGAATATATGTTTTACAGTGATTTCCTTTTCAATAACTGAAGCCCTTTGGGTATTTTCTGCATCAACTCATTTTCATGTCATTTGACACTTTTGCTGAATGTTGTATGAAATATTTGTGGAAACTGTGTACATTAAAAAATGAATAGCTACATCTAAAGATGCAGCAAATGCTATTTCACTGTTTCAAGTGTGTTACTTTTACCATACATTACAGGTTTCCTGAGTATATCATTATCCATTTTTTTCATGAAACATTTCAAGGAGCATTGTATGCACCTTGGAGTGCATGTAGAGAGCAGAGCTATGTCCGGGGGAAAAGAAAAGAGATGGCAGTTAGCGGAGAGAACAGCCGGGAATGGGAATGAAATGGAAGTGGAGAGTAGTGTGATGTCACCAAGAAGGTATATGGTACCAGATGATCAAGAGAAATAGGAGGAGACAGGTTTGAAATCAACTGATATTTGAAAGGGATGAATATTGGTGGTATGAGTGTTGTTTCTACACTGGAGAGTGGTATGTTAGAGGTGACTGATAGGAGCAGAAGGGAAGATTTAATAATAGGAGATGGAATAACAAGTAGATACAAAGCACAGCTGGAGAAATTTAAAACAGGTGAGAGTGCAATAAGATAGGGATTGGTGTTGAGTAGTTTTTTTATAGAGGGTTTAAAATTGAAAATAAATAATGGTGAGATATTTACAATATTAAGGTTGGGGAATTAATATCAGTTGTTGAAACATGGTTTGATCAAGGTGATAGTGCGAGTTCAGAGGTTTTGTGTTTATAGGGAAGCATGGTTTAAGAAAAAGGAGTAGGGATAGAGTTTCTGGAGTACATATGTAATTTGTGAGAAAAATATCAAAGGTTAAGTTGTGTGAGGAGTTGATTGTTGTTGAGTTGGTTTATTTATGGATGCTCTGTAGCATTTAGGTCATCAGCATCCCATTCAATTCACCGGGTGAAATGGCTGAAACATTTTGCTCAGAGGCCTCTTCTTTAGGCTTGAGGTTCTTTTACATGCCGTAAATCTATAACAAGGCTTTACTTTCCTTCCGAAGAAAGCCATACTTAGGGTTTTTATACCCAAAAAATCTTGAGTTTAGGAGGCAAGTATGGTTAGTGAGGAGTTGATGAGAGAAGACACAAGTATTGTGGATAAAAATAAATAAGGCAAAAGAAGTGGCTATATATATTGTGTTGGATGTGGTATATAACCCATCTGTGTTTATGAATGTTATAAGTTATTTGTTGAGCTTAGTGAAGAGATGGATGATATAACAAGAAAGTATGGAATTTATTATAATGGGGAATTTTAATGCTAGAGTGAGAGTAAATCAAATAAGATTTTTAAGTATGAAAGTAACTGTGATTGAGAGAAAGAAGTAAATTAAGTTGTGATAAAATATGTAACAGGGAAGATTTTCAATAAATTAATTAATTTTTGTAAAGAGAACAATTTGACAATGTGTAATAGTGTTAGGGGAACAGATATATGAATGTAAATTATTGTTGTTGATTTGGTTTATTTGCAGATGCTCTTTAACATCCCAGGTCATCAGCGTTCCATTCAACTTAGGGAATGAAATGACAGATAAATTTTGCTCAGAGGCCTCTTCTTTCAGGCTTGAGGTTCTTTAACATGCCGTAAATCTACAACATGGGATTTACTTCACTTCTGAAGGAAGCTATGCTTAGGATTTTTACATCCAAAAAATCCATCAACCCTGGCAGGGATAAAACCGAAGATCTTTGATCTATGAGACAAAAACGGTTACTATTAGAGCACCTGGACCAGCATGAATGTAAATGATCAAAGTGTGGTTGACTATTTGTTGTGAAATGAAAGGATGGATGAAATGATTTTAATGATTTTAGAGTGATGGATGAAGAGATCAGTAGTAGTCATTTTCCTTTGATAATAAATATAAATTTGGGGAAAAGTAGTAAAAGTGATGAGACATTTAAGGATTAAAATTTATAAGCAGATTTAATTGGAGGAATGGTTTAGTGAAGAGTGAGTGCATGGAGGCTAGAAAATAAGTTTTTAGAGATTTGCATAGATGGAGAAGAAGAGAGTATATCGGAAGTAATTTTTATTAAAGAAATGGGGATATAAATGTTTAGTACAGAGAAAAAAAGAAAATGGCAACAAAATGAAAAATAAGATTAAGAAAGCAGAAAGAGATTTTAAAAAAATGAAGAAATGTGGACCCTTATGAAAAGTGTCTATACGAAAAATAAACTAGGAAACAAAATTACTTTAAAGAAATGGAGAAAGTATTTTGCAGGCTTGGTTGGGGTATAATTGTAAAAAGTGGATTGTTGATGTGTAATAAAACAGTGGAAAGAGTTGAGTGTTTAGATAAAGAAATTACAAGCAGTGAAATTGAACATTAAATTAAAAATTTGAAAAGGAGTAAGTCAACAGATATAGATGGGATTTTGGGAGAATATTGGAAAATATTGATTAAATTGTTTAAGGTTAAAAAAAAGCAAGTGGTGCCAAAAAATTGGATAATAGTGGGGTGCTATCATTGTAAAAAGGAAAAGGTGATTTAAATAATCCAGGGAATTGTACAGAAATCTGTTTATCAATTTTAGGTAAAATTTACACAGACATAATGGCTCTGAGATTACAGGAATGGTTAGAGATAGAAAAGAAGTTGCTTGAATTTCAAGTAAGATTCAGGAAAGATAGAAGGACTGTTGACAATATAAATGATAATTCAAACTATAGTCAACAAGCACCTAAAAAATAAAAGAGGTATAGTGTATATGCTCTTTGTGGATTTTGTAAAGGCATTTGATACAAAGAGATATACTTTGAGCATAAAATGAGATGTAAGGCAGTAAGTGAAGAGTTTATTACAGAATTTCAAAAGTAGTACAATGCAGTAAAGTTTTGTGTTAAAGGTACAGGACGTGGGATCACAAGAGATGGTGGAACAAAAGATAGGTTTGCAACAAGGCTGTTTGTCCAGTTTTGTTTAATTTGTTTATTGAGGATATTATGGAAATATCTTAAAAGAGTAATTCACACTGTACAGTTGTTAGAAAGAGACATACCATTGCTTTTTACCGATGATTTAATGGTAGGCTCAACTACAGAAATTGGATTGCAACATGCCATAAACTAGATAAGTAGATTTTGCAAAAAATGTGAATTAAGAGTTAATGTTAAAAAAATAAAAAAAAAGTAGCATTTAAGACAGGGGGTAAATTAAGAAGGATGAGAAATTACTTTTGAATGGAGAGCCATTGGAAGAGTTAAAGAATTTTTTTATTTGGAGGTGAAGTTGCCAAGCGGTGGAGGATGGATGGGAACCACAAGGGAAGAAAGTTATTGTTAAAATATAGGAACCATGAGAGCAATTAAAATATATTTTAAGAAAATTTCAAATATGTAATAAAATGGTTGGAGAAATTGTATGAGATGGTAGTGGAATCAAAAATGTTATATGGTGTATAAGTATAAAGAACTTTTATGGGTTGGCTGAAAATTCATTTAATCCATAGGATGTTTTGTAGAGAGGTAAAACAGGCTTTCCCCACCCAGCTTCAAAAACCAATAATTAATCTCAAATAAATGTTAATCACTCATTAATATAATTAAATAGGTAATATTTCCATATATGAGAATAGGTAGAAAGTTATTTATTTTGTATAAATTGTGTATGTGATATTGAAATATACTTAAAAGCACATATATTGTACAGCCTTGTTGCTTCTCCTTAATGAAAGGGACAATGAGTCAAAAAAGTATTATGACGACCTGCATCATAAAAACCTTAACAAGTTTTAGTCTAGGAGATGAAAGGACAACCTTCTATTCTATAAACTCTGTATGAATGGAATACCACACCATTAGCTTTGGGGAAACACAAATCCAGAGGAACCTTGAAAGTTAATTGTAATGAGTAAAGAACCTAAGCAACCCACACGAAGAAAGTATAGCATATTCTCTAAAAGCAATGGAAAAACTACTAAGGTCAAAGACTTCAAATGCAGAATAAGCCATTACTACGTGGTGTCAGGACAGGGCGAGAAAACATGCTCCCATCATGAAGTGCAGAAAATCATGAACTGTGTTATAACCTAGAGATTATTTAAATCTTAGAAGCTGAATGTGTGGAGAGGACTGTTCAACTAGAAAGCTAATAAAAAAGGATAGGAATCAACGAGAGAGTAGTTATAGTTGTTGGGAAATTTCTGGCGAGTTTTTGGAGTCAGTTAACAAAATGTACAGTTTCATTTTTGGGAGTGTCATTTTTGGTACAAGTCTGTGAAGTCAACATAGCAGAGAAGTGCATCATTGTGTAAAACTGTGATCAAAATTATTATTATTATTATTATTTAATGCCGAAGTGGGTTATTGGACCAATAAGTAGTTTGCGGCTTTGAAGAGATCTTTGCTAAAGAATAAAAAATAGCCCTAAAGCATGGTGAGACATATAAAGATGGACATGTGGGAACTTAGTTATTTATAAGTCTCAAGGTTCCGACAGACTAGTACATGAAGTGTATAAATGTAAAGGATATCTTAGCCACCAAGTGAACAGTTAACAATAAAAAGCAATCTGTTGAACTTATAAAAACTTTTAATTCATGAATAACTATCATCCTTTTTAACTTGCAACTCTCTGGATACAATAGTTATGTTCCTAAAATACACTGTTAAGGACTCATGTGATGGAACTGTGGTAAGAACTATCCATAACCCACAGTAAAATGAATGGGAAGATATTGCAGAAGGAGTCTAGGGAAGCAACCACCTGAACAAGAGACAGTTACTATTTCCACTTTCCCCATACATCAAGATTTCAGAGCCAAGGATGGAAAGGACTTTTTCTTTCTCCATATCTACAATAAAATCCACCCTGATAGATATTGCAGAAGGAGTCTACGGAAGCAACCACCTGAACAAGAGACAGTTACTACTTCCACTTTCCCCATACATCAAGATTTCAGAGCCAAGGATGGAAAGGACTTTTTCTTTCTCCATATCTACAATAAAATCCACCCTGATATTCTATAACAATCCTAATAAAACCAATTAATCAAATCCTTATTATTTTATATTATCAACCACATAAATAAAAATCCATTCATCTGGCTCCCAATGTGGTGTCATATCCCCTCACTACTGTCAGCACACTCACCAAGTACCAGATGTATAGTCCAAACCTTACGACCAGTATTTTCACATCTTCCTTCTCAAGAATGGTTCTGTTCTCAAAACTTTGATGAGAATGAAGAATTGAGAGCAGCATAATCCATATGGTTAAAATCCCAAATATGCAGAGGGTATCCAAAAGCATTCCTTTAATATATAACATGTTTGTAAAGGAGAGGATAAGGATGTGCAATACATGTACAGGTAATAAATTTCATTTTAAATATGCCTTTATATTATGTTTTGAGCACTTGGCATTTACTTTTGGAATAATTGTTATTTGATATTTGTAATAAAATAATGTTCAATAATACAACAGTGGAAAAAGTTGGACAAATTCGCTATATCTAATACAGTCTTTGCAGCTCTTGAGATTCATTGCACTATATTAGCGCAGAGCTTATTGCTAGTTAAATATCTCTTAAATGATAGGAGGCTCAATGTTTTTCTTACTAAGGGCATGTATATGAACAAGTATTTTCGTATATACTTCTGCTTAAAGTATTATAATACTAAAGTTGCATATAAATGTTTTACCTAATGGAGTATTGTCTGTATCACTGTATTTGAGCTGCTGAAGACCCTCAACTAGTGGTGATACTTCTCCATCATCTGGAGTCTTTGTCATGAAAAATGGATGTTTTTCCATTTCCTGCATAACAAAATTAAACACACCAGTAAACATTTATTCAATGCCTCAGAAATTTCTACAGCTTTATGAAGTGAATGTTTCCCTTTTAGTCATAAATGCTACTCCATACTCTCATATACCAAGCACTAATAAAAATACAAAATTTTGTAACTGTTTTGTATACAAAAAAGTTATTAAAATAATATTATTAATATTTAAAGGAAAATTTCCTTTTAACTTCCTGCTCTATAACTAGTTGTGTCTACTCCAAAATAATATTTGCAATGAACATATCAACATCAAGATAAAAATAAGATGTGCTCAGTAAAGAACAAAAAGATTTAATTTGTAAACTGCAAGAGAAATTTTTTTAAATTGTGTTTAACGCCCAATTTTACTACTGAGGCATCACAAGTGGTGAACACTGATGATACATGAAATGAAATGATAAATTAGAAAAGGATTTTTTTAAGAAAGGAAACATTCCAGGCCTAAGTTTAGGATTCCTCCCAGCCTTTGTCATTTATAAGGATTGAGGAAAACCTAAAAAAAAAACCTGTCAGTCAATTGTTGATCATTAAATTATTTAAATTTCCATGATATACTTCTGTACATTTCACATAAATTAAAAAATAAATTAATTTGGAAAATACCTTTTAATACAACAATACCATTTCCATGCAGATTCCTTTACATTCCATAAAATTCAAACTAAATTGAACTGAAAATAGATATCTTAAAACACAAGACTATTTTAATGAAAGATTCCATTACATTTTACTTACATTGAAAATAATTAGAAGTATATATGCTATATAATTCAAACTCCATTAAAACGCAGCCTTTTGAAGAAATAAGATAAGCGTTTCATACAGTATTAAATATTATTTCTGGAAATAATTTCACTACATAATCTTAAAGGCATTGTTGTAGCCACCATTTGTATCTGTGTGGCTTTAACAATGCCTTATCTGTCAATCCTAGTGGTCTAGTGGTAGCCATATTTGCCTAGTAGACCAAAGATCACAGATTTAATCCCAGTCAGGGTCAATGGATTTTTTCAGGTGTAAAAATCCTAAGCATGGTTTCCTTTGGAAAGGTAATAAAGTATGAGTCCCATGTCATAGATTTATGGGATGTAAAAGAACCTCAAGCTTGAAAGAGGCCTCTGAGCAAAATTTACAGGCAATTTCATGTCCTGACTTAGGTGCTTACCATACATCCATAATTAGCCAAGACAATTCTGGTTTTTAGTGCTGTCCGAGGTATTGTTTGGGGTTTGAGAATTTTATGACTGGAGAGGATTTTTTTTTTATTTTTGTAGATTTATATGTTTGGCATCGCATTTTTAAACATTCTCTAATGGCCGTGTATCTATCAGTCGACCTTGGAGCAAGCACTGATGTCGATTTTGACAGGGCATGGCTACCTGTCTCGCCACAACTTTTTACTTTGGCAACACAACAGGGATAATGTGTTTATGTTATTTTCATGTGTTAAGTAACTCATTTACACATTTTTGATAACACTATTTATTTTTTGTCTCATTGTTTAGCAATGGGCAAAAGAAAATGTGTGTAAACCTACAAAAGGAATACAAATTTTTAAATTGTGTAATGACAATAACAATAAATCTGTTAACTGTACACTATGTACTGGAGAATTTTCTGTTGCACATAGAGGAAAGGGTGATATTGAAGACCACGTGAAAACAGCTAAACATAGGAGTGCCATTAATGATACTCCTTCAGCAAACAGAGATTTTTTTAAGACTTTTAAAGTAATTTCTAACATATGTCTTGGGTTGAACCAAAAAAATATGGTAAGCCTACCCTGAATTGAATGGGATGCTGATTATCTGAGATAATAAAGAGCATCTATAAATAAGACGGGGGGAACTCCTTATCCAGTTATATCAAACTCTTGCAAGTATTCCTATGTTATTTAATTCTTCTGCAATCTGATAAATAAAAATAGTTTCAATATCTCTGTAAGGGTATTTAAATTTGGCAATCTAGCAACCATCCAATAAGTCCAAAATATCCAATCCAGATGATATCTCTCTCTCTCTCTCTCTCTCTCTCTCTCTCTCTCTCTCTCTCTCTCTCTCTCTCACACACACACACACACATGGTGGGGTACCACTGGGTTCTTCTAGTTCTTAGAGGGACACTCTCAAGTAAATCTTAAAGTGTGTCTAGCTGAAATGAATTAACTCCTGTTGGTTGCTCAAGAAGAATATAAAGCTCAGACATTAAGGACAATTCTACCAACACATTTACTTCTGAAAATGATGTTGACAAGCATTACAAAGATTGTCTTTGGCCCAAGTATAGGTGCTGTGAAGTTAAAAATGTCATCTTTTGTGAAAGTGGCTTCAATGATTGCTAAGATTACTAATTGAAAAGTTTGGTTATTACATTCTAGGAATAAATTGAACAAAGCTAGTCTAGAAGCATGATCTGTTGCTGAGAAACACTGGTCCCATAGGAAATGGGACACCTGCAACAAATTGCTTTTAAAGTTCTGAGGACAGCCCAATGGGATACTCCAAACATAAAAGCTATTCAATCACTATTTACACCAGACCGCCACAAGTGGCCAAGGTCATTAAGGTGCAGATTCATGTGTGGGAGGTCTGGGGTTTGATTTCTACCAGGACTGCCCTCCCTGAGATTTTTTCAAGGTTTTTCCCAGTTTTCCTAAATGGCAAATGCCAAGGAGGTCCCTAAACTTAGACTGAAATGTTTCCTTCCTTTAAAAAAAATCCTTTTCCTGTTTATCTCATGTATATCAGTGTCCACTGCCTGTGGTGCCTCAATAGTTAAAAATGGGTGTTAAACACTACAAAATAAATAAATAAAAAATTTAAAAAAAACTTTTGCACCATTTACACAAATGTTCTGGGATTTGTCTCCAAGAAAATCTTTGTTTGTATAAACAGCAGCTATATCAGCATTTTGATATGTCAAAATACTTGCAATTTGAAAACTGCAACATTTTATCAAATTACTTCTAAGTGCACACATTTTTCTGCTTTCAGCTAAATATAAAATAATGTAAACATATCAGTACTACTGCAAATAAACTAAGCGGTCTTTCCACAGCTGTGGTACTGTGGTTCAGCGATTGATAAAACATTTTTACTTCATTTTACTAAAGTACTACTATTGAAATGTGGTCATAAATAGCACACTCTACAAAATTCTACATAAAAATTATTAATTATTTAAATATGTTCATTGAATTTGCAAATGACACAAAATACAATTTTTCTAAAACTATTAATGAAGGAGCAAACTGTTACATTTGTTTGCCATATTTCTAGGTATGATATTAAAGTTATGGGCTGCCAGAGTGCAGCTGCTTAATGCTGCTGCAATTAGAAAAGGGGAGATAGAGTTGCCATGCATAAAGTATTTTTATTTTAGTATTTGTATTTTTACTTAAAGTATAAAATTATATATTGCCCTACCAAATCTCTGCAAGAATCTATTTTCAAATATATATTACAGACAAAAACTCATTCTTCAAGACTGTAAAGGTCTAATTTACAGAAAATAAAGATAAATTTGATTGTGATAGCTGCTCTATATAGTTCTTTATTTCTACTTTACCACCACCTATACATCTAATAAGAATCCTTACAGAACAATTTTAAATAAGCTCTCCTTTTCATAATTCACATTTTTTATACATGTTTGTTTGTTTGTTTTTTTTGTTTTCTTTATTATACTTGATTTCAATCTTTTCTATTTAATTTTTTGTTTCCAAATTATTCATATGTGTTGCTATGTTCTGTCTATTATGGCAGCCCGCAATTGGGGGAAGTCATTGTTTTGTCAATAAATTTTTATATGTAGCAGCATAGCTTACAAAAATCAATTAGTATACAATTTACACACAATGAAAGCACTGAGTAACTCATAAACACACAACCACTTGCTGAGAAAGTAATTATCAAACTTAATACAAGCTGTTACCTGCATAAGCATTACATGGCCTCAATGATTGGCTTTTTCAGTATGCAGTCATGCCCTGCGAGCTTATAACTCAAATAACCTCACTGTAGTATTGAGCAGAGAAGAAAAACATCTTTTGAACATGCTCAAACATGGGCCAGTATTTTATAATTTCTATTGAAAGTGGTACACAAATATATAAATTCCATTCATCCACATAAGTTAAATATTTTGATAAAGACAGAATGCATCTAAGCTAGAAAAAGTAAGTCTTAAAATTAGTACTTTTGATATAATAGGTTATTTTCTTAGCTTCATCATCTTTGGAAGTTCAAACAGTGAGTTGGTTATCTTTTTATTTCAACTAATTCTTTAATTTCTCATTTGTTAATTTTATATTAGTCATTTATTAATCAGGTAACTTTGCTGTAGGTACTAGAGCATTGTGCCTAGAACCAAACATTAATTCTTACTCCCTCCTTGCAGTGAAAACAATAAACAGTCTGATAAAAAGTTATAATTCCATATAGAAAATGCCAGACATATATGTCCCTAATGTAGATGAAGCCAAATCCAGTATCAGCACATTGATCAATAAGTAATAGATTACTCTGAACCATTACACTATATGTTATATTTTAATTGGATATTTTGCATTCATTTTGTTATAAATATTTTGTATGTTGATATATGGGAAATAAATTCATTCATTCATTCATACTGTGAACCATGAAAATTAACTTGCCCACACTGACCGAGTCTGATCTATCTCAATATGTAAACATGGAACGTGGTATAAAAGAAAACAAAGCAGCAGTGACTCTGTTGCAAATGTGCTAAGAAACTAGGAGGTATTTAAGTCACTGAAACTTTGAAAGTTTCTCTTTTTCATGCTATCATTTCATTATGGGTGCATTTTTCTATTGAACTCAGTGCAATCTAGCCACTAGCACACTGTTACAACTTATTAGCATTCTATTAGTTCTAAAAGGAAACTGGAAGACTATATAATATAAAAACTGCCAAATTTATATAATGTTGATTTAATTAGCGGGGATTTTAACAATGAAATATGGTATAATATAACAACTTATTTATGAGGAATTCATTCAAATTTCACTAGTTTTGCTCCACTTGCTTGGACATGTTTTGAATGCTATTGCCCTCATCATCAGAACAGTTCCACTGTCAGCTTCCCAATGCAGTATTAAGATGTAGAGCTCTATGGATTTTATGAACTTTGTGATGAGGTCACTGTTGTTTGGAAGTTCAAAATTAACTAAATTTTGTCATTTATGAATATATTTTCCAACACAATATATTATGAATACTTTTCTCTTCTTTTTCATTATATTAAAAATGAAAACAAGAAAAAATTTAGTTAATGCTGATCTTCCAAACAACAGTAACCTCATTACAAAGTTAATAAAATCCACAGAGCAACACCTTAATATCAAGCTGGGTAGCTGACTTGAAACATGTCCAAGTAAGTGGAACAAAACTAATGAAATTTGAGTGAATTCTTCATAAATAAATTATATTATATAATGTTCTTCCACAAGGAATTTGGCAAAATGCCTACACTCAGATAATTTATTTATTAAGTATCACAATATTTAAATTCAGATGGCTATAATTAGTATATAATGGTTTAATTTATCACTATTTTTGTTATGCAATTTAGGTTTGGAGAAGTACATTTATATGTGGTGTAAATATAAAGACTACTAATCCTCCAAAAAGTTGTTTGAGATACATACAGTAGAGAGGAGAATATTATGTAGAAATATTTCTAAGGAATCTAAAATGTAACTATGGCACCATTATATGCCTATAAGATAGTTCTATTTACCATAAACATTGTACATGACAAGATCCTAGACAAGGACTATGGCACTTGGACTTAGAACAATTAATGTCTAAATGTAAACAGAAAAGGTTCCAAGAGCAAATTGTGCATAATAAATTGTATTTATAATTAAAAGTCAAAGATGGAATAAGTTTCAAACAGAAATGAAAAACTCCTTGATAGATAAATGTAACAATAGGATAAACAAATTGTAAATATGTATATAACATATAGTTAAATGTAATTGAAGGGTACAGATGAAAAACTACCGAAGTTCACTTTTGGTGAAATTTGAGATTTTGGTGCCAATGGGTTGTAGGTATATAGTACTACATACCAATACACTCATACAGCAAAAAAACCATATGTGGCCTATAAAAATCAGCATAAAAATAGTGTCACAAGGAAAAACAATTATAGTCCTTTGTAAAATACCTACAAAACCAAAGCAAGAAAGTGAGCTGATGAAGTTGCATCAATGTTGTTTGACTTTTGTTTCCATCACCTGGACCCATCTGTTCAAAATTTGCAAATTTTTTGTGATTTGTGCCTTGGTCAAAATAAAAGTTACAGCATTATTAGCTTCATTCATGTTATGGTTCATTAGTACAACAGATTTTGAATTGGTGAAAGTGACTTTTCCTATTAGAGGCCACAGTTATATGGAATGTGACAAAGATGTGGATTTAAACAATTGAAACACCCAGCAATTGGAATAAGCTCATCAGAACATGCCACATCAAATCTCCCTTCAATATCATTGAGTGTTCCCAGGATATTTTTAAATTGTGGTCTTATTTTCTTAATAAAGAATACAGAAAGACACATGCAATGAAGACAAGAGAAATATGAGAGATTGTAGCTGACAAAACCTCTTGGAACTACAACCAGTGGAATAACCTACAATTGCTCCTGGGAGTCCCATGTTATTGTTGACAAAATGTGCCGTACATAGATTGATGAGCAGCCTGCCCTCATATTCAAGCTACATACCACTTTCCAAGGCAAAATATGATGACCTCAATACCTGAGGAGATTCTGTTACGAAAATTCTCAGCTCTATATTTTAAGGTGACCAGTAATAGACAATGAATAATTATGATTGAATGATTACTTTCAATAGTGTTTCATTAAGTTTATATTTTCCTCAGCAAATACCTAGTATAATTTGGCACATTCCATAATCCTACAGTTAGTGGAGTTTGATTGTTTTTATCTATAAGTATGTGTACTTTGACTTTTTATTGTTAATTAGCATGAACAAAAACACACAGGACATTAATTTCCAAAGAAAGGTACGTTAGAAAACTACTTAAGAGTTATTCTAGAAAAAAACATTTCTATATATCAAATGTGGTTAATTTTGTAATCTTTTTAAACTTCAAATTACATCCCTGTAAAAGAGTAAAAAATGGACTTTGATTGTTTTTCCCTTGTACCCTTCAATTGGTTAAAGTATAAATAGAAATACCCCATTATTATACGAGGTAAATTTATCCCTTGTTTTAAATAGTTTGATACATAACCTTTATAAATTGATTTTGTGATTAATTTATTTTCTGACAATGGCTAAAACTCAAATGTAGGGTCCACGGTCTACACTAAAATTATTATTACAATTATTTAAATTTAACTTATAGCTTGATTTATGAACATTTAGGATATGTAATCAAGATTTGAGAGAGTTCAAGTACTACAAATTTAAATATTGTTAGTTCTTAAAAATGTTAAGATGTATATTGGTGTAGAAAAGGGAATATCATGTAGTAGTGATTTTATAAAAGTTGTGTGTGTTTGTTTGTGATAAGCAAGGAATAATGTTGCACAGGATTCAAATCTATCTCTCTGTCATCTGTTCAGTGTAAGTAAATATGAATGGTTTATATAATCCATCACAGCTCAGAACACCTTGGGTCTAAATCTTTATTAACTGATGGTGAAATTTGGAAGGATCCTCTAACTGTGGGAAAAATTTTACATGACAAGTTCCTAGAGGATTTAAGTTGTTAAAATGAAAAGCATTTTCAAAATTAACTATAAATTTTCTGATAGAACAGTGTATATACAGGATAGACAAGCTGTAAGTTTGTGTGGTAATTTCATGTATAATAACATGTACAAGAAATAACTGAGCACATGTAAATAACTGCTTTATGAAGATATTGTGTAAAATTAACAATATTTGAAAACTGTACAAGCCTTTAGGCAAATAAAGATATCATTATGCAATACAACATTGATTTAAAATGCAGCACGGTTATTTGATTTATATGCCGGCAGAGTGCGGGAGAAGCCAGTTTTTAAGACTGTATAATGTTTGTGTAGGCAACAGCTTATAGTTAGAGGGAGATTTTGTCACTCAGTGGTCATGTGTTACTTGGTCCTTTTCATGTGTAAATTGTGTGCAACTGTTCTTCATTAGTTATGGTACTACATAAATATAGTCTTAAAGATTGGGTGTGTATATATAATACATATGTGAAAATAGATTCTTGCAGAGAAGTGGTAAAGCTATTTGCAAGTAAACATCCTGGAGATTATTTTGCAGGTACAGAAACCATTCACCCACTTGTTAAAAGAGATACCAGAGACAGGATATGTCAATGACAAGAAATGTTTCAAACTGTATGTTCATAAGCAAGAAAAGTTAGATTAATACAGGAATTTTCTATGCAGATGCCAACAATGTATTGCTGCTGAGGAGCATAATTTTCAAAATCTCTTATAATACAGGTTAGTGCTTGCAAACAATGGACAACATGAAAAGCTAAGATATATGATTGAAAGTATATGCATCTACTGCCAATGGTGACACCAATGGAAGGCTGAATGCAGGCGGCCCTCATAGGGAAGAAACAAAACACAGGCAACTAGACAACATCGGTTTATTGTGGCATGAGCAAAAGTTATAAAACTACTTACATAGGATTGTAAATCTGTCACAGGAAGGGTCTCCCAGTAATCCATGGTGTTTAGCAGCTTTCGAAATAGTCTCCAAGTTCTGAGTTGCAAATGTGAGTCACCTCGCGTCGAAATGCTGGCAAGATGTCCGCTTTGTTATCAAAATGTATTCCATGCAATGATTGCTTCACTTTGGGATGAAATTGTAATCACAGGACCTGAGATCAGGCGAATATGTCAAGTGTGGAAGAACTTCCCATCCCCGCTGCCATAAAAGACACTTGACACTCTCGGCTATGTGAGTTCATGGAGAATAATGACATTCAAAAGTTCTTTCCATTTGGTGTTTATGTAACGAGGCAGTTGCAACACCAAAAAAAGACCTGTAATACTGGGCATTCATAGTAAACCCTCATGCACTGGAGGACCCACAAGCATACCTTGACTGACATACGCCAAATTGACCATGACTTTTGTTAATCGGAGTATGTTGAAACTTGTGTTTGCATGGTGACCCAGGGTGAGCCATTCACTGGACTGTTGCTTGAGTTCCAGTTTATATGCCTTTGCCCATGTTTCCTCAATTGCAATGATACAATTCAACATAGCATCCCCATCTTCCTTAGATGTTGCCAGATTGATGCGACAAGTTTTACAGCAAGTACACTTCTGTACCTCACTTAATTGATGTGGCACCCACTTTGCAGAAATTTCCTGCTTGTTCAGATCCTCCCATAAATTACAGTGCACTGCTTTTGCCAGAATTTCTGTATGCTTTCTAATTCCATAAGTGTCCAGTGCCTATCATCGCATAAGCACCATCACCCATACATTCTTGTCCACAGACAAAAGACACCCTTTGCGTTGACCTTCAGCCCTTTGTCCACTTCACCACTGTTTGATGGGGCTAGCCATGTGCACCCAGTGCTTCCCGTAGCTCTGTGCACTTCTCGTGCATTCCTGCAGCACAATTTTCACATACTCACATTGTTCACCCCTCATGGCTTACATTCCTGATCACTGTCGCCCAACTATTGCATGGGTTTCTTGTTTATTGTCCCTTGTTAGTGAGAAAAATAAATAGTTTGCATGACTTATGACTTACCCTTCCTATTGTTAGTTTTAAATACAGTACTATTTTATATTTTTAATAAATATAAATACATACTAAAATAAAAATACCATGTGCAGCAATTCTATTTCCCTTTTTCTAATTGCAACAGCTACACTTCCCCAGTAAACAGCCACACTCAAGCCGTTCACTGCATAAAACGCAATCAAGAAGATACACAGAATTCCTTTTGTAAAAAATATATTAATGTTTCACTAGCTAAATATTATTATTAGAAAAATATCTTCAGTTATTGAAGAACTAAATATGAAAGTATATCAGTAGTTAACTCCTTAAATGAAAAAATATGAAAGCATACAGAGATTCCTTCAGAAGCATAATTCAAAATTATTGTTGTTAGAAGAAAAATACAACAAGAAAATGACAAATTTATGAGTGGAATTCAGATGGAGCTAAGAAGACACATAGCTTTTTATGGAATTCCTTAAGTCTTTAAACAAGACTTGCTCTGGCTTGCAAGGCCAGGAAAATGGCTGAAATACAATGTTTCAGAATACATCACAATGAATGACTGATCCTCTGGTATTCCAGTCTTAACCTGCTACACTATAGGTTATAAGCACAGGATGTGCTGAAAAGTAAGTTTTTTGCTACACCTCACTCAACATTAAGATAATCTGAAGCAAGATATTGTGAAGGCAGTGATGGAAATACCTCTGGATGCATTCAAAATTATATGGAAAAATAGCAGAAAGTCTAATAATTCAGCAATTGTGTAAAGATCCAGGATGTTAATAACTGATAGTCATAATAATGTTCACTATTTGTAATTTAAGCAAAATATGTGAGACTTTGCATCTTATAATTGCAGTTCCTTTTTAGCCTTGGAACAGAATTTATGATAGGAATTAGTACTTTTATGCACAATATTTGACATTAGCTGGAGTAGATATTTCTGTTTATTTTGTAGTCTTGCTTTTCAAATTGCTTCTAGTTCAGAGCACTTTACTTTTACTAATATTCTATCTCTTACCGCACTGACTCTATAGGATCCAGGCCTGGAGACTAGAGCAACACTTTAAATTCTTGAGATTATCCTGTGTTTTCCTTCTATTTATTAAATCCTTACTTAATTTACAGGTATTCTCGGAATCGTCCTGCAATATACCTCATGTCCAAACAAACACTTTTTATAAAGAACAGCAAGCTTGAATAAAATGTGCTGCATACATTTTTGTCCAATTTACTTTTTATTTTCTGGACTGGGCAATTTCACTGAAAGAACATTATAGATCCCCCATTATGTTTTACTGTGAACTTTATGCAGTGTATGTGCATATTTTCAGATATCAAACATCAAATATAAATATACAGTGTTTGTTTCAAAACTTAAATTTTGACTTATCTGTTCACAAAATATACATATTTTCATATACCAAGCATTAAATATAAATATATTGTTTTTTGTCCCAAAACTTAAAACTGAGACTTATTTGATCACAAAATATATTTTTGTTACTCAAACAATTTTGCACTCATTCAATTTTTTTTTATTTAATTTTCCTAAAAGTGAATTTAAAGAAGTAAAGTTACTCCATAGATTGGCTGCCCATTGTTATCTTTTCCTATACTGAGGGAAATCATGTATTATGGATGCTACTGCACAATGATTCAATATTACCTTTTTTTTAATTGATGAACACTATTACCTGACCTACTCTGCATTTTGGTCTGGCCTTTTCTAACTATGTTTATAAAGATTTTGATATGTCTACATTGTGTAACAGAGAGCAGGCATGGAACTTTCTATGTTCCAACAATTTTTTCAACTAGAGTATTCTGTGCCACAATGTGCACTGAATGGTACATACTTCTCTGCACTAATAGAGTAGTAGTAATAATCCATTACCCAAATTGATTATGAACAAAGAGAGAATTTATAATTGTCTTTTATACAGAAAGAGTAATTTCAAATTAACTGGCAAAACAACACAATTGAAGAAATATGAACTATAGGCTAAGTGTAACTACATTCAAATTGTTATGATCTGTCAGGACCTGGAACAGGCCTTGGGCCTAAGCCTTTAAGTGGTTTTGATGATGATGAAGAAGACATATGAAAGGGCAAAGAGAGTCCTTCAGTGTCATGCTGAAAATAATCTGTCAAGAAAATAATTTCTTTATCAATTTAAAATTGTGTTTGTGTGTGTGTGTTTTTTTTTTAATTTTATTTTAAAGACAGCCTTATGGAATAATGTGTCAGCTTACAACACAATGCCATTAGCAGATCAAATGGGGATGAGTATCATAAGATTTTCTATTTCCCTACTGTACTGGCAATACCATGATATCAGCTTGAGTTTAGTTTATTACTACATTCTGGAAGTGTTTGTCATAACTATTCATCTGAAAGATAATATTATGCCAAGATATACACTCAACTATACTGAATGTCCAAAGAATTTTGATCAGCAATATATGTATCTGTGTGCATAACAAATTATTGCATTATCATTCTGTCATTCGCTGTCTTAACAAAAGTCGAGATGAGATGTTAATAAATCACGTAGTTACTGACCATAGCATTGTTATTTTCCTCCTTTGTAAATAGTTTACAAAATATCACTCAGTTCAGCCTATTATTTATGTTATTAATGAATAAAATTATCAGTAAATAGATGTCAGAGGCCTTCCAACTAATAATAATTTTAATTGCATATGAAATTGCCATACTGATGATACAAGCTATGTCATTGTGGGGTTAATAGAGGGGTATGTGCCTCAAAGTACATGCTTAAATCCCTCTACCTCTGTCCATGTCCATCACAGAGCCTTTTTCTTCTACTTCTTTCTTCTCATTCCACCCATCATAATGTGCCCTTTCTTCTTCTTCTGCCTCCTCCTCCCCATTCCACTCGGCATAAGTGTGGAAGGATATAACGTTTGTTGACTGTGCATATTGGTTTTCCTAAGATGTGGGAGATGTTTGAATACAATGCATAGTAATTATTTCCAGGACAATACATGGAAAATTAAATATTTATAAAATAATTGGGACAGCTCAATTGACACAAAACAGGAGGAGCTTATGTTTGCAATTATAACATTTACTGGAAAAGTGAATAAACCAGGTATATAAGACAACTAATTCAAGACATATTACTCATTTCACTGACAAATTTTGTATAAAAATTCTTAAAACAAAGCCTTTTCTCTGCAAGTATTGTAAATTCTTAAGATCTATAATTTTAGAGGTGCTTGTACCATATGCTATTTGTTCACTGTCTTGTACAGATATAATTGGAAATACATGAACATCAGCTGGTGTTACAAGTTACCAAGTTATCTTCAATAGATAATATCTTACTTCTGTAATTGGTCATATTTTCTGCATTACCAAATCAAGCACCATGACTGCTGAAGTTGTGTGCCGTAAAATGCATTCCATTGTCAAGTGGCAATAAATCACATCAAATACACAATTCGATAAATTAAAGGACAGAAACATATGTAATAAGCATTAAAGAGCAAACTGCTATCTAATGTCATTCTTAAACACAGTAGCACAGAGAGGGAAGAACAAGAAAAAAATATATAAAAGGGACTGAAAAATAATTCTAGGAAAACTCCATTATGAACTTTGTTATTGGTGAATGACAAAACCTGGCTCTCTAACGATGATATCTCTTATGAAATAAATCAAAGCACATAAACAGATGTTAAAAAACAAGTAAGTGATTTCAATATTTGTAGCTTTATAAGATGATTTTGATAATTGGAAAACAGTGCTACCTGTTATGTTTTCAATTTATTTATTCTATTTATTTTCTAAATTTGACAGCAATGTCAAAAGGTATGTCATGAAAATGAGGTCTAGGATTAGATTCCTGCCAGCACCATCCTATCTGACTAAGGTTTTTACACATTTTCATCAGTCTTCATTAATGGCAAATGGCAGGGAAGTGCCCTAAACTTAGGTCAGGAACACCACCTTCCCCCAAAAATTACTTTCCTATTTTACCATTTACATTCTCATATCAAGCCTCAGGAAACCACTGGGTCCTATGGTTTCTAGGATTCACCAGAGATTAGGTTTATTTTACTGTGTTTGTGAATGAGTGTATGTATAGGAGTTGATTAGGAATTCCATTTTGTGCCAACTGTTGTTCTGTTGTTATTTCATTGCATATTTTTCTTCTTTAGATACTATTGATATTCCTACATATATGTAATTCCAAGTGTGACTTAATTACATTCTAACATTTCATCCCTCCTCCTGTGCACTGCTATCTAATGCCATTTTTGGTACAACCATGATGTTCCCACATTTTATTGTAATGGTAGGTGGGTTACTAGCTTTCAATGCATTCACATCATCTCCTAATAATTACTACTCACACTCTGGGTTTCTTCTCTTTCTTTATTTTTGTTTTGTTTTGTTGTTGTTGTTGTTTTTTGTTTGTTATACAGTGTTTAATGCCCATTTTAACTACTGAGGCACCACTGGCAGTGGACACTAATGATATACAAGATGAAATGATAAATTGGGAAAGGATCTTTTTTTAAGGAAGAAACGTTCCAGTCCTAAGTTTAGGATACATCCCTGGCATTTGTCATTTATAAGAATTGAGGAAAACCTGGGAAAACAAAAGCCCAGTCAGGGAGGACGGTCCTGGTTGGAATCAAACCCCAGACCTCTCACTCACCAGTACTCTTATTTTAGGTAAGTTTCTACTTCTCTCTAGTCGGTCCTGGTGGTGTAGTGGTTACCATACTTGCCTCCTACTCCCAAAATCGCGGGTTCGAACCCGGCCAGGATAAATGGATTTTTTCCTTCGAAAGGGAAGTAAAGCCGTGGGTTCCGTGTCGTACATTTACAGCACGAAAAAGAACCTCAAGCCTGAAAGAGAGGCCTCTGAGCAAAATTTGTCGGCTGTTTCACGCCCTGAGTTGAATGGGACGCTGATGACCTGAGATGTTAAAGAGCATCCATAAATAAATCAATCAAAATAAAAAATTCTACTTCTCATGACCTATAGACATGCTTCACCACAACACTCATCATATATCACATACTCTGTCATAGCATATGTTTTGTAATATGTACAATTTTGATGTGTTTACCCGCAGTACTTGTCATACATCTCGTTTTATTTACTTGTATTTGCTTATTATGTAACTTATTTTATTTCATTTGGTGGTTGCACTTATCATAATATAGGCTGCTGTATTTGACATTTCCATATCCTCGGCATTTGCTCATTATGTTATCATGGAATAACAGCAACTAAAAATAACTAATTAATCTCACACATCTCAGTGTTCACTGCTTGTGATGCCTCAGTAGTGAAAATGGGCATTAAATACAATTCTCAATTAAACAAAAAGAAAGTATGTTAAGATATTCCAATGTCAAATTACAAAGCAACATTGGCACCTACTGAAGGAAAACATCAAATTGCAAATGGTGCTCTAAAGTTACCAATGATCAAAAGCCCTGTACCCTGCAAAACAATAAAGGCAGCTAGAATGGATATTTATCTACAGTGAAGTGAATAGAATCAGCAAATAAAATAATTTCACTTCACAAAGTTGGAACTAATCATTTAGCTGCTAACATGAATTTGAAGTTCAATGCTTAAACAGCTTTTGGATCTGTGTATTAGGGAGATGAGCATTTAAGTTATTCTCATCTCTTCAACTAAAAAGGCCCTCCAAATAATGGATTATAATAATCTCTTCAGAGTCAAAATATTTACAACACTCTTTATGGTTTCACTTACACGAGATTTATTCAGGAAACGTTTCGTGGCATAAATGTCCACAAAATCAGCTGTTAAATATTTTGACTCAGAAGAGATTATTAATGCATGTGTCACCGAGCTCAATTCCAAAATGAATTAATATTGAAATTGAATTAAAAGTTTAGCATGGCTCTATGTATGTATTAAACTGGCCATTAATAATTAAAAAAAATTTCCTTGTTGCAAAGAGATTTACAGTCATTTAAATTCATTCAATTTGTATCTTGTGCATTAAGAACTGAAATCAGATCTTGGTATGTACTTAACTATGATTAAATAAATCCGGAGCTGGTGTATGTATAATTTTTTTCTATCACAAAATGATTCCACATTTCACAGTGATGGAATAGGATAAAGCATACCAAACACTAATTGAATTATGCACATTCCTGTGTATTTTCCTTCATTAATTTCCTTACCTATATTATCAGTATCAAGTTTAAATTTATTTATTACTCTTTTGAGTTTATTACAGATTATAGAGTTTACAATTTGTTTTGCCTATCTAATCATGTACATGATACCCCTACGGTTGGCAGAGGTCGTTAATTTGTTTTGCCTATCTAATCATGTACATGATACCACTACGGTTGGCAGAGGTCGTTAAGGCCAGACTGGTGGGAGAGAGGTCTGGGGTTTGTATCCCACCAAGACCATTTTCCTGAGTGAGGTTTTTTCCAGGTTTTCCTCAGTCCTCATAAATGGCAAATGCCGGGGAGATACCCTAAACTTAAACATGGTACATTTCCTTCCTTAAAAAAAAAAAATTCCTTTCCCAATATACTTCATCTCAGGTATCATCAGTGTTTACTGCCTATGGTGCCTCAATAATAAAAGCGGGTGTTAAACGCCACTAAAAAAAGTACATGATATGAGACATGTCAGGAATTATAACAGATTATAGACAATTAATAAAAATCAAGCACAAGTTCAACTAAAGAACAGAGGAATTTTTTTCCTTTCTATTTTTTCAATTGGTAGAATTACACAAATTCATAGCTTAGTCAAGTGCTTATGACTACAATGAAATATATGAATTTAGCATTTTTAATAACAAAAGCAAAGAATTGGTAAGTATAATATACATAAATTTTTTCTGTAGTGTGCATGGGGTAGTTCAAAATGTCATAAAAAGGAAAGATACAATGCCTATATTATAAATGATAAACAACAAAACACTACAGTAGTAACCAATATAATATAGCACACAAGCTTTGAACAAGTTATTGTTAAAAATTTAATTTCATACTAACAATTGCAATATTTATGTCACAAATCGAAAAACAATGAAATATGTTATAAATTAATATGAAAGCATTAATAATATTTTGAAAGATTTTCAACAAAGTATATATGGAAATATAAGTCTAATTATGTACTCTATTTAGTTGCAACATGTTCTACATTCTGAAACTTTGCTCAATATCAATCAAAAAGACAATATACAGTAATATGAAGCTTTTATTCCAGTTATTCCATATCAAATAAACAAATGGTCTGCCCTTGATCCTTAACATTCAATTAAGAGCTGACACGGTGAGGTGGAAGCCTCAAAATTTGGCAAGACTGACATTTCTTGGGGTTAATTTTCCTAATCAAGTGAAACAGATGAAATTCATAGTTATTGCCTATTTTTTATATTGCAGAAGAATAAGAAGAAAACCACCACCATATTCTTGCTTGAAAATATCTTACTTCTCTCCAACGATCTTCATGCCAACCTTCGGTGTATGACCGTTTTTCTAAACTTCCTATATATTCATCTAATTCACGATCAAGTTTTTCTGCCAGTTGTAGTCGTTCTTCATCGGTAATTCGGTTTTTTTCATTATCCACTAAATTCTCTGCAGGTTCCGCACTCATGTTACCGAATATCAGATAGGTAAAACAGAAATTTTAGTTTAATACTTTACAATAATAAATACTGAACAATAAACACCGCGAATGACGTTTACCAAGTATACAGCATGTGTATGGGTTCCCAAAAAGAAATTATAGACGAACCAAATCTGGTAAAATTATTAATTTTCTTGCACACTATTAAAAAGTTATACTTTGTACAGAAGTTTAAGATCCACTGAGAGGAAGTTTATTCATTGCATTTCACGCAACAGTCTCAAATAAAACCACATACACATTATGTTAATTGTCGCCTGCTAGTGTAGAAACTTTAACAGAATAGCCAACTTCAGTTACTCTAGTTACCAAGCCCGTAGCTGCTATCCCACTAATTTGTTTTACCCTTGCCCTAAATAACATAGAAAACTATAATTATTTTTAAAATAGGAAAACTCGGTAACATTCTGTTTAAACTTTATGATCTTATTTCATTCAGGCTTGTTTCTATTATTTTAAAAGGTTGGTATTAGATGTAAAATAGCTGCATCAATCACCTCAAATATAAATAATGTAAGTTTGGTCTAGTGGTTATCGTTGCTGACTACTATATGGGTTCAATTCCTGGCATCTATTTCGGAATTTTTCTAAAATAGGGAGGTCTGGAACGGAGTCCACCCAGCATCATGAGGACAATTGGGAAGCTACCTGATGGAGAGGTAGCGATCTCCGATCTAGTAAGCCGCAATAAAGCGATCAGCAGGATGCTCTCTCTCTCTCTCTCTCTCTCTCTCTCTCTCTCTCACACACAAAGTTACGACTTGCATTGTTGCTCCAACTTAAACAAGTCCGCTACAGAGTGGCGTGGAGTACAGATGTACATTCCAATTGACTGCGCTTCGTTTTGTGCTATTCGGTTTCTGTCAGTTTTTTTCTTACTTGCCATTTTTCATTACATTCCTTTGGGGACAGTTTCATAATTATCCATTACATTGTAATCATGAACAAGATCACACGAGTATACACTTTGAAAGCTACCTTCGACAAAAGTAAACCTCTGCCTACGCCATTAGATATACACCTCTGGTTGGAGACTACCCTTTGATAGCGGAGAATCAATTGGACACCCTTCAATTAATCGGTGAGCCAAATGCAGTATTTATACTCAGTAGAGTGGTTTCCCAACAGCTGTTAAATGTACATCAGGGCACAACTTCTTTTGTAACTAAAGATGGATCTGTGACTTCCGTAACGATTAGTGATGCCAGTGCAGAATCCATATCCGTGTATTTAATTTACCCCCAGAATTATCAAATGATAAAATACGCCAAGGTTTACAGGTATTTAAAATCTGCAATTAAAATTGATAATGAACATTAGTCTCTCGGCTATAAGTATCGGGTGCAAAACGGAATTCGTTCTATTCCAATTTATTTCAAAAATCCTATTTCATCTAATTTGAGAATTGCTGGTCACGAGGCCTTCATTAGTTACGTTGGGCTACCATTTATTTCCGTGATCGTTGTCCTAACAAGAAAATTACCTCTAAGATCCCACAAGTACCTCATCCAACATTGAGTGATCTATTCTCTGAGAAAAATATTATTATTCCTCAGAAAACTTCTGCTTCCAGCCCCATTCAACTTGACCAGCAGGCAGAAGCTCTCTCCCCTCCTGAACCTTCTCAACAGCCCACCTCTCCATTGGGACCTGTTAACCCGACCTTGCTGTTGTCGCAACGGCATGACACACCTCCCTTATCCCCATCGGCTAGTAACACTGACAAGGTAGCTACTGCACCATCGCATGAAAAAGAGATAAACATCAAACCAAATGCTAAGAAACAAAAAGTAAGCGAAAAATCCCAATCTACGGTGACACCTTTGAATGACTTTAATGCTCAGACTTTACTAAATAATAAACCAGGTATTTCACCCCAAGATCCGCGATTACAGGGTAGATTGTATTCTAAACGTCTTATTAACAATGACAAATTGGGAAATCTCTGACGTTATCTGAAAGTCCCACTGAGCTTATGTCGGAAGACGGGTCTCATGAAACCTTGGAAGTTACGATTGGACAATAATTTCTTATTACTCTCTCCTAATTATTTATTTCTTTTTAATTGATCTTGGATTCACCTGTCTTTCCTCATGTCATACAAATATAAATACTTACATTCAATATTGGTTACATCCAAACTGCCAAAAAAATTTCGTCTCCTTTCAAAAACTTTTCATTCCCTGGATGTTGATATTGCTCTTCTTCAAGAGTAAATTCTCCGTTTATAATTTGTTTATATGGATATAATGCTGAAATTTATACTGATTTTGTACCTGTGGTACTGCCATCTTGCTTAAAGATCACTTGCAATATATGGATGTGCGCATGACCGCAAATTTTACAGGCATGAGCCTTATCCTAGAGGATCTCAATATTATCAATGTATATGGCCCTTCTAGCACCTATATGCGGAAGAAAAGACAGAATTTTTTTGCTGTAGTAGCAGATTCTATGTTCTCCAATTCCCCACATGTTATTAGGTGGCGATTTAAGTACTATTTTATCTCCTAAATATTGCACAGAAGTTTGCCTTATCTTGCATTAGTAGATTTAGTTAATTTTTTTTTTATTAATTTATTTATGGACGCTCTTTAACAGCTCAGGTCATCAGCGTCCCATTCAACTCAGGGCGTGAAACGGCCGACAAATTTTGCTCAGAGGCCTCTCTTTCAGGCTTGAGGTTCTTTTTCGTGCCGTAAATGTACGACACGGAACCCACAGATTTAGTTAATTGACTTTAGCTACGCGATACATGGGAAGTCCTGAATCGCGACCATCCGCTTTACATATTGCAACGCAATCTCTCGGTAGCACGACTATATCGTATTTATATTGATCGCGATCTTAGTATTAGCACTGTGGATATATGTCCAACAGAGCTCTCTGATCATTGTGGATACTTACTTCCATTACGCTACCTGCGCCCTCTCCCTCATATGGTCGTGGTTAATGGAAACTTAATGTACAGCTTCTTTCTGACAAAAAAGTTCAAGAACTCTTTGCCGAGCGGTGGGGATTTTGGATTTATCAGTAACGATTTTACTCTACTAAACTGAAATGGTGGATGGTCATCAAAATAAAGATAAAACGGTTTCTTCAATATGCGTTTGGTGATCAATACCGCAGATAACAGCGTTATCGAGTTTCTTTATGGGGTTTTTCGAGATTTGTACAATCGCCCTATGGCTGATACACAATGTATTGAGATAAAAATAATTAAAGCTCGGATTCTTAAAATTCAAATGGACGACTTGAGAGGCATTCAGGTGCGTTCCCTAGCTACGTTCATTGATATGGGATCTCCGTTCATATACCATCATGTCCGTGAACAACGGCGTGCTAAGCAGATATATTCATAGTATTCAAAATAGCCCACGTGTTTCTATAAGTAACCAAGTGGATATTCGCCCAGTTATGTATGAATATTTTCAAAAGTTATATTCTGATATCACAGCTGAACTCCTTGTTATAGAGGAAGTTAAAGTTCTAACCTCTTTTGGCCCAGGTGATATTATTCTTCCTTTTACCATGGTTGAAATGCAAGCAGTTTTAGCCTCCTGTCCTCGAAATAAACCACCTGGAGTAGATGGCCTATCTGCAGAATTTTGGCCGTTGCTGAATAATGCACTTCTTGTAATTTTCAAAGAGCTGCTGTGTACCACCTGGATTCCCTCTGCATTTATCCATGGTATACTGGTTCGTGTGCCTAAAAGTTTTTTTTTTTTTTTTTTTTTGGAGTGTTTAACGCCCGTTTTTACTACTGAGGCACCACAGGCGGTGGACACAGATGATACATGAAATGATATATTAGGAAAGGATTTTTTTTTAAAGGAAGGAAGCGTTCCAGCCCTAAGTTTAGGTACCTCCCCGGCATTTGCCAGTTATGAAGACTGAGGAAAACCTGGAAAAAAAAACCCAGTCAGGGAGGACGGTCCTGGCGGGATTCGAACCGCAGACCTCCCGCTCACGAGTCCATACCTTAACAACCTCGGCCACCCGTGGCGGTGTGCCTAAATGTGGCCATCCCAACACTGCACAAGACTTTAGTCCTTAAACAATACTAAATACTGATTATAAAATGTTCATGCGATGTATTAAGCACTGTTTATAACCAAAAATAGATATTCTTGTACCGGTACAACAGTCAATACGTGGAGGGAACATACTGGATGTCCTATGTACTCGTCACGCCCATATTTCGCGGGTTGGGAAACTTTTGATCTTTTGGAATTTGACCATGCATTTGACCGGGTGAAACAGCTATTTAATTAACACTACTATGCACTTAGCAATCCCTGATATATATTGCTACCTAATTTACAATATATTAAAGGCAGTTACTTGTAAAATTTTAATGAACGGCTATTTCACTCATTCCTTTACTGTGAGAGCTTCAGCAAGACCGATGGCTATGCGCTTGTGTTAATCGAAACTCTCCTAAGAAAATTAGTGCCTTCGTTCCGACGGCCACTCTCTTATTAGAGCGTTTGCTGATAACTTTGATCTCATGTGGTTCTCCTCTTCCTCATATTCAAGAGATTGTGCATAATTATTGTAGAGATTCTGAAGCGATCCTTAATGTGACTAAATCAAGCCCTATCCTCGTTGGCTCCACTTCTATAGTCCAATCTTCATGGGTATCTATGGCTTCTGCCTTTAAAATATTGGGTGTTACATTTCTGTCCACGCTACCGGCGACGATTCAATATAATTGGAACTGTATTGTTAACAGTGCTCGTGAAGTTCAAGAGTATTAGCTTCGTTCCCTGAATTTGTTACAGCGTGTTCACTTTGTTTATATATTTTCATTATCCAAGGTATGGTTTGTAAGCCAAGCTCTGGTGTTATGCTGAAATCAGCTACAGGATGGTTTATTTGGAAATGTTTCTTATTACGAGTCCCTAGAAATCAACTCACACTTCCAATCTCTGAAGGGGGTCTAAATACCATTGATCTATAGGCGAAAGCCGATTGTATATTTCTCCGGATCTTCGAGGTTGCCGATTCAGGCGCCCCAGTTAAGAAGCTATTTCAATAGCATATTGTCCTGTCGACCTACATGGCCAACCATCTAGGACCAGAGACTTGTATACTGCCTGGTTATTTCAATTGCCAGCTCCTAAGGTAGTGCCCTAATACCCAGTACACAATTGGCGCCGAATCTTGTCCAACATTCCACATTCTGCACTCAACACTTATCAAGTGTGTGGTACCAACTGGTGAATAATTGCTTCCCTACAAATGAGCACCTACATCGTATTGGTATGGAGATATCTCCAAACTGTGATAATTGTGGCCTTCAAGATACCACACTCCCTCGTTCGGAATGAGTGCTGCATCAGCATGGCGGAGAGTGCAAGCCAAGATCCCTCAGGTCCTGGATGATCCCAAGAAATATTTTGAACCCCAATTTTTGACATTTCCGGTACTTAGTTGTTCCTCAATAGCTCAATGAATGGCAGCGTTGCAGTATATTGGACAGTTTTTAATTGAGTTTGAAGATTCAAGTTAAACAAAATCTTATTTAAAAACAAATTTAAAAAAACACACACAAAAGAGTTAGACATGCATAGCATGTCTTTGGTGATCAAAACCATTAAAATTGCAATTTTCTTGCACATAATTAGTCATGAATATAAATAATATTATAAAATAATAATAAAAAAAATACTAAAGAGCTAAAACCATACTGTCAGTTCATACACTGGAATCAATTAAGATGTCCAAACAAATATCCATAAAGGCATTCTTATGTTTTTCCATCCAAACTATTAAATGTGAACCTGACATTAATAAGGCAATAAAAACCATTCCAATATTATAAATACTACCTTGCTGTTTGAGAAAGTAAGGACAATAGATGTTATTTTGATTATTTTTGCTATGTAAGTTATATGACTGTTTTTTTTAATAGTATTTAATGCCCATTTTTACTACTGAAGCACCACAGGCAACATTGATATACACGAGATGAAATGATAAACTGGAAAAGGTTTTTCTTATTTTTCATTTATAAGGAAGGAAGCGTTTCAGGCTGAAGTTTAGGGTATCTATCTGGCATTTGCCATTAATGAGGAGTGAGGAAAACCTGGAAAAACCTCAATTCAGAAAGGACCGTACTAGTGGGAATCAAACCACAGATCTCCCACTCATGTGCTTTAATGACCGCACTTTCAAGTGCATTATAACTGAGAGAGAATTAAAATTCCAATATCCAGTATATACATAACATGTGCAGCTCTCTAGTTCATCTTTGCACAAAGAATGAAGAGTTTTTGAGGTTCACTTAAACATGTCCAGGTGGTGAATTAGAGCACTTTCAAAAGTGAAATCACAATTACATTCATACAAATTATTGCCATTTGTTGTGCCATACTCCTTACAACCTCTGGGGAACTTTATTTGTTGTGCCATACAATTGGTATTTGTGTGAACTGAAATTCAACCAAATGTATATAGTTATTACAAACATTTTGTATAAAATATAGTAATCAAAATCATACATGATTAAGGAGTATATGCACTATATCCTAAACTTAGGTATTCATTTTTACACTACATTCCACTTACATAAAAATAAGATGCGTTTCGGGAGAATCTTATTTTTATGTAAGTGGAATTTAGTGTAAAAATGAATAGCTAAGTTTAGGATATATTACCACTCCATTGGCAACAGCTTCATAAGTACAATATTTAATATATGCACTATTTTGCACATTTTACAAAACTCAAACAGTATAAACCAAAAATAGTCATAATTCTAGTTTCTAAATCTCTATTCATATATGTCAGGCTGTTAGAATTTTTAAATCAAGTTTCAATGCTCTCTTTGGAGGATAAGAATTTTTAATTTACACTTACATTTTTTTATAATTTGCAAATAGAATTTCTTTGTGACTCAACATTTTGAATGAATAATGCAGGAAAAAGATACTTTGAAGAATGATGAATATGGGTTTTATTCATATGCATTATAATGTAAAATGTTTGGGACTGCATAAATTGAACGATACATCCAGAAAAACAATAGATCTAGGTTATACTTATAGGACATAATCCCATTACTGGTACCAGGGTCAGAGTTCTTGTAGAACAAGATTATCAGTTTTTACTTAAATGTAAATTGGAACTTGCACAGTGAAGCCAATCATATTAATTGATATCATTGTATGATTCCATACATTTATGAAAAGTAAGTGGAGCTTTAAGAGTGTGTAGTTCAACTGAATCATACAATGATATCAATTAAGATTATCAGTATTCAAGGTGAATGAAAAGGATTGTCCTTATCTTCTCTGGCACATTAAGAGATAGTTGGATTGATATTACAGTCACAACAAACAACTCGAATAATATAATACCAAATTGGAGAGTTAGTGAAAAGGAAACTCAATTTGATCACAATCTGATACTCTTCAGTTTAATACTTTCTTATACCACCACAACTTTAACATGATAGTCAAGTACTCTATGTATAAATGTGCCATTCAAACAAGAAAATTACATCTATTCAAATACAAGATGCAGCAAAGTAATCAACAATGGATTAAATTATACAAATTTCTACAACAAAGATAAACTGGAACTATGCATTATGGAAATCTGGAAGGAACTGAAAACCTTCAATAGTAAATGCTTTCCACTGTATCTATCAATGACAAATTTGCACCTTGGTGGTCTTCTAAATTAAACTTCTTCAGAAAGCAGTAAAATATAAATTCAAAAGATGTAAAAATCAATTGCTAAAAGAAATCTGCAGCCAACATTCAAGGCTCTCAGAAGCACTAAATCTGAACTTATCATTACTAAGCAAGAATCCTAGAAGAAATTCTGCATGGATAATACTAAATATTTGCCTTGGAAAATATGTTTACTGCAGTTCTTTTAAGCAATTTTTTTTCAGATGACTCCACTGCACACAACAGTGAACCAACAGCATAACATTGACAGCAGTAATCAGCTTCAATATGCCAAAAGAACCTTAATTGAAGAACCATGAAATAGGGGAAGTAATACATAAGCTTGAAGACAAGAGATGCCCCAGAACCAACAAGATTGACAGTAAAATTGTAAAATGCATACACAAAATTTTGCCCAATTTCTGGATGATACTTTACAACAAATACTTTCATCCTGAATGTTTGCCATAAGAGAGAGAGAGAGAGACAAATATAATAGTCAATTCAAAATGGATAAAAGCAAATTTTATTCTGTCTCAGGATATTTGGAATAACTTCGCTATTGATCCCAGGAAAACGCTTGAAAATATAGCATTAATTATTTTTTTGACTCCCTAAATCTCAAACTATCATAACAATTTGGTTTCACCGCAGGAAAGTCAACAGCTGATCCCATAAAAGCAGTCTCAGATTTTGTTCTTCGCAACAAACTGATAGGACACTAGTGCTTGCCCCCTTCACCTGGAAATTAATAGTGCTTTGATAATGCCTGGTATGCAAAATTTCTCAATCAACTTTGGAAACTTAGATGTCCTCCTGATATTTGTAACATTATAAGGGACTTCTTAGTGAATGCATATCTCATGTAAAAATAAGACATTTTTCGTGCTCAAAAATTATCACCAATGGCTGTTCCATGAATAACTTTATAGAACTTAATTATTAGCAACTTAATCAGACAACTTTTGGATATGCCATACTTGGAAATACATAGTATATGCAGATGATATATTTCTTATGATGCATGGATCCTATCTGACAACATTTTTGACACTGCAAAATTCTCTACAAATTGCAGATAACTGGTGCAAAGAACACCTATTAGAGATTTCCAAGGGTAAACAAGCTTTAATCCCAATTTAAATAATAGAGTAGTTTATAAAAATCATCCCACAATTGTTTCATGGCGATTAAATGTCACAAAAATTCAATATTTTGAAGTATTGAGGAGTTGCATTATGGTTTGGTACTCTCACACTCGGTACTTGAAAGATAAATTACTGCATATACAAATATGGTCTTCTCTCATCTATAATGTATGCATCTGAGGGCTGAAGTTCCTCAATATTCAATACTCCCAAGCTCAAATTGTAACAGATTCAAAGATCTACCATATTTATAACAAAACATGCAGAACAATCTCAAATAATTCCTACAAGCATAATGCCAATTGATCTTATATTACTAAACAAAAATGTTAAAGCCATCTGCAGAGGCCATCATAATTGTGCCTTGTAGTTATGGAACAATTACGGCAAACAGAAATTCCCACTAAAACCAAAGGCATCCATCCAAAAGACAAGCACCTAAATCTGAAAATGACAGGAATAGAAGGCCAAGCTGATAACTTAATCTACACAGATGGATCAAAAACAGAATACTGTGTTGATGCAGGAATGTCTAAGTGAATGATAAGTAAATAAATTAATATTCATGCACAGAGACTAAACATTAAATGTACAATTGAAATCATAGTATGATTGAGTTGAACTAAACACTGTTATTGCTCCACTTACTTGTCTATAAATGTAGAATCGGTTTCATGAACAGTCGACTTTTACTTGACAATGTAAACGAAGGTCACTAGTGGCCACTAGTGACAAACAAGCATCCTAATTTCTAGCAGTATCACTCAGAATGAAAACTATCAATCTCAAGAACTCATTTATAATCCTAATTTCAGTGGGTTAAAGGATATGTGGGACCCTGAGGCAATGAACGAGCAGATTATTTAGCTATGATTGTAGCCAGCCACGCCAAAACACAACCATTGCATATAATGCCTTGCTCAAAATTAGAGGCAAACAGATGTTAGAAAATTATGTAAAAATCTGGAATGGTATCTACAATTCATCCCTACAATTTTCCAGTTTTTCTTTATCTATCTGGCCAAACTACATCCTTACACTATCCAACTGTGGCTCTTTCCATTCCAATCAGTTGGTCCTGGTGGTATAGTGGTAACCATACTTGCCTTCTAAACCCAAGATCGCTGGTTCAAACCCGGCCAGGATCGATGAATTTTTTTGGGGCATAAAAATCCTAAGTATGGCTTCCTTTGGAAGGGAAGTAAAGCCATGGGTTCCATGTCGTACATTTACGGCATGAAAAAGAACCTCACGCCTGAAAGGAGAGGCCTCTGAGCAAAATTTGTCAGCCGTTTCAGTTCCTGAATAGAATGGGACGCTGATGACCTGTGATGTTAAAGAGTGTTCGTAAATAAATCAAATCATCAAAACCATTCCAAACTACAAAATTAAGAAAATGCCACTGCCAAACTGCAATTGCTCAGAAAAACCTACACAAAATGCTCATCACCCCCTGATAAAATGCACTCTGTTCTCAAGAAACCAATCAATTGTGCTGCATTCTTGTGACAAGCTTCCCTCGATATATCTTTAGAAAACTTCAAAATTAAAATGTTACAAAATATTGTAAATATCTTGTGATATAGCTTTAGGTAGAACACAGATTATAACACTCTTTATTGAAAAAAAAAGTGTCAATTTATTCAATATAATAGATTTCCAATCAATGAGCATTATCAGAAAGGGAAATATGTAGTATGTCCTGAATTTGACAATACGGAAGAAACTTGCAAAATATGAATAGAAATTAGTTTTTTGTTAACAATGAAAAGTTCAGTGTAATAAACATCTGCCCTTTCATTTATTTATAGATATGAATGATATTAATCACCAAAGACAAAACAGTTATGGTATGTACATGTTATGAAGATTATTGTGCCAAAATTCTGGCAGACTTTTCATGGAAATTCCATACATTCCCTCCCACCACAATTAATATCGGACTACTAGTTGAAAAGTTCAAAACAGGAGATAGTATACAAGATGCCAAAAGTTCTGCAAGGTGAGGGCATATTGGCCAAAACGTATAACATGTGGAGGCTGCAATTACACAAAGTCCTAAAGCTTAAACCTGGAGGTAGGAGCTGACAGTACCAACTGACATTAAGGAAGATTCTGCATTATACCTTGATGGTCACCCCCATAAACTGGAAAGAATGAGCTATGTTAGTTGACAAGAAATGTGTGAAGACCTATTGCAGGCAGTGGATGAGAATAACTCAATGGAATAAGTTCTGTTTAGTGATTAAGTGATTCCTTCAATCGCAACTTGAGCAAGATGACAAGGATTTTTCCCCCCATCTGTATCTGAAGACCACATTTCCACAGAACAGCCGTGTGAATGTATTTAGCATTTAGTGCTCAACATCACAACTAAAACTCTAGTAAAGGTATTTTGGGCATTTGTATGTTACCGAGAACTGTGTGTAATTTCAATGAACTAGAAATATGATGAGTTGTACATTACTGTGCCATGGGCATAGTTCTAATGTAATAAATGTTTTTCTAAAATTGAACTTTATTAATAAATAATATGTTTATTTTAGGCTCACTTTATTAGGAGACAGGGAATTTCATGTAAAATATTGAAGCACTGCTTTGTTTTATGTACAGTTAGTATGTAGGTCCATCTGATAGGGCATCCTCATCTTCATCAAGGTAACTTTCACCATTGTCAAAATAATTATTAATGTAGTCTGTTCCTTCATCCATTTCTTCATCTAATTCTTCCTCCTCTATTTCATCTTCAGCTTCATCTGCATTTTCCTTTTCTTCTTCCTCCTCATCTTCCTTTTCAGCTCCATCAACCTCCTCATCACTTCCCTTTTCCTCCTTTTTCTCCAGTTCTTCCAATCTACAATCACAATTTAAAACAAAATCATAAAATGTACATATTAGTATACAGAGCTATGCAAATGATTTAGTTACTGATTCCATTTCTGTAAGTAGGAACCATTATAACAGATTAAAAATTCTGTTTTCTTTATGTGAAGTAATATTAAAAGTTGTCTGCTGCATTTATTGAAACTAAATGCTGTCAAAAGTTATACAATATGACTGTTATGAGTTCTTATGCATCAAATGCATCATTATTAAAAACTAAGATTATAGTGAAACTCTGGACATGTGGTCAGTAGTGTGAAGCATGTATTCTCCTATAAAGCACAACAAAAAAAAGTCAACTTGAGACATTTATTGATCTAACCTCATTTTATAATAGCCCACTTTAAAAAGCATGGCCACCTGTACCTAGCAGAAGTAGTAATTTTATATACCCTACATAAATGCTTCATGAAAAATTTACATTTATTACATATTTGCCAAAATATATGTGATTTTCGTGCATTTCTTATGAAAGCTTTCTAATTTAAACACATTATATAATGATACAATTTTGTTTTACTGCTTAATGCTTAAATATGCCTGGTAAAAATACTGAAGCACTGCTGTGAGATAATATAGTAATTTTACTGCTCCACATCAACAGCTATTGCACAACAAGCATGTGAACTGTGGCTGAAAATCAGTACACAACATTTACACTTTGATTGAAATTATTTTATAGAATGAAAAACCATGCTAAATAAGTCTATCACTGAACTATTACTATTGGTAAAACAGTCCTTAATATATTTTCAAAATTAATATTACAAATGTTGAGACAAAACTCAATATATCACAAAAGGAAGAAGGTAAAGCCAAATAGGATGCTATGATGTAAACCCTTGAAGGAAGGTTCCAACAAAGGAAGTACACGCCTTACTCATTCAGCAGAGCAAAGATTGTTCTATTGCTCATTGACTTATACATTTGTGTGTGAACACGTAAGTGTGTGTTTTTTTCTTCCTCTTGAAGAAATTAAACTTTATCTAGTCACTGAATCACATGCATTTCTCTGCTCAAAAGAAGATACATCAGGTCTTTTTCAAAGTTACTCATGATGCCAAGTGTTTAGTATAGCAGAGAATTTAATCAGCAGTATATATGCCAATTAGAACCATGATTTTTTATGTATCAATCCACAACATCACCTCTAATAAGTCTTGTTTTATGGAGAGATTGTTTGCCATTACAGGTTAAGAGATTAAGGCCACAAACATTACAAATTATGCTCTGATTTCCTACCTCTGGAGAATAATAAAATTAAGGACATGAAAAAATACTTTTACATTCAAATTTACTTGAAACATTAAAGCATAAAATGAATGAAAAAATGTTATATTCATGGTGGACACTTTCAAATAGTTTTTGCTATCAACTCCCACATTTCACAGTACATAGAAACATTTAAACATATTACATATGTATTAGCACTTGGATTTTGCCCTAAATGCTTATTTTTTCCTGAAAGCAGATTTGTAGGCCCTCATTGCCAAAATGTGCTTTATGACACTTATAACTCTATGCAATTTTTATAGTGCTATTTTGATTTTAGTGTAGAAGTTATGGCATTTAAAGTTTTTTAAATTGAATTTGTATAATTCATTTACATGAAATATGGCAAATGCAAACTTTTGGTGAACTGTTTTATGCAGGACAATATTATAACATCCTTGATTGGTTTTATAAAACTCATTAGAATAAGAATATGCATTAACCATTTTATTGCCAGTAGTGTCAGCTATGCCAGTTGGATTTCTGCTGCTTAGGGGGCAAGTAAATTAGCCATTAAGGATAGCCCAAGTAAAAAGTCTAAATCTCCTCTACAGAAATTGTCAATTAATGAGAATAAAAACTTCACTTTGCATGATACAGTGATATACTGGCATGCATGTTGGTTATGAAGCATTAAAAAAGAAGAAAAAGGACATGGAAACCACTAATAAATGGGACAAATAAAGACTTTAAAGAAATGTAGCATGAGTTGTCTAGGTCTTTTTTACTTATTTATTTATTATGCAAATGTGCTACCAAGGCATATGCAACACAAAATGAACGAATGGTGTTTAACACTGGTTTTTGATACAGAGGCATCATAGGAGATGGACAATGATGATACATGACATGAAATGATATAATGGAAGAGGATTTTTATTTTTATAGGAAGAAATGTTCCAGGCCTAAATTTAGGTACTTCCCTGGCATTTGCCATTTATGACTGAAGAAAACCTGGAAAAAAAAAAAACCTCAGTCAGGAAGGGATTCGAACCCCAGACCTCCTGCTCACGAGTCTGCACCTTAACAATCTCGGCCATCCGTGGTGGTGCAACACAGAAAGATGAAGCATGGTTTGTTATAATCATGCAGATTAAAGTTTCCTTCAAGTTATTTGTTTTAACTCAAAAAACATTTTTAATTCCAGAGAATTCAACTGCACATTCTTAAAGCTTATAAAATTTTAATTGCGGCACGCTTTTAACTCTTCATTTACAGAATTATAATAAATTGAAATGATTAATAACAGCAAAATCATACACATTTAATTCTTAGTAACTAGAAATTAATTGGAAGAAAATAAAATCCAATATTGCAAATATAAATATATATTATATTGTATACTGTAGCTTCACAATGTCATGAATTGCTACAATACAGAAGGCTAATAAACATTCTGTCTCATATGCCATTATGCATAAGTTAAACATCTTATCCCAAATGCCATTACACAGCCACAGGTGGCCGAGGTCTTTAAGGCGCAGACTCATGAGCAGGAGGTCTGGGATTCGAATCCCGCCAGGACCATCCTCCCTGACAGGTTTTTTCCAGGTTTCCCTTAGTTCCCATAAATGGCAAATGCCAGGGAGGTACCCTAAAACTTGGACCTGGAACGATTCCTTCCTTAAAAATAAATCCTTTCCCAATATATCATTTCATCTCATGTATCATCAGTGTCCATTGCCTGTGGTGCCTATGTAACAGGCATTAAACATAATTCATTCATTTTCAAATGCCATTATGCATAAGTGCAGATGCAAATGTAAAATTTTAAAATTAAGCATTAACCAAGATTGTGTGTGATATATACTAATACAAAATGTTCAATCTGCTTTGCAGTCTGAAACTGATTTTGCCAAAGGAAAGTTACAGTGTAATAGCCTGACCATTTGTCAAGGGGAAACCATGTTGCACAGCCATAACTCATAGTGTATATTTTTGTTTTATTTATTTGTACAAGGTTAATTCAAATATAAAAAATATATTTTAAAAATAAAGTTCTTACCATATACAATGACAAAACAAATTACATTTCTTTTCTACACACTTTCCTTGAACAGAAATGCATTTTACCAACTGGATGGGTAGTTTCTTTATTCCCTCATCAAAAAAGGAAGATGGGCACATCAATAGCCAATGTGCACAAAGTGCTCAACCTCTATATCGTCAATGAATCTATGTATTCTGTCCCAATGTCTCCTTCAGTGGCCTGAATATGTGGTAAACACAGCAGGATAAATTGGAACTGTAAGGAGGGTGTTCTAGAGGATGTCCAGTGAATGTGTTGTTGTTGTTGATCTAATGTGCAGGAATTTGATCCATCAATTTTTTTGGTTTTATGAATGATAACACATGTAAGATCTGCAATACTGACAAGATTCTAAACGGAGAAAATCTATTGGAATGCACAGAACTGAGCAAAGCTGCACCTGACAGGTAAATACACAAATTATATTGCCAGTGAATGTTCCTTAATTGATTCCAGCTTATGGCTGTTATATGTGGCTTTGCATTGTCATGCAGGGTTGCCAGCATCTTTTGTTGTAGTAGGTGATTCTCATGTCGTTAACAGTTTGCAATAATATGCCATATTCAATGTTCATTTGGGAAGGGAGTCCTTGGGAGCCCCAAAACAGGATTGCAAGAATTTTTCTGGTCACAGGCAAGTTTTTGCTTTAAATGAAGCATTCTCCCCTCTGCTCCTCCACTCCATATCCTTTCTCTTGTTTTTGGGATATAGCGATGTACCCAAGTTTCTTCATGGGTCATAATTTGGGTCAAAAAAACAGCAAAGGACCTTCCTCAAAATGATTCAGAAGCTTCATGACTGGTTTTTCAAACATTTTTCTGTTCATTAGTTAAGAGACATGGGACCTACCTCACCAACATTATTAAAAATCTTAGTTCTTCAGAAAGACGGCTTGTAAACTTCCACAACTTATGTCTAACTCTGAAGCAGTTTTGAGCACATTTAGGTGTAAATCAACTTCCACAATGTCACAAATCGTCTGAATGCTTTCCTGTGTGACACTCCTCCATGGATGACATTCGTGGCTTTCATTTTCCACTGCTTCAGGACCACTAGGGACTGCTTGTGCCATTGAAACACTTAGGTTTGTGAAAGTGCATCTTCTTGAAATTGTGGAAGTCTTGACCAAGACTCAGTCAGTTTGACTCCTCCTTTGATCAGAAAAGGGGTGATCCACTGCACAAAGGATGGTGCAAATTATCAACTTCTTGCTCAGACATAGCACTATGCCAATGAAACAACCATACCAATGCAGAAGAATCTGTTGGTTTGCTCCTCTCTACATATCTATGGACCCACCTATCTCACCATGCCCTGAGAACAAAAGTCCAGTTTAAATTTTAATGACCCTCATAACAAATATCAATTAACACTATACTCCCTATCATAATAGATGCTTGAGATGCCTGCCTTCAACTGTGAGACATGCCTTAATCCTTTTGAAAAAAATTTGACACACTTGTCAATGATAAATGCTGTGGGTTCAAACTATGTTCACCAATTTGAAAATTCCACTTTCCGAAGGAGTTACACCTAGAATTTTAGCACAAAATTCTCTCCCACTTTTACAATTTCAATCACAAATATACATTAATGTTTTAGCATATATTTCACTCTATACAATACACAGTAGAAAGTGTAAAATGTAGAATTACTCAAATAATGAACGGCTGCTTGTTAAAGACTGCTTTAATGATACATTTGTTTTTTCATGGAAAAAAAAAAACAAACCAGCTTTGATGTTCCAAAGTGTCTAAGTATTGTAAGAACCCATTGCTTGATAGATTATGTGTGTGAGGTAATGAGAGTTCAAATCTAAGACAACTTCTATATTTTTTTTAATTTTTTCATTGTTTGCATAATCAGCAACTCAGTATGGAGTTAATTTTTAAATATAAGAGGAATTTCAATGCTTGTGGCTTCAAAATGTATACTAATGTCTTAAGACCTTTCTACTATGTCTTTAAAAAATAAATGTTTACACTGTTGGATTTCTATTAAAAATTAAAATAAACCAAATAATACATAAAAATAAATCTAAAAAACTTAGTTCCCAGTCTAATATCCTTTATGGTCAAAGTTTGTTACTTCTTGGCATGGAATTTACCAGTTGGCAAAAATAATTTGGTCTTTCTGTTAGGGAATCCCTTGCATCTTCAACCCTGTGCCATAACTTGACAGATGTCCTGGGAGGTGGGAGATGGGAATTTCAAAGAGTCTCCTTTATTTCTGCCCAAACATCTCAACAGTGTTTAGATCAGGTGATTGGAAGGGTCAGGTATCAATGAGATGTCCTCTTGCATATCAAATCAACCGTGAATTATAACTATTGCTATGATTTTCCTGCAGGAACAGGATTGTTCCATCAGGATACCTTTCTCTGGCAGATGAGACTAAAATGGATTCCAAAAAGTTTCGGTAGTCAAAATGTTTAACCTTCCATGTATTTACTCAAGATGTTTAGAATCTTCAAACAAAATCCAGCCTCAATATACGCATCAACTGTTAACACGAGTAGCCATGTCAAGTTGCCATATTGATGGCCAAATGGTCAGTACATATGCAATGGCCATTATATGACGACAACACTACAACTTTGTCCACAAAGATTACTCTTGGCTAATTTGTGTTCCTAGCATCAACGGAAAATGCACAACAGTCCATTGCTTGCAACTAAGTAGTTGCCTAAACCAAACGCTCTATAACATTTTCTTAGGACTGTAAGAAACTGGTAAAATGACAAGCTGCAACCTATCTATTACTTGCTGTAGGTCATACTAGTGTCTTCTTTATACATGTACTTTCCCTCTGAAATCCATTGTCATCTGTAGGGGCTTTGCTTTGAAGGACTTAATCATATTTTGCCATCCAAGAATGCAGCCATTTTTCTTTGAGTATGTGTACTTTCTTCAGAAATACAACTGAAACAATTGATATTATATGCCTGATTTAGCAAGCTCAATTTTCTGTATCAGTGGAACTTTAATTCCAGTCATATTAGGAATTTTGCATCAGCTGATTTCCAGAGGTATATACAAACTCTGATTGCATAACAGAATGAGGGCATGGAAAATGCTTGTTTATAAACTAACAACTGTACTTCTAATTAAAATTTGTTATAAATCCTACTGACAGTATCTGGGATTATTTTGCAATTTATTAAAACAGGTAAATATGGGGGGGGGGGGGGGATTGGGTAAAAATTTGTTTTCATTCTCTGGTCCAAAACTTTCTGAACAATCTTTATATATCTAGCTTTATTGTATTGTAAAACATAATACAATGGCATACTTGATCCAAGAAAACAGGCAGAAGGAAGCCAGTAGAGCCTGAAGTAAATAGCAGCATTCTAGAACCATAATTTTCCAAGTATTTTATTCATAAACTTGCATTATCTATGACATGCACACAATCATAATTTTATTTCACTAACCTGTTACAGTTGTGGCTCAAAGTGGTGTCCTTCGGCATTCACATGCAAAAGTTTTTCTTTTGTAATCCTTCTAATTTCTGCTTTTTTATTGTTTTTCTATTCATCTACTATGTGTGGATTATTTCTATAGACTCTATTTTTTAGGGTTTCCCACAAATAATTGCACGTGATAAGATCTGAAGAATGTGCAGGCCATAACACCTAAATAATTCTGTCTTCACAAACCTCCCTTATGGCCTCCAAAAAATAATGGGCAATATTGGCTTCAACATAAGCTTGTTGAAAATATGCATATTGTCTCTCATGACCATTTAATTGTTAAAAAAAAAAATGTGCTAGTATTTGCATATGATACCTCTACAAATTTACGATATCTTAAAAAATTATATGTCCTACTATATGATTTGCTGTTATGACAGACCAATCTTTTCATCATGCAGGGTAAATGAATTATTATTTGTTGATTTTCTGTACTACAGAATCTATTGTTCTGTGAACATACGTAACCACGCAAATGAAACCACGAACAATAAAGTCATGAATGTTCTGTAAAGCCCAATGACAGAAATTCACATGACTTTCATTGCCATGTAGATTATTAATCTTAGATTATTACGTTTATTAGGTCCCAATTTTAAAATTTTAATAGCTGTATGGACTGAAGCTTTTGACATGCCTACTTTTTGTGCTACAAAATGTAAAGATTTATCATGAGAAGGTTCAAGTGGTGCCCCAATATTATCCAGCTTTTATTCTGTTAGAACGCAATATTCAAGCATACGAATTTTAGAGTCCAGCAATCCTGTTTGTTTATATCTACTGACAAGGTTTCTAACTGTACTTCTATTTGGAGGTTGAATGCCAGGGAATCTGTCTAAAATCGTACATAAATATTTGTTGTTGTAGAATATATTTTTCAGCCATTATTTCAATTATTTAATTAATTAATTAATTTAATACACACACAGCACATGCACTTTAAACATAATTTGAAAGAGGTACACATGCAAACACATCTTCTAACACTTCAAACTGTACAAAGCAACAACCAGTAACATACAGTCTGTGCAAATAAGTGTTCTATTGCCAACACCCAACCTGTACTAAGCATTGACCAGAAATGTATGGGGAAGTGCAGCACTGAAGGAAAATTATGTATCTAGAGTGCTGCTATTCACTTTATGCTCTACAGGCTTCTTTCTCCTGTCCAATTTCTTGGATCAAGCATGATTAGAACTTTCTGTGGATGTGATATAAAGATATGAAATATACAAAATTTTAAAAAACTAACACCCACAATGGAATCAATACAGTAAGTTTGCACACCATGCACACAACAATAAATTATTTGAAAAACAATAGTTCCTCACAGCTGATCTACTAGTAATTGAGACCATGATATGCATAAATCTAGAACATTCTTTCATAAGTGTGTATTTTAAGCAGTATCCTACAAACTTTTAATAAAAAAAAATGTAGGCTCACCTGTTTGTGATATCCACAGCTTTTTTTTTAGATTTTATTTTTGCTTGTGCCTTTTTTCTTTTCCTTTTTCTAACAGCATCAGTAGCTGGCCTCAGCTCTTTTGGGAAGCGTAACCAATCAAATTTCATCTCACTGTAGGCTTTGTTTGCTAGAGCCACTTGGTACTTATCTGAGTATCGTTCTATGTCTGCCTTTGCAGCTGCAGGAAGAATAAATGCTGGTGAATCATGAAGAAACTCCACTAATTCTCTCTTCAGTGCCCACATGTACTCTACTTCTGGCCCCGTCTGAAGGGGAACTGAACGTGACTCTAAGGGTGGGTATGTTGGGGGGGGATGCAAAACAGGCCCAGGTAATGCTTCACCTGCTGCAAAACCAAGCTGATCAACAGTAAAGGACAATGAAGCACGGCCTCTTCCACGGCCAGCCCCACCCCCTCTTCCTCGACCAGCCATTTAAGCTATTGCAAGCACCTTTTCTTTTTCAGCCTTTCTTACAGCTGTATCTTCCTTTTGTTTATCTTGAAACTTATCCTGGGGAAAAACAAGAATAATATAAAAGCCTTATCATACTAATTTCTCTAACACATTTTACCATAAAGCTGGTGCTCTATGCTGCTACTACTACATCTTTGAAATCATGTAAAAAAAACAACCTGAATTCTCTTTGAAATCACCTGAAAAAATTAACTGAATTCCTAATATAATAAACCTCATACATGCTTTGGTGTAATTCACTAAATTCAAATATAGCTTGAGACAGGAAGTGCTGAAAAATATACAATGCAGCAATTCTCCCTATTTTGTCAATTGAAGTACCAGTCTGGATAGAGGCTCTGAGAAGGATCAACAATGCTCAAGAACTCATAGCAATACAAAGAAATATTAATATAACATTAACTAAGGCCTTCAAGAACTATTTCATGGGGCATTATGCAAACTAACTTGTATGACATAACTAAAAGCTTGAAGAGACAGCAAATTACTAATGGAAGTCTTGATGGATTCACACTTGACTCTTTGTAAGAACACTACTGAATTTTTCAACTTCTACCATTTTTAACCAATCTCAATTATTTTCATATAGCATTTGTAAGTGCAACAAGTAAAGTGTGTACCAAATTTGAAGTCAATTGAACTTTTGGTTTAAATTCTATTTAATATCTTGTATATTTTTATTATCACATTCAAAATGTCCCAAAAGTTGCAAAATTTCACCCTGGAGACCCAAACTTTTTAAAAATCATTCATTAAGCTTTACTTTCCATTTGCAAGTGCACATTTTCAATTATTTAATGATTTGGAAGTATTACACATTTTTTATATCGATGATGAAATTTTTTACATTTTTTTTTTTACAAATTTTATACATATTAATAGCCTTCAGCAAGACTACAATTTATTTATCACAAAATGGACACTACACTTTAATAATCTTATTAAGTATATTTATATCAAATTTCAGCTCAATAATGTTCACTCTGGTACAAAAATGTTAGGTGTATGTATATATAAAAGTGAATCTACATACTTAAAACTGCCCTTACTATATGTTTCCCTTTTTTTCTTCCTATTTCCTCCCTCTTTAGCTAGTTTACTAGCTTTATCTTTTCTGAGAACCCTTCTCCTTTTTTCACAACATTTCCATGCACTTAAGCATTTTCGTTTTCTGTTACATCTCTCTTACATAATGTGGGTTTTCAATTTTTTCCTTTGATACAAATGTGTGTTTAGGACATTTGGCCCAAGTAATTGAATGAACACTTTCATTGACATTTTGTGTGGTGCCTGGTGCACATCTGGCTAAAAGCTCTTTGGAGGCTAAACTTTGGTACAAAAGAATAATATTGGCATTACATCAGAGGTCAACTAATGTTTCATTTTTGGTGACTCTGGAGTACCTCTCCCTTAGTGCTTCTCCCACCTCTTGGTGCTTCTGTTGTAAAAGCACCAGGAATTGACACAGTGAGACAGGACCTGTGACTTGGCTTTGTGTCAGTTGACATGCAGTGGTGCTAAGTACCATAAATTCTCCTTTTTATAGCCATTACATTTGGAATGCCACTTGCAATTACAGCTCTTTAGTACGTAGTAAGAGCTGTAGTTATGTGTTCATTCAGTTTTCCCACATCATGTCCACCAATGTCACACCTTTTCACTTCCACACTTTCACTAAATTTCTCAGTCCTGTGACCATTCATTTTGCTACATGATTTACACATTCCTTCTTTTCAATTTTAACAGATTCTCCATTTACATTAAATTATATTTTAAATTCACCATCTGAGAGTATGGTAATGTACCTAAACTTACATTCTCTCTCAAATCCAGACCACAGTTGCTCTGCTGCCATCATTTCCATAGTATTACAGCAGCTCTCATAATTCTTTTTACATTTGCTTAATTTCTTATGATCTTTAAGCCAGAAAGAAAATTCTGGGGAGTTCCCCAATTTGGCAGCAACATATGAGTACATGTGGCAGAATTGTAGGAGAACTTCAAAATCAATTACACGACCAGTAAGAATATTATAATTCTAACCTAAATTATAGTTTGATGTGCCATGTTCCAGCAATGTCAATGACATTTTTGTTTATATTTGTGGGGTCACATACTACATGAGTCTGCCATAATCCACTGAGAGAGGCATTTTTTTTTATGCAGAGCAGTCTCTTTACTGACTTTGTGCATATGATTTTGATATGTCCTAAGTGTCATTCCTTTTATGCCTGTCATAGCACAGAATTTTTCCATCAAGGAATAACCTGTACCAGTCATGAGAAAAGTTTAAATCATTTTCTAATTCACCTCATTTGGAGGTCTTTGGCTGCTGCTTTTTATTTGAGGGCTTTATAGGTCTGCCCAAAGTATGTCCCACATCAGTACATTTTACTACCAATCTAGTGCTAAACCCTCCACTTTCCCTCATTTGAATTTCCAGAGTCAGCATGCCACATGCAATGCTCTTCAGATTTTTTACAAGTTCATGAAATGCACTTTTATGTACTAATAAGTAATCAGCTGTGACTGCATCCCCCATTTTCACCTGGATTTGTAGTTTTGAAACAGGCTCAGTATACTGATACTTGCTTTCATTGAGGCCAATGGCAATTCAGAGGTTGTTCTATTGTGGAGGAGAAGGATTACATTTTTCATCTGTTGCATCCAATTTACATTGGGCTGCATATTTGGCCTTTGCCATATTCTTACTTGGGTGTTTCTTTGGACGAGGCATCCTATGAATTTTATAAGAATATAATGGATCTATAATGCTGTAAAGTCCTACAAACAAGCTAATAAACTGAGGAAATTCACCTAACCTAGACTACCACTGTAGAATAAAGTATGCCCTCATTGTATTATACAGATTCTAAACAGCATACTATAATGAATAAGTAAATATTACTAACCTAGAGACAAGAAGACAATTGAATAAGCTTTCACCACAATGTGTAATGACACTGAGAACACAATCTCGTATACCAGCTACCACTCACATAGCATTAGTGTTTTTCCATCAACATGAGCTTGTCATGTTTTAAGTAATACAAGGGTAAATTTCTTACACAATTCACTTACTGTATTTAAGTTAGAACATGTTTCAGTAACCAACGTTCCCATCCTCAGCTGTTGACCCACTTTCCTAATGCTCGTGCTCATGTTGGTCCTGTGGAGGCTATTGTGTGGTATGTGGTGGATATAAAATGAATTTAGAAAGGTAACCCCATGCTGGAAGTTTGAAATTCAGTGCAGTTTTTCGGTTTTTTAGAATGAAGATATTCTCCCAGGAAGCCAATTTATATGGATTGTTTAATTCTTTAAGAAGTTTTATCTCTGAGTTTATTTCATGAATTTGGCTGCAATAATGATTGCCACTGCTGATTTTTCTGTCTGTTTTAATTTTATATTTCTAAAATGTTCTTTCTTCCAAATTGTCAGATTTCTTTTAATTTTTCCTATGTATTTCAATTCAAAGTCTAAGCATTCTATGGCATATATTCCTGATTTCTTTTCTGCAGGTATCTTGTCTTTTAATTCTGATCCTAGGAGGTGTTGATGTTGTATCTGTTGATCGGGGCTAACTTTATATTGAACTTTTTGAAAATCTTTTCAAATTTGTAGTGCAATTGTGGGTTATAAGTGAATTTGCAATTTTTTTGCATGTCTTTGATTACCTTGAGGGTTGAAGTCTCTTTTATGGATTTTTCAAATTTGTACTTGTTGATTATTTTTATTACAGCAGAGGTGTTAAAACCATTGTTTATGCTGTGTTCATGATATGTTAATACTCTCTATAATATTCTATGGCATTGAGGGAAATGTTGACCATTCTAAACCAAACTGTTGAATACTGCATATTGATGTGGTTCTGGGTTGAAACCGCAGTTTTTTATATAGTTATCTGTATGCGTTGGTTTTCCATATATTCCAAACTGTATTTTGTTATCTTTTCTGATGATTTTTAAGTCCAAGAATGGGAGTAGAAATTTACCTGCATTGCATTAATTAATATATAATATCTTCACTGTAAACAGTTTCAAAATTAAACAAATGCGTTGTCACATGTTGTTTGGAAAAACTTCTACATTCTATCAGTATCAGTAAACATATCCTTGGGAACCTAAATACCAAAGCTGCATGAGAAAGTGACCAGGTAGTTGGAATGAATAAGAAAAAAATCATTTCTGCAAGAAGTGCCACAACTACTCCAGCCTTAGGAGCTTTAAAAATGACAGCTCATAAAAGCACATACTAAAAATTGTTCACTTATACATTAATAAGTATTTTATGGCAAAAAACAAAATTTCGATATTTCTTCAGATTTTGGCTAAATTTCAGTAGCATTCCATCTTAAATGTAGTAGAATGGCCTCAACTGTAATGTATTATTGATGGAAAATAAAAGTGAAGACTCTGTGCAAACACAGAAATCTATGTGGATGGCAGTAAGATTAGGTTCTGGAATTACTGTATTCATAAACAAAGAACTAGTATACAAACTACAGTACGAACTAAATGACAAATGATTCCATAAGCAGTTAGTCATTAATAGCCTTAAAATGTATTCATAAACAAAAAACTGGTATACAAACCTGCAGTGTTCAGGAAAATCAATGGGCACACCTAAAAAAACAGGACAACACTCAATTCACTGAAAAATGCAACATACTTATTTGATTAAATAAAAAAGAAAGAATTTAAAAGATCTACAGAAAGGAAAACATATGCACGGCATTGGCCAAAGAGAGAAAAAGGAAGGTATCACTGAGCAGTGATGATCAAATTTGCCTTAAATGGATCCCAAAAGAAGAGATTTTATAACATTTGGAATAAGAATGTATACAACAGTGGCAAAGAAATAGTGTGGCTTAACTAAAAAAGAGCTGGTAAATCTTTCAATATTTTATACCATGATTTTAGTAGACATTTTTATGTCAATGTACAGGACAAGCTTTAGCAAAGAGGAAACTCATCTGATTTTTTAAATATCAGTGCTTGATATAGAATACTGCCAATTGCACATAGTAGTTCAAATATATATGGAACTATCTTTTTCACACAAATAAACCATCCCAACTAGTCTACAACTTTGGAAATTAGAGCTCGCATCCTCCCTACTGACTGATAAAGGTCTCACTCATTCTCATCTGGAATTTATAAGAAAGATCAATAAGCTGAAAGTGCAGCTGAGTTTGGAATAGTACATTATCTTAAAGGTTCTTTTTGGGGAAAAAGTCCATAAAATATTCTGCAGTCACACAGAAAACTGTATGGAATTTTCTCTTTCTCTCAAACCTTCATGCTTGAATGGAGTAAGGCTTGCAAAAAAAGAAACAGTTGAGAATAATCTGCACAATAACTGGCCTTGAAATTCCATAACCCTTACCATGCTAATGAGCTTATTTGAGAGAACAGGTGCAAACCTTTAGAAGAACTTTTACAGCATCAAATACCTGTTGGTAATGTAGAAATCAAAACAAGGAATCATATGAAATATGAACAATTACATCAATATCTGCTAGCCATGTATGTTAGCTGGCCGGTGACACAATAAATCTCAATGTTATTGATATACTGGCAATTAATTGAATGGGATACATATCATAATTGGGTTCCAATAATTTTGACCAACAAATGCAAAATAATGATAGGTACTGTCACCTGGTATAGTATGAAGATGAATGTTTGAAATCCAATGTAACCATTGATGAAACTGAGATTTGTACTTTTATTACCAAGCTCAGTAGCTGAGACAATGGCACCATATCAGTGGCTGAGGTCAGGACTTCAGGGGTTGCACATGGAAGATCTGCAGTTTGACTGATAAACAGGACCATCCTCTCTGACAGGTTTTCCAGATCTTCCTCAGTCCTTATCAATGACAAATGCTGGGCAAGTAGCCTAAACTTAGGCCTCAAACATTTCCTCCCTCTTCCAAAAAAGTTCTTTCCTAAATTTTCATCTCATGTATCACCAGTATCCACTGCCTGTGATGCCTCAATAGTGAAAACTGGTATTTAAAAAAAAAAATTACTTGACTGGATAAGTTTTGGTTACACTTTTTTCAACTGTAAGGGGATTATATATTTTGATATTATTCAGTAAGACAAGAAAAGCAACATACAACTTATTATGAAATGTTATAAAAAATGTGTATCTAAGCAGAATATTAGAGGAAATCAAATTTGCTTTTTCCAAGATAATGAGTTCCACACTGCAAGAAAATCAATGAAAATTAGGGTAGGGTCTACTACCCAACCCATTACGACCTGTAATTTCTACCTTTGAAGGATTTAAATTTAAAGAGTAATGCAGTTTTAAGATTATGTTATCAGAAATAATATGTATGTAACAATTATTTTTTTTACAGGCATTAAATTTTGGAAAAGATTTATAGAAGTCAGTGAAAAGTACTTTTAAGGGTATAACCTAAAAAATAGATTTATATTTCTAGAAAAAAAAAAGCAGTCGCACTTATTATTTTAATCATTTTATAAATAATGTTATAAGGAAGATTTGATGTGCAGCAATATATAACACACCAATGCTTTAATCATTTTTCATTCATTATATGAATCAAAGATGATCAGGAAATGAGAATAAGCAATTTCCTATTTATAGAACCCAACATCTCACATGGAACAAAAGTGTGATAAAATCTTTATGCCTGAATAAATAAATTCATTGCCTAAATGCCACAAAATTTTCAAAAAGATTTAAAGAATTAAAAATAGCAATTAACTTTTCTGCATTTCCAGTATTATTCCACTTTTTCTGCTCTTTCGCTTTCATCCATCAGCAGCTTATCACTCCTAAACTTATACACAATACTCATATAAGTAAAAGAATGAAAAAAAAAAGTGATAGCAGGCCAAATAGAAGATGAAATGAATAAATGAAAGCTTTATTAGGAAGATCTTGAATTAGCAACCATTCTCCAGTAAATATGTGAAATACTACCAGAAAAAATTATGAATCAAAAAACAGATGTAAAAGCAGATTAAAAAGATGCATGGGGAAACAGGAGGGGATGAAAGAGAGAATCTGAGAGATGGACCACAGGACAGTAAAAGACTCAATGCATGACAACACATATTTAAGAGGGTAAATCAAATATAAACTGGAATTTTTTATTTAATCACTTGCAAGTAGTATGGAACAAGACACACCTTTGATATGTTATGCATTGGGTTTCAGAAGAAAAGGGAGGGGGATGGTTTGCCTTGCATAGTCATTTCCTTGTCAGTAGCATCAAGTCTGAGCAAAAGGTACACTTGTCATTGTGCAAGGCATTACACACATGTGAGATACATATAAAAGAATACATCAAACTCACAGAAATTTGAATAAACCAAGCCTATTTTACTTTTAAAGGAAAATGTTATAAACAAGCAGGACTTATAATGGGCAGCCCCTTATCTCCATTTCTAGCTAACCTTTTCATGAGCAGATTTTAAACACACATCAACACAGCTTTCCCATACATACGGTAAGATATGTGGACGATATATTTGCCATAGTTAACAAAAAACTCATTGATGATGCCTTAAAACTTTTGAATATACAAGATAGAGACATATTATTTGCATATGAAACAGAAACAGATAACATGTTGCCATTCTTAGATATTAAAATAATAAAAGGTCAAGGAAATCTGGAATTTGGAATATACAGAAAGAGTACATATGCAGATAATCACATCAAAGTTCACAGTTTTAACCCCACAGTGTACAAACATGTAAATATCAACAGTTTAACACACTGGCTAGTTAACCTACAAATTAGCAAAAAAGAATATTTTAATGAATACAAACAAATAGAAGAAGCAATGGCTCAAAATGGTTTTAAAAAGGAACTAGTACAAAGAAATGGTGCAGAAATTCAAGAGACAAAAACATATCAAAGAAACCATAACACTTTCAGCAAGAAAAGATAAGCTAATTTTTAAAAAAATTCATATATAATCCATGGACTACAAAAAAAATTTCAAAATATTCTTAAAGATTTTAATATCAGTTTGGCACCGGTTAATGGATTTAATGCTAAAAACTTACTGATAGACAATGTTAATGTCACAAGAGAAAAAAGCAGGTATTTACAAAATAAATTGTGCAGAATGTGAAAAAAATCTATATTGGAAAAACAAAGAGAAACATAGGCACATGGTTAAAGGAACATTTCAGAAACATAAAGTACAAGCAAATAGAGAAATCAGCAGTAGTATATCATTTTTGGACACAAAATCACCACATAGTGAATAAAACAAAATTATTAAAATCAGTACAAGGATCTACGGAACTAGCAACCTGGGAGAAAATCTACATCTACAAATATAAAGACAGTCTAATGAACTTCGACATTGCCAGGGATGAAAACATAAACTACAAGTGTATCACACCGCCACCAGAGCAGAATACACATTCCCACAGCTCAACAAATTATTCAACAGTTGAATTTTAGCTGATGAAGAGAACCAAATGTTTTCAAAACCAGTTCTATACATTATAACAAGAAGCGAAGCATTAAAAGTGTGTAGTTTAACTAAATCATATAATAATATCAATTCAATAATATCAAGCATTGGGATGTTGGCAATTTCAAAGCAACAAAGGAGAAGGATTCACATAAAATTGGTTGGAAACCTTGACCCATTCTTTCTTCAACAATAGAATTATGAAGTTTCCTCTCCACTGGGAAAACTGTATTTGTAAATCTGAAAATTATATATGAAAAATGTGATATTTTTATTTAATTTGGTTACTAATAAAACATTGTTTATATTTTATTCACCCTCCTACATATAGGCATGTCCTTCATAAATGTTACCTTTTAATTGCAAAACAACACTGTATTTCATTAATTAAATTGTACTTGGGAAGCTATAGACAATGGAGTGGTAATATACCCTATTAGTTTAGAATAACTGAGTCGACTTTGTAACACTTATATCATAATAGTTTTTAAAAGAGGAAAACTAAGTTTCTGGAGCTAATCGCTCCCATCTTCAGTTCCAGTTCGACTGCCGGCCTTGTTATTCGTGGTGGTTTGGTTTGTCTATGGTGGCGGTTGGATGAACTTCTGTATTAAGACGTCACTTGGTGGGATTTCAAAGTTGAAAATGCTACATTTGTTCTTCCAGATATAAATGTTTTCCCAGATGGCGAGTTCTGTTTTCCCTGTAATGTTTTTAAGTAGTTTGGGATTCCTGTTTATATTATGTTTTTCATTCCAAAAATGCCAAGCTACTGCTGATTTTTCTTCCTGTCTTTGTTTTATGTTCCTGATGTGTTCTTTTGCTCGGGTTTTAATGTTTCTTTTAGTCTTTCCTATGTAAATTTTTTTCACAATCGATACATTCCATCTGATATATTCTTAATTTGTTCTCTTGAGGAATGTCCTCTTTTAGTTTAGAATTAAGTATATTTTTTATGAAGTAACAGTTTTTTGGAGTTAAAATAATGTTTTGTTTTTTGAAAATCTTTTGGAATTTGTAGAAGGTTGATGGATGGTATGTGAATTTTTGGTACACTCTATTTTCTTCCTTGTTAGGAATAAGAGTACTGATATCTTTGATTCTTTTTTGTTCCTAGCTCTGTTTATTTTCTTATATACCACTTCTTGTTTGAAACCATTTTCTACAGCTATATTTAATATATTGCTCAGTTCTATATCATATTCTTCTCTGTTCATGGGAACATTTACCAACCTGTGAGCAAGACTATTTAGTACTGCATGTTTATGAGGAACTGGGTTATAACTGTTATATTTAATGTAGCTATTAGTGTGGGTAGGTTTTCTATATATGCCAAATGTTAAGTGGTTTTTTAACTTAATTATTTTAAGATCCAAGAAGGGTAGCTGTCCATTGCATTCTCTTTCCATAGCGAATTTTAATGATTTTTCTTGTAGTTTGAGTAACTTTAGTGCATCTTCTAGGTGTTTTTCCGGAACTATTGCAAAGATGTCGTCAACATAGCGATACCATGCTTTGAACAACCAGGGGAAACCCCTCATGATTCTAATTTCTAATGCACTCATGAAGAGATCCGCTAATAATGGTGATAATGGGCTACCCATTGTTAAGCCAGAATTCTGCTTATAATATTTTTCATTGAAAGTGAAGTAATTTTGCTTTATGCACAGGTTGTTTTCTCTGCTTTTAGCAACCAATTTTTTATATAGGTGGGTAGATTTTTTGTAGGGATGCTTGGAAAAAGAGCTGTGACATCAAAAGAAACCAAGGTATCTGATTTTTCTATTTCTATATCTTTAATTTTTTGAATTAGTTCTGAGGAGTTTTTTATGCTTCTGGTTTCAAATTTTGGAAAGGAAGAAAATCTGTATGGTAACCATTTGGCTAATTTGTATGTTGGGGCATCTATGTTGTTTATAATGGGTCTCATTGTTTTCCCTGGCTTGTGTACTTTTGGAAGACCGTAGATTCTAGGCAGTGTGGGGTTATTTACTTTAATTTTGTATTGTTCTTTTTTATCTATTAATTTACAACCATTAATCGTTTTATTCAATGAATTTATGCACAAGTTTAGGGGATTTTTTGTTATTGTCGAATATTCTTTGTTTTCTAGTAGCTGTTCCATTCTATCTATATAATCAGTTTTATCTATAATTACAACTGTGTTTCCTTTATCTGCTTTCACGTATACAACTGGTTTGCTTTTTAATGTTCTAATTACCTTTGTGTGAGGGTTAACTTTCTTATTGTTTCTAATTTGTTCTATAATATTACAACATTGATTTTTTATTCAGTTTCTCTCTATTTCCGCAAAATTTTTAGTGGCAATTTGTATGTCTGCAATGTAGTCCTCGATTTTATCGGAGAATTTTACGCATGTTTTTAATCCTTTACATAAAACCATTTCGTTTTCAGTGAAGCTTTGCTTAGAGAGGTTATGAACGTTATGAACATTATTTTGTATAGGCTTTTCCTTTGCTGGTGTTTTCCCCTCATGTTTTTGGCATAAACTTTCTAGTTTCTGTTTTAGTTTCAATGTCTTATTTCTCATTTTACGGTTTAGCGTTGCCAAAAGGCTATTTTCTAAATTTTCCCAAATTATACTGCCAAGAGCTTTGGTTAGTTTCAGATATAAATGGTATAGTTTTACTTCTATCTCGCTTCTATTTTTGTAGTGTTTATTTTTCTCTATTTCTAGGATTTTTTTCTCAGCTGCTTTTTGTTGTTTGCTGTTATTGTCAAATTTGATTATTCTCTTAAGGAATTTTGGCGTAACACTTTTTATCCAACAAAGGTTAAAGAAGCGTATGTCCGCGGCTATTTTTCATTTCTTTTCTTGAAGTTTCCTGAAAAGTTTAATTTTTTTCTTGTATTGTGATTGTGAAAAAATTTACATAGGAAAGACTAAAAGAAACATTAAAACCCGAGCAAAAGAACACATCAGGAACATAAAACAAAGACAGGAAGAAAAATCAGCAGTAGCTTGGCATTCTTGGAATGAAAAACATAATATAAACAGGAATCCCAAATTACTTAAAAACATTACAGGGAAAACAGAACTCGCCGCCTGGGAAAACATTTATATCTGGAAGAACAAATGTAGCGTTTTCAACTTTGAAATCCCACCAAGTGACGTCTTAATACAGAAGTTCATTCAACTGCCACCAGAGACAAACCAAACCACCACGAATAACAAGGCTGGCAGTCGAACTGGAAATGAAGAAGGGAGCAATTAGCTCCAGAAACTTAGTTTTCCTCTTTTAAAAACTATTAGTGATGTAAGTGTTACAAAGTCGACTCAGTTATTCTAAACTTATATTAAACATCACTGTTACAAACATCCACCATATTTAACTATTAGAATATTAGAATGTATTAAAAGGTTCACATTAATGCCACTTACTTATACATCAGGACACGGGATAATTGCTCCCATCACTAGCTGATGACTGACTACTCGATAGGATTTAGCCACTAAATCAAGTGATTGGTCAACAGCTCATGCTGGGAACAATTGCTCCCGAAACATGTCCTAATGTTGTAAAAGTGGAATTAGTGTGAATATAACAAATTATTCATGAGGAAATCATTCAAATTTCATTAGTTTTGTTCAATTTGCTCGAACTTTTTTCAAAGTCTGTTGCCTTCCTCATCAGCATGGTTCCACTGTCAGCTTCCCAGCCCAGTATTAAGATGTGGCTCTATGGAATTTATGAACTTTGTGATAAGGTTACTATTGCTTGGAAGATCAAAATTAACTAAATTTTTCCTTATTTTTATTTATAAATATATTTTCCCCCACTGATAATTGTATAGGTTTTTGAAGAGTTTTTAAGAGTTTAGGTTCATTTTGGAATTTGTGGGTTTTTTTGGCCAGAAATGGTATGCTACTGCCGATTTTTCCATGTGTTTTTTTTTTACATTTTTCATGTGTTTCTTAAACCATAGTGTAATGTTCCTTTTTGTTACCTATATTTCAGTAATTGCAACTCATTTCATAAATACCTGGCAGAATTTTGCCTTTTGTGTTGGTTTTTAAGCGGTTTTTTAAACTGCATTTGTTCACTGGAGCCAAAATAATGTAGGCATTTTTTAAAATCTCCTGCAATTTTGGTTGGCCCATGGATGTAATGCAAATTTTATATATATCATCTCCTTTGAAGCCTTTCAGTGTGATGTTATTTATTTGATTTTGTTTTTGGAACTTTTCTATTTTCTTCTTGACCATCTGTTGTGTAGCCATTTTTCTACCCTATATCTATTATTCTCCAGTAATTCGATTCATATTTTGTCTTGCTTATTGGTAGCTTTGTTAATCTGAATGTGAGGTATTGATTATTGCAAGTTAATGTTGTTTTGGATTGTGGCTGTTGTTTTTTATATAATTATCTGCAATAGGTTGCTGCTGATGAATCAAGAACTGACGCAATCACTGTGGAAATTTGTACTTTGTTTAACCATTTAGAAATTAGGTAAAGATGTTAGTATAAAATGTATTATTGCACCGATTGTAATTGTGAAGGTTACATTTAAAAATAGGTGAAGGCCCCATTGTAGTTTGCATTTAAATTTTTCTGTTATAAATTTCAAATTTCATTATAGTAGATGTTTGAGAAATAAAAGAAATATTAGTTTGTAGAGACTATAGCTATCTGATAAAATAATAGTATAGGTAGGGTAATTGAAATATTTTATTGTAGTTCTTTTGATTCCGTCGGAACCTAGTCCCCTTGAATTCGAATAGGCCACTACTGAAAAACCGGGGACCGGTGTCTGATGCAATCAAGGTGGAAATTTTGCATTATATTTAATTATTTAGAACTTAGATAAAGGGTTAGTATAAAATCATTATTGCATTAAAATTTCTGTAATCTTAAGAAGGTACACCTAAAGTGCCTGGGCTAGATAGGTGAAGACCCCTTGTAGTTTGTATTTTTCTTAGCATTCTCAGTAAATTTCATATACTCAGGTTTTTTTTTTTCAATAAATTCAAATGCAAATATAATTATCTGTTGAACAAAATTAGTTGAACAAAACTAGTAAAATTTGAGTGATTTCCTAATAAATAATTTCTTATATTACACTATATTTCACTGTGAAAATCCCAGTTATTTAAATCTATAGAGTGAACATATTTAATACTTTCTAATAGAACACTATGTTTGTTACATTCTTTACTTCATGTGCTCCCCACATGTTACTACTAACCAGTTCTTAAAATTACTCCACTACAATATTCTCTGGCCATTCATTAAGGTAGGACTATTTCCATTTTGGAGCTGCCAGTGAGCTTTCAAGGAATGCTTGAGATTTTCAATCATAGGATGTACTTTTCTTTTCCAAACCATACCTTCAAGCACTGTCATGGCTTGCAGTCCAGTGATTGAGATCATAACTTCAAAAGAAATAAAATTGTGTACATTTTGATCAAACCAAACTCAATAGATTTTACATTGTGGTCCAATGCCGAATTCTGTTGGAAGTTTCAGCATTTAAACTTGAACAAGCAATGTTTAATGTTTCTGAACACTTTGCCCATCATTCTCAACTCCTTTTGGCAGGAATGAATGACAACATTAGAAAGTTTTTGTATACTTTTACAGTTATTTTAAACTCTTTTAGCAGGAATGGAGAATGTGGCTCTCTTCATTAATGAACAATTTTTGGTGAAGTGAAATTTCAGCATGATTTGTTCATGCTTCAGAAGACATTTGTGTCACTACTCTCTATCTCTACTGGAGGTATAATATATGATACTTCATCAACGAATTTTCTGTTCAATGACAATCTAACATAGATCTCTTAGATGACATTGATCTCTTTGACTAATAATACATCCTCATAAGAAATTGGGATTTTTTATAGTCACCAAGAGTCTCAGTTGAATTCAAGTAGTGTACTATTGCACACACTCTCATAAGAAATTGGGATCCAGATTTCCAGTAATCATCAGGAGTCTCAGTTTTATTCAAGTAGTGCACACTCTGCTGATTTTTAGTTTCTTAAGAATCTGAAAAATCTCTGGTAGTAGAAGGTCAATTATAGAAAAACTGTTTTTTGTGATCTCACTTCAGAACTAGATCTTTATATAGCAAGATCTCTCTGCTGCAGTCTACCTGAACAATATCTATGATAAAGCTCTGGTAGCACACGTCTCTTCTGATTACCAAAATACATGGTACTTTTAAATACTTAAGCATTTATGGCACAACAAAAAAGTTGAGTTTGCACACAGAGTTGAAACATCCTGATATTCATGGAAGCTGTTAAAAACTATATCCTACCATGTCTCCTTTCCAATTCGGTTAAGGTGTTTATGTCACTGGTGTGGATTGTGGCCCCTAGCACAAAGTAACAGATGATGTACTTATCTGGATCATGCAAAGAAACATAAAACTATATTGTAGAATAGTGAACTGTGTTAATGAACAAACTGAAGACTTTGTTCTCTCCACTGAGCAAGGCCCAGTGAAATGCAAATGCAGCAATCAAGTGACATATGCTCTGTCATGATGAAACAAGCTCTAATGGTTAACTAGAGAAGCAACCTCCCACATAACATGATAATGTATTGCATGAACTTTGGATCAGCATTATAATTAATGTGCTAATGAAAATTTCCTGAGATTCCTTATATGTATAAATAATAAATTACTTTAAACAAACTAAATTACAAAAAGCAGTTCTACGCCCACTAGCCAATGAGAAATGCAAAAAGCACTTGGTATTGTTGTCATCTGGAGTAAGGTAAAGAGAAATGCAGTACAGTAGCACCATGATGCAAATAATGATCCAGGAAAATACTAATAACACAAAAATGATTTTGTTCTTTGCTATGTTCCTCATATAATGAATGTGCTTCTAATTACAAAAATGGCAATTTAAAATAATTTTCACCAAGTTTTATTTTAGAATTAAGAGAACAAACACCTTAATTTATACAATGCATACCTTAACCTTAACATACCCTAGTCTTAACATAAATACTGTTACAAACTTTTGGCACAGGCTGTACAACCAATTTTGAAGGTCATGGCCAAAGCTTACATGGATAAGCTAAGAGGATGTCATTGTGAGTAGAGCTGCAGAGGAGAAAGTATGTTTCCATATATTGTAGCGATGGAGTGGGGCGATTATGAAAATGTGTAGCAGTGATAGCCCTTCATAAGGTGGGTAAATCAGCTTCTGAAATTGTCACTACCCTTAAGAAGTTAAAAATAAGCAGAATGTTTGTATATTGGACCATTAATGATTCCTAGAAACCAAGACTGTTGAAGATCATCAGAGATCAGGCCTTCCACGTAGCATTAGGAACAAGCAGGCGGTTAAAACAGTGGCGCCTCGTATTCGACGAAATCCTGTGCGAAAGCAGTCTGTGCTGACTCGAGAGCTGAACATTTCAAAAAATCAATTTCCCACCTGTTAAGTGATGACTTACGGTTGAAAGTTTACCAGCGCAGTAGTACAGGTCATCTTCTAACCCAGCATCCGAAAGAGCAGAGGGTGATAAAATCAAAATGCCTTCTTCAGCATTAAGCAAACAATGATCACAAAAAATTCTTTTCAACGATGAAAAGATTTTCACTGGTGAGGATGTTTTCAACCGGCAAAATGATCGTGTTTATGCTAAATCCTCTAGAGAAACTTGTGAGAAGATTCTGAAGATCCAAAGAGACCATCATCCTGCCTCAGTCATGGTTTAGCGTGGAGTGGCATATGACAATACCACCAAACTCCATTTTTGTGAAAAAGGGATGAAAATCTATGCCAAAGTGTACCAAAACACCATATTGGAGACTGTTGTGAAGGACTCAAGCAACACTTTGTTTAAGAATGAACAATGGAGCTTTCTGCAGGATTCAGCTCTTGCTCACAAGGCAAAGTCTACATAGGACTGGCTGCGGAGAAATGTTCCGGACTATATTGCTCTGGATTATTGGCCTTCCAGCAGCCCTGACCTCAACCCACTGGACTACAAGTTGTGGTCCATGCTTAAGGGCATGGTCTGTAAGAAGAGACAACCCAGTATTGACAGTCTGAAGCTCTCCCTGGTGAAGGCAGTGGCAGATATTCCAATGGAGACTGTACGTAATTCCATAGATGCATAGCCACAGAGACTTAGGGCCTGTGTGAAGGTAAAAGGCTGCCCTTTTGAAAAATGATTAGTGCTGTGTTTATAATACATGTAAGTGACCAGCATTAAAAGGAAATTAAATTATGTTTAAAACTATGCAAATGGTTCAGGTTCAATGTTGTAACATTATTTATGGTAAGATTAGGTATTTACCTAAATCTGCAGTAATGCAAAATATAGTGAAACTTCGTTATATGCATCCCACATGCAAAATTATACTAACCTATCCATACACATAGACACACACACTTTAACCTGACCTAAGATTGAGTGAATCCTAGAAACCAGAGGACCCAGTGGGTAAGCAGCTCACCACAGCCTGACAGCCTCTGCTTACCTACATTTTTCATAAGCACTTACCAAATAAATACAACAGTTGGTAAAAATGGAATCCCTAATAAATTTATATATTCACATAAATATGTTACTCTAGACCTAACTTTCAATAAAGCATAGAAATTGGAGGACCCAGTGGTTACAAAACAAATGTATACAACAGTCTGCAAAATGGAATTCTGACATTGGGAAAGAATGGTGGTCCCTTATGCCCCTCTTGTTTGCACTCTACAAATGCCTTACAAGCATTCACCCTGGGAAGCTGCAGCCTCTACACTAGTGATTTGTTTGCAGTATCAAAATTACATTAAAGTATTTGAATTAAAAATTGCTGGAAGTGAGAAAAATATGGGTGTAAGAATTTGAAACACTAATGTGAAACTTGATTAAGGGTACAAAAATAAGTTTTATGCTTATCTAAACAACAGGGGTATAAATAAAACCATTATTAGATTACGTGACCCTGTTAAATGCTAGCATCTTAACCATCCACTCCAAAATGTTTATCTACTTTTATATCGAAATTGCACCAAGAAGGAAAATGGCAGCATAGTGTTGTACTAATAGCAATAAATGCACTAAATCACTGTCATGACTAACATGTTGGCTGTTATCCCAGCCCACGAGACATTACATGAATATTAATATAAGCTTTCTAATGATCCAATAAAATGCATTACATAGCACCACACAGAAGCAGGGATAAAGCTCAACAATGTAAATTCTTAAACTAAACTAAACTTTAGCAAATACCTCACTAACCTAAGCTAATCAGACCCTAATGTAAGTATTCATTTTACAATGATCTGATGAAACTTAAACCTAACTTTTGGGTTATATTTGTGATCGTACGCATGCATTTCTCTACAATCTTAAAATATAACCCATTAGTTATGTTTAAGTTTACAAGCACAATAAGCCTACTTAATGATACTTTTATATGCCTATTTGTACAATGCCATTACTGTTGCACCACAAGTGGTAAATGGTGAAATAATATAAAGTTGGCAACCCTGTAAAATAACCGATGATTGGCTAAAGATGTTGCATAGATCTGCCCTGGATGGAGGGAAAGATGCCAGGAACATCCAGATGTGGAATTTTGCTATGATAATAATCAATATCTAAGTCTTAATTCCTAACTGTTTTTTTGTAATGTCTCCTCTCACTTTCCTGGTATTTTAGGTAAGTCGAAACTTTAAAGTTACGGTTGCGAAGCATACAATATTTAAGTTTCGATTATGTGTGTTTTTAAAAACAAGATAAATAAAAAAGTGTTATAAACAATAGCAGTTGGCTAAATGTGCCTTTATCCCGCATGCATTTTCCCTTGGTACAATATGTTACATGCAAGAAAGTCATGCATACGAGACCACTATTCTTTAACATTTCGGAATTCTATGACAATTGAGCTTTCTTGTAATTATATATCATATATCTCCTCACCTACTCTTCTGTTATGTAACGTAAGCTCAAAACTAGCTCACATACATGGAAGGGAAGTTTGAATATGAGATGCATATACTGAAGATTCAATTAGTAGATCATAAACAAGCTACAAACCAAGTCGTATATAACCTTCACTATTAGTGAACAGCTAGGGCAAGTTGCAACCTCTTCACCGGCTTTCAGCTCATCCTAAAACACAACACACAAATTCATAAATGAAGTAAACAACTAAATGCTAGAATGAACGTAATTTCACATACATTTGCTCTAGGAATCGACTTTATTCTTTACCTTCGTTATCTGGAATCGGTCACCACATGGGCAGGGGTAGTAATAAATACCTTCTTCTTCATCATATTCGAAGTCTTCGATTTCTATTTCGTCATGGTATACAGACATTTCATATTTATTTTATTTCTTTTATATAAGAATTGCTACTTAATACATTCCTAAACCTTGACTTTTCCCAGTGATGATACTTCTTATTCCTACACTCAGTTTAAGCAGACTTACTAGGCTGATAGTATGGTTGCCAATCTTTCTTACCGAATGTGCCTTGGCACTATATCATGTTTGAAATACCACGGTATTTGGTGACAGTTATACATGGGTACTATTATAGATTATATACGAAAAATGTCAATGTTTGAAGATATTGAAAACAACAAAGTGATGTTTACATTAACAGAATCATCGCTCTCTTTAAGCTTTGTCTCTCAGAAAAGAAAACGAATTTAGTGAGAGTACTAAAGTTGGTTAGTTGGATAATTACTAGTTGCCTTACTCATTTATTTTTCTTTCTCAGACCGCATACACTTGACGTTACATATAGACACAATGCTGTATGTCGCTGCTGTATTGCTGCTCTGCTGTTGCTACCATACTACTGTCGCGCGTCGCGCAGGTTTTAGGTAGGATTTGCAGTATGCAGTAGTCAGTCACGTCAGATTTAATTTTCATTTTAGGGAACTAAAAAAATATATTTGATGAAGCGAAAATTGATAAAAAAAATGATAATTGAATGAAATTAAATTAAAGAAGCCTTAATTTTATTTATATGGTACTTAGAGAACGATTCCAGTATGTGCATTAGTATTAGGCTTTGTTAAAAAGAATAAATTACTATGTCGATAAAAATAATCCAATTATAAGTTTTCAACATGGGTTTAGGTAGATTCATAAACTATTTAGCAATTTTGTTCAGTGGTGGAAAACTTGGAAATTAATAATAAAGCAGGAACTTTTTTTTTTTAAGGCATTTGGTAATGTTAAACAGATTATCATGCTGAAAAAAACTTTAATCTAATGGATTGGGGGACTATATAAAATTGTTATGCCATCCTAATTCGCACAAAACAAATTTATTTTAATACTAGCAAAATTACTAGGGAATTTTAATTACAGCATGGTGTTTTAAAATACAGGATATCCCAAGTCTCAGTTCTGAGTCTATTACTTTATCTAATCTATATTAATGACAAATATAGTCCCGAAAGTACATTCAGTAACTTCTTTTGCTAAGAACACGACCGTTAGTTGTTGGGGAAATTGTAATTTTTTTTAAACATTGTTTAACGCCCCTTTTTACTACTGAGGCACCACAGGCGGTGGACACTGATGATACATGAAATGAAATGATATATTGGGAAAGGATATTTTTTAAGGAAGGAAACGTTACAGGCCTAAATTTAGGGTACCTCCCTGGGATTTGCCGGTTATGAGGACTGAGGAAAACCTGAAAAAAAAAAAAAAAAAACAGTCAGGGAGGACGGTCCTGGAGGGATGCTAACCCCAGACCTCCCGCTCACGAGTCCGCGCCTTGATCACGGGTGGCTGAACCCGTGGCAGTCGGAAATTATAATGAATTATTTTGCCAAAACATGCACATTGCAGCTAATCATATGTTAATTATTTTGAAAGAATCAATTTAAATATAATGTAGACAAAAAGAGCTTCAATAAAAATTGATATTGCTGAACAACATGGATGTGACAAATTTAATCTTATTGCTAGAAATAATTTTATAGAAGAAATATATTGAAGTTTTTGGAAATTTGGATAAATAAAACCTTTAGATTTATCATGACACATCATCTCTGTAATAAATTATATAAAAATGGCTGTACTTAAGATAAAAAAAATGTACAACAGTTGGTGCTTTAATGATACTTTATGAACCTTTTGGTTTTATATACCTGTAGAATGCTGAGCTAAATTCTTGCGTAATTAGACATGCAATCATTTACAATCTCGAGTATGTAGCCTTAATTTCACTAACGTTAAATGAAGGTAAATGTCCCTTTACATGTGTATGTGCGTGCATATAAGTAGTTATGTCGTAGCCACTGAAATGGTAGTATTCGTGCTCAAAGCTGTAGCAGCACCATCTTGTTATATAAAATGTCAAAAGCTATAATATGTTAAACTCATCAGTCACCACTCTACTTTGATGATTGTATTAATACCTAATAGTGATAGTTTTTGGATACTCGCATTGTAGACTATCTCTTTAGACAATACCGCAAAGGTAGTATTTGGGAAACAATAGCCCATTCTTTAGCATGTCCAATGGTTATAAGCCCCGAACGGCATATTCGGCTGCGATTCTTAGAAATGTGGAATCGTATTGATGCACTGTAAATAGCAGAAGCAAGCGGCACTCTATTTTGCTGCTATGGTTACTTAATCTGTTGCCTTAGCAACTTCTGTTAGCAGCAAGTTGCATCAGGCATCATGGACGACATGAAAGATAAAAGCATACACTTTACAACGCAGAAACTTACAGAAGAAATTAAAAGTATGCCTACATACAAGAAATTTTATTCTGGTATTCAGGTAAACACAACATTCAGGATAATTCATTTTAATGATATATTTAATCTTAGCTATGAAATTGAATTTTAAGATTCCTAAAACCGTGAAAGCAAGATAAAACATTGTGATAACAGACACTCAGCTAATTTTAAAACAATTCTCTTGCCGGCCCCGCCCCTTCCCTCAAAAATATTAATTTGCATTTGAAAGGCATAAATGTTTTCCCAAATAAAAGAGATAGATTTTTTTTCTCTTCGTGTTCTTTCCCCCTTATTTTGATACTGCTTGTCATTGTTTAGTATACTCTCTAATTTTAATCTGCTACTGCACAAATCTCGGAGACATAAATTTAAACAAGACACAAAATGATTGATTGCCTATCGGTCCAGCACAATATTATTACTATGCTGTAACATTTTCATTAAATTGTAGATTTCTTTCTAAAGACGTGTTGATAAGCCAGATTGTTAATAAAGCTGTTTGAGTTTATCATTTATAATGTTTATAGGTAAACGGATAACTTTATTGTCTCAGCAATAGATACCATTAATTTACTACCGAACCCTGTAACAACTACCAGATATGGTAAGAACTAAGGAACGAGGTTTTCTTATTACACCAGGCAAAATATATTCTTGTGCAGGATTCTTTTTAACTTAAATACACTTACACAATTAGCGTATGATTTTTTAACTCACTGTCATATTTCCCTACCCCGTATTATATCTACTTATAAACTGACTTCATTCCTCTTGTGAATCACTTCGTTTAAATTGCCAAAGAAATGTCCTTCGAGATTCTATTGACTTAAATTCTTATTTGGTGTTCTAGATATTTCCTCTATATTCTTTTGAGTTTTTATTTTATGGACAAAGCAAAGAAAAAAATACTAATATCTATATGAAATAGTTAACAATAATATAAAACTGTCATCATCAAAACATGAATATAATTTTATTTCTTTAATTAACAGAATACAATGATTTTATACACTTAATGAGTCTCGTAGTAACTGGAGAGCTGTATCTTGAAGATGTTTTATAGGATAACCAAACTATTTAAATTGGACACTTTGTTGAAACACCTCTAGCTCCAAATAACAAACCAATCATTTCTTAGTTTACCATTTCGAGCTTATACAAACATTGTTACTGTAACGCCTGTTGCTTAATTAAACCCTCAGACACGTATATGTATAATATATGTAGTAGTGAGTTTTCACAACTTATATAAATGATTGTTGTACTGGCGCGAACCAAGCAAGAATACGCTACAAGTTTTTTATTTAAACCACAAAGTTTTGAAAAGAACACGTTAGCTGCTGTTTGGAAAAATTTAAAGGTAGGAAAAGGTCATAGATATGCATAAATTAACAGAACGGAAATTGGCGGAATACGTCTCGTAAGTGAAAACAAGGAATCGCTAAACATAATGGGTTAACTTAGACATGCCAGCTTTACAATTAAAATATATATATTTGTTCAGACAAAGAAATACTTTCAGTCAATGTTTTTTATCGTTAATTTTTAAAATACTCTTATCTGACTGTACTTGCTGGAAGGACAGATAATTCATCCAATAGGAAGAAATGCTCACTAATGTGCATAAATAAATAATGTTTCTACACCACTGAATGTCATATTTCATCTAATGTACCTATTTAAAACAAAAAGGTAGATGCCATTTTGTTTTCGCTTATTAGCCAAGAACCCTTATTATTTGTTCATTGGATGATGATTGATGGCAATAAAAGCATTAACACTTTAAAATGGGGAAGGATGTTTCTGAAGTATTGAACAGTATTAGAATATTTAAGAATATTTGACCACAGTACTGACCGTGCCAAAAGTTAGACAAATTAAAGAAAAACCTGTTTATTACTAATATTTTTTTAGCCTACATGGATGCATTTTTCAAAACATATTTTCTGAAGCTCGGAAAGCTTGAATTCGGGCTGAAAGTGATTCAGTAGCTGCCCTTATTCACCGCATTAACGATACAAACAAATAAAACGTAAATACAAAGAAAAAAACTTGGTATTCAGTTGTTTTAAATCATATTAGCAATAGCTGTTCACGACACAGATTCTTGCAATGAGGAATTCCTTACAAAAGTAGGTAGTAAGTGGAATGTTTAATGTAACGAAACCTAAGGCAGTGAATTAAGCACCATCATACATTTGGCTATTTCAGGAAGAATAGAAATATTCTTCATTTGCGGAAACTTTTGTAGCCGTTTTGTTCCGTTTTCTTCGATAAGTCTTTTTAGTGAAGCATGAAATAATTTCATTAACGGCGTTGGCTTTTCTATTACCTATTAATGAGCAGTGATTAGCAATTTGTATCGCGGTAATTTGGAGTGTTGTGAAGTCGAGCAGCATAATTTTGCAGGGAAAAAAAAAATATATATAAATGAACTCAATTCGCGGATATTGAAAATAGAGTTAAACTGATAACTGTTACGGCTGGTACATGGGGATAAATCAAGAATCAGATTGCGCATTAGTATTATTTAATTTACAACTTGGTTTATAAAAGCAGATGAGTGCTTGTTGATTTGTAGGTTCACAGTAACAAAGTTCCATGCATTTACAGCCCCCACATGGATTATCGGTACCTACATTGTGTGATTATTTAATTCTGTAGTAGGTACATACCTATATAAAATCTTCTATGAAATTCCATTACACGGATTCTGGGAGACATTTCCTTCAACTACTCTTCCTCCATAACCAATTATCACTCGTTGGGTTCCTAGATAAAATCTGGACAAAATCATCATTGTGATGAATGAACTGTTATCAACAGAAAATGTTGCATATATTTTGACAGAACAATGTTTAAATTATACAATGAAATATTGTATAGCTACCATCACCAAACTAGAAGAAACTGTTAATGGTTCTTTTATGATTCAAGAAGGAGAGAATAAAATTGAAATGCATGAGAAAGAGTGAGAGTTAAGATGATAAATAAGCAAGTGGGTTGAAGGATAATCCAAGTTTTTAGTTTTCAACCTTGTATAAATTTAGCCATGACTAGAGAAAGTGAATATTTACTCTATAAAATTGAAATTAACATTGATAGTTTAGTGATGCTCTTACCTTTATTTGTATAGAGAATTCTTTCAGCTTACTAAATTATATTGATGGACAAAAGACAAATCTTGACCATGGAACATTTGAACAAGATTGTCATATAATGGACAGAAAATCATTAATGAAAGTGTTTTAATATCTTGGATTAATAACCTGTGTTCATTAATGGATAATTTGAGAATATCTGTAATAGTATTATTTGAAGTTTTAACAATTTATTTTGAATAAGTACTTTAATCCATTGATTTCTTGTTTTTGTAAACTATACAAGAAAAAAAGCTATAGAGAATTTACTGTATATTTCAAGTGCATATTCTTATCAGTTTTGTTTGTTTGTTTGATTTGTTTCCCCTTTTCTTTCTTTCTCTTTAGAGCATTCATGTTCCAAATTTATTCATTAGAAAGACACATTATGAAACCAAAATAAGGCAAAGTGATGCATGATATATTTGAATGATTTTCTATGCATAGCAATGCAAATGATTTAATAGAGCAATTCATATCTTGATTTTAATCTAGAGTAAAATAAAAGTTAGGCCCCTTCAACTGACAGTGAGATCTTTGCCATCATTTAAATAAGTTTTGAAAGATAAATCAGGCATTTAGATGTTCAGAAAGAGACCCTTTGTTTTTAATGAACAAAAATTTGATTATATGTGTATATTGTGATCTCAACTCTTTTGTTGCAACATCAAACCAGTGGAGGTACACATATTTATTATAGATGATCATAATGTTAAAGTATACAACAGAGTCTAGTCATTATTTTAGAATGTAGTACTGGGCTAATATAAATTATCCTTGCATATGTAGTAAAAGCATGAATTCAGAATTTGAAAACTTTTGGACATGGAATAAAAATAGATTATTTTAAATTAAAATGAAAAATTCTAACAGTGGAATTTTTTTTACCCACTTGTAACACTGATATTATTAAGAATGTAAAGAGGATGTTCAAATAGAAAGGAAAATTTATTTATTTATTTATTTATTTATTTATTTATTTATTCATCCTTTTGATCATTTTACATGATATAGGACATGTCCTAGAGATGAGATGGGCTTCACCCAGAGTATAATATAAACAATATACAAGTTTAGTAATTATACTAGATTTACAATATGTCTTATTTAAAGTTCATATATTCACTTACTGAATAAAAGGTATGTTGTAGTAGAAAGGCTTTGACTTCTTTATTAAATTGTTTTATATTGGTTATTTCTTTAACATTTATTGGTAGTTTGTTATACATTTTAATGCCTACATTTGTGAGATTATTTTTTAAAACATTTGTCCTGCATATCTGAACATGAAGGTCATTTTTCCTTCTTGTATTGTGAGAATGAATATCTGTATTTGTACATAATTCTCCCTGATATCTCTTAATATGGTTTACGACCTCTATTATAAAGAGACAGGCTAATGGTAGTATATTATGTTTCCTAAAATAGGGTCTACAGGATGTCCTACTATCAACTCCACTTATAATTCTTATTGCTCTCTTCTGGATTTTAAATACTCTCTCGCATTTTTCTCCCCAAAATTTTATTCCATATTTTAATCGACTATGAAAATAAGCAAAATATACATTTTTCAATCCTAATAAATTCAGTGACCTTTTTAGAATTTTTAGCATATAACAAACAGAACTAAGTTTAGTCGCTAAATGATGAGTGTGAGTATCCCATTTAAGGTTTTCATTCACATGTATACCTAAGAATTTTGTTTCTCCTTTGTACTCAATGATGTTTCCATCATATATAATTTGAGGTTTAATACTGTTTTTACATTGCCATCTATGAAATGTCATTGCAATAGTTTTTTCATTGTTTATGATTAGTTCATTTTTTTTTAATCCAGTTATTGAGGCTATTCATGATCATGTCTACTTTATTTTGCAATGCAGTATCGTTATCTCCTTTTATAAGAATGTTTGTATCATCAGCAAAAAGAACCATATTGGCATTTTGAATATTATTAGGCAAGTCATTTATATACATTAAAAACAACAGAGGCCCTAGTACTGAACCTTGAGGGACACCTCTCATAATTTCTTTTGTATTTGATCGATAATTACTTATTCTCAGTTGTTTTTCATATTGTAGATCCACAACTTGCTTCCTATTGCTGAGATAGGATTCAATCCACCTATTCATGTTTCCTCTAATTCCATATTTGTACAACTTAGATATTAGGATTTTGTGATCTAATACATCATATGCTTTAGTAAGGTCTAAAAAAATTCCTATTGTCGGTATATTTTTGTCCACTGCATGCTGAATTTGATTCAGTAATTTGGCTATGGCTGATTCTATAGACTTGTTTTTTCTGAAGCCAAATTGAACATCAGAAATGATGTTATATTTTTCCAAAAACATTATTAATCTATTGTACACTAATTTTTCAAAAATTTTTGAAAACACTGACAGTACACTTATTGGTCTATAGTTTTCTTGATTTGTTTTTTTTCCTTTCTTGTGTATCGGAATAATTTTTGCGATTTTAAGTTTATCAGGGAAGATTCCCGAGTCAAGCGAAGAGTTATATATGTTAACCAAAGGGACTTTCACCTGTTCTATACATTGTTTAATCACATAGTCTGGTATTTCATCTATTCCAGATGAATATTTGCCTTTCATTTCATTGACTACTTTTTGTAAGTCACTTTCTGTAATTGTATTTATAAACATAGAATTATTAGTATTTTTTATCTCTGTTATGGTTTTACAGTGAAAATGTTTGGAGTGGTTTGAACTAAGAAGTTTGTCTGCTATTTCTGAGAAATATGTATTGAAAGACTCTGCTATATGCTGAGGACTTCTAATTGTGTTACCATCATTAATTAGTTCTGTTACACACTGTTTAGAGTTATTCTTCCCAGTTTCCTGGTTTATTATTTTCCACAGTGTCTTTGTTTTATTATTTGCATTTAATATGATTCTTTCATTTTCTTGTCTTTTTGCTTCCAGAATTACTTTGTGATAGATACTTTTATATTTTTGTACATAACTCTTAAAATCATTATTTATATAACCCTGTTTCTTTAGTCTACACAGCAGCTTCAGCTTATTACTTGAAATTTTTATTCCTTTTGTTATCCACCCATTTTGGGCTTGCCTATTTATATATACACGTTTTTGTGGGAAGGAAATGTTAAACCAGTAGAGAAATGTGTTTAGGAAGGTGTTAAATTTTACATTTATATTGCTTTCCTGAAGGATCTTCTCCCATGTTTCCTGTTTTAATAAGAAGTTAAATAAATTTATGCTTTTTGGATTGAACTTCCTTTTCATACATATTCCCGTTTTCCCTGTTTGTTTAGGTACTAATACATCAACTTCTAATATTTGTCCACATTAACTATGAAAATAGTTAAAACCATTAAATATACCGTAAAGCAATGGGTTTTGAAGAATATATTAATAGGTTTACTGAATTCTGTTTTCATTTCTAATACATTATTTCTTTAGCAAATTGTCTCTTCCACTTGTGTGACTAAACATGGATTCAAGGAAACTCTACTGAAGGCCATGAAACAAGCAGGAATGGAGACAGATCTGCGCAACACTGTGTTCCATTGGATCAGATCACATAATAATTATGGCACGAAAAATGGCTCTGCAAATAAGGAACCTTTAGGCTATTTGAGGAAAGCACAAGTAAGTATTTTACATAATATGGTTTTCTTAATACTATAGAGTGCAATTTAATATGATTTTGCCATTTCTCATTGTAAAACATATATGGGGTTCTACTTGTAAGATTTGTAAACACCATTGTTGGAAATGACAGTGATACATTCTTGCATATGTATAGCATATTAAAACGTAGTAATTATTATCATTATCATCAATCTAAATGTTATTGCTTGACATGAACATTAAGGTGCAGATTCATAAACAGTTTGTAGTTTGAACTCTGCCAGAACCATTCTACCTGAGATTTCTTCCTGGTCTTCCTCAATCCTGAACAATGACAAATTCTGGGGCAGTACCTTAAACTAAGATCTGGAATGCTTCCTTCCCCCTCCCCCACCAAAAATGTCTTTCAGAGCTTATTATTCAATCTAGTGTTTCATCAGTGTCCAGTACCTGATACCCCGCATATTAAAAATGGAGTTAAACACTGTTAAAAAAATGAATTGTCATTCTATTTGACATTACTATCATCATTACTTTTACCTCTATCATTACCACCCCTATAATTTTATTTGTATTTGGTTATTTAAGTATTATTAGATAATTTACAGTGATATTGAACTCATCAGTTTGTATTCATAGAAAAACATCCAGTTCAAAATTACAAACTTAAAATAAAACATATATTTATGAATTCTTACATAGATTAATATCATTAAATAATTTAGTTCAAACAAATAATATAAGTTAAAATGTTCATTGGAACTTGCACAATGAAGCCAATTATACAATAATACCAATTACTAAATAAAATAAGATTTAATATTATACACCAATCAAAGTATTATAAAATATACAGATTCATAGTATGTTACACATAATTATCTTCATTTGTTTCTTAACTCATTGCAAATTATCTCTTCTTACTGATCAACAAATTCTTTAATTCTATAACTGCAATGTAGAAGCACATATTTTAATAGTTTTCCATAAATTCCCTAATAGTTAACATTATCTTCTTTGGTAGCTAGCCTGACACTGGTATTACATAAATGTTCATGACATAATGCTGTTTCATGCTTAATGCTCATTAGTTTACTTTTGTGTCTCGTATTATGAGGATAAACTTGGGTTTGTTACAAAACAGTTGACATTATTTTAACAAAAAAATAACATTTTGTACACATAGAAAAATGTGCAGCAGATTAATCAAAATAATTCATAAATCTGGACAAAATCTATTAAAAGGTCAATAATAAAATACTCTATAAATTCATCTGTAATTCAACCTTTGTTTTCATTTTAAATACCAATTATTTTTCTACCAAAGTCCTCAATACATAATTCTGTATCACAAGAATGAATGGAAATATGCAAAATAAAGTTATCTCCATTAATATAACTTATTATTATTATTATTATTATTATTATTATTATTATTGTTGTTGTTGTTGTTGTTGTTGTTGTTGTTGTTATTGTTGTGTTATATATATTGCAAAGCCAATATTACTTAACTGTTAAGCTAAGGTGTTTATGTATAATTGCCAATTCAATTATATTTATACAAGAAACTTTACTTCAAATATATATTTTATAACAGTAGCCTAGATTCTAATATTCATAATCTGATTTTTATGCTCTTAAATTGGGTTCAAATATATATTTTATAAAGGTAGCTTTGATTCTAATATTTATCACTAGGACTTTCATGCTGTTAGACTGGGACATTTTGTTGTTTTGGCTAATCAAATGACAGGACAAGGCTTTTCTCAGGTTCATAACAGTTCTCTAGGTGAAAATTTTTCATGGAAATCTTTGTTTATCCTGAAGATGCAATATCTTCTAAGTTTAGATGTCAATGAACTTTAAAAACTAAATTTGAGTCTTCACATACTTTTATTTATGTCATAACAAAAGTTTCAAGGCAATTTGCATGAACACATACATGCAGGCACACACACAAACACACACATGGATCTATAAAATAACAATTAAAAATTAAGTAGTTCATGGAACAATGTAGCTAAAAGAGCAAGAGCTAGAGAAGCAAAACTTAATAAAATACTTAAATAGTAACATAAATATATATGCAGATTTTCTTTAGTCCTTGGCTATTAAATACTGAATTATAATTACTATTATCTATTTCTCTTTGTTTAGTTTTTAATGTTGTAATTTAATATACATGTACATTCATGTAATCCTGGCTGAGTGGAAGAAAAGGCCCTAAGTCTTTAACTCTGCCTGTATAAATAAATAAAAAATCCACAGTAGTAATGGTGAACATTAAATCTATTAAAAGAAATTGAATTAGCTCAGCTCAGTGAACTTTGTAAATTATACTAGTATCCTTCACACAAGCAATGGTTTTTGGTAGGAAGCAGAAATAACGACTCAAACGATGGCACTGATTGTATTAAATAGTTCCCTATTTATGAACCAGTTAGAATAATAATAATAATATTAATAATAATAATAATAATAATAATAATAATAATAATAATTTTCAAAAAACAACATTTAAAGTAAATATCATTCCTCCAGAATGTATATACAATAAAGGTGTATGGATTAAGAAATGGGACGATTTACAGGTAGTAACTGCGATACTAAAATTTTTTGGCACTGGTAACAAGGAGTGTTTGAGAAAATTTGGTGATTATATAGAGAAGGTAAGAGAGAAATGGTAGGAAAGAGTGATTAAAATTAAGGAAGGAACTAAGAAAATTGTGTGTGTGTGTGTGTGTGCGTGCATGTGTGGGGGGGAACAAACACACATACACAACCAGAGTATTAAGTGTTATAAGATCCTAAAAATATGTACTCTAGGAACAATGGAAAAAATGTAAAAACATTTGTTAAACTTTTTATAACAACAGAGTTAAATATATATTCTATTCTAAAAACTGAAAAAAGCAGACCTTCTGTTCCTGGAATATGCTTTTATTGCATTAATCAAAGATCTTACTTTAACATTTTGGTTCTAAAATAAAATGCTATAAGAAATGTTTCTTCCAAAATACAAATTTCATCCAGCTACATTTAAGAAGACTCACAGTTTTATAATAATTATTGTCAACTGCCATCTTTGTTACAAGTTACAATGGGCTACAAAATGTAATAGTCCATGATTGATGATAAAATATTCATTAAACATTTGTTTGAATATGATACTTTATTAGCATGTTCAATTATGAAAATGTTTCCAATGATACGGTGATCTCTTACCAACTTACAGTGATGAGTGACTTTTATCTGTAGTTGGATATGCCATAAGAAAATTGGAAAGTGGAAGATCATGCTTAAGTATTGGAAAATATTATAGAAATTTGCACTTGATTTATAGCAATGACAATGTCCCTAGAATGAGTTAAGTGTAAAACCAAACATAGAGGCAGGTAGGAGTAAGTTGCTTGTACCTACAAGTTGAACTTAGGAGGATAGAAGATATTTAAGAGGTGTAATGTAATCAGACTGAATATTAGAAAAGAAGAGAGCAGGTATGGGAACTCATAAGTAAATTCCTAAGCAAGGAAGAAATCAATAAGATCTGACTCAAGGTTTAAAATATGCAGATTGAAGAGCCTGAGCACCCAGGATGAGAATTACAGAGGTTTTGCATGTTCAAAACAAAAAAGGATGTTAATACATGAAAGATGACCATCACTGGCAATGTAATAGCTTCTGCACAAGTTTCACATGAAGATAAAACTTATCTGATATTCACTGGGTGAAAAGAAGCCTGAATACCTGTATTCATTCAAATGGTGTACTTAGAAAAATGCTCCTGAGAATCAAAGATATTATGACAGATTATTACTTAAAACAAGAAGCAGCACCATGCCATAGAACTGCAGAAACTATTGCCTATCTTTAAGTCAACTGCCAAGCTTCATAGATCCAGATCTATTGTCAGATTATGGATTATTTTTTTGAGTTATCAACAAACACATAGAATATTTTGTAAAGAACCTTACCAAAAGCATCCTGAGTAAAGTGCTGTTAACTGAATTGGGTAGAATGGGAAGAAAAAGAATAGTGGGTAAATTTTTTTATGTAGAAATTGTTCTTTCACACTAGACATGTATAGGACATGTGTTTGAAATAAAGAATCAGACTTGAAAAACTTGGGTCATCTCTGGGATTCAAACCATGGATCTTCAGCCTTCTGGGCTAATGCTCTAAATGAGCTACCTTATCCTCCTCCAAGCAGGAAACCATGAACCACTCTCATCTGATTCTGTATGCCCTGGAGACTTCCTTAAGGTTTGTCTGCTATTAGAGATTTATTTCTTAAGAGGAAACTCATAATGCTATCAGTACTTATGACCCAGACTTCTAATTTAACTACCAACTATTTAGGGGTTACTTTTTTTTATATAGAAATTGTTTTTCACTCTAGCTGTGCAGAACATAAGTTAGATTTGAAGAATCAAACTTAAAATTTGGGTCATGGCTGGGATTCAAACCACAGATATTCAGCCTTCTGGGCTGATGCTCTAATCAACTGAGTTACAGTGTCCTTCTCCAAGCATGGAGCCATGAACCTCTTTAATCTGATTCTATTTATACTCAGATCTCCCAAAGGTTTCTCTATTATGAGAGATTTATTCCTTAAGAGCTGACTTGTAATGCTATAAGTACCTAAGACCCAGGCTTCTAGTTTAACCACCAACTATATAGGAGTTAATTTCTATATAAAAATAGCTCTTATATAATGAATATCATTGTATGATTCAGTTGAACTACACACTCTTAAAGCTTCACTTACTTTTCATAAATATATGGAACCGGTTTCGAGAACATTTTGTTCCCATCTTCAGCCATGCTAAGGTTCAACTGTCGGATCATTCGTTGAGCTGTGGGAATGTATATTCTGCTCTGGTGGCGGTGTGATAAACTTGTAGTTTATGTTTTCATCCCCGACAATGTCGAAGTTCATTATGCTGTCTTTGTATTTGTAGATGTAGATTTTCTCCCAGGTTGCTAATTCTGTAGGTCCTTGTACTGATTTTAATAATTTTGTTTTATTTATTATGTCGTGATTTTGTGTCCAAAAATGATATGCTACTGCTGATTTCTCTATTTGCTTGTACTTTATGTTCCTGAAATGTTCCTTTAACCGTGTGCCAATGTTTCTCTTTGTTTTCCCTATATAGATTTTTTCACATTCTGCACAGTTTATTTTGTAAATACCTGATTTTTCTTCTTGTGGAATACTGTCATTAACATTACCTATCAGCAAATTTTGAACATTAAATCTATTAATCGGTGCCAACCTGATATTAAAATCTTTAAGAATATTCTGAAATTTTTTTGTGGCCCATGGATGATATGTGAATTTTTTAAAAATAAGTTTATCTTTTTTTGCTGAAAGTGTTGTGGTTTCTTTGATATGTTTTTGTCTCTGGAATTTCTGCACCTTTTTATGTACTAGTTCTTTTTTAAAACCATTTTTAACTGCTGTTTCTTCTATTTGTTTGTATTCTTTAAAATATTCTTCTTTGCTAATTTGTAGGTTAACTAACCGGTGTGTTAAACTGTTAATTACTGCATGTTTGTGTGCTGTAGGGTTTAAACTGTCAGCTTTGAAGTGATTATCTGCATGTGTATTCTTTCTGTATATTCCAAATTTAAGTTTTTCTTGGCATTTCATTATTTTAATATCCAGGAATGGCAGCATGTTATCTGTTTCTATTTCGTATGTAAATGAAATGTTTTTATCTACATAGGGAAAACAAAGAGAAACATTGGCACACGGTTAAAGGAACATTTCAGGAACATAAAGTACAAGCAAATAGAGAAATCAGCAGTAGCATATCAATTTTGGACACAAAATCACGACATAATAAATAAAACAAAATTATTAAAATCAGTACAAGGACCTACGGAATTAGCAACCTGGGAGAAAATCTACATCTACAAATACAAAGACAGCATAATGAACTTCGACATTGTCGGGGATGAAAACATAAACTACAAGTTTATCACACCGCCACCAGAGCAGAATATACATTACCACAGCTCAACAAATGATCCGACAGTTGAACCTTAGCATGGCTGAAGATGGGAACAAAATGTTCTCGAAACCGGTTCCATACATTTATGAAAAGTAAATGAAGCTTTAAGAGTGTGTAGTTCAACTGAATCATACAATGATATTCATTAATATGATTGGCTTCACTGTGTAAGTTCCAATTTACATTTAAGCTCTTATATAGTTGTTGGTTAAATTAGAAGCCTGGGTCATAAGGTAATGGTAAAGAAACCTTAGTGAATTCTCCAGATGTATGTAGAATTGGATAAGAGAGGTTCATGGTTCTGTGCTTGGAGGAGAACATGGTCGCTTAATTAGTTAGAGTATCAGCCCAGAGGGCTGAAAATACATGGTTCCAATCCCAGCTACAACCCAAATTTGTCAAGTCTGATTCTTCATTTGCAATGTTGAAAATTGGTACAGCAATATTAGATTGGAGGGTGATACACTTAAATTTTCAGTAAATTTTCAAAGAACTGTGTTGTATTCTGATAATTTGTTGAAAATATTTAAATAAGCACTGGAAGGAATTGGTGGGTAATGTGTGGCAGCTGGGAGAAAATAATGCATTCGGATTTTGGAAGATGGTTAGAAGAAAAATATAAGATACAGGAAGGCAAGAGCTATGATGAGTTTTGAGAATAATAGTTCCTTATATAGAATAATAAAACAAGAATGTAGAAGAGGAATAATATGGTGATAGCTGTGATAAGCAAGGACAGGAAGGATTTGTATGGATTTACAGATGTATGTTTCTAAAAGGATTTTAGAATAGTAATCCGAAACTATGTGTCATATATGGGAAAGTAGAAGAGATGTTTCACTGTTTGAAGTAGTATAAGAATATAAAAAAAAAACTGGATAGATCTATTTGGGATTTAAAATGTTGTGTGAGGGAATACTGTAGCAGTTGGAGTGTTGATGAGAAGCGGAATATGGGTGAATTTTAGTAAGAGCAAAGGAGATATGAATGACCAAGATGGAGAGAGGGAGAAATAAATGGAAATGAAAAGGAAAAGTTAGATTATTGATGTATTTAAGGGTTTTTAATAATGTCAGCAACCTGGAAGTCATGGACAATATTAAGAAATATGCAAATTATGTGTGGAGTCAGCTGGAGAAGGTAGTGCAAAGAGGAAATATTGGTAACATGATGCACTTAAAAGCATGCATAAGTGTTTAATGGCTCCAGCTTTCTCAAAGATAGATTACCTGCACTACTGAAAAGCACAGAATATGATTGCAGAAGTTTATGGAAAGAAATGGTAACATATTGAATCCTACTTGTAGGCATAATTATTTTGCTCAATGTTTAATTTATCAAAAATATACAACCATTTTAAACATAAATAAATGAAGTTCAAGTTGATCATATTATTTTTTTTTTATTATTATTGTAACAGTTGTAAAGAAACTGAGTTTTTCCATAATCCATTTTTACACTTCATGAACTTTAATACGTAATATAATGCATTTAATTATGTTTAATGATAATTAAATATTTTCAAAGTTATAGCCCATAATTTTATACCTTTTAAGGGGGGTCCATTTTATATATATAATGATAATTAAATACTTTCAAAGTTATAGCCCATATTTTGATACCTTTTAAGGCGGGTTCATTTTTTATATATATATAGAATGTAGCTTAACATGTGGAAAATCTCTTGGGAACTGATAAAAACAGTGTTCACATAGGCATATGGACAATTTTCTGTTTTTTAGTTAAATTCTTCAAAGCCATCTGTCATGTACTACAGTTGCCAAAGAATATTCATAGGCTAAAGAAAATCTCCATGCACTTAAGAAAAAACCAACAATAATTTAATACTTATTAGCTGAAATAATTGGCAATGCCTTAATTGGTTCTTTAATTTTACCTTGAATTTGACAGAAGTATCCACTCTGACTTTTTAATAGATCATTTAAATATTTGTTAGAAAAAAGTTCCACTAAATTTAATGTGCCATACCTAAGGGATTCATGCACTAGATAATATGGTGGCAGTGGTAGAAATTATAGGTAATGAACAGTGCCAAAATAATCCCAAGTGGCTTTGATTACTTTGGTAGAAATGGGAGGAAAAAAAGAGGCAAAGCAATAGTTTCAGGAGGAATTGGGTTACTTGTGAAAAGTACAGGAAGTTTGGGGCAAAAGAAGAGAAGGGTGTAGGTTCAAATAAAGTGTGTGAGTTGTGTTACAGTGACACAAGAGAGAATCAAAAAAGATAAGTGTAAGAGTGATATATAATCTGCCAGGGATGTCAGACTTTTAAGATTTCAATTGATGCAGAGAGTAAAAACTGATTTGGAGTGTTTAAATCAGAAGTTCACTCTGGTTGACTTTGTGATAAGGGGAGATTTTAAAGAAAGGGTTGGGGAAGAATCACAATTATTACTTGTGACACTATTAAGAATATAGTGGGAGTCTTTGAGAAGATGTAACTTTACCATGCATCTATTGAAGTTTGTAGTAGATATGTAAATTATAAACAGGTATTAAATTAGAGTAATAATTGAAGTTTGTAAAAGACATTGTGTAAATTACAGACAGCATTAAGCTAGAGTAATGTATTATATGTTTAGATGTGATTAATTAGTGTAGGAATAAATGAAATAACAAATATCCAGACTTTCTAGAATATATAACAAATCATTTATAAGGAAGTCACTCAAATTTCACTGTTTTATTCCATTTACTTGGACATGTTTCAAAGGCAAAATTCCTTCATTGTCAGCATGGTTCCACTCATGTCCATGTCCATTTCCATGTCCATGTCACAGACACATGTCCAAGTAAGTGGAATAAAATTAGTGAAATTTGAGCGACTTCCTCTTATATAATTTGTTATATGATACTATGTTTCACTGTGAAAATCCCAAACTATTGAAATTTATATTGCTAGAATATGTTTAAAGCAGGAGACTTCTGAGAATTTCAGAAAAAAGTATATCTTACCATTATTATGTATATATTTCTTTTTCAACATGTTCTCCTGTCCATAAGTAAATAAAAATGTATAACAGAAATAACTTTATTTTACTAGAATAAAATTTCAAATAAATGGGAATATTCATATTTAATGAACATTTAAAAGTTTGGCACAAATAGTCACAATTGGAAAAGATTACATTGATAGCCTTGTTATGTTCATGGTTTATGAAAAGTTGATTTAAGAGACATTTATCATGTCTACTTACTCTTACATTATTTTCAATTTGCACAACACTGATTGTATATCTATGGACAAAATATAAAAGCAGCTTACTTGAAAAATGCTCCATATTCTATTATTTTCTTATATAGATCCAATGGGAAAAGAGGATACATAAATCCCTTAACAGCATGTGTAATGAACTTGGAGTACCACTGGCTCGCTTTCGGTTAGCTTCAGACAGAGATGACATAGAAGAGAAGTGGAATGAGCTAAGCACTTATGACATTGGTAAGTAACATAAAAGTGACAATAAAGCTGTAAATTGTTGTACTTCCCGTCACATACATATATAAACACACATACACACACAGAGAAAACTATATAATGGTAAACTGAGTAACTAATGGTGTCAATTAATTGATTTATTTATGGACACTCTTTAACATCTCAGGTCTTCAGGGCGTGAAACAGTCGAGAAATTTTGCTTAGAGGCCTCTTCTTTCAGGCTTGAGGTTCTTTTTCATGCCATAAATGTACCACGGCTTTACTTCCCTTCAGAAGGAAGCCATACTTAGGATTTTTATGCCCGAAAAAATTCATTGATCCTGGCCAGGTTTTAACCCGCGACCTTGGGTTTAAAAGGCAAGTATGGTTATCACTACACCACCAGGACCGACTAATAATGGTGTCATGGAAGAGGATTAATGCTCTAAGAAGATAGTTCTAAAAAGTTGTTAATAATGAAGATTTAAGACAGAAGAGAAAATTTAATTATCAAGAAACAAGAGTATGAAAGAAAGCTGCAAGAAGAAAGGGTAAAATATTTCCTACATGAAAATGCAGTTATTGTGAAATCCTATAGGTGGATATTTTTTTTGCTCTAAGCGATCATGTTCATTTAGGCATAGCATTTTACTTGCTTTAATTTAACTGAAAGCATTTTAAGTTCAGCAAGTTTGTTTGTTAGTGACCATACATTTTGATGCAGCAATGTGAAGCTTGTATTAGCTATTTCTAATGGTTTACTTAGTACCGTAAAACTTTCCCCCTTTTTTAATTGGACTTTTTTGATAATCGTTTATTTTACATGTAATATTTCCAATATAAATATAAATTTTACTGCAAGCAGGCAGAGATTATATTGCTCAGAAGTGAAACAAACTTGTGTGCACCTTTCCTATTTAGGTGCTTCTCATTTTACAAAGCCACTGTGATGTATAAATAATTTCCTTTCAGCATTGGATATGAAAGAAACACACATTACAATCTGATTTACTGTTTGTTCTTGGTATTCTTTTTTTTAAGCTGTTGTATTTTTGAACCAAAATTCAATGTATGATTTTTGCCTCTGGCACCTTTTTTTAGAAGATGTACAAGTATAAGTTCCATGGTATTACTTATGATCTCCTCTGCCATTATACCATTGTACATATATTTATGCCTGCATGGACAACAAACACTTAAAATTTTTGCCCTTTTAAATTCATTGCTTCTACTTTGTGCAAGTTGCACATCACATCACATCCTTCAGCTTTGCATATTTTACATTCAGTCCCTAGTCACTAACACTGATTTTCTTCCTAGGGCTATTATTCAGCACATTGGTCATTATTCTCCACTCTCAGCGCAAATGAATTTATAACCAAAATTTCTTTATTTTTTCTTTGCTCAGGATTCATTTTAATACTTTACCATTCTTTTGTTTGCTATCATTTTTCATTATTTTAAGCTTTTTCATCTTTGTTTTCCAGTTGTCTTTTCACTTTTTAATGTCTTAATTCTGTTTAGGCAACTGGAAGTTTGCTGCCGAGCATTCCAATAAAACCAACATCACTCAATCTTTTGGCAGCTCTGAAACTAATGTTTCATTACATGGTGAAGATATTATATTATATATGTAATATCTTCCTTAGCATTTGAATGGAATCTGTTGACTTTACTTTTCAATAAAATAAGAACTACCAAAGAAGTCCTTTTATGGAGTTTTTCAAGCTTAAAAGATGTTTACCCAATTGGAAAACTACATATATATTAATTATATATATATTAAAATCCCTATATTTTTATATTAAGGATATATATATATATATATATATGACATTAAGGGAGGTGAACAAAATATTTAAGTTACAAAAAAAAAGCCATTAAATAATAGGCAGTTTGGATAAAAAAGAAAGGATACATGCAGAGGCCCTTTTTAAAATTGAAATATTTCCAGGCATTTTATAAAGAACTAGAGCATTCTAACAATATATTGAGAATTATCACTAAAATCTGGACAGCTTAAAATATTGTTTTATAGTGTATTTTAATAGTGTATTAGCTGTAAATCATGTTTTATTGTTTAAATGCCCAAGTTCTTCATATGTGTTAGCCATCTGATCAGGTTCTCCATTTGTATTTCCTATCTAATTGTATATATATAAAAATGAAATGCTCTTGGGAACATTGTAGTTAAAATAATAAGCACTAGAGAACTGGATGTAGATAAAACACTTAAATAGGCACACAAAAGGTATTAAGTATATTATACAAAATAAACATTAATTTAAAAATTTTAATATACATACCAATAACTTAAGAAATAATGTAAACTATTTTTAATCCTATAAGAGGAATATTTATATATTTATACTGGCAGAGTTAAGGTCTTAGGTACTTTGCTTATACTCAACCAGTTTTACATGGATGTACATAATATCAAATTACAACATTAGTTAAAACTAAAAGAGAAGTGGATAATAGTAGCTATAAACACAATACTTGAGTTATGGTCATTGTCAGTACAGATCATATTTAGCAGTTACATAAAAATTAAGCGAAATAGATGGAAATATATGGATATTAAAATAAGAATAATATAATTTTGTTTTAAAACTAAATCTGATATAGATATTTGTTGATTAAGTAGTTTTTTTGTTTTTAAATTCTGATTTTTAAAATATATAGATATAGATAAAAAATAAAAAAAAAATTAAATAAATATAATCATAAATATTGTACTTATAAAGCTGTTGACAATGGAGTGGCAATATAACCTAAACTTAGGTATTCATTTTTTACACTAAACTCAACTGCTTACACAAATGTAAGACACGTTTCGGGAGAATTTCTCCCATCTTCAGTTGCTCACTGAACCACCGTTACTGGAAACGATGGCTGGATGGCCGGAGTTTAGTGTAAAAAGTGAATACCTAAGTTTAGGTTATTCATAATTGTTGGAAAGTATTTACAAATTCTTCAATTGAATAAAAAGAGTATTGTAATAACAATTCTTTCATTTTGCACTTAAATATAGCTTCTAAAGTGGTATATTTAACTTTATAGGTAGCTTGTTGTATAATATAATTCCAGAATGTCTTATGCTTTTCTTGAATAATGAAGTATTATGTGTGATTATACTCAGTTTATGGCTATTTCTTGTATAATAGCTAAGCTTTTCACAGTTAGTCCGAAAGTATACCAGATGTTTTCTAACAAATGTCATGACTTCTATATAAGCAAGGAAGTGGTAATATGTGGAGTTTTCTGAATAAATTGTTAAATCATCAAATAGGAAATATTTAATATTCAATAGAAAATATAGGTAAGGAATTATATTATAAACTGCCAAATGAAATAAATCAATACATCAAACCAAAATAACTATGAAAGCAATAAAATATTTAGTAGAAAATTATTTTTAGAGTATAGAAGAATTCAAATACAACAAAAAAGCTGTATAAAATACTAGATGTTTGATGTTTATATATGTTCTATTTCTCTTGTGTACACATTATGATATATTCTTTAATTTATACATAAACTATGAAAATAAACCACTTCAATTTACAGATATTGATTTTCAGTTTTTCTTTATTAATACTAATTTTACATGCAGAAATGGTAAAATAACTTTTCATTTATTAAGCTTGTTCTTCTTCTACTTGTTCTTAGAACTCACTACAAAACAGGTTTTTAAATGCCTCATTTTTTTTTTATTCCTAAATAATGAGAGAGTACATTTTATAGCAGTGGTTGCTTTGATAATAATAAATCAAAAAGCACAGAAATGAGATCTAATTATGGTTTAATTAACAAAATGAAAGCCGTAGTTAGTGTTTTATCATGTGTTTAATGCCCATTTTTACTACTGAGGCACCACAGTTGGTGAACACAGGTGATAGATGAAATAAAATGATAAATTGGGAAAGAATTTTTTAAGGAAGTAAACATTCCAGGCCTAAGTTTAGGGTACCTTCCTGGCATTTGCCAGTTATGAGGACTGAGGAAAACCTGGAAAAAACCTCAGTCAGGGGGGACAGCCCTGGCAGGATTCGAACCCCAGACCTCCCACTCACGAGTCTGAATCATAATGACCTCGGCCACCTATGGTGGTAACCATTTAATATGTACATTAGGTACTCTGTGTTTGCAACTCCTGATTGCTGACATAGCCCCTTTTCATTTTGCCAGTGCAAATTCTTTCTGCTTCTCTCACTTACCCCCTCCCTCAATTGTATATAACTGCTAAATAAATTCAATCCCACACCACCCTATACTCTTTACCTTCTCTCTTCCATTTTCCATATTTACTGAATTTTTTACTCTTTTTATAATACTACAATTTGTGGTTTTTTTTGGTACACTTTTAAGCTCCATTCTTTACAGTATTTAAAAGATTTTGCAGAAAAATAAGCAAAATTATTGAAGTTTCAGACAGTAGGATAGCTATTGACAATGATTTTATAATAAAGACATTGGTTGACAAGCATTTATCTAATAAGAGAGGTGCGTTATGTATGTTATTTAAAAATTTTGATTAGGAAGCTTTGTGAAGGAAATTGTATTAAAAGATGTAAGTTGCAAAATCATTAGAATTATACAAGGATTATTATTGATAAAAATTGATAAAAATCATCAATAAATCTAAAAGACAAAAAGAGATAAGGACAGTTTCGACACTGAAAAACACAAAAAAAGAATACAAATTCAAAAGTTTCACCTATTATCCAATTTACCACAATAAGTTCAAGAAAATTTTCAAAGAACATGGGATAATGTTAGCCCCAAAAAACAGATACAACATCAAGAATTTACGAAATAAAATGCGCACATTGTGAGCAGAGCTACATAGGCAAAACAAAGAGAAATTTAAAAATTCGGAAGATAGAATGCTTTAGGAATATTCGGCTTAAGCAGGTGAATAAATCACCAGTAGCAACTCACTTTTGTACCAAAAACCATGAAATAAAACTGGAAATTAAATTGCTGAAATATCTTTATAACCCATTGGAGTTATCCACTTGGGAAACAAATTTTCATATTAAAAATTAGAGAAAACCTAATGAACTTCGAGTTTCCTCCTATAGATGAACTCAGCAATTTCCTACTTCAACCTACAGAGGCCATCACAGGAACATCCAGGTGTCTAGCCATCATTTTGAGTAATGGCGGTTCAATGAGCAACTGAAGATGGGAGAGATGATCCAGAAACACGTCTTAATTTATGTGAGTAAGCGGAGAATAGTGTAAAAAATGTATACCTAAGTTTAGGATATATTACCACTCCATTGTCAACAGCTTCGTAAATTCAATATTTATATACAAGTGAATGTATGTGTACTGAGATCATCTCCCAATGGAGTGGTTTATATAGAATTGGATAAGTTAGGTAGCAAGGTAAAATATTGGAATAAATATTAAAATACTGGTTAAAGATAGAGAAATTAGAAAAGGACAATATTTTGAAACAATGTTTGGTTTTGCTGTAGAAATGAGAATAAAAGTAGCTGCATTTTTAGAATGTTTCTGGGAAAAAATTGAAATGGGAAAGATATTAAGAATAAGAAATATATCAAACTTAAGTTTTTAGAAGCAGATAAAAAAAAAAAAGGAAAGAAGACATAGATGAGCAGGAAATAAAGAGGTAAAAAATGTCTTGAGGATGTAGAGGAGTTCAAAACAGGATTGGGGTGTATATATATATATATATATGATATATGTAATACATGGGCGGGAAGTTTTTGCTTGTGCAAGAGATAAATTTAATGGGACTTAAGGGTGGAATGAAAAAACAAATATGTCCTAAGTGTCAAAAATTGGAGGCATATATACCATATTCTAATCTGTGAAGAACCCAAGAAATGGAAAAATAGATTTGATTTAATAAATGGAATCAATTACCATTGGGAATGGAATCTTGAATGTGGAAGTCGATAAGAATGTTATAAAAATCAGTAATTGTTTGGGAAATTAGGAAACAAATTAGTGGTTGACAGTGTACAAGTTACTAGTATATGCATGCCGAAAACTGGGATGGTTGGAATATACTGGGATTAGTTTCTTTATAAATACAACTCTAATCATTATTACTATATTGGAGTTCTTGTATGTGAAGCTAACTTCTCTTCTGAAGTAGCTAAAGAAAGTGGTCCTTTGGTATATGGTATGGGGTTGTTTACACTTTGTTGTCTTTCACTCCTAGATTGGATTTTATTTATTATTAATAAAATGTTTGTTAATTTTTTATATTTAATGTTTATGTAAAATAAATTAATTCATTCAATCGTAGTATCTACCTTTGAGCATTCATTATAAGCAGAAATAACACAATTTACTCTCTCTTGTAAAAATAAAGAACAAGAATCTGCCATTTATGTACATTATGTTTCAGATCTGAGCCAATATCGTCCTGTTTATGCTCCAAAAGATTTCTTAGAAGTTTTACTGTGGATTCGTAGTCCAAATTATCGAAATCTGGAGTAAGTAATTATTTAATAATAGTATTATGTTTCTAAGGTTACATTATAAATTCTTGTGCTGATGTAATAGAACAGAATAAATGTGTTAATCATTTGAAATATGCCACCATTGGAGTTGTCAAAAATATCAATATCATACATGTAAATTGCTGGATCTGCAGCATTAAATACAGCCTACTTTCTGACGAGCGATTTATATTACAATTGAAAATGTTAAATTTCAAAGGGAAGTAAGAATCAATATTGTTTTATATGAAGTAAATCACCACCAAGATAAGTGCCAAATAGAAAAAATTACATAACTAGAAATATGCAGTCTCTGAGACATTCTTCAAAAGGGTATTTAACAAGAAACTAGTGGTTTCTTACCTCCCTGTATAATTGACTACAATTTTAAGTCACTCAATTTAAACTGCCAAACAATTGCAATGTCACAAATTGCAACTGTTTTTGGGAAATATAATGAAGAGGGAAGATTACAATTTCAATCATTATTTCTGCAGTTAAATTTAAAATTTATGTGGGGTCTCTAGGAACATGATTTAACTTAAGGGTTAAAAATATCCTGATGAAAATATAAAATATAAAGTCTATTTAAAGATTCAAAGGTATTTTTAACTTAAGATTTGGATGATCTGAAGTTAACAGTTGTTTGAAATGTGAAGAGCTGTCAGCAAAGATAAGTGCTTATCATTATGAATGTGCCAAAATAACTGTAGTTGCAAAATTAAAGGAGGTATTTGAAACTTATAAGTTACATCAGGTAATTAGTTGCAGTAATAAAGAAAATCCCATATGTATAATGCTTGGCAATATGCAAAAATTTACCCATACCTAATAATCCCGTTCAGCACATTTCCTACTTTTACAGTAATACAGTCCTATTCTAAAATTATAACAAATGCTATTAACAAAATAATGATAACACATTAGGTGCTTGAAATTTAAAATGCACTTTTCTTACAATTTTTCTGATAGTGCTTGATTATTATTTCCATGTGTCCTTCAATTGGAATTTTTAGAAATAGGACAGTACAGTGCATGAATCTATAAAATTGGCTTTCGGTGCTGAGAAGCTATTTCTACTAATCTAAGATGCAATGGCCCTCCTTTTCTATTTGTATTCCATGGCAGAATGAAACAAGGCATATGGCTATTCTGAAGAATGTATGTTCAGAATTCTTATTTTTTAAACTATGGATTAAATATTTTTTCTCAGAATCAATTATATTTGGAAAAACAACAATGAAACATACTCTGGTGTATATACATGTTTAATTGAACAATTTAAAAAATTGATTACATCTTTCTTTACAACTTTTACTTGATTTTCATTACAGTGATGAAGGGAGCTGGGATTTTACACAAATTCCACTTAAAGTGAAGACACTGGGAGAGCTGGTAAGCCATATTTCTTCTCCAAAACAAATAATTTTTTACAATAGCTATACCTACATTATTCATAATTCAGTTTAGAATGCAGTGTAATACAATAGAAAATTATGAGGTTTACAGAATATAATAAGAGCAATACTAAAGTAATCATGAAAATAAATATAATTAGTAGAAGTGTTACTAAATGCATTCTTAAGTATACAAACAATTTGACAGATGATGATAACTGAAGATTGTATAGTTGTACTCTTGCTGTTCTGTGTTTTGCAATGCCAGCCCCTTATTCTCATGAACTTATGGGCATTTCCCTCTGGCAGGGCAGTAATGTAGCGGAATTCTGAGGCTGGGATACCCATAGGGTGCTGCTTTTTTATCCTACTGTAGATTAAAATTAAAATTTATTGAAAATGCTAAGAAAAATACAACTACAAGGGGTCTCCACCTATCTAGCCCAGGCCATTTAAGGTATACCTCCTCATGATTACACAAATTTTAATGCAATAATGATTTTACACCAACTCTTTATCTAAAATCCAAATAATTAAATAAAGTACAAAATTTTCACCTTGAGTGCATCAGACACCAGTCCCCGGTTCATCAGCAGTAGCCTACTGGAATTCCAGGGGACTAGGCTCTGACCCAACCCAGGGGACTAAAATAAAATATTTTAATTACTCTACCTATACCATTATTTTATCAGCTAGCTACAGTCTCTACAAACTACTAATTCTTTTATTTCTCAAACATCTACTGTAATGAAATTTGAAATTCATAAAGTGCTAAGAAATATTTAAATACAAACTACAACAGGGCCTTCACTTATTTTTAGGTGTGACCTCTCACAATTACAATTGTTGATATAATAATATATTTATACTAATATCTTTACCTAAATTCTAAATAGTTAAACAAAGTACACAATTTCCACAGTGACTGCATCAGTTTTTAGTCCCTGGCTCATCAGTAGCAACCTACTGGAATTCCAGGGGACCAGGTCCCTACCCAAAGCACTTAAATAAATATTTCACTAACTCTACCTGTACAAATTATTTTATCAGCTAACTATAATCCCTACAAACTACTTATTCCTTTTTCTACTGGAGATGATAGTGAAGGTGATAAGATTATGATGCACCATAGGTCCTTAAACCTATGGATGAATGAAATAAATTAATGATGGCATGAATGAGGTCAGAATCCTTGGCACATTAAAGCTCTCTGGGATTCAGTTTCTCAGGGTAGGGGCAGGAATTGCCTAGACAGCTTGACCTGACCAGGATTCGAAACTAGGATCTCCTGATTAGTAGTTGCAAATGCTATCACTAGACCAAGGAGGTGATCTCAAGTAAGTATAACATGGTGTTATTCATTATAAGAATACATATAACAATAATTCTTGAAAATAGATGAATATATTCATGAATATAAAGATTTTCTCATTAACATGGTAGTATTTATTGGAACATAGTTAAATGTTATGTTGTGTCAGTGTATAAAAATATATCAAGGCATATTTAAGTTTAAAAAATAATGATTGATATAATTTCTCTATTGCAATTACATATATTTTATTCCCTCATCCTCCCTCTCTTCTATGAGACTACTATATTTTTATACATATTTTTGCATACTAAAAGTAGTACTATTGAAATTCAACTAGCTTTACTCCTCCAGATCATTCATTATACACTCCTTTTTAATAATTTTGATAAACATTATAAAAGTTTTGGCCAATTAACACAAAAACAAATATATTTAGATAACTTGGGAATATTCATTATTGTACTAAATTATTTTTGTGCTTAATATGACAAAAATGAATATGTGATAAAATAGTAAAATGCTTAATTAGCTTTGACCTACATAAATGTTTCATACAGATAAAGTCAACAGTAATGACAACATTGTTAGGACTTCAAAAATTTACCCACATCTGGCTCTTAAAGATGAGTTCAACATCAATAGAAGCTATTTTTTTATTTAGGAAATTTTTAATAGTAATTTAATTTTAAATTATAATAATTGTTTAGAGTTTTTTTTTATATCGAAATGAACTGGAAACATTGGTTCAACTCTATATATGACTGCCAACAGACAAATAGAAATGCATCATTCTTCGCTGTGGCATACAGCAATCACTTAATGGAGGAAACAACATTAAAAAAAAAATTATAAATCTATATGTTTAACCTATTTCCTACAAAATGAACCTATGCACTTTATATGCAAAAATAAATAATATAAATATTTATTTATAGATAAAAATATTCAATAAATGCACAAATTCAAATTAAAGTGGGGTTCATTTGAACCTTTACTTTATAACTGGAAAAGCTATACAAACTTTTTCTTTAGATGCTAATTAAGTAAAAACATGTAGATATCTCGTTTAAGAACTTTCGAAAAATATGAAATTTTTAAAAAATTCTGTTGGAACTCACACAGTGAAGCTTGTTAAATGTAAATTCTATGTGTGTTAGATTAGATGACAGATGACAGTTTAGATAAAATTTACATGTAGATATCTACTAATCTACTAGAATACAGCAAACTTCCATGTCAATAAACAGAATTTAACAAGAGCAAACCAATTGCAGCAAAACATTAATTCTATGATATGTAAATCCTACCTTATGAATAGAAATCAAAAAACTGAAATTTATACTAAAAAAAGATGATCTCTTGTCTAAAGTATGGTATCAATATGAAATAGTAAAATATGGAGTCCCACAATGTTCCGTCTTGGACCCATTAATGTTTTTAATATATGTACATGATATTGCTCAGTATTCCTATTATTAATTCTTATCACTGTAAATTCTTGGGGTGAGTATAATAAGCCTCTAGTGGACATCATCTCTCTGAGTTCAGAGAAAATTCTAAATTACTTTAAAAACAATAATCTTTTATGCAATGGATAAAGCAAAATTTATGGAATTTGATCTAGTAAAAGTAATGCCCTAGAGGATCTATATATGATTTAAAATAAAATCTGTGAGTGGATAGAAAGATATATGTCATATAAAAAATATTACTTACAATTCGTCCAATAAACATAAACTTCTATTTATGAGGTATTTCTTCCACTGATACTTAAATTTTGATTTTTCTACAGATTTGATTTCTGCTGGCAATTTATTATACAATATGGTACCCCTTTTATTTACATCCTTATACACTATGATAGTCTTTACTATTTCTTGTATTATAGCTATGAATCTCTGTTATTTTTTGTAAAATTCTTTGATTCATTATATTATATAGCCTTATCACAAAAAGAGTACAGCTATACCTTAAAAGGCTTTATTATTAATGTTGTGTTATTTATTACAAGAGTAAATAAAACATGGTTTTATCCATTAGAGGAATATATTCAAGTTTTAATACCTACTTGTCTCCTTCTTAAGATATGTAGGGGTTAACTTTTACTTGAACATTTATTATTTGTTATTATTATTATTGTTGTTGTTGTAGTTGTTGTTATTGTTATTATTTATCAGGAGTAAGAGGTACCTACCAGATTGTAGGAAATTGTATTTCTTTTAGAAATATATAAATAACAATTTTTAAATTTCAACTTTATGTGCAAATGAGCATGCATATTTATTATGTATCCTACATTAGAATATACTAATCAACAGGACAATATTTTATAAATAAACAAACAAAGAAATAAAAATAATAACAATGTCACTTCACTGCATGCTTCTTAGCAAAGTCTTAAACACCTTTTCTCTTTTGATGGCATATTATTTTGTTTATTATTTGTAGCGTTGCTTATATGTGGACCTATCACGAGGAGAGCCATTGCTTGGTGTCAATCCTTATATGGCATCACCTGTGGGAAACTGCCCAACTTTGGAAGCTGAACGTACATTTCTTGGGGAAAAAGGTATTATTGAATTTTATAAGTTAAAGCTTTAATTATTTTGCCAAGCAGGATAATAAGACATTAACAATAATAATACTGGCATATAAAGATGCAGAATAATACATTCAGATAAAATATCCTCTACTGCAGCAGTTTCCTATAGATTTAGAATCATAACATTTCTAAATTGGGAAGTAAAATGTTTACAGTAGCTATTCTGCTTAAATAGTAAGAGAAGATACCAAGAAAAAAATGCTTGTTTACTGTAAGTTAATGTAAATGTTTGTAATTATTATTATTTATCATCTAAATAAAATGAAATTTACAAACAATAGTATAATTAATTTAAGAAGCTCAGTTTGGAGATGTTTTGGAAGATTTACTTCCAATTGGTACAATTTGTAAACTGAAATCAAAGCAAGCATGAAGGAAACCTATTATTTTTGAGTAGCCTTAAATTCCACACCTGAGAGCAGTAGTCTTAACAGTCAACAATGATGAAGAATAAATTAGTTTTCCAGTTGCTGAAGATTATATAATAGCTTACATACAAATTTATAGACTAATGAAAAGGATATGAATTTAAAGCATATTGCAGTAATCTTTTTTATATTGATATATTTTACATTATATAAACTTATGATGCACTGCATTTAGTGTATATATTTGTTTATATAATGTAACATGAGCTATGTTCTAATTACTTGCCATATTCTTGCTTTATGTATATTTTACTCTCATTATTTTCTGACTATTTTGTTAAGATTATATAGTTTATAAGAGTACACCAAGGTAACATTTTAATATATGTTTCTTCTATTTTACATTTTTCACTTCCATATGTCTTTGTATAATCATCTAAATTGTACTGTCCCTAGTTGTGAGTTTTAAGCCTCTTTGGGGCCTTTATAAATTAAATAAATACTCTAACCCGTATAAATAAAATGGAGCCTAATTAAATCACTGTGAAATTGTAAATTGATTAATTTCCTTATTCAGCATTACTTCTTACATTGTACTTGCAAATAAAACAGTAACACATCTAGCTGAGTAGTCAGTTCACATAGATGTCCTGGGGGTTGAACCCATAATTTGGATGTACTATTATCTGTTATAAAACAAAACAGTGTCTTATATTGTATTTATTTAAGTAGCACTAAGTTCACAAATATTACAATATGGCCTAGTTGTAACCCCGGTTCTATTAGGTCAATGTTTTAAATCACTCTGATAAAAAATTTTATAAACATACTAATTTTCACCATTCAACTAACTATATTTAACAGTTTTCTAAGCCCTAGTCCTCAGTTCATTAGTAGCTTCCAGCTGGAATATCCAGAGAACTCAAAGCAGAATCAAGACAACTTTTTCCTGAGCACTCCATTTTCCTCTAATACTTATTCATTCATCTTAATGCAGTATGATATGCAGTTATATGCATATGTGCTGTTAATATATTTAGAATAAAAGTTCATCTGCATACGATATGCAAAACTCCACTATTCATCATGTATGTGAACTACTGTTCAGAACAACACAATAATAATACAATAATGATTAAATATTAATTATGCCTAAGAATTGGATTATTTTAAAATAAAAGCTTTCCATTATTCAAAGGCATAGTTTTACACCTGTTTTAAAGTTTCTGTATTTAAAATTAAACTTAGATGAAGTATACTGAAATTAATGGTACATCAAAATAAATTATAACATATAGTGCACATGGATAGACTACTTATATTACAGAAAAAATGTATTAGATTAATTTCTAAATTAGAATATAGACAGTCATGTAAAGATGCATTTGTAAAGCATGAAATGTTAACTGTCTACTTTCTCTATGTGTATAAAGCTATATTATGTAATGAATCAAAGAATTTTACAAAAAATAATGAGATTCATAGCTATTATACCATAAATAGTAAAGACTATCATAGGTATTCTTATAATAAACAAATAGTATGTAAGGGTGTAAATATAAGGGGTACCCTTTTGTACAATAAACTGCCAGCAGAGATCAGATCTACAGAAAAATCAAAATTTAAGTATCAGTTCAAGAAATAGTTTATAAATAGAATTTTATATTCATTAGATGAATTGTAAGTATATTCTGTACATAGTATTATAATCTTAACATTTGACAATGACAGAAACTTGTATTAAAATTATTATTATATTATTATGAATTATAGATAAAATGTGTAATTCTCTTTTAAATCTTGCAAATGCTTTTTAAATGTTCTTCGAATAAGTTATTGTATGATTTATTGATTCTCTTAAATCTTGCTATTTTATGCTATACTTTTATAAAACATACTTTGTTAACTTTAATTCTAGATTTTGACAATGACTGAAACTTGTATACATGAGTCTATTGACAGCAATAAATTTATTATTTATTATTATATTTATTTATATATAGTTTATGAAAAGTACTGGAATGAAAAAGGAAAATTTCTTTATTGCAATTATAACATAAGGTGGCACCATGGCCAAATAGTTAGACTGCTTGCTTGTTACCAAAAGCATCCCACTGTTTCACTAAGCATCAGATACCATCCAAAAAGAAAGATTGTTGTTGCCAGTACTGCATTATAGTCTAGACTTCATCATCATTGTAGAAACATTTGCCCTTGAGAAAGTCCTTGAGGGTCTGAACAAATAAAAGTTGTAAGGTGACATGTCAAAGCTAAAGGGCCATTATGCCTAGGAGGAAGTCATAACCATCTTCTTCATGCTATAGACATTAATCCATGCACTGTTTCTTGTGTGTCTCAGTCAGTCAGCATTCATGGAACCCATTGCAAACAGTCTTTTCGATACAACCATTTCTTCTTCCTAGGATGAAGAAAGTCAGCTGTTTGCATATGTCCTGTCTGAAACTTGCATGCTGAATCCCTCACTGTTGTCTTCACTACAAATTATTCACCATGAATTTCATTCAGCTGAAATCTTTCCACTGTTAAAAAATGAATCAAGTGTGCTGATCCACTTCTACTGTAGACGGTTGCCTTTTCCCCAACCCCTAACACTGCTGATTGGTAAGTGAAGCTGAGCAAGCACTGAGTACCAGAAGGGCTTCAGTTGTTCATGCTCATGCCTATATATCATATTCATAATCCTGCCAGCTTTAGAGCAAATTAATGCTATAATCTCAACTTAGGTATTCATTTTTTATACTAAACTTCATTCATTTACACAAAAGTAAGACGTGTTAATGTTATAACATCATTAATAATGTGCACTGTTTCAGTATTGGCTTCCCATCATGCTCCAGTAGCACAAGAATTCCTGAAACGTGGCTGTCCTCGCAGTTTGAGGGGACGCATATGGGCTCAAGTTATGGGTTCATACTTACAACCTGAAAATGCTGAGTATTTTAATCATTTGAAAAAACTGGTTTTGCAATATGATCTTTTAGTGGATAAACTCATTATTAAGGTAAGGATAACTGATTACTCCACACTGTATAGCAGATACTTTAAGAGCTGAAAGTAGAACATATCCATCTTTGCATGTTTTACATTAAAAAAGGAAAGGTCATTTCATTGCATACATTTATTTATTACAGTAAAACTGCACACATTATTGTTGAAACACTTTCAGTATTAAGCATCAGCTTAAAGAAGTCAGTAATGTTAATTTAGAATAGACTATGAAATTAAAGTAGAAGATGGGTGAAGTACATTAATATATCAAACAAACTCTTCTTTCTTATTCCAATTCGTGATCTTAGGAAATTTATTCACTGAAGTTCACATGAAATCATATTATGATAAAATGTAAAATATTCTGTGACCATTTTGCCTATAAATATAAAAAGTAATGGTATAAATCTGAGCCAAATGTGCAGCTGCAAGTTAGAGGACCAAGGAACAACTTTAGTCACAATATAAGAAAACAGAGCAATGACAATACATCAGTAATATATACTAAAGAGAGATCAAGAGTGGGAAATACTAACTGATGGTTGTCTCCATACTCTGATCAAAGCAAAAAAACATGAAATCATTCCAAAAACTTTTTTAGCTAAATCTAAACTATTAGTGTGGTAACAATGAGGCCCCTTGACTTTGACCTTGAAGTATGCATACATTGCTTTTCCCTCCACTGCATGACTTTCACAGCTAGGTGTAAGGACTGAAGCTTAGTGTTGAGTCCGATACAGAAAAGATTTTAATGCAGAAGAATGTTGTACTGCTTTGGTGAATCTACCCCTTCTATGGCAACAATTGAAAATTATTTCCTGAATTTTTGAGAGATCTGTCATTGTTCAAAAATGAATCTCATCCTGGATGCCCTGCAACAGCATTGACTCAAAATACATGTTGGACGCTATGAGGAAGATGATGAAATAAAATCCTTACCTGACATTCTGCAATATATATATATAGAACTCTAAATATTGAATCAATATGGTGCAAACCATCATACATGATTATTTAGGTCTCACCAAGAGATATGCACAATGGATACCATGTTTCCTAATGGAAGAAAAAAATGATACAAGGATGGAATAATACCATTTTGTGCTTGGGAAATTAATGGAGGACAGTCCAGGAACATTATGATCCTGAAACAAAGAGGTAGTCTTCAGTAAAGTGCTTTTCTGGAGAGCAATCATCAATGAAAGACCAAGGAAGTTGGAGCTCCGGAAAGAAAGAATTGGCAAGTTAGTCGTCTATCAAGGAAAACCCTGTAATTTGAACAAGCAAAATTTACTCCATTGGAGTAAAGTGTAAAAAAGTGAATACATAAGTTGAAGTTATATTGCCACTCCATTGTCAACAGCTTCATAAGTACAATATTTAAAATTAGATTTATTTATCTCTGAAAGCAATGGTGGTATTGTTTTTATGTAAAACAATGATTTGTAGAGAGCTACATTTAGTCAATCTTTGCTTGGGTTCAAACAAACAAAACTGCATCAAAATTCAGTTAGGTCATTTACCTACTTTTGAATTCAATGGTGATATTCTGTAAAATTCCACAATTTACCAGAAGTGATTGAAGATAAGTGCTACTTCAAAGTATGCAATACAAGTATTTTCACAAATTCAACTGCCTTAGCAGAAGAAGGGTGAAGGGTAATTAAACAGAGCTCTCTAGTAAAAAATTTTATAATAGAGGAATGTTAAATGCAGAGACTTAATTTAGTTTTAGCTAGGTAATTATTTATTTAGACTTCGAACTGATTGATTGATTTGTTTGTTTATTTAAGAATGCTCTTTAGCGTCACAGGTCATCAGCGTCCCATTCTATACAGGGTGTGCAATGGCTGACAAATTTTGCTCAGAGGCCTCTCTTTCAGGCTTGAGGTTCTTTATCATGCCATAAATGTATGACACGGGACCCACGGCTTTACTTCCCTTCTGAAGGAAGCCATACTTACGATTTTTACGCCCAAAAAAATCCATCGATCCTGGCAGGGTTTGAACCCGTGACCTTGGGTTTAGAAGGCAAGTATGGTTACCACTACACCACCAGGACCAAGATTTAGACTCCTGAAAAGTATTTAAATCTCCCAGTCTTCATCTACAATTTATCATGAAAACTCAAATTATTTGGGAAATTATTTTGACCATCAAGAATATATGAAGTTCTAGAGTGAAATTATACAAAGAACTGTATTTGTAAACATGAAAGGGGCTCATATTTTAAGAAGAAGTTAGTCAAAACTGCACATTAGCATTATTGTATAGTTATAAATAAAAACTATGCTGCAATATCTGAAAGTTTACACTCCCAAATAGATACATCATTTTGATATTATGCTGCTTATTTATTTTAAAATGGGAGTATTTGACATAATCACAATTTTCCCCACTGCCTTTCTGGAATAAATAATTTCCTTTAAAGTTTACTCTACTTTTTTGATAAATATTTGGAATAAGTAAGTCATAACAAATATAGACGAATCTAAATTTACCACTATAAATACTAGATATTCTGAATGGTAAATATGGTGAAGATATATTGGGGGAATTTACTTTTGTTAATAATAATGGTCAGAGTGTTATTGACTATGTATTATGGCCAGTCAACTGGGGTTTATTGTGAGCAATTTTAAGATACTTAATTTTAACTCAAGTAGTGGTCATTTTCCACTGGTACTGGATATAAAAATTCAATCAGAGTATGTAGTGGATAATTCAGGGGAAGGAATGAATGGGAGTAGCCAATATACTATTTTTAAATGGAAGGAGGATCAGAGAAACAAATTTAAACAGACTCTGGAATCAAAATATGGTCAAATATACCAACATGGAATAAGTTATATGTTAAAAAATAATGATATAGAGGAGGCAACCAACAGCATAAATACATTAATGCAAAGAGTTGGAGATGGGATGAAAAACAGGATGGGAGTTGGGGATAAGGGTGAAGTGGTATGATGATGAATGTAAAGTAACAAAAAAAGGGCTGAAGCAAATGCTGATAAAATGGAGTGAGATATGTGATGAGGAGTCAAAGAAAGAATATTTAGAGGGGAAAATATTTTATAACTTAATGATAGAGCACAAGAAACATGAGTGGCGAAGGAAAAATGAAAAGAATTTAATCAGGATATTAAGTGAAGGAAATATTAGTAGGATATGGAAAATGTTAAAAATAACTTGTAACAAGTTTGTAAGTAAATCCAACATAAATCCAGGGGAGTGGATAAGATATTTTAGAATCTTTTTGGGGAACATTGTGGTTTAAAAATAACATCAAGGTTAGAAGTAGGAATGGGCTATATAGAAATGTTGGATAGTAAGGTGAGGGATGAAGTAATTAAACAAGTGAAATTATTGAAAAAGAATAAAGCAACAGGATTAGATGGTATCTCACCAGAATTTATAAAAGAATGGTGTTGTGATGCAAAGAGAGTTAAGTTACTCACAGGACCATTTAACTTAATTATGACTAAGGAAAGTGTACCAGAAAGTTGGAGGAAAGCAATCATTTATCCAATATACAGAGGCAAGGGAAGTGTAGATAAGCCAAAAAATTACAGAGGTATTGCATTATTATCAAGTGTTGGAAAAGGTTTTACAAGCATTTTGACAAATCGGCTACAAAATTGGGTGAGGAATATAACATTATTTTAGAATTCCAAATGGGATTTCGCAGGAGCAGATGCACAACAGATAATATATTCATTATAAAAACATTAGTGGACAAATATTTAAGAGATAAGAGAGGAAAACTGTATGTGCCATTTGTTGACTTATAGAAAGTGTATCATTACATAGAGCTACAATTGTTATGGGATAAATTACTGAGTAAGGGAGTAAGTTTTCATATGGTGAATATTCATAAAGCATATTACAAGAGAAATACCTTCTGTGTGAAAGCTGGGGAAGGAATGGTAACAAGAGAAATGATTCAAGAAAAGTGTTTAAGACAAGGGTGTAAGTTAAGCCCAGTGCTATTTAATATGTTTAGTGATGAAATTTTAACAGAGATAAAAAAGAGTAACAATTCATTGCTAGTTATTAATAATGTCACAATCTCAGAGTTATTATTTGCAGATGATTTAGTCGTTGGATCCATTTCAATAATTGACTTAAAGCAATCCTTGCAGCAAATAGACAAATACTGATTGGGACTTGAGGGTAAATCAGGAGAAGACTCAAATAGTAGTATTCAAGAAAGGAGCAAAATTGAGTAAATATGAGAAGTGGAGTAAAGGAGATAATGAATATAAGGTAGTTAGAGATTGCATTTATCTAGGAGTTAAAATTGATTGGGGTGGCAAACAGGAAAAGCAAAAAAATTAGCTTTGGCAAAAGCGAAAGGAGCAATGGCAGCAGTTAGAGGTTGCAAATATAAAACACCAGATATAAATGTTAAGTGGCTGGAAAAAAGTTATAGTATGGTAGTTGAGGCAAAAATGTTGTATGGTATTGAAATATGGGGACTGGATGGTGGATGGGAAATTGTGGATGTTGTGCATAGAATGTTTTGTACAGAAATTTTAGGTGTAACAAGTACAACAGCAAAGGAAGTTGCACAAATTGAAGTGGGACGAGTGGCAAGGAAAGGTGTGATTATGGAAAGAGCTCTCAAATATTGGTTCAGAATCCTAAACTTAGATGAAAGAAATTTGTTAAGGAAATGCTTAGAATTTCAAGAAAAGAGCCTAAGGAGCCATGGGTGGAGTAATAGCCTTAGGATAATTCTGAAGAACAATGGAATGGGGGACATTTGGAGAAGGAGGGAGAACAATGAAAAGGGTTTTTGGAAAGTAGTAAGAAGGAGATTGGAAGATATAGAAATACAAAAACTGTTTAGCCAGATAGCAGGCAAAAGGTCTTTAGTATTTTATATACCAATAAAAAACAAATGGGAAAGAGAAAATTATATTGATAAATCAAATAAAGAACAAAGAGAGGGTATAGCATGGTTAAGAGCAGGTGTGTGGAGATTAAAAGGAATAATGAAAGGGTTTCCTCAGAATCATTGCCCAATATATAGGGGAAAGGAAGATATGGACATATAGTGTTTGAGTGCAAAGGGACTGGAGCAAAAAAGTCTGTAAATGAGAAATTATTTAAATTAGATAGAAAAATAGCCTTAATGAAAATCTCTAGTAAAGATAGCAGGAATGTAGGGGAATTCCTGGATAAAGGTAAAAATAAATGGAATTGGGTACTAAGAAGGGAAGTAAATCAAATAACTTAAAAGGTTGCATTTGTTTAATCATATTAGGATGCAAATAAGGGTGATTATGGTTGGGAATGGGTTATGATGTTATTAAATTTGAAATGTAGCATTTAGTATGCATTTGAGAAATAAAGTCATTATTAGTTTGTAGAGGCTGTAGCTAGCTAACAAAATAATAGTATTGGTAGAGTAATGGAAAAGTTTTATTTAGGACCTTGGATTGGTCGGAGCCTGGTCCCCTGGAATTCCAGTAGGCTGCTGCTGATGAGCCGGGGACTGGGGACCAAAGCAATCATGGTGGAAATATTGTATTGTTCAATTATGTAATAAAAAGGTGATAGAATAAAACTAATTATTGTATTTGTATTTTTTGTAATTGTAATGGGGCATACCCTAAAATGGCTTGGGCCAGATAGGTGGAGGCCCCCTGGTAGTTGGTATTTGTTCTTAGCATATCAATAAATTTAAATTTCATTTCAATTGCACTATAAATAACAATTTTCATATTTCAGACCATACAACACAAATAGAGAGAGAGAGAGAGAGAGAGAGAGAGAGAGAGAGAGAGAGAGAGAGAGAGAGAGAGAGACCCACATTTATGTAAGCTAAGGTAAAGATTAGCACAGGAAATGTGGACAGAAGTGTACTTGACAAAATCTATTAATAAAAAATGGAGATCCTTCTTTATTATATTTAACAGTCATTTTCATGTAGCTTGTCCTATAAATAAAAGGCATGAAACAAACAACATCACAGAAGAAAAAACTTCCTGTTGAAATATTAGTCATTCATGATAAAATTAAAGATAATTATGAATTTTTTAAAATGATAATATTAGACATCTATAGGTTCCAATATAATAAATATAAAAAGAAATACAAACATGCACTAAATATTTATGAAAAACATTACCAAAACAATGTGGACAATTGTCAATAAGAATGTAAAACCAATTAAGGAGGGATTAAAAATATTAACTTAAATGATAACAATCAGAGTATTGGAAAATCAAATCCATTGATTTGTTTAATTTATGGATGCTGTATAACATCTCAGGTCATCAGCGTCCCATTCAATTCAGAACGTGAAATGGCCGACAAATTTTGCTCAGAGGCCTCTTCTTTCAGGTTCTTTTTTGTGCCGTAAATGTACGACACGGGACCCATGGCTTTACTTGCCTTCCAAAGGAAGTCATACTTAAATTTTTACGCCCAAAAAATCCATCGATACTGGCTGGGTTTGAACCTTTGAACCCGCAATCTTGGGTTTAGAAAGCAAGTATGGTTACCACTACACCACCAGGACTGATACAAATTCAAATGAAATCTGTAACTTATGTAATAAATATTTCATAAGCATAGGAGAAAATGACAATGTAATTCAAGAAAAACACAATAGCATCACTTTGATAGATACTATTTGGCTCTTTGAAGTAGATGAATCTGAAATATGTAAGTAAATTAAAAAATAATGTGCACCTGGTTGGGAAGGTATTACTCCCAAAATTCTGAAGTTTTGCAAAATTGTGCTCCCAAAAATACTATTATATTTAATTAACTATTCCATACAAAATGTCTCATTTCCATATATATTAAAAAACAATATTATTTGACTGGTATTTAAAAAGGAAAAAGAAGATAAAATTGAGAATTATAGACCTATAACACTTACACCTTTGGTAGCAAAATTGTTTTGAAAAGGTAATACATAAAAGACTTTTAGGTTTTGTTGAAACTAAAAAAGTATTAAATCAATATCAGCATGACTTTCCTAAGGGTTTATCAACAATCAGTGCTGTATCAGAATTTACACACAGAATGCTGACAAATTTAGAGTAAAGTAATAAAACAATTGATAAATTTTTAGATTTATCAAAAGCATTTGACTGTGTGTCACATGAGTTTTAGCTGTGAAAACTTGAATGCTGTGATATAAGGGGTAAAATGCATGATCTTCTCTCATCCTATCTAAAAAATCGCATACAGTTTACTGAAATATACTGGAACAATGAAAATCACATATATAATACAAATCAAAATATGTTAGGTTAAAAAAGTGTTCCACAAGGCTTAGCATTGGCTCCTCTGCTATTTTTAATCTATGCAAATGATATGCTACAGATTTCAGAATATAAACTTATCTTCTATGCCATGATACATAATTTATTTGTATTGGACAAAGATTTAAACCAAATGGGAATCAAAGCTTCATTATCATTAATACACCTATCTGATTATTTAAAAGCTTCTCAACTTAAACTGAATGTTGATAAAACAAAATGCTTTGAATTTCAGCTTAGAGAACAAGAAAATATATGTAAAATAGCATATGAAATTCAATTATTGAGCAAGGAAAAAACACTAAATTCTTAGGAATTTAATTTGATAAAAACTTGAATTTTAATAAACATTTAGACATTCTTTGCAAAAAGTTAGGCTCCCAGTTATATTTGCTAAGCATTATCAAATCATCTGGAAAAGGGAATTTTAAAATCAGTATATTATGGAATAATCAGCTTACTTTGAGTATGGAATTGAAACCTGGGTTGGAATAACTTTCACAAACTTAAATAGGATGTGGATAATAACAAAAGAAAAGCTTACAGAGTATATACAATCATGTATATAAAGTAATATTGTCAATTAAAAAGAATAACCATTAAATAAAGGGAATTATTCATATAACACTAGGGGTATTAATAATTATCTTAGAATAACCACAACAAAAGCTGTAACAGAAAAAGATCCCCACAACAGAGGAACTGTATTATTCAAAAAATTACCAGAATCTATCAAATCTGTTCATAACTCTTTTAAAATGATGTTAAAGAACTATCTGTTAAAAAAATACTTGATTGATGAATTATTTACATTCATACATCTATATTTTAAGTATGTAAACAGTGTACTATAGGAACTCTGTTTATTATGTGGGATACATTGTAGAATAAAATTAAATTATGAATATAAAGTGACAAAACCTGAAACATGCATAGATAAGTATACATATGTATATACTAGTTATTGGCTATATTTAGGGAAAATTATTATTAATTTTTGTAAACCTTAGTCTTATTAAAAATAATGCATGTATAGATATGTATATACTAGTTATAAGCTATATTTAGGGAAAATTATTTGATTTCTGTAAACCTTAGTCTTATTAAAAATATTACATGTAGTGTGTATATGAGTATGTAATAAACTGTATTAGGGAAAAGATATTGCAATTACCTCTTGACAATATCAGAAACTTGTATGATCAAATCTATTATTGACAACAAATAAACATTTATTTATATTTATTTAGTAGGTTGCTATATGTGTTAAAGGTATTGCCATACCTAAGATAAATGGATTGATGATAGGTTGCTATATGTGTTAAAGGTATTGCCATACCTAAGGTAAATGGATTGATAAAGGCACTGAAGAAAGAAGACAAAACATTTTGTTCAGTGGAATCCAGGATAATTTATTTATCCTTACCCTAATTGTTATACATCAGAATTCCTTACAATTTGGAAGAGATAAATACAATACAGAATACATGATAATGTTCCCACACCTAAGTTAAGTGACAGTATGTCTCTTTCCAACTTGGGAAAATCAAGAAATCCCAAAGGGAAACAAAAGAAGAGAAAATGGTTTTATAAACTTTTAGACAAAATAACTTAAACTGAAGCCAACGATTGAAAATCTACAGCTTTTGATGCAATAAATCCAGGAAGTAAGATGTGTTTAGTAAATATGTATGTTTACAAATGACTCCATGATTATAAACAGGTAAAGTTTTGTAATAGTCCGTACTACAGTTTGCATATTGGTGTCATTGAAAAAGCAACTCAAAGAATTTTTATTCTGAATATTGTAGTATGTTTCATTGCTGGGGATAACTGTACCTAGATGGTTTTGAAATATGATGTACTGTGAGAGAAGGCTTTCTTTCCTTAGCAACAAAGACAAGCAACACTGCAACCCAATACAGCCAGTGTGTTTTGGAATGTGGCAAAACAATGAATAAATGGAATGTTGTGGCAGTGCAGTGAGCCTTTAAGCAGAATCTTCATTAAGAGGCACCAAGCAACAAGATGATTAAGTGGCATTCTGATTTTCTGGAGAGGGAATGCACATGCAAGTAAGAAAAGGTCGTTAATGGCCTGTTAAAGCGAAGTTGAAAAATAGATACAAGAATCATTTATACACAGTCCTAATAAGTCAAGGTATAGAGTTAGTCAAAAGTTAAATGTTCCTAAATCTACCATATCTAAGATTCTACTTACTTATCTGAAATTGCTGACTTATAAATTGCCATTTAAACTAGATGACCCTGAAAAAAAATTAGTTTTCAGCAAAAATTTACTGGCATTGATGGAGAATGATGAAGACCTGCTTTAGAGAACAGTTTTTAGCGATGAAGTGACTCTTTATCTCTGTTGATTTCGTTTATTTACAGATACTCTTTAACATTTCAAGTCATCAGTGTCCCAATCGATTCAGAGCATGAAAAGATGGATTATTTTGCTCAGAGGCCTCTTTTTTTCAGGCTTGAGGTTTTTTTATGCACCAAAGTCTACAACACAGGACCCCTGGCTTTATTTCCTTTCCAAAGGAAGACACACTTGGAATTTTTATGCCCCCCAAAAAAATTTATCGACCTGGCTGGAATTGAACTTGTGATCTTGAGTCTACAAGGCAAGAATGCCTACCACAATACCTTTATCTCTGTGGAAGAGTGAATAGCATAATGTCAGAATATGGGGAAGTAAAAATCCACAACTTGTTGTTGAGATGAATGTGACTTGCCAAAAGTGAATGTCTTTTATGTCATGTCTAGAGAGAAAGTACATGCTTTAGGAAAGCTTTTATTGAAATTAAATATTTATATATGCTGAAGAAGTAATTATTTCCACAATTGGAGAAGAAGAGCAACCGCAAAACAAAGCATCATCCACTGGCATCACTGGATTTGAGAACATCTGAATGATGAGAGGATTGGGTGCACTGTAGCAGATTGTAATATCTTCTGCAAGTGGCCACAAATATCACCGGAACTAACTACCTGAGACTTATTTTTTATGAGGGGTATATAAATGATTTTGTCTTTGTACTCCCTCTACCTCAGAAACTGTTACAAATGCGCAAGAACTTACCACTGCTGCCATCACATCCATCCAGGTGAGCATGCTGGAGTGTTTGTGAATACTTTTAATCTGCCATGCAACATGAGGGGCTCGTATTAAGTGTATTTGAGGTAAAAATGAAAAATTTTGAGTTACTCTTTCTAGTGACACAATTTTATATGCCTATGAAATAATCAAAGACACTATATCAATTTATAATCAAAGAGACTATATTTTTCTGGATCTGCATTGCACAAAAGCAATAAAATAAAATGTGATGTGGAAATTGTAAAACATGCAAATGGATTAGCTGATATACTGATTATTATCGTTCTTAAAGCCTAGGGATATTAAGTGTCTGTAATGAAGCAAATAAAGATATCTCTGAAAACAAGAATGAAAAATCAATGACTATTGGAGCTTGTCAGTAGAAAGAGTGAAGGGTAATAAACTCTGTTTAGAAAAATCTCCTTGTATTATGGAATAGGGAAATTGCATCTATAAGATATGTTTGTATGCATGTATAAGTGCATGAGCACATGTGTGCTAATATGATTGCTTATATTGTTGTTTAGGCATTTCTTAATTGCATAAAAGTTCACATTGTGAACATTTGTTTCATTAGTGATGAATATAAATACAATATGATAATTAATTGAACTTTCTTATCCAGGATGTGCAGCTTACAGCATCCAATGATGATCAATATTTTGTATTTGAAGATGTGCTGTACCAGGTTGGTGCTGTTAATTTTGTTGCTTGTAAAGCTTAATTTATCTGTTTTATTTATTACTTAATGTTTTTTTATTTTCTTCAAATAATTCAATGAATAAGTTTTATATGGGCGTATGCATAGTAAATGAATTTTAAAATTGAATAAGTATTGGAATTTAAAATTAATATCTAATTATATTTAAAATAATAAAAACTTGTAATTACAATTTGTATTGGATGAAATGAGTTCTAGTAATGTAGCTGGTAAATAGAACAAACAATAGGAAAGGCTTCCATGAATGACTAGCTTGATTCTTGAAACTTCTCATAGCTTCCAGAGAGCATTCCTGCAAGTTCCATCTAGAAATGTCAAGCTATTTGCATTACAGAATGCCCTCAATAAAATTGATGATATTTTTCAATTTGTTCAAGTTCAAAATTTGGATTAAAATGTATGTTGTGGCCAATGTTTGTTCTTTTCTTTTTTTTTTTATTTGTTTTATTTATGGACATTCTTCAACATCTCAGGTCATCAGCATACCATTCAAATCAGGGAGTGAAATGGCTGACAAATTTTGCTCAGAGTCCTCTTTTTTCAGGCTTGAGATTCTTTATTGTGTCGTAAATGTATGGCAAGGGTCCCCGGCTTTACTTCCCTTCTGAAGAAAGCCAAACTTAAGATTTGTAATCTTAAAAAAGTTAGGAACAATGAAGTTGTTACATATACAAATGAGTCAATATTAGGTGACGCTAAAACTGACTCATTTGTATACATACTTAGGATTTTTACACTAAAAAAAAATCCATCAGTCCAGACCGGAATTGAGCCTGCAATCTTGGGTTTAGGAGGCAGTATGGTTACCATTACAGCACCAGGACATGTGTTTGTTGTGAACCAGTGTTTTATTTATAATACAATGCAGCTACTTGGCTAATTGCTATCATCAGTGTTGTAACTCCAATCTATTCAGCCTACATAAGATATACTATTTTTTAAATTGGATATATTTTTGCACTTTTTTTTTAAAAATATTTTATTCTAACTTTCAAAAGGTCCTAAAATAAATAGTTGTAGCAAGGCCTGCATATTCTACTTCACTTTTAGAGAGCTACAAAAGGAAATCACATTATAGAAATAAAAATGGGAGGAAGAAGGAGGGGGAGGAAGGGGAGAAAAAGAACAAGAAGAAGACCAAATGCACACTACACTGGCCCTGTTGACCCTTAACTGGGGCTTTTCACCTCAATGCTTCGCTACTCAGCAGTCAGAAGTTGAGGAATGTTGTGAGAATGATCTGAATCAATGGGCAAAATAGTTTTCTCGATGACAGCAGCAAGAAAACGGAGTTATTAAAATGTTATTGGACCCTACCTAATTTTGCTAATAATGTGAAACCTCAAAAATGACATTAAACCATAGTTGAATTTGTTATCCTTGGTTAACATGTTTGAAGTGGCTATAAGGTAGTCTCTGCAAATTCTGTGTGCTGTTTCCATTACCTACTAACTCAGTTAAGGGTATTTTTGGTTTGTTTACTTTGAAGCTCTTTATTCAATATAATTTTCATGAATATTGCAAAACTCATGCTTCCAACTTCTGACATAAAGATGCAGTCAATGAAAGAAGTATTTGTTGATGTGGTTTATATTTTTAAGGACATTTTTATCATCTATAGTTATTAGCACCCCATTCAATTCAGGGCATGAAATAGCCAATACATTTTGCTCAGGGATCTCTTCTTTTAGGATCTGCTGATGTGCAGGTGGTATATAGTCACAAAAAGCTAATAAAAGAAAGCAAGAAAATAATTTTCACATTTATGCATTATGAGTTGCCTCTGAGAGAGAAAAAGTGGGGGAAAGCGTATTTCAAGACCTGTTCAATTTTTAATTGTTATCAGTGATTAATGCTACAATGGACATGCATAGTGTTTGATTTTAAATTTAAAATATCAATATATGTGCCAATTATTTATTTTTAGCTTTCATTTTTACAGCAGATGAACATACATGATACATTTAATGAACATATTTTTTTTCTCCTTAAAAGCTTCAGTTTCACTTTGTGCTCCCTCTTTTATCAATATAGGAATGTAATATTCTATTTTTGGAAGTGGGGAAAAAAGCAAGTTGGCCAGAAAATCTACATGGTATTTATATATTTTCCCATAAATCATTTGCATGATGCAGAATGCTAGTCAGATTAGAGACTTCATTAAAACATAACAAAAATGTGTTTTAGGTAATGCTATGCTTCTCCCGCGACACAGAAGTTCTCTCTGTATTTAATCACAGTGCTTGCAACCCAGTTCATGCAGTACTGAAAAACAAGGCTCCTATCATGGAAAATACTGTAGCTTTTCCTCCAAGTGGAGTAATTCCTTTTCATGGATTTACAATGTATGGTAAGTAATGTAGTTTCTAGAAAATTTTGCAAACATCTCAGTGATATACAATATTGGTAATTATCATTATGATTAAAATAAAATCTACCAAGTATCTATGGACTGGAAGATGTACTACAGTAACAACAAATTTTCAGCTAAGCTAAGAAACTTTTCATTGACAAATACATACTAAAAGACAAGGTACTAGTATCAACTTTCAAAAAAGAAGGTAATTAAAGTAGTGTATCCTTTTTAAATTTTTTCTGAGCTAATTAACTGCAATTTCTAAAACTAACAGATTATAATTTATTGTCCTGGTCCTGTAAATGATATTGAACATTTCCACAGAATCTACATCAATAAAAATTAGAACTAAATGTCTACATACATACCTCAGTATATTTGAAATTTATTGAAATGCAAAGCAAAATACAAAGTGGCCTTCACCTGATTTTTTCCTCAGACCATTTCTTTTCCAGAAGTGCAGAAGCAGAACACCTGGAAGGAAAATGGAATCAATCTAAAAATGCAACACTGACAGTAGCAAGAAAGTCATACCATGAGGAAACAGAAAGACATGCATTTCTTATACATATCTAAAGAAGAAAATATAATATGTTAGTACTAAAATGAAAATCCCTACAGTATTTCTAAGAACAGAACAAAATAATGAGAAAAGAACTGAATTAAATAAAATAAATGCAGAAATAAAGTAATTATATAGTAAAAAGAAACGAGACATATGGGACAAGACATAGAGAGTCTGATCTGAAACTAACAATTTTGAGTTATTGAAATTTTTTAAAAATCTCGATGAAGAAAAACTTCAACAAAAAATACAAACACAACCTCACAATAGCAATAAGTTGAAATGGAGCAAGGTAAATAATAATCTGAAATCTTATGGAGAAACAAATGTACTTCAAAAGAAACTAAAAAATACAATACACAAATGTAAATTAAAAATGAGGAAAAAGAAATTATTTAATAATCAAATAGAAATTTTAGAATTGGAACAAGCAAACATCAAAGACAAATATTAAAAAAAATTTCTATTTTTAAACTATATATATATATATATATATAAAAGAAAGAAAAAGGTGCAGTAATATAAATTTGGGGGGGGAAAGAAAGATAAAAACTGATATAAAAAATTATAAACCAATGACTCTAACAAATCTAATATGTAATACTTAATGTGCAAGTAATCTTTTAAGCAAAGAGAATTATGGTTGAAAAAAATTTCACAGTACTAATGATCATATTCTTTTCTTCACAAGTGAAAGGTGCTCAAAATAGCAAGCCCACCAAAACATGCAAAAGCTGCATATGGTCTTGTCACAGGTCTTTAATAAAATGTGATGAAATAAATGAATTTCAAAATTATACTAAAACTACAAAATTGGTAAAAAAAAAAAAGCCCTTGTTTGAATGTCAGAGTTTTTAAAAAGAAAGAGCATATAAGTTTATTACAATGACATACAGATGCTCTTTTAACAAATTTATAATTCCTCATGGTTTGCCATAAGGCTCAGTTCTCAGACCTCCATTGTTTAACAGAGGAAGTAACAAAATGCTGCAAACATTATAAAAATTCACATTGCCATATGATGCATTCTGATTGTTTATTCCCAGTGCAATATATTTTATAATATAGAATTGTATTTATTTTGCAGCAACTCCATTTTGCTACCTTTATGATAATCCTGCAGCATTATACCATACATTTCGAGCCTTCTATCTGAGGTACTGGTTTCACCTTCATGAGGTATCATCTCATGAACAAAGCCTCCTGTGCCTTTGTCTTTTGTTTGAACGTTTGTTGCGGCATCATGAGCCACAGTTGTGGTTCCATTTTAAGAACATCAACATTCAGCCGTAAGTATTTTAAAAGTTATGGTCCACTTATTTACATTTAAAACAAATAAAATATTTAGCAATAAACAATGTGAGACAGAGTGGTTACACTGATTCAAATACCAGTTATACTATACCCACAAAGCACATCTGTGAAGGAATGCAGTGCATTATCAATTGATAGCATTATTATGATGACTCTGGATTGCTGTCCACCATTTAGGAATGAAGTGTTGCAGGTTGCAAACCTCTAGTGAGACTTGGCATTTTTCACCACTTATATAAGAAAACTGAGAGCACAAAGCAATAAAATAATGAAGAATTGAACAGAATGTAAATAATTATCCAATACTGTCATCTCATACACTCAAGTGCTTCACTTACTATTAAAATATAATGCTGCGAGTCAAGTCGGTTGAGTATGGAGAGGATTCTCTTAGAAACTGGTCAAATTACATTTTAATAGTAAGTGAAGCACTAGAGTGTATGAGATGACAGTATTGGATAATCATTTATATTTTATCTAGCTTCACTGCTTTGGTTCCAACAGAATTTAAAAAATTTGTTATAAATTAAATGGAAGTTATTAAGAGTAAAGCAACATATCATTTGATATAGCAGTCAGCATAGTAACATTATTATACTTCACTTACTTGTTTTAAAATCCAAAACATGTTTCAAGAGCATCTCCTCCTCCTCCTCCTCCTCCTCCTCCTCCTCCTCCTCATCATCATCATCATAACAACAATAATAATAATAATCACCATCACCATCATCATGATTGTTGTCCTCCAGCTGATGACAAGAACAAGTGTTCTTGAAACATATTTTGGATTTTAAACAAATACATGAGGTATAATAATGTTACAATGCCAACTGCTATGATCAACCATATTTATAATTAGCAAATAATTTAGAAATAATATTAAAATATTTTCAATATGTCCATTTAATTAACAGCTCTGGGTTTTTAAGCTTTTAAACATAACTTATGCAAATAGAAGAGATTAAATAAAGATTGCAGAAATGTATAACTTCATTATATTCTTTTTGTTTCAACAAAGCTTGCAGCTTTGCAATTTCACTAAATACCATTTTCTTGAGTATAGAACATTAATAGGCAATGTTGAAATGCACCTTATCAATATTATATTAAGAAAACATTGATTTTCTTTAATGTTAAGTTTAGATTACATCCTCTCTCGTATTCCAATTCTATAACTTCATAGTATTCTGGTTGACTAACATAGGAATCCAAGATCTCATGAATCAGAGATCTGTGGTTTGCATTATCAGAACCATTCTTGCTGACTGAAGTTTCTTCCAGGTTTTCCTAAGTCCTCATCAATGCTGGGAAGGTATCATAAACTTAGGACTGGAACACTTCCTTCTCAAATTTCCTTTCCAATTTATGATTTCATTTTACATATCATCAGTTCCACTTCCTAAGATGCTACAATAGTAAAAACATAATTGAAATATACATTATAAGCCAAAGGCAATGTTCTGCTAAAACTTCTCATTTAAGATTTCCACCTGACACTTTACCATTATTATTAATTTTAAGTTTATTTTCTACATGTTAACACTCTATGTTTTATTAAGTATTACGTAAATTACAAAATAATGCATGTCTAGAGATTCTGGCCCTGGTCGTTATGCCCATGGCACATTCTAACATCAAACAACGCAAAAGAAATTAGATCTAATAAATCTATTATCGAAATAAATTTATCAAACAATACAAAAGAAATAATATACAATAAATCTATTAAAACATATCCTAAACTCAGGTATTCATTTTTTATACTAAACTCCATTTACTTACATAAAATAAGATGTGTTTTGGGAGAATCTCTCCCATCTTCAGTTGCTAACTGAACCGCCATTACTCGAAACGATGGCTAGACACCCGGATGTTTCTGTGTTCGCAACTGTTGACTGAAGTAGGAAATGGCTGAGTTCATCCATAGAAGGATTCTCAAAGTTCATTAGGTTTTCTTTATTTTTTAATATGAAATTTTTTTCCCAAGTGGATCACTTCATTGGGTTGTGAATATTTTTCAGCAGTTTAATTTCCGGTTTTATTTCGTGGTTTTTGGTCCAAAAGTGAGCTGCTACTGCTAATTTATCTACCTGCTTAAGCGGAATATTCCTAAAGTGGTACCTACCATCCAATTTACCACAACAAGTTCAAGAAAATTTTCAAAGAACATGGGATAATGCTAGCCCGAAAGAACAGATACAACATCAAAAATTTATTGGGTTGCACAGTAAAAGACTCCATACCAAGAGAACAGAAATCAGCAATTTACGAAATAAAATGCGCACATTGTGAGCAGAGCTACATAAGCAAAACAAAAAGAAATTTAGAAATTCAGAAGAAAGAACACTTTAGGAATATTCGGCTTAAGCAGGTGGATAAATCAGCAGGAGCAGCTCACTTTTGGACCAAAAACCAGAAATTAAACTGCTGAAAAACCTTCACAACCCAATGGAGTGATCCATTTGGGAAAATTTTTTCATTTTAAAAAGAAAACCTAATGAACTTCAAGTTTCCTCCTATGAATTTTTTGTTTTGATCGATTTATTTATGGACGCTCTTAACAGCTCAGGTCATCAGCATCCCATTCAACTCAGGGCGTGAAACGGCTGACAAATTTTGCTCAGAGGCCTCTCTTTCAGGCTTGAGGTTCTTTTTTCATGCCGTAAATGTACGACACGGGACCTACGGCTTTACTTCCCTTCCAAAGGATACTTAGGATTTTTACACCTGAAAAAATCCATTGGTCCTGGCCCGGTTCGAACCCATGATCCTCCTATGGATGAACTCAGCCATTTCCTACTTCAGTCAACAGATGCCAACATAGAAACATCTGGGTGTCTAGCCATCGTTTCAAGTAATGGCAGTTCAGTTAGCAAATGAAGATGGGAGAGATTCTCCCAAAATGCATCTTATTTTATGTAAGTAAATGGAGTTTAGTGTAAAAAATAAATACCTAAGTTTAGGATATATTACCACTCCATTGTCAACAGCTTTGTAAATACAATATCTATTAAAACATATCTTTTAAAAAAGAAACTTATTTTAAAAATATATATGGAACTAACACAGTGAAGCCAAGTCATTTGAATAAAATCATGTGATATATGTTGTACTAAATACTCATATTGCTTCACTTACTTGTGTGATATTTGGAACTGGTTTCGAAGACCTTTGTCTTTATCTTCCGCCAAGTGTACGACTGGTTGGAGAATGCAATGGCTCTGTAGATATGCAGCACTACCCTGGGGTGTTTTAATGTACTTAAAATTGGTGTTTTCTACCTTTGGAATATCAAATCATTAATCGATCTATGTATTTATGAATGCAAATTTTTTCCTAAGTATCCAGTTCTATATGTCCCTGGGTCTGTTTTTAATAAATCCACCTTCTTCACAATCTCATGGTTTTTAGTCTAAAAATGATATGCCACAGATGATCTATCTGTCTGTTTATATTTTATGTTCCTGAAATGCTCTTCTAAATGTGTGCCTATATTTCTCTTTGTTTTTCCAATATAAATCTTTTCACAATCTGCACACGTTATTCTGTAAATACCTGCTTTTTTCTGTTATGGTATGTTTACAGCCGCTTATCTTTCAAGATATTTCCTATATTAAATCTGTTGATGGGTGTTAATTTTATATTAAAACCTTTAAAAGTATTTTGAAATTTTTTCATGCTTTTGGATGATATATAAAATTTTTAAAAATTGGTTTTTCTATTTCAGCTATTAATGTGGTGGTATCTCTGATAATTTTTTTCCTTTTAAATCTTTCCACCTTTGTATGTACCAGATCTTTATTAAAGCCATTTCTTCTATTTTATTATATTCTTTTTTAAACTCTTCTTTATTAATTGGTAAGTTAACCAAACAATATATCAAGTTGTTGAAAACTGCCTTGATAAATCTATTACCTAAATAATTTCCAGCTAGTTCAAATTCCCGGTTCATCAGTACTTACCTACTGTAATGCAGAAGATTAGAGATACCCCATCTTCAGATATACAATCTTTTAATTTAATTTATTTACTGAAAAGGCTGAGAAAATACAAGTGGGCTTCCACCTATCTGGCTCTGGCCATTCTAAGATGTGACCCACCAAGATTGCAAATAATGAATTATAATCAATCACTTTAGTAAATTATAAACTGTTTGTAATTAATTCTTATTTCAACTCGTAGAAGAAAACCCCAAAATAGAACAGAGTTCCTGTACCCCTACAACCTTATACTGGCCTCTATCTTCATTCCTCAGTATATTAACACTCTATGGCAATTTAAATAATATTTTGCCCATGTAGACCCCTTAGTTTCTATTTTATATAATTGGATAATAGTTTAGTTTACAGGAGTCTGACTGGAAGCTGCCAGGTCATGTGCAGAGTATTTATGTGGCAGAAGCTGTTTATTATTTAAGAATTTCTAGGTGCATTTCAGCTTTAGATCTTTAGATCATTCCTCAATTGCCAAGGAACTTCAACCATTATCATAACAGTTCCTCCACACTCAGGTGATGTGCACCATACAGGAAAAAGTTGATACTCCTACATCTCTGACATTCCTTCCTTCGAAACTGCTTTTTAACAGGTAACCTGCTCACTGTTGCCAAGGTTTTTGGACTTTGGAGTGTGTGAACATAATCACTATATGCTTAGCATGCAATCAGTGCTGCCACCTGAATTTTCTTCCCTAGTTAAATCTTGGCTACACAATAGCTGCAGAGACACTCCTCAATGACCTTTATATGTGTACTACAAAATAATTTTGCTAAATTACTACATTTTTGCAATGAAGCTAATGCATTTTTGAAAACTATGTATAATGTTGTCATGAGAAGTTGGGATAATAATTCCATACAGTTGCACTATTGAGTCTTATTGATCCCTAATTTGCCCGGAAGAATGTATATTTTTGCAATCCTTAGAGGCACGACTGTCTTTTAAAATATAAAAAATGTTCTTTTAAAGATACAGCATGTTTAATCTTTTTATTTCAGCATTCGAGTAGTATTCAAATGGCTTATGAGAGCTTTCAGTGGGCATCTGCCACCAGAGCAACTCCTGTACCTATGGGATTTGATTGTAGCTTATGATTCATTAGAGATTCTTCCCCTGCTTTCTGTGGCTATTCTAAGTTTTCGTAAAGAAAATTTACTTCTAGTGGATAAGCTTGCAAACATTGAGGTAGGTAGAAATGCATCAAATAACATTAAGAAAAAAATAAAGAGGAAGAATCAAACACAAAAGAAACATTTTACCAAATTAAACCATTATGCACTGTGAACAAACTATTATCTAAATAAATATTTTCTTTAAAGGTTATACAATTAAACCTTACTGTTTTGATATGTTGGTTCATTCAAGAGTATAGAACTCCAAAATGCTCATTTGCTCTTTATAGTTTAATAATTTTCCACAAAAAATATGTTTTCAGTACATAGAATTAACTTATGCTTCAAGTGATCTCTTTTTAGTAAAATATTGACAAATTCACTTTCAGTGAAGCATATAATGTTAAAAAATTTAGAAGAAGATTCACAGAGTGAGAGAAAACATCATTTGATAATTGTTTTTAATTTTATATGTAGAATTATTTCTGTTCATTATGTTTGTCATAAATTGTGCAAAATATAAATTATTTTCTGAGGCACAATGAACTAATATATTACTGGTTATATCACTCTCCTTTGCTGTACTGTTATCAGTACTTACAGAAATTGAAAAGGAAAGAAAGAGGCGAAAGGCCACCACCATGTAATGCATGAATACTGCTATAAAAATGGCACAAGGCAAAAAGTTTCCATTCGTTATGCCTCAGAATAGTTTAGTATAAAATACCCCATATCCAGGCATAATGTCCATGTGATTTTATTATACATCACATAAAATATGTATTTTGAAACCCAAAATGATTTTTCTAATAAATAGATATCTCTAATGATTCCTGCAATCACAGGCGGATATGAGAAAAAACTCCATTTTTACAGTGATTTTGGAACTTTTCGAGTGTTTAGTTCACAGAATAATTTGGTTTATTTTTTATGGAGTGCAAAGCAAAATATTATTTAATTAATTTTTACAATTAGCTTTTTGACAGTCTTTTATGAAAGTAATATTAAAAGTGTTACTGTTTTTTCATACAGGCTGTCCTTGCAGACTTATCTTCAATAACTGTGATGCCGTTGCTTCAGTTGGTATTAATGAGAGACTGATCATAAGGGCTTGAAATAATAATAATAAAAAAAGAAGAAGAGGAGGAGGAGGAAAGAAAAGCACACACACAGGCATTGGGAAAAATAAATTACAGAATACAATTTTACATTAAAAACATTAAGCAATAAAATAATTTTGCTCTGTTTCTTTACGAAATGTGGATTCTGTGTTATTTGGGACACAACTTTATTAGCTTTTAAAAGAACACATTTCCATTTCAGCATGATGAAATTTTATTTTTTAATCTGGATTAGTTATTTGTTAGTTGCAATTTCCTGTAAAATAATGGCTATGACATATGCAGAAAGAAAATGTAAAGCTAGATGTATTTTATTGCTTATATCATCTTGTGGCAAGTGTGACAGACTGACTGCACTGGAACATGATTCACTTTTCATCTTAAAGTACTGAACTTTCACAAATTTCCTGTCACTGCATTGCTCAGCTTATATGCATTTTCTGAACTTGTAGGTGATATGTTTATAGAATGTCGGAATGTAGGTGATGTTTGTACAGTGCTTGCCCAAGAGAGGTTCTTTCCAGAGTGAAACAATTAGAGATTTTTTTATCCTCTAAATAATTGAATTTGGCTGGAAATGTACATGACAGAATAAAAATTTAAGAATATTAAATATTTGCTACATGTAGACCTATTTTACTGAAAGCCTGCTTGTACTTCAGTAAGCAAGTTCTGATTTTGAAAACACCAACTGAGTTGAGCTAAACCATTCTTTCCTGAATTTTAGCTAATATAGAAAATCAGCACAACAGCCTGTAGAGCTTGGCAGATATGGAGGTTTGCTGGGTTTTGCTATGGGAGTTTTGAGCTTTTGTCCATTTATCGAAAAAACTGCCTGTGGATTTCCAAGATTTGAAACATATTGATAATAAATATTTACTATAGGCAGGACAAGTTCTAATCATCCATAAAATAAAATATACTGAGTATCTAATCCTTAACAAAAATTAAATCTCTTTCATTCTCTTGCGCAGCTAAGGATCATGAACAACAGAATCTTAAGACTCAGATACCAACCTTGAACAATATCAACATCTGCCTAAAAATAAAAAATACTGGTACAAGCTGAAAATTTCAGCCCAACAATTAGACATATGAAATATCAGTCATTCAACACTCCTTATCCCTGCTGCAAAAAAGATCAAGATATATGCCCAACAATACTGTAACAATTAGTTCTACCAACCATCAATGAAAGATATTCATTAGAAGAATAACTAAAAATTTACACACATAGATCACTTTCTATATTATTCTCCCATTATTAATCAGATTTAACACAGTAAATAAGTTTCAATTGGAAAATCACAGCTATAGCTATAGCATGCAATTACTTAGTGTAATTATATTTTAGGCTCCTCTGAATCAAAATATGTAGAACACTCTTTAGGTTTCACTTACATGAGATTTACTCAGGACATGTAAGTGAAACAATAAAGAGTGTTTAAAATTTTAAGAACTATCGAAATTACACAAATTCAACAATTCTAATTGGAACTAAACACAGTGAAGCTATTGAAATGTATATAATCAACTATTTGTCGTCTAAACACTTACGCTTCACACTATTTTGTGAAGCATAAGAGTGTTTAGACGACAAATAGTTGATTATATACAATAAAGAGTGTTCTAAATATTTCGACTCTGAAGAAATTATTAAGATATGTTTCACTGAGTACAATTCCAAACTGAATTAATATTGAAAGCACTTATTAGACTATTGATTTTAAATTGCTGTTTTCCTTGTGGACTTAACATCTGCCATATTATCTCAAACAAACTCTATACAGTAAAAGTGAGGAGAACTGAAATGATAATTTCAATGGAAAAGAAAGACTTGGATCCTTTCAGTGCTTCCCCCTATATTTAGGGCTAATTGGAAATGAAAATGATCTGCAAGCTAGAAAGTATCCACTTTAAAAAATCATATTACAATGACTAAGCTTCAAGAGAATCAAGAGACTTACAAAATACAAAACACAGGAAATTTTTTTCAAAAACTTATCTTATTCAGTAATAAACAATGGCAGAACATCAAATCTATTTGGAAACCAGAAAATATATATATTTAAATAAAACATTCTCTAGGTTCATTGTAGGACATGGCTGTCTTATTGCCCCTCTTTATCCACAATTACTGCACACTATGCAATCAATACAAAACTATAATGCATAAAGATCTACTTATATGCCCAAAACTTGATATACTAAGCAGGAAACAAATAACTTACCAAAGATGTGCAAAGATATCAGATAAAAATATGGAGTGGATCTGAAGATCTGCATTGGATGATAACAATATACAGTGACAATAATGACAGCTTAAAAATATTGTAAGCCACTGAGATATCACAAAAATTATTACTTTAAATCCCCCCCCCCCAAAAGAAAGCTTTGTTTCTTTTGCAACCATCAAGTGCATACTCATCAGTAATTACTTTGGAAAAAAGTTTAAATTATAATGAATTTAAAAATATAAATGAATGAAAACATATGAGTAATCTAAATTAATATACAGTAATAACTGACTTATTTAAAAAAATGAGTAAAACAATTTCTTCACATAAAAAACAAAGGCCAATTTTGAGAACTATTACCAGCTTCTTTTGCTAATTGCATATCAATGATATTGAGGCTATTCTTGTACTTTTTAACTTCTTTCTTCTTCTGTGTGTTGTGGTTTGCAATAATATTACTCCCTCTCCCTTTTCTTCCAGTTTTGTATATATTGATTGATTTGAGCTTTGATTTTAATCCAACAAGTGAGGTACACAATTTTGCAACTAGACAAAACAGTTACCCACTTATTAAAACAAAGAATTGCCATGGTTGGTAGGTATAAAGATTTATAACAAACTCCATAATAATATTCATAAATGTATTTAATTGAATAATAGACAGTAGGTTAAAAGGAAATCCATTTTATTCAACGTGAGTTTATTGAAATATGTATTGATGACTCCTAACAGTTTAGTGGAAATAAATATTATAATTATTATATCATTAATTTCCTTCAAAAAAGCTCTACTATGACCACCTAAACAAGCTGAGTATGCATTTGATTCAACTCTGGCAATCAAACAGCAAGAGAGTAAGCATTTCTTTCTCATTCTGCAACAGCTGCCTAATGTAAATTTTATCCAAATTCAATTGAACTCTGGGGATAACAATATGTACAGATATCTTGCACATGCATAAATACTAATGCTTTTAAAATCTTCATTGTATCAACTCTTTTTCCAAGAAATGATTTATATAAATTATATAAAACAATTCAATAATCTCTTCTGAGTCGGATGTTTAAAACACTCTTTATGGTTTCACTTAAATGAGAATTACTCAGGAATTATGTTTTGTGGAACTATTGACCACATCATCAGCTGTTAAAAGAGTGTTGAATCATTTGTAGGAGCTGGGTAGGTAGGTATTCGGGTTGGCTCTGGTGGTCTAGTGATAGACTTAAGTAAAGTGCTGTCTGCTTCCAGGATGTCAAAATTCATAAGGTTATGCTTTTTTTTTTATGTACACCTTTCCCATATTTTTAGTTATTTGGTTGTTGAACAGTTTTTAATAACTTGATGCCTTTTTCTACTTCATGGTTTTCATTCCAAAAATGTGTTGCCACTGCTGGTTTATCTATTTGTTTGTAACAGATGTTTCTCCAATATTTCAACCTAATGCCTATATTTCTCTTTGTCTTCCCTACATAGATTTTTTCACAATCCTTACAATTAATCTGGTAAATATCAGATTTTTTTTCTTTGGGCCTGGAATCTGTTTTGTTTAATTTCAATAATTTTTTTATACTGTATTGGTTTAGAGGTGCTAAGATGATGTTGTACTGCTTAAAATTTTTTTGAAATTTCTTATTGGCTGATGGGTGGTAAGTGAACTTTTTAAATGTTTTTGCCTCTGATAAATCACTCAAAGTTGTTATTTGTTTAATTCTTTTTTGTTTCTGGAATCTTGATTTTTTGGTTAATCAACTGTTTGTTGAACCCACTGAATTTAGCTGCTTCTATTATGTAATAAAAATAATAAACGGCTTTGAGTGATTTATCAGGGAGAAAAACATTTAAAAAGTTCACTAACCACCCATCAGCCAATAAGAAATTTTAAAAAATTTTCAAGCAGTACATCATCATCTTAGCACCACAAAACTGATACAATGTAAAAAATGTATTGAAATTAAACAAAACAGATTCCAGGCCCAAAGAGAAAAAATCTGGTATTTACCAGATTAATTGTAAGGATTGTGAAAAATTCTACGCAGGGAAGACAAAGAGAAATATAGGCATAGGATGAAGTAGCGTTGGAGAAACATCTGTTACAAACAAATAGATAAACATTTAGATAAACAAGAAAAATTCTACGCAGGGAAGACAAAGAGAAATATAGGCATTAGGATGAAGTAGCATTGGAGAAACATCTGTTACAAACAAATAGATAAACATTTAGATAAACAAATAGATAAACATTTTTGGAAATAAAATCATGAAATAGAAAAAGGCATCAAGTTATTAAAAACTGTTCAACAATCAAAAGAACTAAAATTATGGGAAAGGATTTATATTAAAAAAAGCATAACCTTATGAATTTTGACATCCCTGAAGCAGACAGCGCTTTATTTAAGTTTATCACTAGATCATCAGAGTCAACCCGGATACCTACCCAACTTCTACAAATGATCTAACAGTCATTTAACAGCTGATGATGTGGGCAATAGTTTCACGAAACATATGTCCTGAATAAATCTCATTTAAGTGAAACCATAAAGAATGTTCTAAACATCCAACTCAAGAGATCATTAATGGGTGTTTCACTGTGGTCAATTCCAAATTTGCCTCCTAAACCCAAGATCCCGGCCAAGGCCGAAGGATTTTTTTTGGGCCTAAAAATCCTTAGTATGGCTTCCTTCAGAAGTGAAGTAAAGCTGTGGGTCCCGTGTTATACATTTACGGCACGATAAAGAACCTCAAGCCTGAAAAAAGAGGCCTCTGAGCAAAATTTGTTGGCCATTTCATGCCCGAATAGAATGGGACGCTGATGACCTGAGATGTTAAAGAGGGTCTGTAAATAAAAAAAAATTCCAAACTGAATTAACATTAAAAACACAATTCAAGTTTACCTCCAAAAGTTGTGATGTGTATGATAGATTTGGAAGAATAGATAAGTATATACGGGCACATTTCCATAATCGCTGCAAATCACATTGATTTTCTTGGTTATTTCAGCATAACATGTACTTTCGAAATGGATGCAACTTTTTGGCTGTGGGCAGGATTCTTTTAGTGAATCTTTTCCTGTTAATCTAAATGTTGCACATTTGGCAAATTTTCTATCCTCTGTGTGTACAGATCTCTAAATGCTGTAATCAGCAATTAGGCTGTGAGCTATTGATAATCAGAAATCCCCATATGAAAGTTGCTGAGAAATGTGTATTTTGGCTGTCCTGTAGCTTCTCCATTAGTTATTTCACTTATATTTTGATTTCTATACCTCTTATTATAGAGTTGTGGCAAGTAGGTAAAGTTTTCTGCAGAATAACCGTTAATTTATTATTTTATAGCACAGGAAAAAAAATAACTTTTCAGTGACCAAGTCCATTTTTCTTTACTTTTTACATTCATTTAATTTTCTTCCTGGATTTCTATCTATATACATTTTTATAAATACTCTTTCATAATTTATTATCAACCATCTTACTTTTTACAACTTCTCCTTTACAGATCCATCCATGGATATTCAGATAACACTAGTCAAACTGCAGAATTGCAACTTGAGTGATATTATATATATTGCTTTTAATTCTTTTTGAAAGTCCCTGTACACAATGCTGTTGAAATTAACATTTGCCTCTTATTTTTATAGCACAGTACATTGCTGATAATGGGAAACTGTCACCAGTAACATTCTGTAGAGTTGTAAAAGAGGGATATAAATATCCCTAAACACATTTATAATATTTTACTTTTATTACATAAAACTCACATCTAAATAAACAAAACTTACGTTATTGTTTTGGCAATCACTACCCTATGACAAAATGGAGAAGGAAATATCTTGAATAGAAATTTGGAAAAATACAACTTTGTAGTTAAAACCTAGGTTATTTTGTCTATATTAGGGCCTTGTTGAATAGGAAGCATTTTAAAAGAGATTTTACGTTAACTTTTGTTACTATCAGGAAGTGACTGACAAATAATAGCCAAGTTATAACCAAAGCATTTCTAAGTGTATATATGATTTTCAAAATCCATTTTATGATACAATATTAAGTTTTTTTAACAAATTATAATTAATAATATTGTGTAATTGCATAAATAATCATAACAGTTTCTGTTACATTTGTTGTTAGATGGTACTAAGTAACCAATATTGAAATATTATTTTCAGAATAAAAACAGTTTACAATTTATACTTTGGCAAATTTTGCATGTTTAAACACCAAGACAAAATTGGGCTTCATGCATCTGTTGCAAGACTTGCTACTGTTCTTTTGGATCTGTTGAACCAACAAACGCTAATGTTTGGATATCGAGACAAAATTGGGTTTCATGCATCTGCTGCACTGTTCTTTTGGATCGATTGAGCCAACAAACACTATCAATGCCTTTGCTATTTCCATGATCTGGCAGTAGCCTATGAATCACTAAGACAGTTGTTTCTTTTGTATCCAATGTATGTCAGATAAAAGCAAGAGGATTACTGACTATCACAAAGTACTTTCTGATATTTGTTCTGTGCCTCATAGAATGACCAACTTCCTGTCCTCACATTTGAATCATATTCCATAAGCTTAACTGGTAAAGCTATGATCCTCAATCATCTATATCAACAAATATTGACTTTTTAACTGATGTTAAATCCTCTAAACAACTTAAGGTTACTAACATAGGTGACAAATGTTGCTAAGGCATGAATGGGAGGTCTGTGGTTTGAATCCTTCCAGGATTTTTCTCTCTGGCTGAGTTTTATTTAGTTTTCTTCAATTACCTTCACTGGCAAATGCTAGGGATGGAATGTTTCCTTCTCCAATTTTAGTATTTCATCTCATCCCTACCTATTATGCTTTTGTAATAAAAATGTCTGTTAAACAAAATGTTAGCTAGATTGAATTAAGGATTTAGTGAAAGATATGAAACTTTCAAAAGCTAAGGCATGGCAATTGGCCTTTAGCTTCCAACAGTGGAATTGGTCTTGCCAAAAATGTTATTTTTTGTGACTGTTAAAAAATTCTGGAGAAATATTTATGGAACAAGATCTGATGTTTTTGTAGTGATGTACATATATAAATTACAATATAACTTCATCCTATCAACATCATATCTTCAGACATCTCTGTACTCATTCTCTTTCTGAATAGCCCACTGCTCAATCCTGGAATTCATTGTTCCAAGATACGAGGTGCATCCAGAGAGTAAGTCCCAAGACGCGTCTAGATATGGCACCACTAGTCGAATAGGACTGCGCATGCGCAGTAGAAGAGAGGAAGTATGTGGAAATGATGCAGTAAAGTTTCAGTCTTATGACGGCCGTGGTTACCACGCTGTGCTAGGAGAAAATGACTGCTCTGATATTGTCTCCCACCAACTACGAGGTTCATGCAGTCATCCGATTTTTGCACGGTCAAAAGCAAAGTCCAGCAGAGATCCACCGCCAATTGTGTCAAGAGTATGTACACGACATTATGTGCGACAGTAAGGTAAGACGATGGTGCAGGCAATTCACTGAAGGACGAACCAATATTCACGATGACCGTAGGGGCCGACCGTCCCTGATGATGGCAGAAATGTTGGAAAGTGTGCGGCAAGCAATTGAGCAGAACCGGCGCTTCACAACTTCAGAACTCTCTTGTCAATCCCCCCAGATGTCTCGCTCTCTTGTGCACAAATTTGTCTCCCAGTGGCTTGGTTTTAAAAAAGTGTGTACATGATGGATGCCTAGGCAACTGACAGATGAACACAAAACCAAACGTCTGGCCGCAGCATTGACATTCCTACAGCGGTACACAGAGAAGGGGACGAGTTTCTCGACAATATTATCACTGGGGGTGAAACATGGGTGTCGCATGCCACACCAGAGACAAAACAATAATCAATGCATTGGCGGCATAGTGGTTCACCTGTGAAGACCAAATTCAAGCAGACAATCTCTGTCAAAAAAATCATGTGCACAGTCTTCTGGGATCCACATGGTGTCCTCTTATGCAAGTTGTTACCGCGAGGGGAGAGTGTAAATGCTGATCGGTATTGTCAGACGTTGCACAAACTGAGGAGGGCAATCCAAAACATGAGACATGGGATGTTGACAACAGGCATTACGCTATTGCATGATAATGCAAGACCCCATACAGCCAACGTCACACGAAATGTGTTGAATAAGTTTGGATGGAAGACCTTCGACCATCAACCCTACAGCCCCAACCTCGTCCCAAGTGATTTTCATCTCTTCCATCTCATGAAGCGTTTTCTGGCAGAAAAACGTTTCCACAATGACGCTGAGGTGCAGAATGAAGTGACTTCGTGGCTCCGAACATTGTCGGCAGACTCCTATGACTTGGGCATACAATTGATGGTGCACCGTTACGATAAATGCCTCAACAATGGTGGTGACTATGTTGAAAAGTACCCAGTGAATCTATGTAATTATTCCAATAAATATTTCTTACTTAGTGATGCTTTTGTTCTCTTTATCGGTCATCGGGACTTACTTTCTGGATGCACCTCGTATTAACCCTGTATTATTTAGATATTTAATTACTAAGCAAACTAGGTGCCTCAGTTTAATTTTGTTCACATGTTAATTATTTCATATCCATGCTTAAATTGCTAAAGAATGTTAATTCTGCCAGTGTCTATGACATTTCATGTAATATCTTATATATTGCTAGTTTATTTTATATTTAATTTTTACTGTATATGCTTAGATTAATTTTACATAATATGCATATTAATTTTTTTATTTAATTTGCATTTCTCCAATAATTTCGCTCAATATTGTACTATTGAACTCTCTTATCAGTTTATATGTATAATCTTTTCCTTTATGTATATATCTATCAATACATTGATGTATTTTATATATTTGTTATTTTAACCTGGTTGAGTATAAGAAGAAACCTTTTGGCCTTAATTCTGCCAGGCAAAATAATCCATCATTATTTATATTACAATAGTTTATTGATGCTCAAAACATTAACTATATCTCTGAGGAGTTAAGGCTCTTCTAAGATGCATACATATTAAGCCTCAAAGAGATACTACTCCATAATGCAATTAATTACTGTCAATTGCTATTAATTATATTGTTCATATGACTGCTTGAAACTGCCACAGGTGGCCGAGGTTATTAAGGTGTGGATTAGTGAGCAGGAGGTCTGGGTTTGAATCCCACCAGGACCACCCTTCCTAACTGAGGTTTTTTCCAGGTATTCCTCAGTCCTCATTATTGGCAAATGCTGGGGAGTTACGCTAAACTTAGGCTTGGAATGCTTCCTTCCTTTAAAAAAAAAAAAAAGAAACATCATTTTGCAATTTACCATTTCATGTATCATAGTCCACCTCCTGTGGTGCCTAAGTAGTAAAAACCGGCATTAAACACTAATCAACAACAATGACTGCTTGAAACTTCTCCTTAGTTCAGTTACCAACATGGTTGACCAAGGTCATAAGGCATAGATTAATGAAAAACATGATTACAGTTCAATCCCTAAAGGCCAGTCCTCTCTGAGGTTTTTTCTAAGTTATCCTCAATGGTCATCAATGGCAAATGCTCTGGTGGCACCCTAAACTGGGCCTGAAACACTTCCTTTCCAAATTTGTCATTTCATCTTACATATTATCAGTATCCTATCATAGTTGTCACATTAAACACTATTAGTTTAGCTCATTATAACAATTACAAATGGCATATGTGTGCAGACTTGAAAGTAGTTACAATATTAATTGAACTTAACAAGTACTATTGCTTCATCCTGAATGGCAGAATAGAGAGAATTTCTAATTCAGAAAAAACAAATGGCTTTTACAGTTGTAAATGGAAATCAGAACAATGAATTATTCAATATGAGCTACAGTGGAATCTGAAAAAAGGTTTATTTTGTCTGTACATATTATGTTCATATAATCAAAAACTCTGCTAAAAGAATGGATCAAGATGGACTGGCATACCAATGTCTACTTAAATTTTTCTCACAATGAGTGAAACAAAGTTCAAAGAGTAATTTTTGTCAATATGGACATTTTTCAAAATTTCCAAGATGATATCTTTGACTGTTATGTATGCTGCGAAGGAGGCATGGAAAGGTTTCTGAGAAGTTCATTAAATTAAAAAAATCAGAAAACAATGAGGGCTTTGTAATGACTTTGCTGCTGCCCTTTAACAAAATGGGTTATCCTGAAATCAAATGCATTTTTTTGACTTTCATCTTGGCTTTTTTGCTACAATTTATGGAGATGCAACACTTAGCATGATGAACATTTTCACCAACAGAACTCAATCATGGATAAAAGTTGCCAAGAAGAGTGCAAGTATGATTGCTATTTCTGATTGGTTACTAGAGATGCTCTTGAACTTGCATACAGGAGTGAAACAAGAGCTAGCAGATTTAATCAAGGTAAGTGGCAAGAATCATAGATTAGATCACATTAAGTACAAGGATTTTCTGAAAATAAGTTTCGCAAGTCACCTATTCACAGGTCTTTTTTTTTTTTTTTTTTGAAATGAAATAACAGTATCAATAGAAAGAAAGATATTTTTTCTACTTTTCCTAAACATGAGTCATTTATTGTATATCTTTACTAGGTTTAGAACGTTGCTCTCATAATATTCCAAGCCCTGTCCCTTGAAAGGCACAGATTTAGGTCATTGGCTCCTTGAAAAAACTAAATTTTGATGCTCCCTCCTATAATTTTATCTCTTCAATTATCTAGAAAAATTCATGAAACAATAACTGCCTATGTCAATTTGCCAAACAAAAAGCTCTGTTTATTATAATTAGTATTACCAATAAATAATTATATACCTACATTAGTTAATATACAATTTATGTGGACATATCTTAACTGAAAGTAAAACAACACTTTAATTAAGTTTTGGCAAAACAATTTACATCAAAGTTTTCTCCTTGCTTTGGTCTGAATCAGTCTATTGATGACCTCAGAAGTTTTGTTTTCAATGTTACATTCTTCTCAGAGCACAATAACCCAAGTGCATTAATTTTACTATTTCCAAAAATGGATCTTTTAGTATTTTTCACTCTGCTTGAGATAGCAAACCATTGTTCTGCTGTGCAGCTAGTGGTAATAAAAATCCTTTGTACAATTTTCAAGTTGGGGCAGTACTTTGGGGACAATGTCACTGGCAAAGTGATTTTCCATTACCTCATTATTTTATCCTTTTTGACAAGTTAGTTGCCAATGAGTAAATTATTTTGAAAAATATGCCAGTCCTGAATTTTGATCTTCTAGTGTCCTGAATACTTTACACTTCATATGAAACAGTGTACATTTCCTAACTTGTGTGTAATTTGGTATTTCAAATTCACAAATACTCAAGTAGATTTTTTATAGCATTTGAATTTCTTCTTTTTTTTTTTAATTACAAACTCTCCTAAAGTTAGAATTTCCTTGGTAGCTACTATAAGAGATATTTTCCTGTAAGCTGTTGTTGCGCATAATGATCCTCTAAAAATTGTTCCAGAATACAAAAAGACAATTTCAAAATTATGAAACTTGAGCTCAAGATCTTGAACTTCTAAATGAATACTTGAAGTCTGTAAAGAATTTTTACACAATTATTTTAAAACATTTGAAATTTCCTTATAGCCTCATATCAAAGCTTCTACGAGGTCTTTTCAAAAAGTATCCCGAATTTTGTATTTCCGCGGGCTACATATATTCGATTTTCGATTGTTTTGTGGCGTTATGTTGGTACTCATGTCCCTCACTTTGTTGACAGGCTCGGCCATTTTGAATGTTCAGTTAATTGTTGACAGCTTGGACGTGTTTTGACTCGTCTTCGATTTTTGCCTATTCCAAAAAATGGAACAAAGAATCTGTATCAAATTTTGTGTGAAAAAACAAAATTAGGTGCGCGGATGCATTCCGAATGTTGACTGTGGCATAAGGTGAAGCTACCTTGGACCAAAGCAACGTTTATTGGTGGTACAAAATGTTCTCAGAGGGTCGAGAAGATGTGAACGACGAAGAGCGTCCCGGACGCCCGAACTCGTCAACCAAGACGAAAACATTGAAGTGAAGAAAATAGGATTGACCAATAGTCGAATCACCGTTAAGAAGTTGCTGAGGATCTAAACATATCGATTGGCTCGTACCATTCGATTTTTACCAATGATTTGGGCATGAGACGGGTCGCCGCAAAATTCATATCAAAGTTGCTCAATTTCGACCAAAAACACCATCGCATTAACGTTGCTAAGGAGCTGTTGAACTCTGTCCGCGACGACCCAAATTTGCTCCAGAGGGTGGTAACGAATCATGGGTTTATGGTTATGACGTGGAAACTAAAGCTCAATCATCTCAATGGATGCTGCCACACGAGCCAAGACCGAAAAAAGCGCGCCAAGTTCGGTCGAATGTGAAGGTTTTGCTTACAGTTTTCTTCGATTGCAGGGGCGTGATGCATCATGAATTCTTGCCACAGAGTAGAACGGTCAATAAGGAATATTACCTGCAAGTTTTGCGCGAAGCACTCCGCCAGAAACGCCCGGATTTGTGCAAGAACAAAAATTGGCTTTTGCACCATGATAATCCCCCTGCTCACACATCGTTGCTTGTGCGCGAATTTTTGGGCAAAAACAACACACTTATGATGCCGCAGCCACCGTACTCCCCAGATATGGCCCCGTGACTTTTTTTGTTCCCTAAACTGAAGAGGCCCATGAAAGGACGACGCTACGCCACGATTGAGGAGATAAAGACGGCATCGAAGGAGGAGCTGAACAAGATCACAAAAAAAAAAAAAAAAAAACAAAAAAAAAAAAAAACGATTTTTAAAGTGCTTCGAGGATTGGAAAAAACGTTGGCATAAGTGTATAATATCTGGTGGGGATTACTTTGAAGGGGAAAAATAGATATTCATGAATAAATAAATACTTTTTGAAAAAACACAAAATTTGCGATACTTTTTGAACAGACCTGTAAGCTGTCAACTCTAGCAGACCAAGTATCAGATAATGGTTTCAATAAAGGGATGTTCCTTTGACCAGGACAAACTTTTAGAACATCCCATTTGTGGGATGATACAGAGAAAAACTTATGCAGCTCCTGAACAAAGATGAAAAATGCTACTGTCTCAGCACTACATTCAACAGCAGTAGTTTCCATCACATTCAATGAGTCTGCATGACAGAGAACATAGTCAACTAGTGAAATCAAGCATTTCTCTACAAGTATCAGAAACCACTGGGTCAACGGCTGAGGATGGTAATGCTGGTTCCTGAAACATTGTTCCAATTTAGGAAAATATAGTAAGTGAAGTGTATAAATAAGTTACCCATGTGTATAATTTTAAATATAATGACTTCACTGTAAACAGCTTCAAAAATTATACATATAAGTTAGTGAAATGTGGTTCTTAATTCTAACTTGCAGTTCCGAGTAATGGCCTGACATGTCAAATGCATTGTCATAGCCCTGTTCCCAACAAATTTATGTCTAACCCCAATTTTGCAAGGTAACTGTCACAGCATCTTGAAAACCCAGTCTTAAAAATATTTACTTTTGAACCCCTTAAGATTTTGAGTCATGGGGCATTTGCCAATATCTACCCAGTAATAAAAATAGCACATTCCATATTGTCATTGTTGGTGCAATGATAACCAGATAGCTTTTTTTTCAGAGCTGTGAAAAATGACAGCTACTGGATGCAAGATTAACTGTGAAAAAATGAAAGCCACTGGATGCAAGATCAGGATATTGTCATCTGGATGCACAATACTACATGTGAGCAGATCTACTGCTTTTTTCATCAAATGGTAGCTTTCAATCGTATCATTTCATAGTAAGTATATGCATTCACTAACATCAATGGGCATTTAGTTGCTGCCCATTTGCCACAAAACTGTGATACCACCTCCAAACCATAGACTTTAAACATGCAATGTATGAATATCTCTATCACCTATCCTATGTGTTCATTTATAGTGGACAACCTTCCTAAAGTACTCTTTTGTGCACTTTGGTTTGTCATTTTGGCACAACATTTATTACCTACTTGCACCCTCTAAAAGTGGCAAGGACTCTTGATCATCTCACATGAGATTGAGTATGAGAGACAAATATCCCTTAACTGCAAATGGTTTAATTTGTTGAACAAGAATATAAACACGAGAAAGTTATTTTTGAATATCCCTTACAGATTTTCATAGAAATGTTACTATTGTAATTTTCTATAAACCAAAGCCAAACTGATATTTTCATTGTCATATTCATGTTCAGCATTATACATTGCATAAGAAGAGATGTCACTGAAAACACATTAAAATTTGTTGTCCAGTATAATGTGTGCTTGGCATATTCTAAACTTAAGTATTCATTATTTACACTTAACTCCATTAACTTACATAAAATAAGATGCATCTCGGGAGACTCTCTCCCATCTTCAGTTGCTCACTGAACCGCCATTACTCGAAGTGATGGATAGACACCTGGAAGTTCCCATGTTGGCATTTGGTGGCTGAAGTAGGAAATGGCTGAGTTCATCTACAGAAGGAAACTCGAAGTTAATTAAGTTTTCTTTATTTTTTAATATGAAATTTTTTCCTAATAACTCCATTGGGTTGTGAAGTTGTTTCAGCAGTTTAATTTCCAGTTTTATTTCATGATTTTTGGTCCAAAAGTGAGTTGCTTCTGCTGATTTATCCACCTGCTTAAGCAGAATATTTCTAAAGTGTTCTTTCTTTCAAATTTCTCTTTGTTTTGCCTTAGTAGCTCTGTTCAGATGCGCAGATTGTGAACAGAGCTACATAGGCAAAATAAAGAGAAATTTAGAAATTTGAAAGAAAGAACACTTTAGGAATATTCGGCTTAAGCAGGTGGATAAATCAGCAGTAGCAACTCACTTTTGGACCAAAACCATGACATAAAACCAGAAATTAAACTACTAAAACATCTTCACAACCCAAAGAAGTTATCCACTTGGGAAAAGAAAAAATTTTCATATTAAAAAATAATGAAAACCTAATGTACTTCAAGTTTCCTCCTTTAGATGAACTCAGCCATTTCCTACTTCAGCCAACAAATGCCAGCACAGGAACTTCCGGGTGTCTGGCCATTGTTTCAGTAATGGCGGTTCAGTGAGCAACTGAAGATGGGAGAGATTTCTCCAGAAATGCATAATCTTATTTTATGTAAGTAAATGGAGTTCAGTGTAAATAATGAATACCTAAGTTTAGGATATATTATCATTCCATTGTCAACAGCTTCGTAAGTACAATATTTGTGCTTGGCATGTTCATCATTTTCACAAATGGGGCATTTACCCTGTTCAACCTTTTCTCTAAAACCTTCAATTTCCATGTCCCTAACCTCAACCATGCATTCCTTACACACCTTTTATATTAAATTTATTAACATGCCATTCTTTCTCAGTCGAAATTTTGCTTATGCTTATAAAATGCCAGTGAGCTATTTCACTTTATTTAAGATATGAATAATTTATTCTGTCTATATCTCTTACAATTGGCCAACGTTTTCTTTGCAAATTATTTATTTCTACTGAAATATCTCCTATTCCATTAATTTGCATAAAATCCATTCCATTCATCTTGTGATACCCCAAACTTCAGCATCATAAACCCCTGTTGATTCCACTAAAATACCATAATGCTCTTCAACCTTCTACTTAAATTACAGAAGCAATATGTAAATGTCTGTGTGCTAGTTTCATAGTTCCTTTTTTATTAATTCAAAGTTTTTGTTTTTCTCATTGACCTGTACTATTCAATTTTATAGCTAGATAGGTAAAATCAGCAACAATCTGAATATTTCTATCTGGCATTAACCACTTTTCCTCTTTCCAAGCATTCATTGATTCACTCTCAGACTCAATTCATCACAACATACCTAAATTTCCATTATGTCATAATTTAAAATACTTACTGAAAAACAACTATCAAATTATCTGTAAAAAAAAAAACAATCTTGCAATTTCCAATTGCAATAGCTTGCTTATGCTTCAATCCTATCATTATGTCTCAATAAAACCTTAAAATAAGCTGGGGCCAGTTTACAGTCTAGCCGAACACCCTGTACTACTTGGGTTATTTCTTCTTCCTCATATTTGATGCTCAAAATATTTTATTTTTTATATTTTGTATTTTTTACAATAATTGTTACATATTTTTATTCCTCCTTGCATTCACTAATTTATATAACATCTATATTATAATTTTATCATATGCTTTTTTCATATTCACAAATAACATACAAACTCTAATTTGTTTCCTGGCAAATATTGCTTGCTTATTGTTTTTAATATCATTATACCATCAAAAGTCAAACTAATAAGGAGAGAGTTTTGATTCTCTATCCATTCTCATATTTGTTTGCTAATATTCGTATAAAATTTGTTTCAGTTATATACCAATGCAATTCTTCTACAGCTATTTAAGAGCCATCATTAACTTTTTAACTATACTTCAACCTGGCCATATAAATATAGACTCATTTATTTTGAATTTATCTACTAGAATAGTAGCATAACTTTTATGTTACAGGGAAATCCAGCTTCTTGTTAAAATCATCTGATACTCCATCTTGCACCTTTCCTACTCAACTCATTAAAACACTAGTTCCTTTATTTTTAACATTATCCTATCTAAGCATAATTTACTGTGGGCAATGACTAATTAATATTAGATTCATTAAATACTTTAAAATTACTAATAAGGCTGTCATTTCCAAAACTATATATATCATAGTAAATTATAGTTAAACAATGTATTTTTTCCCAAATAACCATTTAATATTATTAGGATTTTATTCTCATAAAAAGTATTAGCTTATTACCCATCTCACTTTTCACATCATTTTTACTCCTCCACTTCTATAAACTGGATGTAAGTTATTCCATTCTGCCTATACTATGTCCATAAATCATAAATTCCTAATTCTGGCATTAAATTCTACTAATTATTTATCTCATTCAGTGAAAAATCTTATTTAACTATTCAATTTTTTTAATAGTGTTTAACGCCCGTTTTTACTACTGAGGCACCACAAGTGGTCTCTTCAATCTTATGCTCTAGTTTGTATATGTAAATAAATTGCAGTGCCCAATTCATAAGGTATCTAGCAAGGCTGTTTAGCCACTGCGCAGTTGGGTTTTATGGCATGCACTAAAGACGCTGACAAGTATGTGTCTTCTGTTAGCTCTGTGGCAGAATGTGCAGTGATGCTAGGAGTACAGGTTTGCCTCCGAGTATGAAGAATTTTTTTTTTTAAAAAATAAATCTTTGTAACATATTATGACAAATTAGTTTCATAATATTATTTCCCATACACAGCAAGATTTAATGTTAATATATATATATAAAATAAAAATAAAGTAACACTATTAACAATGTAACAAATTAACAGTAATTGTAATAGTAGAAAAGGATAAAACACTAAGAAAAAGTCACACTTGAGATTGCAAAGTCACACATTGCGATCTCAAGTGTGACTTTTTCTTAGTGTTTTATCCTTTTCTACTATTATAATTACTGTTAATTTGTTATATATATGAATACCATATTTCCTTCAGTATCTTTTCTATCTAAGAGCAATATGTTGTACATGCATGAAAAACAAAAGCCTCTTGTCCACACTACTGTGGAAATATGACATCTATGCCCGGAAGATTGAGGGCAGTTATATATGCCTAGGGTTTTAATACCTGATATTTTGTTATTTCTATGTATTTTCACTATTGAAGGTAAATGTTTCTGTTCATGTATTTATTTAGTTTTTTTGTAAAAAATATGTTTGTGATTATGACTTTATGTGTGCATAGGTAATGCCATAAAACTCAAATGATAATATAATATAACATGATATTAAGGTAACAATGTTCTACATATAGACATGATTTTGTATTAGAATGATTTAAATATTGACTGGATTAGAATGTGGGTTAGAATATTTGTAAACTTAGTGCTATTTAAATAAAAATAAAGTAACACTCATAAAACCAATAATAAAAAAATACAATTCTGAGAGATTTGAACCCAAGAACTTGCGCAGAAGAGCAATGCCTTCTAAACCAGTTGGCCACTGCTACTCTACCCTAATGTTCTCTTTTCAGATGCTTACGATTGTGACCATTACGTCTATAGCAAAGTGCCCACTGCAGTTTGCATTCACTGCATCACTTGTGAATCAGCATTTACAGTTCTCAGATTGACATACTTAGAATCTGGTGATGATTAATTTTTTTGTCAAAGTATCCATACACATAATTCATTCATTAAAACTGCTACCCATAAACACTATCTAAATCTGATTTCACATTTATAACTCCTATAATTGAAATCATTTTATGATATAGTCGAACTACACACTCTTATGCTTCACTTACTTGTCACTATTGTAGACCGGTTTCGAGAACAGTTGTTCTCATCATCAGTTCAAATCTCCGACTGCTGGATAATTCGTTGTGTTGTGGGTATTCTTTAAAGAATACAAACATATAGAAAAAACAGCAATTAAAAATGGTTTTAAGAAAGAACTAGTATACAAAAAGGTACAGAAATTCAAGAGGCAAAAGCTTATAAAAGAAACCACAACACTTTCAGCAAAGAAAGATAAACAAATTTTTAAAAAATTTACATATCATCCATGGGCTACAAAAAAATTTCAGAAAATTCTTAAAGATTTTAATATCAGGTTGGCACCGATTAACAAGTTTAATGTTAAACATCTTCTCACAGACAATGTTAATGACAGTATTCCACAGGAGAAAAAACCAGGCATTTACAAAATAAGTTGTGAAGAATGTGGAAAAATATACATAGGAAAAACAAAGAGAAACATAGGCACAAGGTTAAAAGAACATTTCAGGAACATAAAATACAAGCAAATTGAGAAATCAGCAGTGGCATTTCATTTTTGGACAGAAAACCACGATATAGTGAATAAAGCAAAATTATTAAAATCAGTGCAAGGACCTACAGAATTAGCAACATGGGAGAAAATATACATTTACAAATACAGAGACAGTTTAATGAACTTTGACACTTCCGGCGAAGAAAATATAAACTTTAAGTTCATCACACCTCCTCCAGAGCAGAATACCCACAACACAACGAATTATCCAGCAGTCGGAGATTTGAACTGATGATGAGAACAACTGTTCTCGAAACCGGTCTACAATAGTGACAAGTAAGTGAAGCATAAGAGTGTGTAGTTCGACTATATCATAAAATGATTTCAATTATATGATTGGCTTCACTGTGAATGTTCCAATTAACATTTTTAGTTATAACTCCTACATTCAAATCGTTACTCACTAATAAACCTTCTCTTATACCTATTCCTCTTTTAACTTACATCCCTTTTATTTACTTGTGTTCTACATCATTTATCCCCATTCATATTTCTATACTGCTAAGAGTTACATTTTCTTCAAAAGCGTACTTTGCAAAAACCTAATTCCAAAATTCTTTTCAAACCTTCACAATTACAAACATTGAATCTTAATGAACCTTTTTCTCTTTTACTCGATTCCTATTCTGATCTGATATATTCCACACAGTTTGTAATTTTTCTTACTTCTAAGCTGAATCCCCTCTGTACATATTGCTCTCTGTGATTAGCATGCACTAGTTCCTCTCTCTTCTGTTCATCCTCTATTATTAATAAACTTCTATTCTCAATCCAGTAAAATCTATGTTGTGTGTATACATAATGCTCTTTGTAGCAATAGCAGTATTTAACAGATGCCAACTAATCTGATTCAAAATGTGTATCAACTTTGAAACCGATTATGTTTATGTAATTAGAATTAATTGTTGAAAAATTTACACTATTGTAATTATAGTCACTGCTGCATTGTCCACCACATAATACATAAAATGTGAACAACATATCAACTTGAGAAAATGGGCTTTTTAAATAAAATTTTCTAAGAATTATTCTTTGTTACAAATTTTATAACCTAAGATTCATACTTTTCTTTGAGAAATTATGCTTTATTATGCATATGAAATTTGTGTTTGCTGAACTCATAATTAATTAGAATCAATAATTTCTTCTGAGTCAAAATATTTAATGCTTGTTTCACTGTGTTCGATTTCAAATTGAATTAATATTGAAATTAGAATCAAGTTAACAGTAACAACATTTTTAATGTCTTTTTATGTTTTTGGTTGCTTAACAAATGATTTTTGAAGTAAAATGTAAATTGTCACATAATTCAAATACAATTTAATCATTACTAATGACTAAAATCTTAGAAATTATAGATATTGCTCATATTTTACAATAATTGCATTCTAGGTAGGCTGTAAACTTATTGGCTTATCAGTGATTAAAAGGAGCCTTACAGTTAAAAAACAAACAAAAAAATATTTGCAAAGTGTGTCTACTAAAGATGTAAACTCAATAGGCATTTTTGGAATGAATCACATACTGAACTAAAAAATCTGGAAAATGACATACAGAGAAACTATGCATAAAATAGCAGTGGTTCAAGAAAGACTATCAAAGTCTGCATGATAAAACACCTGCTCCAAATAAGTGGAGAGGGCTTATTTTACTTTCAAACTTTTTTTTTATAAACAACCTCTTAACATAGATTTAAATAGCGGGGATTTTCACAGTGAAATGTAGTATAATATAACAAATTATTTATGAGGAAATCACTCATATTTCACTAGTTTTATTTCACTTACTTGGACATGTTTCAAACTGATTTCCTCATACATAATTTGTTAAATCTCTTAACAATTTCTTTTTGATTCTAAGTGAAATTAAAAATACATTCCATATAACTATTTTACTTAAAAAGGCATTAACCTATTACTTTTAGTTTAAAATTGATTTACCTTCATACAGTTTTTTCTGTTTACTGATTTAATTACTTTAAGCATATATACCAATACCTTTCATTTTTGGCTCAAAATAAAGTTATCAAAAACACAATTCCTTCAAATGATTAACATTCACTGCTCAACAGACTATCATTTATAACTGGTTTTTAAGTTAGACATTTTACTTTTAAGTTTCTAATGGCAATTTCATGCAATAAGTATGTGATTTAAGAAATCACATACTTACAATAACTAACAATAATAGTAGCACCAGTTTTATATAACCAAAGCATGAACAAATTAGGTATATATAAAACCTGATCCTTTATTTTATATGTGTGGATATTATTATAAAACAGTTCTTGTCAAAAATTGTGAGTTTTCAGAAGAGAGAGAGAGAACAATACATGTAAATTATAACAATCAAATAAAATAAAAGTATAATTTCTTCAGGATATAAGAACCAGGTATTTGATAAATCTGTTAAGTTTTTATGCATTACAAATCAGTAAATTAATAGGAAATGACAAAACATTAATAGTTTTCTTCTCCATTGCTGTTAATTGACCTATCAATGTTTTCTGTAATGTCTTGATAAGCATTTACCTTCTTTATATACTTTTATTAAGTGTACTGTTCAACCAATGAGTCTTAAAGATGAAGCTGGAGCAATGTTAATTTTAAAATTAATTTTGTATCGGAACTAATACAGTGAAACAATTAATTTATTCTTAATTAGCTAGTGAGTCAATTTAATACTCTTATGCACCTCTTAACATTGAGTTATACAGAACATGTTTCACAGGCATTTGCCCACATCATCAGCTATGAATGGACTGCAAAATTCGTCGTTGGTTGAAAGGACTTGGTGTAGCTCTCGGAGACATTTTATGAACATTTGGATTAATTTGTCTTCTGTTGGGATTTTGAGCATTAAATCGATTCACTAGCCAATTAAGAATAAATTAATTGCTTCACTGTATTAGTTTCAAATCAAAATTAATTTTAAATTTAACACTTTGACTGTCAAGTAGACAGGGACATAGCAAACAATGACTGGGTAAGATAAACAAAATGGATACTAACAAGGTAAAAATATTGGAACAAACAGACATTTCATTTAATCACTCATTTTGGGACACAAAGAAAATGATAAAAGATTTCCTGAAACTAAAACTGAAAAGAAGATTAATCTCCATGAACATAAAGTTTTTGAATGCATATCTCAAGAAGAACATGGTACCAGAATTTGTTAAGGAAATCATGAAATCCAACCAAAAGAACAAGATACAAATAGCACTTGGAAAGGAAAAAAATAACATCCGAGAAACACAAGCACTATAAAAACCTTTCGGAAATAGATTTAAAAATTTATGAGTTACATTTAATGCTAACAAAAGTTCTGGGAAATTATATTGGGAACAATCTGGAGTTACATCTTTTCAGTATATTAACTTCAATACAAAAAAGAAAGCTGTAAAGCAGCAAAAGAAACTAAAGAACTTGCAGTTATGAAGAATAATCGGCCATATACAACACCAGAACTTTCAGAATGCAATGTAGTGAACCTATCAAAAGAAAATTTCAACAAGAATGAAATAAAGGGCAGAAGACTGGTGTCAATTTCTCTAACAATGTGGAGGAATATAGTAGATCTGGAGGTGGAGATTGATGGGCTAAATAATGACGATAACATGTTAGAAAAAAAGGGGAGGAGATTCTGAATCACATTGCCAAAAGTAAGAATAGGTTTAGAGGGCAACAGTAAATCCTGGAATTGCTTAATAAAAAACTGGTATTATAGAAAAAAGTAGATAAAGGAAACAAAATTATGATCATTGACAAAGTTGAACACAAGTCAAAGATGGAAGAACTTCTCAGTGGGAAAGAATACATGAAAATAAAACCAGATCCTTTGAAGAAATGCATGCAGTGTATAAACAAATTGATCAACAAAAGCAAAATCACACTACCCAAGGAGAAACAAAATTAAAAGCAGACAATGCCACAATAGCAAGGATACACGGCCTACTGAAAGTACATAAACTAGGAAATCCCATGAGACCAATAATAAACTGTAGAAACATAACTTCCTACCAACCAGCATGCTGCCTCCTCCAGAGATTTGGAAAATTTCTATGTTTGATAACTTATGTGTAAGTAATTCCAAAGATATGGTGGAAAAAAATTAAAGATTTGGTTCTCCAAAAGAATGATCTTCTAGTGTTCTTTGATGTAAATTCACTCTTTCCCAGCATATCAAAATGCAAACTCCCAACATCCCTTTGGAAATGGTTGCAGTCTTTGAAACTAAGCAACAAGGAGATTGAGGAATACATCCAACTAACCGAAGTCTGCATTAGTCAGAATTTCTTCAGATTCAATGGTTAATTCCGCAAACAAGAAGGAGGTTTAGCTAAGGAGAATCCATTATCCACTTTTCTATGATTTATATATGAGTAGTTCAGAAATGCACATCATCAAATCATTTCCATACATTTTTAAAGTCTGGCACAGATATGTGGATGATATCTTTGTGATAGTTAATAAGAAACACTTGGATGATGCTTTGAATTTGGTAAACCTACAAGAAATGGAAATTAAATTCACTTCTGAAACACAAGACAACATGATTTCTTTCCTTGACTTAAAAGATTATAAGAATAGACAATAATTTGAATTTTGGAATATATAGAAAGGATATTCAGACTGAAAATTACATAAAGGCCAGTGGCTTCAATCCAACAGCACACAAACATGCAGTTCTCAATAGCTTAGCACATAAACTCATTAACATACCCATGAATGAGTTTGAATACAGAGAAGAGTACTCTCACATAATACAAACAGCAAAAATCAATGGGTATGACCAAGAAATTGTAAACAAGAAAATCAAGAAATTCAAACAAAAGAAGATGTTAAAACAGGTTACAACATTGTCAGCAAAAAAAGAAATTACCATTCACAAGAAATTTACATATCATCTTGGACCACCAAAAAATTCCAGAAAATACTGCAAGAATTTGGGATTATTTTGTCCCCAGTGAGGGAATTCAGCCTAAATAATCTGCTCAACTCCAGTGATGATAGAATACTTGAAGAGAAGCAGCCAGGAAATATCAAATCAAATGTTTGGAATGCAACAAAGTATATGTTGGCAAAACAAAAAGAAACATTGGAATTAGGCTAAAGGAAAATGAAGAAACATATGGTGCAATCAGGTAACTAAATCAGCAGTTGCACATTACTTTTGGAGAGATAAACATGATATAGAAATGGAGGTCAAATTATTGAAATTCATAGTTAGATCCTTGGGGCTGGGATTATGGGAAAATTTTTTTTATAAAAAATATGAAAATAAGGTTATGAATCTCGAAATCCCAACAGAAGACAAATTAATTCAAAAGTTCATAAAATGTTCATGAGAATTACAACCAGTCTATTCAACCAACAACAGATCTGGCAGCGGACTCAGCTGATGATGCTGGCAAAGGCCTGTGAAACATATTCTGTATAATTCAATGGTAAGTGGAGGATGAGTATCAAATCCACTCACTAGCTAATTAAGAATAAAAAAAAGTTAAATTGTTCATTCTAATGGCAGGAAGGGGAAACAATTGCATCTTTGAAAAACAATGTTAGATTTTAAAGGGGAAAAACTGTACCTGTCAAAATATTAATGTTACTAAACGAAATTCATAAATTTGACCAATGGTTTCTTCTTCTTCTTCTCCTTCTTCTTCTTCTTCTTCTTCTCCTCCTCCTCCTCCTCCTCCTCCTTCTTCTTCTTCTTCTTCTTCTTCTTCTTCTCCTCCTCCTCCTCCTTTTTCTTCTTTTTTCCTCTCTGGAGTCTATGTTTGTAATCTGTGCCTTAATTCACTCTGTGACTGAAATTCAGAAACCGGAAATGTTTACTGAGGGTTTTTATGAAGATCTTCAAATAACAGAGTATCTGAGATGATTATATTCCTCAGAATCTTTCAAGATTTTCCTCCATCTAAAATACGAGTGCATAATTTGTATATATTGCAGCCATATACACAGATAGCACTGTAATATGATAGCAACATTGAAAAGATTCATACATGAATCTATCACTCAGCTATTTGGGATGGACATTACACATCAGTTAGGTGAAGGGCCATGCAGGACTTCAAGGAAGTGAACTCAAGATTAATCAGCCAAAGAAACAGCACAGGATAGAGATGCAGAAATAGTATACAACCAGATTCCAAAAAGCTACTTCATCAAGAAGAACGCATTGATGGCAAATGGAATGCAGCAAGATGTCACGCTGTTGAAACATTCTTTCCATCTATGAAGCAGAGGCTAAAACTGCAAGCTCAAGTTACACCACAGATTACAGTCCTGATGACAGGTCATGGATTAACCGAATCCTATATATAGTGCTTCAAAATTATAGATGATCAAACTACACCTGCTATCAGAAGCTCAAACAGTTGACCACATTATTTATGATTATAGATTGCTGAAGTCGGAAAGGGACACCACGTGCAAATATATTTAAACCAAAGAAGGGTGGCTGCAAACATAAAACCAACTGATTAAAAAATATTTTAAAAAATTTTTATAAAATGAGTTAACAGTAGTTGCGAAAAAACATAAAAAACCTCTTTATAAATAACTGAGCTAAAATAACAATTGTAAATACTCAACTACTTGCTTACACAAATAATATTTTAATAAACTGCACCATGAATTGCCAATTATATGTACAGAAGTCTTAGACAAATAATTGGCAATAGAGAGCACATGGTTTGCAGATTCAAATTTCAAGATTATGACATAAGGTCACTAAATGGCTGGCAGGGCAATGATTATACTTCAGTTCACATTGATACTACACAATGAGAAAGAATAATGGGTTATTTCCCTTTGGTACTAATGGGTATAGCATTGGCTTATGAAAGTAAGAAAACAATTCAGGCAATAATTAACTCTATTTAGAAACAATCAATGAAAAAGGAAACTGCAAATAATGCCTCCTCCTTTTAGTGCAACAGCCCTAGTAGTTCCTTGGATGGCTGTAATGACCACTACATTCTTTACTTCTGTCTTGTGACATCATGGGTAGAGGGGGCATATGATTAGCATACAGAAACCCCAGTGGTTGCCTATCATGTCACTTCTGATATCTAAGGATGCCACCTCTCCATTAGGCTGCTCTCCAATTGTTCTCATGATAGGTGAATCCCATTCTAGATCTCCCTAACTTATCAAATTTCTAAGTAGGTACCGGGGATCAAAACCAGTACCTTCCAGCCAGCAAACCAGGAGGTGGACAAACAAACAGATAACTGATTTAGGTAACTAGATCTACTTTCAATGGATATCTTTGCATGTGGGAGTATAGGGGAATAAAATATTTTGAAACGAAAAGAAGAAGAAAAAAAGAGCATAAAAATTATTCTAGAAAATAAACCATTTAAATACTGATTCTAGAAAAAGAAAAGACAAGATTTTTTATAAGCTGCTTATTAAGTTTCAAATACAACTAATTATAAAATTTGGAACATATGAGCACAAGAATTAAGGTTAAACTAAGAAGAGAATATGTGGCTATAGTTTAACTGAACAGGAACATGATTCCTACATTGCTTCAGTTGATTCTTATCCACAATGGAATTTTCTCTTTGTATAAGGTACAATTGGGCTACTACTGTCAATCATTGGGCAAACACTACTGATGATCTATTTCAGGTCAAGGTCAAGTTCCAAATTTCTTGGGAAAGGAGAAAAATGAACTAAATTCAGAGATTTCCTATTGGAAATAATAACAACAGCAACAAGTTGTTGCCATTATCATTCTTCCCTCTATCTGAAATATTATAATCTAGTGATTTGAGTGATGCCAGTAAACCTAAAAAGTGTATAATTAAAATCTCCACACTATTACTATTATTTTGAGAAGTTCTGAAATGAATTATTCTGCATTAGAAATTTTGTAATAATATTCTATTGTATCCTTATTTCTAATAGATTCACTTTCTTCATAACAACATGATACCTCCAGAAGATGAATGACCTATAAGAGTACGAATAAAAAAAATTCTGTCTGTATACATATCAGATTGAAGCTTATAATTTTTCAATTATCTGATGCCAAAACATTCAGGGCTTTGATCACAATAAAAATATTTTCCATGATCTGAAATATTTTAAATATTTGTAATATTTTACAAACATGGAAAAAGCCCTATTAACTTATTCATCTTAATCTACATATACATACTATAAAGTTAAAGATTTTTCTCAAAGAAGTTTCTTTGCAACATTGCTTCAATAGTTGGTTTAAATGTATACTGACTATTTCATATTTATCATGTAATGCATGAAAAAAGTTTCAGTATTTCAATACCAAAAAGGAAATCACATACAAAGGTAGTTACAAATTATAACTTTTTAATTATGATTATATAAGGATAAGTCAGAAAGTAATGTTTTCTAATCAATATATCTCATATTTCAGATATTGAGCTGCTTGTTGAATGAAATGAAATTCGATGTTGATTGCTAAGTGGCTATTTCCAATTTCAGTTTCACATATCTCTTAATAATAGACAATCAAAATTACTACTCCATTGTATCAATGGACAGAAGAGGAAATTTATCAGTTAGTTGGTTTTTTGGGAAAATAGGACACTTCAAATTCAAATTCATTTTAAACTGCAAGCTGTTTATAATCTAAATGTGAGTACTGTGTAACACATGCAAAAAAGATATTGGAAATTGAGATGGGCACTCCCCGGACTCGAACCCTCTAGGCAATTATGGTTGCCATCTGAATTAAGTGTATGTATGCATATTATGTATTGTTTTATTTTGTTGGGGTGAGGAAGTCTTAAGAATTTTTTTAAATGAGCGAACCAGCCATCATATCCTAAGTTTTGAAGGTTGCACCGGAAAGTAGCATTACTTGTTAGAGGGACTGTATATGACAATAGAGAAAAAGAGGTGAGAACAGAGCAGCCAGAGACGACAATACAGGTAAACAGTTTGGCGCAATAAAACGGAGTAACCATGGACGACAATTGAGAAAAACAGTTGGCCGCAAGACTTATAGCAAGCTAGCAGCAAAAGTAACCTACGGGAAGAATTTTTTTGAATAATTAAGTACTGTCTATCTGTGCTTGGTTATTAGGTTATGTCCATCAATAATCATTTATTAGTAGAAAGGACAAAAATCTGGTATGGAGAACTTTCCTTATAAAAAACTGTTGGAGTGGTAAGAGACAAAAGTTTGTGTGAGCTTAGTTCTGGCACTTCGAAGAACTTCTTAAGACTTCCTCAATATGTTCAGATTGGGAACCCTGTGCCACAGAGCAATTGAATAAATCAAGGCTGTTATCGTCAAAACAAGTTTATTCTATCCACAGCCACCTTTCCATCTCCTTTACCCTCGAGACAAGAAACTTGTTTCTAAAATACCAGCTTAACATTGGTCGGAGCATTGTGGAAACCCCAGGATTAAGATACCATCAAAGGTGCCGTGAATGGGCAGAGAAGAAAGTCTACACGTCATCCATTAAGATTAACTGAATTCTTGGTTAATCTAACACATCATACTTCCACATCCCCCTACTCACCATTGTCAAATTGCTCTGAAAGGGTTTCCCAACTTGTGGTTGTTTGCAACCTTAAGAAACTGCCACAAAATTCAGTGACAGTTACATGAGTAAGACAGACAAACAAAAGAGCAGCATCTTTTCATGTCTTGTTTCTGCAATTCAGGATATTTTTCTGAGTGACATTTAACAGTGTAATTGTAATATGTCCGTGATGCTGTGCATGAATGTCTATGGTGCAGCAAGTTACAGTTTTGACAAATGGATTTTCCTAGATAAGGTCTAAATAGAGGAGATGATTATGTGAGAAAATGTTTGCTACAAATGTTAGTATTTCATAATAGCTACATAAAAAGAGTTGGAAAATGGCCTAAGTTTATATATTCAGACATTTTTAAGAAAACTATCTTCTTTGGTGTCTGTTTTAGGAGTGTAGATGCTACTGACTTCTAGAAGCTCAAAAACCATGATATTCTCTCACTTTATATGTATGCACTCTTAACTTTTTCTTCAATATTCTGTAGAATGAGTTCTTTCTCCTACTCTTAGTCTTCCATGATAAACAGTTTGTGATTTATAGTTAGAGATGTGATTGGAAAGAAACAATAGAGAACAGTCTTTAGTTTGAAAAAATACTGACAGTTGAAACATTTGTTAAACTTTTAGACATAAAATGAAATGTATGAATTTAAATGGCTAAAAAACTGTAAAATATTCATAATTTCTTCATGCATACTGCAATCTGGTAAAATAGTTTTGTAAATCTCAGAAAATCTTTTGAATGCATTTAGAAGTTGTGTAGCAGTAAAATAAATCCTGGTGTGGTTTATAATATATGTATAATATGCTTAATCTGCACAATTTTTTTCAGTGCATTATAACATAGACACATGATTTGCTGTGGAAAAGCACAATTCTATTTGCTTTCCTACACATTTAAGAAATTTTATTAACCCACAGACTCATGTAATATTAACCAAAAGGATTACTACTTGATGGAAATAAAAATATAAATGCCTATTTTTCAGAAAAAGAATCTTACCAAGGGTCTAATGTACTACTGCTCTCTAAGAACTTATAGGCTCCTTAATGATCACAGAAAATTTATAAGCTACTCAGATATAAATGAAAATTCTTGTTAAAATGTACTTTCCACCTTTATACATATATACTCATCATATTACATTTTGCTGTGTTTTAATTATACATTTGATGTTTAAATTTACTTGAGAGCCTTTACAGTGAGCAAACCACATTTTCATCAATATGGAATTATTGTATTCCATAGTATATGTCTATGTATGTTCTACAATCAAGAATCCAAGAAAGCTTGTACAGCATCCATCATGTGCTGTGTAAGAAGATGATCTTCACTCTCATCAGAGAAATGTGATGAGATAATGGCTAACAATTGCAGAAGATCTCCCAATCCAGGTATACCAGTGCTTTTCAAGTCTTCACCGCTCTAAAACAGGTAAAATGAAGTAAAATAATTAAGACATATGGAAATGTTACAGTGGAGTAGAAAATATTAATTTAACTAACTGAGATATTTCCTAAACTTCGATTAAATAATAAAATTAGAATTCGTTTTGAAATCTTCACCCTCATCTCATTTTCCACTTGACTTGTGAAACTAGTTCTAGCTTTAACAAGTTTACACATAAGTTGTATAAAATTCCAGCACAATATAAATGAATGCAATGTATTATGAGGACAAGTCAAATGTAAACCTTAAAATTGTAATAAAAGTTTGAAACTTTGCGCCACTGTCCTAAAAATTGGCAGTACTTGTACAAACATTTTCAGGAATATCCTATAGGTGGCCATACAGTGCAGACAAGCAAACAGCATCACAGTATCAGTTTAACAATAGCTATCCCTTTCAGATATGCACCAAGTTACTTAATTTTTGAATAGTGAAGATATGAAACCTATTGAAATTCATTAATGAAGAATAATTTGGTATGGAGGTGCATACCAAAATGCGAATGGTGTAACTTCTGGCATATGAAGTTGTGACACCAGAGAATACTGTACAGTTGAAGCCTTAGTGATGGGAAACTGCCATGTAATGGTAACATTAGTCATGACTCAGCACCCACATCATTCAGATATGGATGTGAATTTGGATATGGATAAGAGGTACATCAAGCAGTGCAGACAACAAAGAGAATTTTCTAGACGAATTCATGCACTTTGTGAACACTGGAGGGCTGGCATTTGAACATAAAGAGACTATATAGGAAAATTATACAGCTGTGTACCATTTCTTCCCAATAAATTAAATATAAAAAAAATTGTTAAGGTTTTCATGCGGCTTGCCCTCGTATTCTTATTATGCTTACTACTAATAAAATATGAACTTAAAACCAGTAAGCTCAACATCACTTGTCTATATTCCCCATAAAAAGCTTACAATGTGGTCTAAAAGAGTAGCTTTATATACAAATTATCATAATTGTATCTGGTTTAATTTCTTATCCATGCACACATGTATCCTTTTAATGGACACTCTGGTTGAGTAGCTGCACTATAAGTCAACTTCATTACAACATGGAGAGTTAACAACTGCTGCCTGAGTAGGATTTTTTCCTTACTCTGAAAAGGTGAATATCATATGCAGGATGTTTATGATCAACATCAAAATATTTTCATTGTATATAGAGGAGTTTTAGACAAGTAATTTGAGATACGGAACCTAGAGTCGCAGATGTTAAATGTCAAAGTTATGAGTTACTGAAGTAATTGCAAATTTGTGCTGAGAATTTTACACTACAGTTAAATAGAGTTAAATTTTGTATTAGAATGGCTTGATAATAAACCTAAACCTGTGAGACAATAATTGTCTAGCTTCAATCCCAGACCTGCTTATAAATAATATATATGAAATATAGTCACAAAAGGTCATATAGATATGGATTGCACATATTGTTTAGAGAAAATAAGAAAGTATGGCAAACAGCCAGTGTAAAAGGGAAAATTTCCAGAAAATAGCTAGCATTATAATCTTTTGAGTTCATAGGTTCTCTTTGTGATGTTTACAACAATCAGGTCAAAAAGGCCTTGAAAGCAACTGGATAGAGAATAGAAAGTGTTCCCAAGGATTCTGAGAGGACAAGTGTTCTTTAGTTAATAGTGCTAGGAAGGCTCATGCAATAAGTAAATGAAATCATAAAATCTCTGATACGGCTTTCCTTTAAAGTATAGCTATTTAGGTCAAAAACATAGTATCTAAGACTAAGATTCTACTGTGGGAGGACCTGAATAAAATCTTAGAAGATAGCCAATGAGAATTAAACAATAATAAAAGAGAATAGGATCCCACCTATAGGAAGATAGATGTAGTAAGAGCAAATCATATGATATTTAGAAAGTTATGTTGAATGTGTTTTATAGCACATAAGACTGATGGAAGGGCAAATTAATAATAGCAGTTGTACAAGAGATTTTTAGATGGAGATTCAGATTTTAGACTGAGATTAGACTAAGACGAAGCAGTGACTATGAAACATGATTATGATACAGAGAGCATGAAAGAATTTTCAATAAGGTACTATAGAGATCATAAGTTGTGTGCAAAGATGCGAGTTACAAATTATACAAGTTATGAAGTTACAGAGGTTAAGGCACTTAAAGTTAAAACATCTACTTAAAACATGAGTTAGTCAGACAGTCACTTGTTAATTCAGGGCAGAGTTTAAGCCTAATTCAAGAGAGTTTAAGTGAATAGAAAAGTGAGTGTAGAAACATGATGTATACAGTTAATCAGTTTTTGTAGCAGAAACATTTTCAAGATCCTAGTGCGATCTGATTGGAACCATATTTATATGAAAATATGTGATAATAAACAGTGAAAACTAGAACTTGGAGTGCAACTTAACTGTTGCTGGCTTATCATCTCCTTTCCCTATGATAGTGTATCACAAAAACATTAAGCTGGTAAATTAAGCTTATAGTTGAGGATAAAACATTACAAGATGACAGTATTGAATGGAGGTTTGACCAATCATCCCTGAGATACCAATTGATTTATGAACTTTGATCACCTCCTTATAAAACCTAACCCATATTTCCTTAACACATCCACAAAATAATGAAATACACAGCAAATGACAACCAATGTGGTGGCTCTTCATAGCTGAAAAGGAGTTAAAAACAAAGCACTAGTAGCATGAGACAAGAAGAAGGGAACAGCTGAAACAGAGCAGATGATGGCATTTTGAGATGGGAGTTCAACAGCTGAAGGTGATATGGTAGATCTATAAATGCTATCACTACTATGTGGTTGACAATGAAGTGGAACCAGTAGTAAGCTTGTGGCTTGCTTAATCATCATGAGAACAGAGCTGATTGACCCACAGCAGTAAAGAGGAACAACTCAACGCAATGCAGACAGCAACTTGCAACAAGAAAGAAGAATAAGGTACAGATAAAATTTTAATTTTTATATAAAAGAACCCAAAAAAAACTTGATAGTGCATTTAGGCATAATGCAAACATACATATTATTAAGAAGTAAAAGAACCAATATGGCAGAACAGGCTAGTTGAGTGAAACAGTAGCATATAAACTGACCTAAGTAGAGGATCAGAAGAGAATGACCAATCTGACAAAGCCAATAGTGAGGACCGAATGATAAGGTTACTTAGTCGGATGATGAACATGTAATTAGAGCATGTAAAAGATGAATTGGGAGATAAGTTAGAAAAGATAAATGATTTGGGAAATAAATTAGAAAAGATGGAAAATTTGCAAGTAGAATTATCAGGATGAACAACTCATTAGATAATAAACTTGAGCACACAGAAAATTCATTAGATGCTAAATTTGAGCAACTAATAAAAGCACAGGGAGAGCTTAGCAGCCATACAGAAAGCTCATAGAGGAACTTGCAGATTAGGCTTGAAGGAGTAGAAATATCGCTGGACAATAGGATATAAAGTAAGTTCCAAGAAGTTCAGAAAATTCAATCTGATTTTACAAAACAGTTAGAAGAAAATTGTAACAATTGGGAAGGTGAAAAAGGTGAACTAAGAAAATATTTTGGTGTGGTTAGGAAAGACATGGATAGAATAGATGGAAAAATGGTCGAAATTGAGAAGTAGGGCAGGACTTAAAGACAGCTGTAAACCATAACCATGCCAGCTAGAAGACCAAATGAACCAGAAATTCAGATTTGTTAAACTAATTGTCCAATCATTGGATAATAATCAAATGCAGTTGTCAAAGTAGCTGAAATAGATGAAGGCAAAAATAGCAACAGTATAGATAGTTGTAATATTAATGTAAGTGATACTAACCAAACTGTAAAGGGACCACGATCTGGTGATAGACATATGCCCGAGGTCAACAAACCTCAGTCGGGCACATCAGCCAGACCAACTAACCTTATGAGTGCTCATGTTGTGAATATGCTTATGTATAATTGCAATGATAATAATACCTCATGTAACAGAACCAGTAATAGTGCATGCATGACAAAAATGTCATATCAATCATAGCCTAGCCAATTAATAAATTAAATTTCTCTCCTGACTTTTATGAGGATTGAGGAGATAATCTGAAAATATTCATTTAAGACATGGAGGATTGTTTTACATTTAAGGGAGTTCCAAATGATATGAACATTATATTTTTGAGAAGGAATCTGAACGGGCAAGCAGCTAATTGGCATAAGCTTACCTTATCAGAATGCACATCATACGAAGAATTTAAAATGTTATTCCCATCCCAGTATTGCGCTCCAGCAAGATAAAATTCCATACGATCAGACATATCCAATGGAAAGTATGATCCAAGAAATGGAATCAACATGGTGGACTACTTCCTGTCCACCAGAAAGAAATACAAACTTCTTGATCCACCTCTATCTGATCGGAAACTAATGAACTTGGTTGCGAACCATTTTCCAGAACATATACGAAATCATTTGATCGCTGCCAAGCTCATTAGTTTCTCGGAGATGATCGAGCTGCCTACGGTTTTCGACCTACAAGGAAGGGCTACCTGGACTATAGAGGAATCGAATCATGGTGCGAACCGTACCGTGAGACATACAACACTCCCAGGTCGAACTTTCGCGGGAATGGGACAGAGTCCAATAGATATAGGAATAATGGGGAAAACAAAAATAGTACAAGACCCCAAATTAATATGATGAATATAGACATGCAAGGTGGAAGAAACAACCTAGAACAGAACAGGCGCTTATATTTGGATTATAGAAGACGCGAGGAATCTTCAAGATGGTGGGGAGAACAAAGAAATTGGCAATCAGCTACAGCATTTTTGAGATGGAACGCACCACAAAATTACTGGAGATGTCAGGATGAGCAAATATCCGGACGCAAGATGATGGAGTATGGAAGAAATTCAACCCTGAACAAGCGAATATCTGATATAGCCCCAGAGCATCAATCCAATCACGCGATGCAGGAAAACTCCTCAACACGCTCTTCCAGACTCTTGTAGAGCAACATGGGAATTCAGGATTGCAGAAGTCACGGTGATGCGAAGTCAACAGATTACTTATTAATTAATTGAGAAGGAAAACATAAATTCGAAACCAGAGGCATCTGAGGAAATTATTGAAACGCTGAAAATAAAATTACAAATAGGCAACATTCATACTACTGGACTGTTGGATTCAGGCGCGTCTCATAGTATATGTAGTCTCAACTTTTATGAAAAACTACTGAAAAGCTACTCAGATCTACAGAGAAAGATTTCTTAATACAAGCTGTCCATATCTACCATATTTCAATCTATTCATAGGTTACTTAAATGTAAGTGAAGCTTTAAGAGAGTGTAGTTCAACTGAATCATACAATGATATCAATTAATACTATTCATAGGTGTTTATTTGAACTGGTATGCTTTAAGATGCAAGTAAAAGTCAATGGTGTGCATATCCTTTTGAAAACAAAACTAACATTAAGTATGAAACCAATGGCTCTGGTTTCCCCATCTCAAATTGCTCATCTTCTCTATATAGGATGCAAATATTTTGGTCTTGTTCATTAAAACCTGAACATTTAGATGTTGCTTACTCAATTCATTTGCTCAGTTTTATTAGTTTTATTCATAATATCAAAATACTTAGGCAGTTGGGTTACTCCTGCCTCTTCCCCCTCTCTGCAAAAAACAACTTAAGAGCATAATTAATTTTCAATCTTTTTATATATACAAAAGAATTTGCTAAGAAAAAAAAGTTTACAGGCTTTACTTGAGAGAGTGAATGGGACTCTTGCATCTGATGAGGAACAAGCAATTAATTTTAGATGGGTAATTATTTGTAACAAAATATTGTAATCTTTTCTTTCTACTTTGAAAGATAAGATCCTGTTAAGCCTCTATTACTTATATTACGTGAGATGGTGTCAAAAAGTACTGTCTCCTAGTTTTATCTCTTTAATTACTTAGCAATAGGACAAATTTGATTTCAGGATGTTCTATTATTATGTTTTTGCATTTTCTCAGGCAGCTGTAGCTTATTAAGTCAATAGGAATATTAATGTATTCTTTTAGAAAGTGGCAGACACATGTGAGATTTGCCAATGAGCTTTTTTTTTACAACCTAAGTTTAGGATATATTACCACTCCATTGTCAACAGCTTCGTAAGTACACTATTTATATAAAGTTCTTTTATGTTAGTTTTGTTACTTGTCAATCGTGTCTATGTTGCTGTCAATTTCACCTTTCATTAGTGAATATTTTTTTGAAGATATTTTCTCTTCAATGACACTCCCTAGTTCTTTGGCTGGCATAACAATGTGATATTAGGAGGGAGAACCAAAACTATGATGTCCATTTTTAAGTTCATTTTATGGTGGGGCATTGTCAATTACATGAAATGCTTTTCTTGGCATATTCATTAAAGTTAGAAATTTTCCTACAGCTGGAACATAATGTGAAAGAATAATTTTTAAATATATCCAGGCAGCCTTCTAATGAACACAATGACTGGCCAAAGCATTGACAGAAATATTTTTAGATGCCCTAAGGTTCTTTGCTTTACCAATCATAATTTAGCTTTGAGGTCCGCCATAATAACTTTATGCTTAAAAATCTAATAAGGACACTGAATTTATTAGGATTGAAAAATGTATACTTTGCTCATTTTAATAATCGATTAAAATATGGAATAAAATTTTGGGGAGGAAAATGTGAGACAGTATTTAAAATCCAGAAGAGAGCAATAAGAATTATAAGTGGAATAGATAGTATGACATCCTGTAGACCCTGTTTTAGGAAACATAATATACTACCATTAACCTGCCTCTTTATAATATAAGTCGTAAACCATATTAAGAGACATCAGGAAGAATTATGTACAAATATAGATATTCATTTTCATAATACAAGAAGGAAAAATGACCTTCATGTTCAGATATGTAGAACAAATATTTTAAAAAATAATCTCACTAATGTAGGCATTAAAATGCATAACAAACTATCAATAAATATTAAAGAAATAACCAATATAAAACAATTTAATAAAGAAGTCAAAACTTTTCTACTACAACATACCTTTTATTCAGTAAGTGAATATATGAACTTTAAATAAGGCATATTGTAAATTTAGTATAATTACTAAACTTGTATATTGCTTACATTATATTCTGTATGAAGCCCCATATCATGTAAATGATCCAAATGGTGAATAAAGTATTAATATTATTTACTGCTTGCAAGAATTATAATCCTTTCCTTACTATATTTGTAACCAGGTGCAGCTTGGACTAAGGGAGTTTTGATGATAACATCTTGTAGTTTAGTCTGGTTTCATTACCAGTTAATCCTTCAGTTAAGAATTAATGATTTTTTAAATAAAAAAACTTCTTCAAATTTTGCCAAAAGTTTTTCCCCCACAAATGTTCAGCTGCCTAACATTGTATAATTTTTTTCCAGAAATCAAATCATCTAACACTGGCCCAATGGTTACACAATCAGTTCCCTTCTCTGAATTCCTTCTGCAAATATATGGCTTTTCTAGTACTGTGGAACCAGATATTGGTATGTCTTTGCCCCAGTTTTCAGTGAACCACAAAAGTTGCTTTCATACATCTTTTATTTTTTTTCTATATTTAGTGCATTTGTTACTCAGGCCAAGATCACTTTTCAATTTCTTCCCACCTTTTCCAAGTTTTCTACTATAACATGTCCAACACCATCATAGTGTAAAGCCACTTTTTTAATAATTTCACCTATGTCCAATGTCTTTAATGCATTTCACTTGAAGATGGATACAATCACCTTCTTTCTTTTACATGCCAGACTAGATGCACTAAAACAGTAACAGCTGAACCAGAAAAAGCAATTTTGATAACTGAATAAAGGAAAAACATACCTACTAAAGCATTCAAGCCAATAATGCAAAACGGTGATCTTTGTTGTTGACAGTTGACAAAATTAACAAGATCTTATTAAAGTGAATTTGAGTTCATTTCTTCAGTGCCTGGAGACCAGTATAAATAAATTGTCATGGTGACTTCAGTCCCCATAAAAAGTAAAAATACAGTCTCTCACATTCACTAATGTATATAAATATATCAAATAATTGGAACTCTACTCTTTATGGTAAAGAGACCTTACACAGTTATGTCATTATTGTAATATTTGTTTTAGCAAATTCTGAAGGAATGAAGCTATTGCAGCTGTATCCATAAAGCATCATCTAATTTTTAGCAAATCCTGAAGGAATGTTAGCTATTGTGATTGTACCAATGGAAAGATTTTTCATTAATCTATCCAAATCTGCATCTATCATACCTACTAGGCACTGAAAAGGACAAAAAAATTATAAAAATGTGCAATTCTCTCTCTCTCTATTCATACGCACACTTCAAAATATAGCGATTACAAATCTGCGACATTTTCTGTAGTGTTTTATCCTTTTATGCTTTTTAGTTATTGTTTTATTTATATATATATATATATATAAATAAAAAATAAAAATAAAATAACACTATTAACAATGTAACAAATTAACACTAATAATAAAAGTAGATAAGGATAAAACACTTAAATAAAGTCACACTTGAAATTGCTATATTTCGAACTACTGGAGTTCTTCAATGGCAAGAAGCTAGACTTATCTACTTATCTACTTTTATTATTACTGTTAATTTGTTATGTGTGCGTGAGAGAGAGAGATTGTACGTGTGTCTGTCTGTTAACACTTTAGCGGTTGCAATTTTTTTTTTCAATGAAACTCAGTGTATATCCATTAATTGACAAACGATTCGTCAAGTTCATTAACCAGAAAAATTGGACTATTGGGTTGGGGGGGGGGGAGTTTAAACCTACAGTGCAAATTTTAAAAAAAAATTGAAAATTGTTATACCAGCTGCAATTTTTGCTTTGTATCAACAAAACTCAGTAATTTCTTTAAAATAAATTGATAAAAGTAGTTCTTGAAAATCATGGAAATCGAGCCATTAGAAGTGGGGGGTATATCTGAAAAAATTTTGAGGGGTTAAAGAAAAATTTAAAAATCCCTCAAATGGCTGCAATTTTGAATGTTTTTAAAGGAAACTCGATATATACCATAGAAATAAAGTAGGAAAAATAGTTTAAAAAAATCAAGAATTGGATTATTAGGAGGGGGATTTACCTGAAACCCCAAATTTAAAAATTGTTCTAGTGGTATTTACATATAATTTTTTGCAATGAAACTCTATATATACCATTTAAATAGAATAAAAAAAAATAGCATTTGTGAAAATCAGGGAAATTGGGGGTATAAGAACATGAGATTTGCCTGCACCCCAAAATTTAAAAATTGCTTAGTGGCATTAATATATGTTCTTTCACAACAAAACTCCATATATGTTATTTAAATAGAATAAGAAAAATATTCTCAAAAATCAGGCAGGCCATTGGGGTTACCTGAGACCCAAAATTTAAAAATTGCTCTAGCAGCACCAATAATTCTTTTTTAACAACAAAACTTGGCATATACTATTTAAATCAAACAAGAAAAACAGTTTTTGAAAATTATCAGATTATTGGTACTGGGACATACCTGGGGGGTTAAGCCCAAATTTAAAAATCACTCTAATGGCTGCAATTTAAATTTTTTTTTAAAGTAAACTCGATATATGCCACTGAAATAAATAAGAAAAATAGTTGCTTTATATAAAACCTATTTTTAAACCAGTTAAAATCTTTTTCCCATGGGAAGGGTTAAAATTCTAAAATGGTTAAAATGGCTAAAATCTTCAATACTCTAGTTGACACACAAAATAGTTTCTGAAAATCAGTGAAATTGGACTTACTGTTGGGGGGGGATTACCAAAATTTAAAAATTTGCTCTAGTGGCATTAACATTTGATTCGCAATGAAACTTTGAATATACCATTTAAATAAAATAAGGAAGGAAAGAGAAAAGAAAAAAAAAAAAAATCCTGAAAATCAGTGAAATCAGATTATTGTCAGGGGGGAAGGTTTTGCCTGCACCCCAAAATTTAAAAATTGCTTTTGCAGCACCAATATTTGTTTATTTCACAACAAAACTCAGCATATACCATTAAATCAAGTAAGGAACAAAGATTTCAAAAATCAGTGAAATCAGATTATTAGGAGTAGGAAACCCAAAATTTAAATATTACTCTAGTAGCACCATTTGCTTTTTTGCAACAAAATGCTGCATATACTATGTAAATAAAATAAAAAAAATAGTTTCTGAAAATCATGGAAATTGGGCCATTAGGAGTGAGGGTACACCTGAAACTCAAGATTTGAAATCACTCTAGTGACACCAATATTTGTTTCTTTATAACAAAATTCAGTATATATCATTTAAATAAATAAACAAATTAGTTTCTGAAAGTTAGGGAAAGTGTACTATTAGGAGTAAAGGCATACTTGAAAACCAAATATTAAAAAGACTAACGTTTAATTTTCTCTATATTGTTTAAAATAAAATGATAAATTAATTCATCATATAAACTGTATTTTTAACATTGCATATGTCTTATATTTAACAAAAGGATCGCCATGAAAATAGAAAATGTGAAACATTAAACTAATATGTGAAAATTATATTTGTATGTAAGAGCGCTCTGTAATAACCTTTAGAAAACGTTTGTATTACATGTTTTTACTGCAATAACATTTAAATTAAATTTCAAAGTCAATGAAAATCAATGAAACTTTTGACTGAGTTTGTTGATTCTGTATATTTGGTTACTACATTGAAATTGTTTTTAAATAATAACATGTTTTTGTTTTATTAAAACTTATGAACATCATTTTCTTAAATATACAATGAACTGGAAATTCTCTGTTATTTTTCTCTATTTCTCAAGGGGCAAGTTCATAAACATGGTTACGTTTAAAAATACCTACACAGTATAGCTCTGTCTATCCGCAGTCATACATTTCATTTAAATAATAGTATAGCATTCATCTTTGTGGTTTAATCTCAATAATAATAATGATAATTCTAAAAAAGTGATTTCTCTTTGTAATACTTATAGGTTGCAAGAATTCTGATTTTGTTCCCCTTTTACCACACAGTATTGCCACACTTATTTCATTTTATTGATTAATAAAACCTAATGTGGATTTTGTATTCATTTTTATTGAAAGTTATTTAATTTGGTGAGGAAGTCACTTAGTTTATGCAGCTCCTGGGTGATGAACTTTTTGATACAATGTTAGATATCCAATGTAATGCTACACTGATGAATCAAGAGATGATATACAGCATAGGACTCTGCTCCACAGCTGATTTTTTATAGGTATATCACATAGTGCACATTACATATAGTCAGAAGGCTCTGCAGACTAAATTATAATAGCATTTTAATGTACAGGCAGCATCTACATGTACCCTAAGGAATTATTAAAGGTGGCCGTTTCATCAGCAAGTTCATAATTTTTTGGCTTACGTAATTTAAAGAAACATTTCCTGTGGTCAAATCCAGGGTATGAAAAGGGGGAGGGGGGATTTTAAATTTAGATTTATTAAAAAAATATTATATAAAATTAAAAACATGAAATTTGTCTGACTTAGAATTTTCTGCAAAGTCATCAGATTACACAGTCTGAAAGTAAATGATCACATACTGAGTGGGATAGCTGAGCCAGTAACACTTAAGATTCGAATTTGGTAGATGCTGGGTTCAATTCCCTTGGGAAAGGCCATCTTAACCCTTGGTTTTTTCATGGTTTTCCCTGGTCAATTAGGCAAATGCTGAAATGGGTATTTATATTCTATGAATTTTCTCCAGCTTCCTTTCATTTCATTCCATAGGATTAGTTACTAGGGTTGGAAGCATCAGGCAAGGGAGGATGGTGTCTTGTGTTGTGGTGGTGGCTTGTGCTCAGGAAAAGTTACTGTTAGTATCTGGTGAGTTATGTTTGGTAGCCACTTCAGGAGATCTTGGGACACCTCAAGTCACACCGTGATGGAACTGGGATGGTTCTCACAGGCCCATTAGCATTTGCAACTTGATCATCTGTGGAAAAATTAGGAACCGCCTATGCCCATGCATTACCTCCTTGGATTCCTGGTCATCCAGTGTATCCTCCATTTCGTTACTCCCTTTGGGACATATGTACAATAAACCCATTAATGACCATGGTGCAAATTCCTCCTCCACAAGAAGAAGAGGAGGAGGAAGAAGAAGAGGAGGAGGAGGAGGAGGAGAAGAAGAAGAAGAAGAAGAAGAAGAAGAAGAAGAAGAAGAAGAAAAGATAACGTATTGTGAACTGTGTAATCTCTTCTGACATACTCTTTGTATTCCAGAGAAATTTATTATTAACAGATAAGGCTTGTTTCATTAGAGAATATAGTTCCTTTTTTTTTTAATTTTAATTTTATTATTGTAGTTAATGGATCATCTAGAGAGCAAATGCCAAAATAACTTACTAAGCTGTCCAGCCAAGCTGATAATGATGGACTTAAATATGACATTTTCTCACACATATCTTCAGAAGTGATGATAATCTGTTTCAGACGCTGTCCAGATATGACCAACAGTTGAGAACAGAGCTGTGAAGGATCATGTACTGCAGACATGATCTGAAAAAGAGAAACCAGTTAAACAAAATCTTTATAAAAATCTGCCTTTGTTTCCATATATAGAGCAACCAAATGAACTATGAACCAACTTGTGGTGTTTTGCCTGTAGGTGAGAGCAAGCACTCATTGCTGTTTTTGTATAATGTACAGTATATACAGTTCTTTTTCTGAAAAAAACTCCCCCCTTGTAAGGGAAAGAATGGGGAGTACTGCTTGCAGCTGATGGGATTCAACACTGCACCATGCGTGCAGGATAGTTTTTATGTGAAAGCCCCATATTAGCAGTAGCTATATTAATCTAGAGATGGACTGGTATAGGTAAATATTTACTTCTTCTTTAATTTTATTTGAACTACATTGCATTTTCACTAAATAATAGGTATTGAAGAATATAAAATGTAAGTGAGTAAAGACAGGCTACTGACAAACTCATATGCTCTCTTGCATGAAATGAGTATTTAGAATTAAGATGCTAGTAAATTCAATGTACTCTTTTATTTTTATACTGTCATTTTGTTATATTTAGAGTCAAAACTTCTAACAATACTCTGTGCTGGACTGCTACTACCAAGATTGTAAAATTTAAACATTGCCTCATATTAATTTATACATTTATTACATGTTTTATATTGTACATCATTCCTGACAAAACTCATACTTGTGGTCAAGACTTAATAGTGAATAAAATTTTTATTCTTAGTTAATATATACTGGACATATTCATTAAATATTCAATTTCTTTAGGTATAATTCTCAGTTTCAACATAATTCCTAATTTTATATTTTTGCATGAGATAATAGTGCAGTTTTAAGGACTGTTTATGAACGATTTTAAGGAATGTCTAGCCACAATATAATAATATATAATGAAGTTAATTTTTGTTTAATAATAAGTATTGTTAATGGATGCTCTCATTTATAGATTTACAGTGATATTTTGTTATTGAATATTAATACCAATATTATAACCTGACCACATCAGAAAAATTATAATGCAAGTGCTATTGGTAATAAAAGATTACAAAGGAAGAGCATTCAATTATGAAGATCCCCAAAGCTTACAGGAGGGTATACAATCACTTGATTTTCCTGCATCTTATTAGATTTTCTGAGCTGACCGAAATATAACTCAAATATTAATTAAAAATATTAAGTTTCTTAAAAGAAATAACATTTAATAAAAAATTTCAGATTAGCTGTTAAGACTATATAAGCAGTTGTTTAAACATATTTTAACTTCCCCTGGCTTCAAAACTGATTTTGAAGACATTACCACTGAAAAATATGTTGTCTACAATAATTCTGAATAAGATTTGAATGTAACCTTTGGAGGTATGCTGTAGTTGTATAAAGTCTTAGATGCAAAATAATGAAGAACACCTAACAGTTACAGTACCCGGTATTGGAATAGTATAAAATTTAAGTCTGTTCAGATGTAACTATAATAGAACATGGAAAATCTATTATTACAGTTAAATGAAATGCTTGCATGCTCTTTCAATCTCTATTAGACAATTGCCTTATAATAGATTTAAGGAAGGATTAAGAACTTAATACAAAATATTGCTCATGTAAAACTGAAGAATTTTTTCAAATTTGTAATGTAAGCACCACTGATAAATTTTTAGAATAGATATTTATTTTACTCTGTCATTACAAAAAGTTTAACAAATTCTCTTACCATTTTTTTACCATTGTTCCTAGAGATACACTGAACAACCTGGTTGCATATCTATTAGATCCACTTTCCTTAGTACCTTCCTTATTTTTATGTATATTCTTTCTTAACTTTAATCCTCTTTTCCATAATTTCTCTTTTACCTTCCCTATATAATCACCAAATTTTCTCAAAAACTCCTTGTGACCAGTTCCAAAAAATTTAGTGTCACAATTTCTACCTGTAAATTGTCTTATTTCTTAATCCATACACCTCCTCTCCATTCTTTAGTTTGTGAACATTCAACTACACAATGAAACTCCTCCTCTATTTCTCCACATAGTGAAATTTCCTTTTCCACTTTTAATCCACTTAACTCTAATATATCTGCTCTACCCCAAGCAAACCCTTCCCTTTTGTTACAAACATCTACATATTTTTTCCAGTCCCATTCTTTCTTAAATTTCCTATAATGTTTCAAAGTACTCTTGATTGTAAACTACTCCAAATTTCTTGCTTTCCAATATCATGTAACTTTTGATTTACTTTATTCATAGCCCTTTCTTTTCATTAACTGTTGTTCTTCCCTTCACCCTTTTCCAACCTCTTGGACTATACTCTTTAGTTGAGCCAACCAACTTCTTTCCCTTTAGCTTTTTCTTATATTTGTAAACAGTCTTTGACTATGTCCCCTTCTTCTTTTGATGCTATCTCATACCAAACAGTCTTTGACTATAAATATTGTACTTACGAAGCTAGTGACAATGGAGTGGCAATATAACCTAAACTTAGATATTCATTTTTTACACTAAACTCCATTCACTTACACAAAAGTAAGACGCATTTTGGGAGAATCTCTCCTATCTTCAGTTGCTCACTGAACCGCCATTACTCGAAACTATGGCTGGACAAATGGATGTTCCTGTGGTGGCCTCTGTTGGTTGAAGTAGGAAGTTGCTGAGCTCATCCATAGGAGGAAACTTGAAATTCATTAGGTTTTCTCTATTTTTTAATATGAAAATTTTTTCCCAAGATAACTTAAATGGGTTGTGAAGATGTTTCAACAGTTTAATTCCCAGTTTTATTTGTTGGTTTTTGGTCCAAAAGTGAGCTGCTACTGCTGATTTATCCACCTGTTTCAACCGAATATTCCTAAAATGTTCTTTCCTCAGAATTTCCAAATTTCTTTTTGTTTTGCCTATGTAGCTCTGTTCACAATCTGCACATTTTATTTTATAAATTCCTGATTTCTGTTCTGTTGGTATGGAGTCTTTTACTGTGCAACCCATAAATTCTTGATGTTGTATCTGTTCTTTGGGGTTAACATTATTCCATGTTCTTTGAAGATTTTCTTGAACTTGTTGTGGTAAATTGGATGGTAGGTGAAACTTTTGAATTTTTATTCTTCTTTTGTGTTTTTCAGTGTGGAAACTTCCCTTATCTCTTTTTGTCTTTTAGATTTACTGATAATTTTTATCACTGTGTCTTTATTGAAACCATTGATTATAGCTGTCTTTATTATTTGTTTGTATTCTATTTTGTGCTTCTGTGAGTGGAATATTCATCAATCTGTGTGCCAAACTGTGAAAAATTGCATATTTATGTGGAATGGGGTTATAACTCTCATTTTTATGTAGTTTTCTGTGTGTGTTTCTTTCCTGTAAATTCCAAAATTCAAACAATCTCCACTTCTTATAATTTTTAAATCTATTTTTCTATTATTTACCTATTTTAGTGATAGTAAAGATGATATCAGGGGCTCATTTCATAAACATGGCTACATTTAAAAATTACCAAACAGTGTAGCTTTGCCTATCAGTGGTCATATATTTCATTTAATTAATTATATACCATTAATTTTTGTGGTTAAATCTAAAAATTAAATAATAATAATAATAATTTTAAAAATATGACTTCTCTTTTGTGATACGTATAGATTGCAAGAATTCTAATTTTGTTTCCCTGATACCACACAGTAAAGCCATAACTTATTTCATTTCATTAATTAATAAGGCCATAATTTGAATTTTATATTCTTTTTAAAGTTACCTACTGTATTAGGTCAGGAATCCGCTTAGTTTACTCTGCTCCTGAGTGATAAACTTTCTCCAGTCCTGGTATTATAGTTATAGTTATGAAATTTAGAGTTTCTTTTAAATTTTGATGGAATAATAAACTGTTTTCAGAACATGGATGCATGGGAATGGTAAAATGTAATGTTTTGGATTTCAAATTTAAATATTTTTTATATCTTCTGGGGACATGACCCAGAGATGAATGATGAATCATGTTTAATGCCCATTTTTACTACAAAGGTACCACAGGCAATGGACATCGATACACGAGATGAAATGGTATATTGGGAAAGGATTTATTTTAAGGGAGGAATTGTTCCAGGCCTAAGTTTAGAGTACTTCTCCGGCATTTGCCATTTATGAGGACTGAGTAAAAAATGGAAAAAGCCTCAGTCAGGGAGGATGATCGTGGTGGGATTTGAACCCCAGACCTCCTACTCATGGACTTAATGACCTCAGCACCCGTGGCAGTATAACTCAGGTAATTATATCATAAGAAAGAATGAAATGAACATAAACAATTGTAATTTTAATATATTCAAGAATCAACACAATGAAAACAAGTATAAAATCTCCTGTGGATAAAATATTTTAAAATGCTTAAAAACACCTCTGTGGTATCTGTCTTAATGATATTTTATCTACTTGAAATAAACACTTCTTATCAAATGATTAAAAGAAGTGGTACTCATAAGGATTCTATACGGTTGCATAATTGAATTTGCATAGTTTTCTGCAGAGTAAGCTTATATATGAGGTGCAGCACAACTGCTGAGGCATTAGAATAAGTAGTTCACAACTAAGAATATGTGAAACATTAGTTAGAGAACTGGTTGTTAAATCACAAAAATGCAGCAACATCCTTTAGCTGATGATCATTCTATGGACACAACATATAAGCCTTTAGCTCTCCATAACCTTCTTATTACCTCAATGCTTTTGCTTCCCCTTATATCCCTGAATATCTGCAGTATTGCTTTCCTTCATATAAATGACAATTTATAATATAAATTATTTGTTATGCATGGCTAGAGATATACACTTTTTATCTATAAAGAAATACAATAATGAAATGGCAAATAAAGTTGTTCTTTATAATTTTAAAATGTGTAATGTTGATGCCTGCCTGCATCACATTTTTTACTAAAATCTCCCTCCTACTTTCCTTATTATACTGTATAATGTATTTTCTTAATCATAAGTAATATACTGTTCTTCCTTTTCATTTATTGTCCTTTATACATCACCTACTGTTTTGTGTTCCTTTCTGACACCTGAAAAAAGGATATTTACTGATATCTCTGTATGCTTGTACCTACCTTTCCATGAAAATGCTTCCACGATTTGGCAAAATTATATATCTCAACTACTTGTATTCTCTACATTACTTTTTGCTTTGTAAATTGGGTGGTCAACTTTTAGATATAATGTTATTATTTTTAATAGCTTTAAACTCCTCATTAAATGTTAAAATAATAATTAAGACTTTCCAAGTCTTCAAACTATATTTGAAAATAATTTACTCGTAATTTATTATTTACTAATTGCATTATTCTTTTTAAAATCTTTAATTTGAATTCAAATTCAACCACAGAAAATTATCTAATGCCTCACTGTAACATAATTTCAGATTCAAGTTCTCTTCTCTCCTCCATTGTTGCAAAATAAGTTTAAAAAAATAAACTATCAGTTTACATCCATACTGCTTCTTGCCCACTTTCTACCCATCTTCTAAACCTGATGAACTTTCCCTACTTAAATTTTAACTTCCATTTCAAAGGCTCTTTCCCTTCCAAATTAGTCCTAAAATTATATAATTAATTTATTATTATTATTATTATTATTATTATTATTATTATTATTATTATTATTATTATTATTATTACTTTTATTTAGAGCAATATGTCTGCAATTTTTAAGCCACTGAATTCTACAAAGCTTTTTCATTGATTACAATACTCACTTATTTATGTCTTTTCATAAGTTCCTACTATTTTAGGTATAAGTTTTCATTTATTCTTGAAATTTAAGTCTTTTGCTAAAATTAAGTATCAACTTTTGTACTTTTTTATAAAATTCTATTGTTGCTTCTCTCTTTCTTTCTTCAGATTTATACATTACAATATGTCAAGGTGACCAGAAATTTCATTCACTAATATGACTCTATTGAACAGCTAGATTTTTACTGGAACAATAACATTTAAATACTTACTTCTTCAGCTAAGCGATCATAGCCAAAGGAATAAAGTTCACAGATCTGATGAGAACGTAAGGTATCACTGTTTACATGCCAAACAGATGCCAGACAGTAGCACTTACTCATCCACTGTACTGCAAGCTTTGTGTCTAGTCGAACTTGCTGCTGAAAAATATTTTCACCAACATAATTGTTAAGTATGAAGTAGCATTCACTATAACAGATATTTATAAACAAATATAACAACAGTAGCAATAATAATAATAATAATGATAATAATGATAATGATAATAACAACAACAATAACGCTGAACTTGCTTATGAATTACATCTAACAGATTCACTTAACAAAGTGTTCAAAGAGATGGATATTACTATTACTGCCTATTATAAAGGGTTTTGATTTTAAAAAAGAGTACCTACAGGTTAAATGGAGTTTAGTGTTGCCAGATGTACAATACATTCAACAGTTGCATGGAAATAAGAAAGAGTTGCATTAAATATGTTTATTTAATATCATATATTTGAGATATTAGTAATTTCTCTTTTATGTTATATTAATTTATTATAATAATCTATTGCAATTATAATTAAACGACTAGAATAAATTAAAATTATGTGAGATGCATAGCAGTATGTTTTTGAGAGTGGTGCTATTCCTTCAAAACATCTTTGTCTGTGTGGGTGGACTGTGCTTAGGCAAAATGGGAGCATCCAAAAGGTGCAATGATTCAAATGACAACAATGATGATGACGACAAGTGTATTAAAAATTGTCAACATCCTGAATCCCATCAGCTTTTAAGGCATCACTTCTATGCCTTTTACTGTGATTCACATAGTTTGCCCAATTTTATGGCATAACATACTCTTAAGTGACCAACATTACACTTTTATATATATTATATGGTTTATTTATGAATGGCCTTTAACATCTCAGGTCATCAGTGTTCCATTCAATTCAGGGCATGAAATGGTCAAAATATTTTGATCAGAGGTCTCTTCTTTCAGGCTTGAGATTCTTTTATGTGCCGTAATTCTCCAACATGGGACCCATGGCTTTACTTCCCTTCTGAGCAACCCAAATTTAGGATTTTTACACCTGGAAAAAATTCCATTGCAATCTTGAGTCTACGAGGCATTATGATTATCACTAGATCACCAGCACAGACTTAAGTTTGAGTGTCATTTTATTAATTTTATTTAACTTTTTTGCTTGTGCCATGTCTTTTAAATGAGGTTAAATTTGCAATTGTTTAGAAGCAAATGAAAAACCTACTGATCTGTTTCATTGTATCCATTTATCATATTTTTCGTGCTGAGACAAGTTAAAAGCTTTCTTTCTGTTTAAGCATACTGTCTTGAAATGAGATGTTCTTTTCAGTTAGTTTGAATGTAATTTCCATGAAATCACATATAAAGACTCACTTCACTATGAAACCCACATTGTCTATCAAATATCTTCTTCAGAAATATTGGTCAGCAGTTTCCCAGCTAATCGCATTTTATAAATATTACATCATTATGTGTCAACCATGTTAGCTCAGTATCATTTATAAACCAATGAAAAAATTTATTTATATCCCAGAGAATCCTAAGCCATGTGCTCACATTTCTAAGTTTTCCTGCATTCTTTTGTCACAGAACAGCCTAATTTTATTCAGAACTAATATACATACACAACTGATTTTGCTTGGGCTCTATGGATTTTCACATATTTGGAATGTTTATTTGCCAAAATACCTTATATTATCTTCTAAAATATGGCAGTATATTCTGAGAAAGTTCAAATATGTCATATAATTTTTTAAATTACAAAAGAGAGTTATTAGACTCATAGTAAATGTACCAAGCTAAGTTAGCTGCAGATTCTATTTCAAAAAATTGAAAATAATGATGCTTCCATATTTATAAATATATACAGTGTCCTTTGACATTTTAGAACTTCAATAAGTAATTTCAAACTGAATCATAAATATAATACAAGGAAGTTTAAAATTATTTACAATTAGTCACATCACTTTGCAAATGCTCCTTTGTGTAAAATAGTATACAAATCTATAAGCAGCTTCCAAATCATATAAAAGAACAACAGGTCAATTATAAATAAATACACAAAAAAGTCTATAAACTTTTGAACGAAAATACTTTTTATTTAAAAGAATTTCTAGGTGGTTTTATTTTATTATTTTTAGTTCTTTAGTGTGTATATATACATGATGAGCCATTTATAGTGTCGTGACCATTTTACTCTGAAACAAAGGGGAAAATCAAAAAATGCTTCAGACAAAATTTGAAGTGTTCTTGGGGGGACATAAGATAGCGACCTTAACTCATCCTTGAAATGCTCATTCTCAAGGTCATTTCAAGGTGAAATTGGTTTTTTAAAATAGAATGGTGTATGTTTTTTTTCCAGGAATGGAAAGAGCATTCAATTTTCTGTATAAAAATTCTATTATCTATCAGCTGATGACGAGATATTGGAAAAATAAGACAGCAAATATTATTCACTTACTTTCACTTCTCTCTTTCTTATTTTGCTATGAAGGAAACTCACTTGTTTATAGAGTGGATGCTAGATCAGCTTGCAACTTATACAGAAATCGATATCCTGAAAGGAGGGAGCTACTGTTAGAAATTTTCAATGACATGTGAACTTATTCTCCGAAATGGGAGATGTTGCATCAAGAAAACACCAACAAATGAGAATTGCTACCGGGGAAAATTAGGAAGTCGTATTAGCTGCAGTTGCCCCTAATCCTCGTGCAAATTCCCATCAACTGGAACATAATTCCAGAATCTCTGAAAGGAGTATTCTTCGAATACTTCAGCATCGCAAATACCATCCATATCACATTAGCCCACATCAAGCCCTTCATGGGGCTGATTTTCAGAAGTTTGTTGAATTTTGCCAATGGGGTCTACTATAAATTCAAAACTGTTAACTTTTCCAACATTTTACTTCCTGAATGAGGCAATATTGACTAATCATGCTGAAATAAATCAACACAACATGCATTATTGGGGCAGTGGAAAATTCAAGGCGGTTACGGAAAGTAGAGCATTAGTGGCAATGGAGCTTGAACATTTGGCGTGGGATTTTGGGATTCCATATAATTGAACCATACTTCATTGAAGGTAAACTTAATGGGCAGAAATACAGAAATTTTTGGACCAAGAACTTCCAGTGTTGCTTGAAGAGTTTCCCTTGAGGACCAGGCTGCAATATGGTATAAACACGATGGTTGCCCATTTCATTACTCAGATGTAGCTCGAGAAATATTAAAGAGAATATCCTGGTTGATGGATAGAATGCAGAGGACCTGTCCATTGGCCTGCCTATTCCCCTGATCTTATTTCTCCAGACTTTTGAATATAGGAATACATTAAAGATAAAGTTTATGAAGAAGTACCAACTATACTACATCAACAAATTAGGAATGTCTGTGCAAGAATCAGCAAAGAAATGTTGGGATGTGTTCATCAATCTTTTGAAGCACATTTTCAGAAATGCATCAAAGTTAATGATCATTCATTTGAGAATTTACCAAATTGAGCTTGTTTGTAATGTGAACATAACATTGTTTCAATTATGGTTATAATTGTACTGTACTGTATGTAAATTGATGTAAGTAAAGTGAAAGTGAGAAAAATCATTTGCTGTCTTATTTGACCAATATCTCATCATCTATCACTCCTAGCAGATAGGTGTACTAGAACATTTATAGTGAAAACAGAATGCTCTTTCCATTCCTGGGGAAAAATACACCAATCCATTTGGGGGGATTGACCTTGAGATTGGCATTTCAAGGACAAGTTAAGATGGCAATCTTATGTCCCCCTAAGAGCACTTCAAATATTGTCTGAAGCATTTTTTGATTTTGCTCTGTTTCAGAGTAAAATGGCTGCAACACTGTAAATGTCTCACCTGTGTGTGTGTGTGTGTGTGTGTGTGTGTGTGTGTGCGCGCGCGCGCATGCGTGCGTATTGTACTATATCTTTAATGTTTTATTGAATCCTTATTGAACTATTATTTAATTATTTTATATTTTGATGCATCAAACACCTTTGAAAAGATAATGCACAAAATAAAGAGATTTAGATTGATGCCATGTGATACAATCATCTCTATATATAGCTACAGTAGTGAGACGGGGTAGAGGATATTGAGAAGCAAGAAATCTGGACTAGTTTAGAAGATAAAAGTTTGTTGGTTTTGTATAAAACAGTTAAAAAGAACTGGGGACAAGAGAGATACATACATTGAAACTTGTGATCAAAATGGAAGGATGGGTCTGGCATAGATGCAAACAGAAGTAATATTCCTAAAAGGATTGAGAGTGAAAAACAAGGTAGGATGTGTTATGTGTGGAAAAGTAGATAGTGTGGTTCATTATTTATTGGAGTGTCAGAAAATTAAATGGTGGTGAGATAGTATATGGGATGGTAAATGGGATAAATTGCAGAAAGATATAGTGGTAATAGAAATGCTAGTGAATAGGTGGGCAGAAAAAATTTAAATGATGGGTCAGTTTCTAAGACCGTAAGGGAGATGTGGTGGAGAAGTATGAAGAATGAGAAAGAGGTTAAAAGTAATGAATGAAAATATGGCTTCTTACATACTTACAACTGGGTGGTTAAAGTATGGAAGAAATCAGTGATTGTATTCGTACTGTTAGAATCCACAGTATGGACTTCAATGTAAAGGATGTATAACTAACAGTAATGTTTTTTTTAACTCTGTCTTTAAAACTGTTATGTTGTTCATTAATAAATTCATTCATATAATTGTACATCTATTGGACATGTTTATGCTTTTAGATCTCAGATAATGGAGAAATCTATCCAATTTGGTTTTTGAAAAATTGTCTAGGATATTGTTCTCAGTAATCCCCCACTAAAAGTAAGGAATCAACAATACAACCTTTTCTGCCTTATACTATTTAATCACTGTTTATCATTATAACATTTTTTATGTGTTACTTATTTTTGGTTTCTTGAGAAGCATTAGTTTTTGAGCCTTTCTCTCTCTATATTTATTTCTCTTTCAGGATAATCAAGATCTGCAGCTATATATTTAATTGCTTTGCTCATGTTCCCTGTCTTTAAAAACACTTAACATATCCATTACTAATCTACATTCCTTACCTTTCATTTATGCACATTACTCCTGCTTCTAACACCTGAAATAGCTGTCTTTAAATTAATGCTATTATAACTCTACAAGAACTTCAACTTTTTGTTGTTACACTACAAGCAACTGTTTAAAATTCAAATCTAGATGCATTTATAATCTTTCATTATATATGTCTACATGATTGCTGACTCAAAAAGCATTTTGTTTTGGCAATTATCATTGAAAGTACTGGGCTAGAGAGTTGTGGTTTCTTCCAAGAATTATCTAAAAAGTATACCTCTGCAGTTTTCTCACTTGGTCCTTCCATGTGTATTCAATAACAACAAATTTTCTCACTATAACTTTTCTACTTCATAGTAAAGCCATTTTCATAAAATATATGATAAAACATGTTTTAATGCACTGCTTATAAAAATATTAAACTCAAGTAATGCTTAAATATTGACTATAAATATTAAACAGCCTAGCTGTGGTACAATCGTTGGTTTTCTACACATTATTTGTTAAATTTTAAAGCTGAAAAATAAGTTCACAGATAAAATAACATAATTCTGCAACTTAAATGTAAATTGGAACTTGCACAGTGAAGCTAATCATATTAATTGATATCATTATATGATTCAGTTGAACTACACACTCTTAAAGCTTCACTCACTTTTCATAAATGTATGGAACTGGTTTCGAGAACATTTAGTTCTCATATTCAGCCAGGCTAAAGTTCAACTGTCGGATCATTTATTGAGCTGTGGGAATGTATATTCTGCCCTGGTGGCGGTGTGATAAACTTGTAGTTTATGTTTTCATCCCCGGCAATGTTGAAGTTCATTATGCTGTCTTTGTATTTGTAGATGTAAATTTTCTCCAAGGTTGCTAATTCCGTAGGTCCTTGTACTGATTTTAATAATTTTGCTTTATTTATTATGTTGTGATTTTGTGTCCAAAAATGATATGCTACTGCTGATTTCTCTATTTGCTTGTACTTTATGTTCCTGAAATGTTCCTTTAACCGTTTAAACATAGTTATGTTTAACATAGGCACACGGTTAAAGGAACATTTCAGGAACATAAAGTACAAGCAAATAGAGAAATCAGCAGTAGCATATCATTTTTGGACACAAAATCACGACATAATAAATAAAGCAAAATTATTAAAATCAGTACAAGGACCTATGGAATTAGCAACCTGGGAGAAAATCTACATCTACAAATACAAAGACAGCATAATGAACTTCGACATTGCTGGGGATGAAAACATAAACTACAAGTTTATCACATTCCCACCAGAGCAGAATATACATTCCCACAGGTCAACGAATGATCCGACAGTTGAACTTTAGCCTGGCAGAAGATGGGAACTAAATGTTCTCGAAACCGGTTCCATACATTTATGAAAAGTAAGTGAAGCTTTAAGAGTGTGTAGTTCAACTGAATCATACAATGATATCAATTAATAATTCTGCAACTTTATTCCTTATAGAATCAAAATTGTTTTGATTATGATGCCATCTGATAGAGCATAATATTCTCTATTAAATCATACATTCACTGATTTAAATTAAAATATTTTATTTATCACTAAAATTATGAACAGTGCAGAAATAGAAAAGAATGGGATAAATAGCAAAATGTGCATGT